>JAPDPM010000004.1:15117500-16367500 GCA_032173925.1 Heritiera fomes | reverse complement strand
TTTAGCCTAAGAAAAAGAGAGAGGTTTCTCTTGAGCCTAGAAAAAGAGGGAGGTTACTCTTGAGCCTTGAAAAGAGGGATTGTAATCACAAATTCAAGATAGTGGATTTGGAGAAAATCCTTGGGAGCGTCTCAAGGTAGAGGACGTAGGCAAGGTTGCCGAACCTCTATAAATCGATTGTGTAAATCTCTCTTTCCCTACTCTCTTTAATTAATTGCAATTATATTGTGTTTATTGCATTAAACTTGGATTGCATGCTTGCCTAGCCTAGAGAACTTAGAAATTATTAATATAGACTAGAGAATTTAGAGAAACCGAAAAACGAGCTTATAGTTAGTTAAAAACCGATTCACCCCCCCTCTCGGTATCGCCTATAAGAGCCAACACTTGCAATAGAGCTGCTCGTGGGGCGGTCCGCATTGGTTCTGGGCCAAGTTCAACCGGTCTCAGCCTACGAATATATGAAATTGGTTCAAATGGGTCATTGAACTGGGTCGAGCCAGGCCGATTCAATGCAACAAATCTTTTGAACCAGTATGGCTTGTAGCCTAGTTCGTAAAAAACCAAGCCAAGCTGAGCCAAGCCGACCCTCTCTATTTTTTTAAAAATTTATTTATTAATTCATTTTATTAATACATTTATTTTAAAATTTTATTTATTAATATATTAATTCAAAATAAATATTTATTAATATATTTTTTTGATTTAATCTGATAAGTTTATTTTTATAATAACTTATGTTAATAGTAATTATAAATTTATAATATATAAAGTTATTATAATTTTTTTAATTAAAGTAACTGCAATTTAAAAATAAAGTTATTATAAAATTATTTAATAATTAACAATAAAATAATAAATAATGATATTATGATAAAGTTATTATAACTTATTTAATAAAGCTGCTAGTTTAAAACAATTATAATACTTTTAAAATTTTTAATTGTGTTAAACGTATTTAATTATTTATTACATTTGAAATATAATTATACTTATTGTTTAAAATATAACTTATCATTTTGCATTTAAAATATTTATTCATTTATTTAGTATGTTTTTAAAATATTCATTCATTTTGTATTTTAAATACTTATATATTTTTTAAACATAGTATAAGTATAACATTAATTAATTTGGTATTTAACAAAAATAATAAATGAAAATAATAACGGAGAAAAAGGAGAGAGTAAGAGACCAAAGATTTTTTACATGAAAACCCCTTTAAAAGTTAGAATGGTAAAAACCATGGGACCATAATCCATAAAAATATTTACTATGACTAAGCATATTTACAATTTTACATACAATTTACAAAAAAAAGAAAAGAAAAATTAGATTATTACCTATTTCTCATAATTTATACAGATTGTCCTGGAAATTTCTTCCTCTTCCTTTGAATTATTATTGACGAATTCATTGGCCATTCCAAATTCGATATTGGGGGATTCCGCGTCAAACCACTCTTTAAGGCATGTTAACATGTATAATGAATCCGGATTAAGAGTGGTCGGGCAGTGCCTATTGTCCTCATTCTGACTTTATGCTAGAATTATTTAGCTAATGCAATATTTATTTATTTAAATAGGTCCCAGTACACAAAATCAGAGTACGCATTATTTTTCAATACAAATACTTTACAACAAATACTATGATTTACTTACAAACCTCTTTAATTTATTGTTTACATCCCTTTACTTATTAAAGTACTGTACAGTAGATATATGAATATCATACCTACAAGGTACGACCATGGAGCTCCCGTAGGCATCTTATCAGAATATTCTCTCATCAAATGACTATTTTTGCAAATAAATTTGGAAGGTAGAGAAGAGGTGAGCTTTGGGGAAAGCCCAATAAGAAACATACATAAAAGAACTAATATCATGCAATTATATGCAAGTATCACTTTAAAATCGATGCGAAAGATGCTAAAGTCAATATTGAAAATCAATATCAAAGTCAAAAATTCATTTAAACTTATTTGGTCACAGAGTTTAGTAAACACTCGAAATTAGTTTTTTATTAAATTGTAAAATTATCATTTTCCATAACAAAACACCAAAATCAAAAAATATATTTAAAGTTTGGGATTGCCTGGATTCATGTTAGCCAGGGATTTACCACCCCAGTATAAATAAAATAGTGGAGACTAGGCTTCACCCAGTAGACTCATGCTATGGACATATGGCCAATATTCTAAGGGGCTACAGTGTGTATACTAGCCAAGTAACACCTGTGGGAGCTAGATAATTGGGCTAGAGTCAACAGCATTTGGAATGAAATGGAAAGCATGTACCTGTTGGTAGCTACGGGGCCAATAGTCTCCACACATTTACTTGATTCCCAAGAGAAAACAAAACAGTTTTGTAAGCATTCAAAACTAGATAGAGTAATATAAACGCACATTTTATTATCAGAGTCTAAGAGTGCCTAGATCTACGTTAACTAGGGATTTACCACCCCAGAAGTCAAAATATAAGCTTTCAGGAACCAAGTTTCATTTCAAAACATATTATTCAGAAAACAAAACATTTCATTCAATGTATTCAGATAAATCCAAATAATTTGAAACATTATTTCAATCTGACATTCAAAATAATAAATAATGCATTTCATAAACCAGAATGCATATGATGGCATCAGACATATTTAAAAATAATCAAATATCGATAATTAGTTTAAAATATTAATAAATTAAAACTCATGAGATCATGCATATTTAAAACTAACATGTGTGCAAAAGTATGCTTTATGCATAAATCAAATAACAGAATGCATGATTTTATTCACCTTCAAATTAAACCTTATCGTATAGGGTCAGTCTCAAATTTTTCAATACATTCCATTAACTATCAAATTGTTATACAAGAGTCAGTCACATACTTTCAAATATCAAATTCGTTCGATTGTTATCAGGCATATACTTTCAGATATCAAGTTCGATACAATCCAATGCCTTCCAAATTCCTTCAACATTTTAGTCCTATACTATTTAAAAGTATGTTTCAATCACATAAATACCTTCAGAACATATTCTTACAATCAACATTAGACTTATCTTCAAATATTTTTCCGTAGATCATCACCCCTTCAATTCAAACAATTTATAAAGAATCTCGACAGCATAGCATTTCTATAATTGGAACCTCCTACAAATTCAAAACTGTAGGAATTCATATCTTCTCAATCTAGTTCATTACTTATAAATCCACAAATAATAAGTATTCCTTAAATCCACAAATCAAATCATAGTCATTCAAAGGTAATAATCCTTACTATCTTATCATTCCTGAAATTCTCTTTCTCTATAAAACTAAACACCAATTGGAATGTTAATCATGCTTTTAAATACCTAATTGAAGCAATAGATATGTAATAGGAAATTCGAACGGAATGATCATTATAGTGAGTTAGGAAGTTGGGTGAGTTTAGAAGGATGCTTTAGAGCACCTTACTTGTCCCGGTTCCCTAACTCCTTATCTATAGAGAATCGGAAGTGAACTAATAGAGAAGGAATTCATGCATATTAAATTAGAGTCAAAACCATTCAATAATTCAAAATTCATATCAGTCAATATCAAAACCAAATGTTGGATTTAGAATCAGAATTCAATATCAAAACATTTTCAACTCATTAAAGATCAGACATCAAAAATTCAGAAACTATTAAAATCCAAATAAATCAAAGTCAATTCAAAATATCAAAGCTCAGATATCAAAGCTTCAGAAGTCAAAATCATGATGCAAAACATGATATCCCTACATCTCCTATATATGTCCCTTACCTATACAATGTCCATGTCAGTCATATAGTCCATTTTATAGCTTGAAGCTGTAGGCAAGCATATATTTGCCTACTTTTCAATTTTGCTTATTTAGTTTCGGAGCTGTAGAAGATCATTTATACAAGTTCAGTTTCAAGATTTTTTTACAGAACATTCTTATAATTCATACTCATGAGCAGTTCAATTATCTTATCCAACCATAGTTATATAAATAGCCCACCATTTGTAAAACTTTCTAACCTATCGGCACTATTTTGCTCATAATCGAAAATATTGGATTCCAATATTTTGTATGGAACCTAACTTAATTCCCTATTCAGAAGTGTAAGGCTCACTTCCTAATTCATTCTGTATTATTTTTAACAATTTTCCAAATTTCAATATAATTCTATCCATTTGGCAGGATGGTTTTCTGACTTTTGCACATTAAAAATTACATTACTAATTATAGGGATGTCCAAAAATTATGAATCTAGAACCTTATGAATCCTAATTCAATCCCTACTTGAAAAGTCAAATTTCACAATTTTATCATTTTTGAGTCACTTTTAATAATTCCACAAATTTGCATTGTTTTCAAGTGCATTTTGGTGGAACTATCTACTGACCTTTAGGTACAAATTAATTCATATCTTAGTGTAGGGTTGTCCAAATTGTGCAAACCCAAAACCATATTATTCCTAACTCATTTACCTTTCTAGAAATGTATGGATTGCACTCAAATTCATTTTGACCTATTTCTATAATTTTTCAAATTCAGCTATTTGGATCACATTTTCTGGGTAGAGTGCCCTGTATTCATTTGCCCATATCTTAAGCTACAGAACTCCAATTTAAGTGATTCCAAAACTGAATTTCTCCTAACTCATAAGAATACCTACCATAAGTTTTACAGAATTTATCTCATTATAAAACTCCCAAACTGAACATTTAAACATGGGGCTCGAACATGATAGTTTCAATAGAATTGGAATCTCAGCATATAAACATACTTGGCACTTTGTTTCTTGCAACTTTACACCCCGTTAAGCATGAGAACAATATTTTTCGCTTAGGAAACCCTCATGATAAAAACCCTAACATATCCATGCAATTTAAGCTGCTTCAAATTCCAACCATAAACATGTTAAACAAACTTAGAACAATAAGATAGAACCATCGGAATCAAAATTCATCAACTTTTCTTCCCACGTTCACTATGGTTGTAACTTTGGAGGGCCGATTCATCCAGTAAACAGGCAATTCAAGGCTCCAAATTTTGGGTTTAGAGAGGGCTAGTGATGAAGAACAATTTTTGTGAAGGAAGCTTGGTGATTTGATGACTTGAAAGAGTGGTCTCTCCAGGTAAAAATGAGGAAAACTTAGAAAAGTGGAGGAAGAGGGAACAAAATGGTGGCTAAAGAGAATGAAGGAGGCAAAGGCTGGAAAATTCTCTTAAATTCATATTTTATTGTGCAAATTACTATTTTACCCTTATACTTAAGTAATCTTCTCATTCTGCCCTTTACAGTTTGACTTTGTTGAAAACAGTCTATCCAACCTTCAAAATATTTCATTTATTCATAAAAAACCTCTATTTAACTTGCTCTAATCATTGGTTAAACTTTTGTGAAGGTTCAACTAGTCATTTGGGTGAAATTACCAAAACACCCTTAATCGTTGAATTTCGTAAATTTCTACTGTTTTGTATGATTTATTCTATCAATCCACATGGCCTAAAATCTTATTTCATGAAAAAGTATTCACCATTGATAATTGGTCAAAAGTCATCCTGGTTTAACCATTATTCACTAAAATTTCGACGACTTATGGACTTAACCATCATTTTCGAAATTGTTGCACGTTTTTCAAAACATGCTCAATCAAGGAGATTTTGAGATGCAGATTCTTGCTATATTCATATTTCACCTCAAATATTATCATTTTAGGGTCTCACTTCGATTTGGACAGAGAAAGTCCACATCGAGTACTTCCTTGAACCTTATCAAACAAACCCTTCAATTAAATATTTTAACAATCAATATTTTCTTTTAAGCTCCTACTCTTTGTAACTTATATCAAATATGAGGAAAATGGGGTTCTCACAATTAATTCTTCCACATGTCGAGAATACGGATTCTAAAGCAATGGAAGAAACTTGTATTACAAAAACATCTCGGGCCATTGAAGCTAAAATTGAAAATTGTTTTTGATTTTCTTTCTACCATTGGAGAAGATCAAAGTTTTTGCCTATATAAAAGTCTTGACTTAAGAAAAATCCTATCTCATTGAAGTTGGAACTTTGTCAAGTTGTTGATGATCCAAATCTGCTGGCTTTTCCTTTTAGCTTCATTCTCTTTTTTGCTGCTTCCCTAATTGCGTTCAAAATGCCTTTTCCTTTGTTGCTGCCACCATACTCGGTTTCTTTGTACGATTCTTATTGTCCTTGATTGGAGTTGAACTGCTCCTTTTTTACTTCATAAATATTAAACAATTCTCGAAAAATATTGTTAATTAAGGACTTTTGGTCCCCAATAGAATCAAGACCAAGAAATTCTTTATAACAATAAAAGAAAATCTTTATATTTACTTCACCTTAACTAGGATATAGTAAAGTTGCAATACAATAAATAGTAGGAGGAATTGTTTCCCAATATTTTTAAAATTTTTCCTCCATATCATTTACAAAAGAAGTTAAGTTTCATGATCCCAAAATTTTAAAAATTTATCTGTGAGACCCAGTTATTTTGTACTGTATATGTACATTTATCCGATTAATTTATCAATAAAGGAATTATTGATAATATTTTTCTAAATTAAATATAAAGGAAAGGTGGTCCTTACATGAAAATTTTTAAATTAAAAGAAATTAATTAGATCTTGAAAAATTCTGATTTGGAAAATCAAAATTGTGTGGCGGCATGGAGAAAAAAAGAGAAGAATAATAAATAAATAACAAGGAGACAAGAGGAAAATTTGTAATTAAGAGCTTTAAATGATAGCTGCTAATGTTCAGCTAACACATCCTCCTTTTCTTTATTTTTTCAGTCCATCGTGGTTCTTATCTTCAGCCATCACCATCGAAAACCTTACTCTGTTTTTGCAAGCCGTGTAGCCTTCTGCTCATAGGAGAATCACCCATGATCTTCAACTAATTATTAAAGGTTCTTGAGGAAAAATAAACCTAGCCTTACAAGCTTCTTAGAACACCAAAAACACAGCTCAAAAACCTCCAAACAGAGGCTGAATCAACGTGGACAGATTCTTCCCCCTATACAGGTAACTTCCAATATTAGTTTTTTAAGCTTTTTGGTTCTTTAATCATGGCTGTAGTGAAGTAATATAAGTTGTTTGTGGTATGATGTTGAAGTAAGAACATGTGTAAATGAAGCCTAGAGGTTCGGTCATGAGGGTTCAAAGGAGAAAAGATGATGTTGATGAGATGAACGTGGAAATAGGCTGATTATAGAACCGAAAATAGCTATGAAAAATTTATGAGGAATAAAAACATAAGTGATCGGTCAAAGGGGATTAGGCTTTGAAATAGGTAGGGCTTTACGTGAACCATGTGAAAAGGAAATATTGTTTTCTTATGGTCAACGATTGTGGCTGAAAAATGAAGATCATCTAGGCTGTTTGTACAGCCGAAAATGGAGAAGAATTGTTGGCTGAATAGTGCAACCAAAATTGGAAACAAAAGAGGGAAGTAAAGGCTGATTTTTGGTTGACTTTGTATGTGTGACTGCTGGACTTTTGACAACCTAAGATGTATTAAGTCTAGCCACAATTTAGAGACAGAAACTGAAAGCCAACGTGGGCTGAAACAGAAAGGAAAGAAAGCTGTCGATTTGGACAGCATGCAGTAGGAAAGAAAAATGAAAGAAAGAAAGAAAAAGGTTAAATTGGCTTGACCAAATAGATAGAATAGAGCATAAATTATAAGTAATATAGATATATTTTAAATGGAGAAATTTCCTACATTTAACTAAAACCATTCGGCCACAACAATGAGGAATAAAGAGAAGTGACGTGAATGAGAGGAAAAATAAAAGAAGTTACCGACAAAAAGGGGCTAAAAATATGCAAAAATGAGATAAATATAAGAACAAGGAAAAATAAAGGACATAATGCCAAATAGGCTTTATTAATTGAGAAGACCATTCGGCCAAAGAAACAGACAAGAAAGGAGGCGTAAGTTGGTGGAGGAAATTTGAGAAATTAACAAAATAGATGGCTGGAAAATATACAAGCATAATATATATATATATATAAATATATATATATATATATATATATATATATATATATATGCTAACATGAGAAATAAAGCACATAAGCCAAGTAAGCTTATACATAAGGAATAGCATTTGGTCATTTAAAAAGGAAGATGAATTGAGGTTGGAAAATGGCTAAGGGTGTCAAAATAGAAAAGAAAATAAATGAAATATTTACTTAGCACAGGAAATTCATAGGAATTTCTAATATTCTAAATAAGGATAATACAAGTAAGATGTTAAATAAGTAAAGGAGTTTTATGCAGTTATATCGAACATTAATTATAGTAAACTGTTATTTTGCCAGTTTATAATTCGGTGGAATAAGAGCAATAGAGGTGCAATTTGAAGCATCTCTTACAGTATAATGAGGTAAGGGAGACATGTGCCGTCTGTAAGGATATTCGGCCACATTTTTTAAATTGCATTTAATTTTATAAATGCTGTTCCTCATGATTGGTTTGAAATTGTGATGATTTATCGGCTTGAAATTGTAATGATTTACCGATTTAAAATTGTGGTGAATTACCGGTTGAGGAAATATAAACTGTATTTTCCGTGCAGGAGGCTAGCCAATCGGCAGCCGTTATACTGCCGAAAAATTATCGAAAAATTTCTGAAATTTGCCGAAAATCACTGGAAATCATAATAAATGATTTGATTTCACGAGAAACGATTTTTAGTCACGAAAATCTGCAAATCGATTATTTTTCATAAAACATGAATATATGGAAGTTTAATTTTAAAATATTCATGTTTTCGAGAATTGTGAAAACGAAATCACTGAAAACTTCTCTCAATGTATAAATTACACGTAATACGAGGTAGAAGATGAAAAGCCACAAAGTGAATATTTTATTAATAATTCTTCAAATATTCACTTGATTCCATAAAGGTTAATTGGAAAATGGTATTTTGAGACTAGAAGGTCTCTGCATGTGTTTACAGAGAAAATATGGTGACGGGAGTGTTGATTTGGAAAATAAATATTTTAATTTTCCATAAATCATAAAAATAATTGATTTGAATCCTGATAACTTTGAAAACCATGTTTTCGATAGAAAGCACGGAAAAGCGTACGTACATGTGTTACGGTGAAAAAGACACTGTCATGAGATTTGTTTTATAGTGTGATTAATTTATAAACTGTTTTCACCGCATGGAAAATATGATTTATGCCTTTATGAAATATTTTGAAAAATGTTATTTATTCTATTTATTTCATAAAGGTGATTATATTACATGTGAGCCTTATGGATACTTGTGAAATATTTCAAATTACTGTGTTTAAAATCCATAAAGGCTATGGTACAATTTTATACTATTTTGAGACTTATGCCTCGAGTTTCATGCATCACACTGATACTGTACTGTCACGTGGCTGATTGACCCGCCAATCATCAACGTCCTGGATGTCACCTGGCAAGTGTACACCGAGGACATATTATAGATCATGGCCATAGATCTCACTATTTACTGTGTCCCTTCAAGGATGATGATTACTGTGTCCCTTAGTAGACGATGATAGCATGATTTAATTGTAGGGTGATGCCTAGTCTCACTTACTGATTACTGTTTATTGAAAGGATTTATGAAATCCTGTTTACTATACCGTACTGTTTACTGTACTGAACTACTGTACTATTTACTGTTTACTGAGCAAAACCGTACCAAAACACTGTCTTATTGAACTGTACTGTTTACTGAAATGGTAGCCACTGATTACTGTTTTACTGAAAAGAAAGCTACCATTTACTGTTTACTGAACTGAAAGCAACCGTATACTGTTTACTGAATTGGTAGCCACTATTTACTGTTTACTGACTAAACCGTATCTAGATACTGTTTTAATGAATATTAAGGTTTCACTAAACTGTAAGATACGATTACTGAATTAAAGAGAAATAAATGTTTATTAAAAAAGAATAACATGAAAATTATTTCTAAGATAGAAATAATTGCAGAATTGTTTATCCAATGATTTGGATATTTACAAACCACTGTACTGTCATGTGTTTTTATTGTACTGAAGAGAAATGAAGTAATACTGTACTGTCAAGTGTTTTAACTGTACTGAAAAGAAGAGAAGTAAACCACTGTTTTACTACTAAACTGTCACGTGTTTTAAAATATACTGAAGTGAAGAGAAATAAGCGGTTTACTCTGTGGAAAACGAAAATTAATTCGTTTTGAAAAAAATTTATATAGTACTCTACAATTGCTTCTAGGTTCTGGAACATGTATGGTATTCTAAAACACCTGTCTTACTTTATCCGGATCCTTAGCTGACTGTACTATCCTTCCTACATGTGAGCCTAGAGCCTTTTAAGAAGATTTAAAGAAAGTGAAAAAGTTTTCAGCATATAGATAGCTGAATATCAAGTGTTACATATAACTCTCTTACTGAGCCGTGGTTTGCTCACCCCTTAATTTTAACATTTCAGATTTTTTGAGGACTGAGAGTCTGATATCTAAGGATTTCGGCTGTGCATTTGGGGATGATGTGACAGCTTGATTTACTACATGAGGTACGATAATTTATTTTCCGTATTTAGACTTATCTACAATACTACTACCTTGTGAATTAAGATAGGGGATGTAATTCATATTATAATTTCATATGAAATTGTTTAAAGGTAACTGAAAAGTAAAGTATCATAGAGAGCCCAACTGTCAAAATTGTGTAAAAAGATGTGTATTACTGTGTAACTGGACTGTTACATTATCGAACTTTGTATAAATAATAGGAACAAAATAAGGTGTAGTTGGATAACGTTGAGTTGAAAATCTTTCGGTTGCATCTTTAAAAATAGATAATAAATTAGCACATCATTCAATAAAAATCCAATCTTTGTCATAAAGTGCTAAATACGAGCTGCTTGTATAATTGTTATAAAAAGGAGTAATAAGTTTTGTATAAGGTGAAATAGAAGAAAGCAAACGATGAAGTGAGTTCCACTTTTTTTATAAAACTTATTATTAGAGTTATAATGGGGCTTAATTAAATGTATTTAAATAAGCAGACTTAACTAAAAGTGTTTTAATTAAGTTATTAGCCAAATTATAATTAATAAGGGATTACTGGAATTTAATTAAATTGTTTAATTAAATTATAATCCTTATCATTAACTAATTTTGGGTTATTGCCTCAAAATTAAATTATTTAATTAAGACTAGCCCAATTATAATTAATAATAAGTCCAAGGGTTTAAAGGTAATTGTGTTATTTAATGAAAAACAATTGACCTACTTATAAAAACATCATTATCACCAGCTACCTAAAGTAGTTGAAAGACAACACTGTGCAAAATCTTAAAGCTCTCTACCTCCCTGTGAAGTTACGGCAAAGTTAGGGTTTTCTTTCCCTTGCAAGTGGTGGCAACTTAGGTGATTTTTCCTTTTAGAAGTTTGCAAGCCTAGTATTTCTTGCTTGAGGATTTTAGCAAAGTTGATTGCTTATGAGTGAGAATTGTGATAAGTTTGCCTTACTCTATTGGGATTTACTAAATTAAGAGATGCAGGTTGGAGTTGTTTTCAAGATTTGTAATCTCTACTAGAGATTTGCTTCAAACCCTATAAGTTGTTATATGTTTAGAAGACCTGTCTTACAATTTGGCATTCAAGTTTGACTTGAAGCAAAAACCCTGTGGAGTTTTGCCTTGTAGAAATCGGCTATCACAAGGTGTAGTGTATTCCTTGCTCCAATTTCCCTAATAGGTTTTTAAGAATGTTTGTCTTTCCCTAGAAGGAAGAGTTCTTCCTTAGGATTGCATTTATCAAGATTGTTAATATTGGGTGGGGAGTGTATTGGGTATATTTATCAAGATTGTGAAAATTTTGAGTTTTTCAAAATTTTCATCTCTAGTTTTCCACAAGTAAATATAAGTAAACTTGGAAAAATAATTATAAAAAGAACAAAATATCATTTTCCTCCTCTAGTCAACGCATTATTCTTCTAAAAAAATCCTTATAAATCAATTCTAATAAAAAATTAGTTTTGAAAATTGATTTAAAAGAAGATTTTGTAATTTTTACTTGAGCACAATATTCATAAGTCTTAACGCTAAGAGTAGTAGATGATCTAGGAATTAAATCGTATGAAGATATGCTATTCAATGCATTCATGCTAATATGCCCTAAGCTATGATGCTATAAATAAATTGAGTCATTCCATAAACAACATAAGTATAATTCAAAGCATCTTTATTACTATTGAGAACATACAATTGGTCTTTACTAACCTTTTCCCACAAATGATCTTTTCTAAAAAATGATCAACTTTTAGGAATAAACACAACTTTGAACCCATGGTCATTTAGTTTCTTTACATAAGTTAAACCTTTCCTAAAGTTAGGGATGTGATACACATCTCGCAAGAGAAAATTTGATAGTCCTTTTGCCAATAATCTTTCAAGTAAAAGAGTTCCCGATGAAGTTTGATTTTTCCTCATTATCATTTTCATATCTTAAAGGCACTTCCAAAACGAATGACATGACAAGTTGCACTAGTATCAATCAACCAATCTTCTTAGATATCATCCTAAGAATTTCGAGGAACATTGTTATCGTTTCATCTTCAATCATGATGTTGGACTCATTTTTCTTATCTTTTGCAAAAATGAAACATTTTCTTTTATGAAAATGGCTATTCTTTCCAAACACAAAGCAATTACCTTTCTTCCTCTTGAAGTATTTACCAAACTTTTTGAACTCATATTTTCTCTTAGAAAGAGTTTTCTGCCCCTTCTAAAATTTGTTCTCACTTTTATAGAAGTTGAATGAATAGGACCTTCAATGTTTTGCATATTATTATCCTTTAATTATTTGATATTTCATTTCTTTTTCGAGCTACACTTTCAATTTGCATGTGCTTAACCAATTCGTCCAAGATAAATGACCCTTTGTTTTTGTTTCAAATACTTTTGGTAATCTTTTCAAGAATGAGGTAAATTACCACTTATGGTAGATACTTCATAAGTTCCAAAAATTGATTCTCTAACATTATTGTACTTAGTTGCAATACCATTTAACTCATTAACTTGATAAATGATAGGTTTAGTGTTAGGCATCCTAAAGTCCCCATTTCAATTCACAAGGGAAGACTTGTTCCTCGCATCCTCATTCTCGTATTACTTCTCACTACAACAAAATTGACAATTTGTGACAATTTTTCTGAGTGACACATAATATTTCGTCACACAAAGTATGCAATACGTGACGAATACTATAATTTGTCATGCTTTTATACAGTTTTGATATTTTATATGACGATATATAAAATCATCACAAGATAGCATCACTAAATATTTGGCACCAAATTTTACCACAAAATATATTTGGTGGGAAATTTTTTGTGACGTTTTTTTATATTTTTTGTAACATTTCTATTTTGTCATAAAATAAACACTTTATACATGACAAATTGCAAAATGTCTTATTTTGTAAAAACGTCACCATATATATGGCGCCACCATATTTTATATGACGATATATAAAATAGTCACAAGATAGTGTCACTAAATATTTGGCGCCAAATTTTACAGTCAAATATATTTGGTGGGAAATTTTTTGTGACATTTGTGTTTTTGTCATAAAATAAACACTTTATACATGACAAATTGCAAAATGTCTCATCTTATAAAAACGTCACCATATTTTATATGACGATATATAAAATCGTCACAAGATAGCGTCACTAAATATTTCGCACCAAATTTTACCACCAAATATATTTGGTGGGAAATTTTTTGTGATGTTTTTTTTTTGTGACATTTGTGTTTTTGTCATAAAATAACATTTTATACATGACAAATTGCAAAATGTCTCATTTTGTAAAAATGTCACCATATATTTGGCGCCACCATATTTTATATAACGATATATAAAATAGTCACAAGATAGCGTCACTAAATATTTGGCCCCAAATTTTACCGTCATATATTTGGTGGGAAATATTGTGACCTTTTTTTATTTTTTGTGACATTTGTGTTTTTGTCATAAAATAAATACTTTATACATGACAAATTGCAGAATGTCTCATTTTGTAAAAACGTCACCATATATTTGGCTTCAAATTTTGCCACCAAATAGAAATGGTGGCTTTTTTTGTGACGTTTTTTTATTTTTGGTGACGTTTGTGTTTTCTTCACTGGTTTTAAGAAAACATGATGATGCAAATATGCGTCACCAAAAGACAATTATTAATGATAATACAATTTCGTCATATAAATATACAATAATATATGACGACATGAGTAATGTCACAAACTTTTTATTAATTTGATGACAATATTTATCTGCCATTCATTTTGACGTATATATAGTGAGGAACACATTTGTTACTAAAAGACAATTATTAATGAGATACAATTTTGTCATAATTTCTTGCAATTTGTGACGATTTTTCTGAGTGACGTATAAAATGACCATATACTATAATTTGTCCTTCTATTTAGTTTTGATATTTTAAATGACCATGTATAAAATCATCACATGACAACTCACTAAATATTTAGCGTCAAATTTTATAGCCAAATATATTTGGTGGGAAATATTTTAGTGACGATTTCTTTTTTTTTTTTGACATTTTGGTTTTTGTCATAAATTGAACACTTTATAAGTGACGAATTTCATAATGTCTCATTTCACAATAACATCACTAAATATTTGGCACCAAATTTTCCAAATATATATAATTTTATAAATTCAAAATATATATTATAAGTTTTATTGTATAAATGTAACGACCCGTTACCACATTTTTCACCTTATTTTACGCAACTTATCCCGTTGGGCTATCTGTGATACTTCACTTTACACTTAATGTTAAACAATTTCATATAATAATTAATATTATATACATCCCCTATCTTACTCTATAAGTAAGTAGTACTGTACACATGTCTAAATACAAAAAATAATTGATCATACCTCATAAATCTCAGTCGGTAGTCGTAATCCACAAATGTTGGATCTCACAATCATCAAAACTTGAAATGTTAATATTGGGGAGTGAGCAAACCACGGCTCAGTAAGAGAATTATATACCACACTTGATATTCAGCTATCTATATGCTGAAAATATATTTTTTTATTCATTTTCTTTAAAATCTTTCTAACTGGCTCTAGGCTCACATGTAGGAAGGATACTACAGTCGGCTAGGGATCCAGATAGAATAAGGTAGGTATTTTAGAAAACCATTGTAATGACCCGTTACCACATTTTTAACCTTATTTTACACAATTCATCCGGTTGGGCTGTCTGTGATACTTCACTTTTACTAACTATTAAACAATTTAATAAAATATTGTTAACATTATACACATCGCCTTTCTTACTTAATAAGCAAGTAGTACTGTATACATGTCTAAATACAGAAAATAAATGATCATACCTCATATAAATCAGTCGGTCTGTCACATTGTCCTTTATGTGCAGCCGTAATCCACAAATATTGGATCTCACCATCATTAAAACCTGAAATGTTAAAATTGGGGAGTGAGCAAACCACGGCTCAGTAAGAGAGTTATATGCTACACTTGATATTCAGCTATCTATATGCTGAAAATAATTTTTTTTTCTTTTTCATTAAAATCTTCCTAGCTGGCTCTAGGCTTACATGTAGGAAGGATACTACATTCGGATAGGGATCAAGATAGAGTAAGGCAGGTATTTTGAAATACCTGACTTGTTCCGGAACCTAGAAGCAACTGTAGAGAGTACAAATTTCCGTTGTTTTCAAAACGATATAATTTTCGTTTTCCACAAAGTAAACCCCTTATTTCTTTTCACTTTCAATATACCTTAAAACACGTGACAGTTCAGTAATAAAAACAGTGGTTTACTTCTCTTCTCTTCAGTACAGTAAAAACACGTGACAGTACAGTGATTTGTAAATATCCAATCATTGGATAATTACTTCTTCGATTATTTCTAGCTTAGAAATAATTCTTATGTTATTCTTTTAGAATAAACATTTATTTCTCTTTTCAAATCAATAACCGTATCGTATAGTTCAGTAAAACAGTATATTCAGTAAAACAGTAATTCGATACGGTTCAATCAATAACAGTAAATAGTAGCTACCAATTCAGTAAATAGTATAAGGTAGCTTTTAGTTCAGTAAACAGTAAATGGTAGCTTTCAGTTCAGTAAAACAGTAATCAATGGTTACCGTTTCAGTAAACAATACAGTTCAGTAACACAGTGTTTTGGTAGCTTTTTCTTCAGTAACAGTAATCAATGGCTACCATTTCAGTAAATAGTAAAGTTCAGTAAACCGTGTTTTGGTACTGTTTTTCATTAGTAAGCAGTAAACAGTACAGTAGTTCCGTACAGTAAACAATACAGTAAATATGATTTCGTAAATCCTTTTAGTAAACAGTGAACAGTAAGCAGTAAGCAATAAGTGAGACTAGGCAACGCCCTACAAGTAAATCATGCTATCTCGTCCACTAGGGACATAGTAACAGTAATGAGATCTATGGCCATGATCTATAGTATGTCCTCGGTGTACGCTTGCTAGGCGACAATTCGGGACGCTGATGACTAGCTGGTCAATCAGCCACGTGACAGTA
This sequence comes from Heritiera fomes, assembly GCA_032173925.1. Lineage (NCBI taxonomy): Eukaryota > Viridiplantae > Streptophyta > Magnoliopsida > Malvales > Malvaceae > Heritiera > Heritiera fomes. The sequence goes on along the minus strand of JAPDPM010000004.1, from coordinate 16,350,885 downwards.
ACAATATATGTGATGCATGAAGCTCGGGGCTTAAGTCTCAAAATAGTGCAAACCGTACCATAGCCTTTATGGATTTTTAAACACCGTAAATCAAGTATCCATAAGGCTCACATGTAAATATAATCACCTTTATGAAATTTATAAAATAAATAATATTTTTTTAAATTATTTCATAAAGGTATAAATTATGTTTTCTATACGGTGAAAACAGTTTGCAAAATCATCACTGTAAAAATAGAAGGACAAAACTGTCTTTTTCCACAGTAAAACACATATGCACGCTTTCCCGTGCTTTTTATCCAAAATATGGTTTTCAAAGAAATCGGGATTCAAATCAAATATTTTCATAATTTATGTAAAAATAAATTATTTGCTTTCCAAATTCAAAATCCCTTAACCATGTTTTTCTTCTAGAAACACATGTAGAGACCTCTAGTCTCGAAATCATGGTTTCCCATCATTTTTTAACCTTTATGGAATTTTCATAATTATTTGTTTCCATAATTAAAACCATAAAGGTTTTATGTAAAATCAAGTGAATATTTAAGAATATTTATAAAAATATTCACTTCAGTCTCTTTTTCATTTTTATCTCGTTTCACGTGAAATATCACCTATCGGGTGAATTTTCAGTGATTTCCTTTTCACCATACTCGAAAACATAAATATTTTAAAATTAAATATCAGTATATTCATGTTTTATGAAATTTTTTCAATTTCTCGATTTTCGTACCCAAAAATCGATTCACGTGAAATCAAATCTTTTATTTTGGTTTTCGGTGATTTTCGGTAAATTTCAGTAATTTTTTCGATAATTTTTCGGCAGTATAACAACTGTCGATTTGGCTAGCCTCCTGCATGGAAAATACAGTTTATATTTCTCAACTGGTATTTCACCACAATTTGAAACCGATAAATCACCACAATTCTCAAAACTAATCATTATAAATTGCATTTATAAATTAAATGCAAAATTTAAAACATGTGGTCCTTACAGGCGGCACATGTCTCCCTTACCTGTTTCGGGTCGGCGACTGCCTCTCGAAGGTCGCGCCCGTGTTCACCTCGCCCGATTCCATTAGCTCGATCATCGAGGGAATTTTCTGGAATTTAAATTCTAAAAATTAGAATTTTTCCATAATTATTTAAATAAATAAATTATTTAAATAATTTAATACTTTTCGAGATTTCTTACCGATTCCCGTAATTCTCGAGATTTCCCGTAATTATCGAATTCTCGAGAATTTTTCAAATTTCTGGAATTCCTCTTTTTCTCTTTCTCTTTCTTCTTTTTCTTTCTTTTTCCCTTTTTCTTTTCTTTTCTTTTTCTTTTTCCTTTATCTTTTCTTTTCTTTTCTTTTCTGGCTCAGACCGGTCCCCTCCCCTCATCGCCGGTTCACCTTCTGTGGCCGGTTCTCCTGCGGCTCGGTGGCTCAGCAGCTGGCCGGCTTCGAGGCAAACTCGTCGGTGGTCTCAGCTTGGCCTGAATCGGCAGCACGGCGGCGAATCGAGTCGGTTTTGCCTCGGTTTCTTCTCCTCCTCCGTCGGCCTTCCTCCGCCGTTCTCCGCCTCAACCTTGGCCTCCCATGTCTTCCTTTTCCTCCGGCGAAGCTTCGGTGGCAGTGGCAGCAACCACTTCCGCCGGCACCGCCACTTTCTCTTCTCTTCTCTTCTCCTTCTCGGCTTCCACCGAATTTTCGCTTCGTTTCCTTCCGTTTCTGTTTCAATCTTTCCTCTTCCGGTCACTGGCTTCCTTTCCTCTCTCCGTCGGCGCCTTCTTCCTCCCTCGTCTCTCTTTCTTTCTCTGGCGACAGGGGCGGCTACTCATCGGTGAGCAAAAATCGGGTCTTCCCGATTTGTTTCCTTTCCTCTTTTGTTTCTTTTTTTTAATTATATATACATATATATACATATATCATATATACATAATACATATAATATTATTATTATATATATTATATAGTACTATGTATATTTTAAGTATATAAAGATATATATTTTGTGTATAAAAAATATATCTCTAGTATAAATATATATGTATATATTTATATACTTTAAAATAAATAACATTTATATATATATATATAAATGTAATAATAAAATATATATTGTATTTACAATATATATTTTCTTTCTCAATTTCTTATTTAATTTGGATTTCCATTTATCCAAATTAATTTTCTCCTTTCCTTATTTTTCGAATTTCCAATTTAACTTTTCTTCACTAGGATTTTTGATTATCCGTTCCTTCTTCTCAATTCTCGGGATTTTTTCACCAATATCCCGTTCTCAAAATTTTATTTATTTCCAATATTTATAATTCTAATAATTGAAAAATTTACGGTTATCACATTCTCCCTACCTTAAGAAATTCGGTCCTCCGAATTTAACTTAAGTTTAAAGGTGGTACATGCCGTATACTTACGACTTTTGACCTCTAGGTCATCTTCCCAGTAATACTGCCGGTACACTTTCAACATCAAGAGTACTTTAGACCACTACATGCTGTCTTTCATCATTTAGTATATATTTATACTCCCATAAATTCATTTATCAATTCGGGAGTTGTTCATTTCCACTCTTTTCACATAAGAGTCCATTCACTATATTTTTCATATCACAGCTGATATATGCTGTTCATCATCCATTTTTCTCACTTAGTGCCAAGTCGATATAGTTTAAAACTATCAATTACACATGTCAGTCAGTTATATGTAATTGTCCCAGTAGCTTTCATATCTCATGCATCTGCTCTCTCAATGTATCTTCAAGCGTTTCAATATTACGCTAAGATATTCACATTAGTACGGAACGATGCTATCAATACACTTGGGATCTTGAAGCCTTTTGCTGTTTCTCATTAACATATGGCATCACAGAGACTCCCATCACATGTAATGCTCACTGGAACTGTACATATACATTTCTACTGTTTCTTACTCATACTGCGACTAAGGCACTAGAGAATAGAGGATTTCGATAATGGAAAGGGATTCTATTTAGATCATTAGTCCTTAATCACTTCCATATCATTATATCTCCTTTGGACTCTTTATTATCCCTAATATTCATTTTATCAAGGCTGCATTTCACTTGCAGACTTTACTATTAATCACCAATCATGAGACAATCATGTCCTCTTCATGTAGTATGGTCACTTGATGATTGAATACTCAATTATCCATTTAGTCATTACATTATCTATACACTTCCACCATTTATCATTTCAAGGTGGTTATGTGTATGTATAACACTTTTCTATTTAGATACTGGCAGTAAACACTACTTGTCATTTATCTTACTCTTTTGAGTACCATTACTCTCACTTGTCAAATTTGGCTTGATTTTACATCTAGCTACTGTCATGTGATAACCAACACGAGCCACTTTTCAGTCTGAATTTTCGGAAACTATTTCATGTTCCCTACTCATTATGCAATTTATTTCCTTATTGCACTTTCATTTTCGTTTTCATATTCCCACTTTCATCTTTTCATATTTTTACTCTCATACTTTTAGTCAGTTTTCTCAATTGTTATGGTATTATACTGCTAAGATCTTTTAAAATCTTGCATACCATCTTTTCTTTACACTTGTCCATTTACCGACTTCAACTTCTTTAATTTAGATCTTATCTACGAGCAGCCAATCCCATCATTCTTCTATAGATTGGCAGTAGTATCTAGCTAGATTCATTACTTTTGTATCTCAATCATTATCTCTATATCATAGACAGGTTCACTGTCATCCTGTCATCTCGAGATCATATATCTCAGAAGGAGATACTGTCTAGCCAAATCTCTTAATTGCCAATCTTAATACAATTCCACAGTCTTTAAGAGTTTAAGGGTTATACCACAATGCTGCTCCTGTTCCATTTATACTTTAGACTCTATCAGTATTTCATCCATTTACTCATGTATGGATGCCTTATTCCTTAGGTTTATATACCTCACAAGGCAAATCATTAACCTCGTAACCTCAATACGAACTCGTAAAATTCACTCCGAGTTCTAATCGTCATCTTATGGATATCAATCTCCAATCTTTTATCTGATGACACTTTATACTGAGGCTAGTCTTATGAGCTCCTCATATATCTGTGATCAGATCAATAAAGCGTCTATTTTCATGTAGATGAATACTCGTTCTCCACAAGAACTTATTAGATAGTAAACATTTACTATATCACTTTAATTCATCTACGTATCAAGGTCATCTGTATTTCTCTCATTTCACTTGTACAGACAACTTCATTATTTTCAATTTCACTATCTGTATTTTTGTCATTCAAACCTTTACACGTAAATTTCATTATTCACTCATTTTCCAGAGTCATTCATTTTTTTTAAGCTTTTCGGATTCTTTCTATATTCTCCGATATAAGCTTAGATTTAAATTTCATATCATTAACCGAGTCAATGTTAGCTCGATTTCTTCAATCTATATAACTCTGAAAATATATCGGGAATCACTTCTGATACTTTCTTTAATCACACATTTTGTTATCATCTTGGACATCTCATCCTCATGTCTTTTCATTTACACTGTGTATTCTCAAGGCAGAGACATCTACTATTCGATTCATTTTGATACATACTCTACCTTGATTTCATTGTTTACTCATACTTTGCAGTCTTACGAATCTCAATCTAGTAAGCTGTATTAAGTACAACAGTTATCAACACATGTTACAGCTAACCACTTTATTACCACTGTAATTTACTTTGAAATCAAGTTCATTTAATAACTTCAGATTTAATTCCCTTGAGCATATTATCCACGAGGTTTGAACCTTGGCACCCTTACGTACCTAGTTCCTTACACTCGTTTTATTATTAAGCTCTTTGTAAGAGTCCCGCCCGTTCGAATCGGCCGTCGGAGAGCATCCCTTATGGTTCGCCCGCATCTCACAACACATGATCCACTATGGGTCGCCCATCATTGGGTCGCCCATCACAGTTCTGTCTCAAGGGTTCTGAAGAACTTAGGTTAGCTGTTATCTTCTTTTTATCACTTTATTGTTCTTATATTATTTTCCAATTCACAGTACTCCATGCAATACATCAATGGCAAGGCATATCTCATAATGCTCGAGTTTTATAATTAAATATTCATTTAATACCTCAAAACAATATAAATGTATAGAACCTCAATCAACCATACTGCTATGAATTTCCTCATCTGTACTATTCACCTTCTCAGTCATTTTCTGTAATCATTTAACTTTTCATAGCATTCAACGATCCCGTTCAATACACTTTTAATTCCGGCCCTTACAGTTAATAACCGGGCCAATCATCTAATGACATTCCACTACACTTTTATCGAACTGCATCATATCAGGCCTCGGCCCGTCCGCCGTCCGCCTGTACACATGTGTATTAACCTCTTTGAGAATGCCCAGCCCGTTCACTGGGTCACCCCTCGAGGTTTTATCATGAGGCCTAGCCCGTTCACTAGGTCACTCATAATTCGCGTCCGTCCTCTAAGTGTCAGTAGAATCAGTAATAGGGATCGTTATATCCATATGACATCCTCTATGTCATTTATAACTCCATTACCATCAATGGATTCAAGATTAACTTGATTTTATCACCATTCAGAACATCGCCCAACATAGGGGCATTTTCGTCATTTCGACATTTATTTCTTTCTCCTCAGTATACATTGAAATCAATGATCTCATTATCCATGTGCTGATATTATCCTTTCTGATACTTATATCAGCAATTTAGATCTCATTCGGTTTCGACAGAGAAGTTCACTAACATCCATAATTGGATTATTTTGCTTGTAATTCAGCTTTATAGCAACATTTTCTCTATCAAATCAATCAAATCCAACCTCTGTTGGTCTATTTTAACTCCCTATAAAATTTTAGAGGTAGGGGTATTTTGGTCATTTTTTGCCAAAATTTTCTCTCTTCAAATTACCCTCAATCGGTGATCTTAAAGTCTATTTAATGATGATATTTCATTCCCTTCCTTCATACCATCATTTTTAGGTCTCAGTATGATTCAGACCGTAAGTACTGGTGGGGCCCTCACCGAGTCCTTTCGGTTCCTTACCGAACAGGCCTTCATTTAGATTATAAACATCACCAATTTTTTGGTAATTTCTGAGCCTATTTTTCGCTTTCACATTCTCAATTTATACTTTCTCACTCCCTTTAAATCATTTTACTCAATTTACAATCATTTATTTTCTCTATGTATTCAGACGACACAGTACTACTGGGGATGTTTAACATTTTTCCTTCCAAAAGTATCCACAGACATCAGGCCAATCATGCTCTGATACCATTAAATCTGTAACGACCCATTACCACATTTTTAACCTTATTTTACACAATTCATCTGATTGGGCTGTTTGTGATGCTTCACTTTTACTAACTATTAAACAATTTAATAAAATATTGTTAACATTATACACATCCCCTATCTTACTTAATAAGCAAGTAGTACTGTATACATGTCTAAATACAGAAAATAAATGATCATACCTCATATAAATCAGTCGGTCTGTCACATTGTTCTTTATGTGCAGTCGTAATCCACAAATATTGGATCTCACCATCATTAAAACCTGCAATGTTAAAATTGGGGAGTGAGCAAACCACGGCTCAGTAAGAGGGTTATATGCTACACTTGATATTCAGCTATCTATATGCTGAAAATAATTTTTTTTCTTTTTCATTAAAATCTTCCTAGTTAGCTCTAGGCTCACATGTAGGAAGGATAATACAGTCGGCTAGGGATCCAGATAGAGTAAGGCAGGTATTTTGAAATACCTGACTTGTTCCGGAACTTAAAAGCAACTGTAGAGAGTACAAATTTTCGTTGTTTTCAAAACGATATAATTTTCGTTTTCCACAAAGTAAACCACTTATTTCTTTTCATTTTCAGTATACCTTAAAACACGTGACAGTTCAGTAATAAAAACAGTGGTTTACTTCTCTTCTCTTCAGTACGGTAAAAACACATGACAGTACAGTGATTTGTAAATATCCAATCATTGGATAATTACTTCTTCGATTATTTCTAGCTTAGAAATAATTCTTATGTTATTCTTTTAGAATAAACATTTATTTCTCTTTTCAAATCAATAACCGTATCGTACAGTTCAGTAAAACAATATATTCAGTAAAACAGTAATTCGATACGGTTCAATCAGTAACAGTAAATAGTAGCTACCAATTTAGTAAATAGTATAAGGTAGCTTTTAGTTCAGTAAACAGTAAATGCTAGCTTTCAGTTCAGTAAAACAGTAATCAATGGCTACCATTTCAGTAAACAGTACAGTTCAGTAACACAGTATTTTGGTAGCTTTTTCTTCAATAACAGTAATCAATGGCTACCATTTCAGTAAACAGTAAAGTTCAGTAAACAGTGTTTTGGTACGGTTTTTCATCAGTAAATAGTAAACAATACAGTAGTTCCGTACAGTAAACAGTACAGTAAATAGGATTCCGTAAATCCTTTCAGTAAACAGTGAACAGTAAGCAGTAAGCAATAAGTGAGACTAGGCAACACCCTACAAGTAAATCATGCTATCTCGTCCACTAGGGACACAGTAACAATAATGAGATCTATGGCCATGATCTATAGTATGTCCTCGGTGTACGCTTGCTAGGCGACAATCCGGGACGCTGATGGCTAGCTAGTCAATCAGCCACGTGACAGTAACAATATATGTGATGCATGAAGCTCGGGGCCTAAGTCTCAAAACAGTGTAAACCGTACCATAGCCTTTATGGATTTTTAAACACCGTAAATCAAATATCCATAAGGCTCACATGTAAATATAATCACTTTTATGAAATTTATAAAATAAATAATATTTTTTTAAATTATTTCATAAAGGTATAAATTATGTTTTCCATACGATGAAAACAGTTTGCAAAATCATCACTGTAAAAATAGAAGGGCAAAACTGTCTTTTTCTACCGTAAAACACATATGCACGCTTTCCCGTGCTTTTTATCCAAAACATGATTTTCAAAGAAATCGAGATTCAAATCAAATATTTTCATAATTTATGTAAAAATAAATTATTTACTTTCCAAATTCAAAATCCCTTAACCATGTTTTTCTTCTAGAAACACATGTAGAGACCTCTAGTCTCGAAATCATGGTTTCCCATCATTTCTTAATATTTATGGAATTTTCATAATTATTTGTTTCTATAATTAAAACCATAAAGGTTTTATGTAAAATCAAGTGAATATTTATAAAAATATTCACTTCAGTCTCTTTTTCATTTTTATCTCGTTTCACGTGAAATATCACCTATCGGGTGAATTTTCGGTGATTTCCTTTTCACCATACTCGAAAACATGAATATTTTAAAATTAAATATCAGTATATTCATGTTTTATAAAATTTATTCAATTTCTTGATTTTCATACCCGAAAATCGATTCATGTGAAATCAAATATTTTATTTTGGTTTTTGGTGATATTCGATAAATTTCGCTAATTTTTTCGATAATTTTTCGGAAATATAACGGCTGCCGATTTGGCTAGCCTCCTGCACGGAAAATACAGTTTATATTTCTCAGCTGGTATTTCACCACAATTTGAAGCCGATAAATCACCACAATTCTCAAAACTAATCATTATAAATTGCATTTATAAATTAAATGCATAATTTAAAACATGTGGCCGAATATCCTTACAGGCGGCACATGTCTCCCTTACCTGTTTCGGGTCGGCGACTGCCTCTCGAAGGTCGCGCCCGTGTTCACTTCACCCGATTCCATTAGCTCGATCATCGAGGGAATTTTTTGGAATTTAAATTCAAAAAATTAGAATTTTTCCATAATTATTTAAATAAATAAATTATTTAAATAATTTAATACTTTTCGAGATTTCTTACCAATTCCCGTAATTCTCGGGATTTTTCGTAATTTCTGAATTCTGGAGAATTTTCCAAATTCCCGGAATTCCTCTTTTTCTCTTTCTCTTTCTTCTTTTTCTTTCTTTTTCCCTTTTTCTTTTCTTTTCTTTTTCTTTTTCCTTTTTCTTTTCTTTTCTTTTCTAGCTCAGACCGGTTCCAGACCGGTCCCCTCCCCTCGTCGCCGGTTCACCTCCGGTGGTCGGTTCTCCGGTGGCTCGATGGCTCAGCAGCTGGCCGGTGTTTAGGCGAACTCGTCGGTGGTCTCAGCTTGGCTTGAATCGGTGGCACGGCGACGGATCGAGTCGGTTTTTCATCGGTTTCTTCTCCTCCTCCGTCGGCCTTCCTCCGCCGTTCTCCGCCTCAACCGTGGCCTCCCATGTCTTCCTCTTCCTCCGGCGAAGCTTCGGTGGCAGTGGCGGCAACCACTTCCGCCGGCACCGCCACTTTCTCTTCTCTTCTCTTCTCCTTCTCAGCTTCCACCAGATTTTCGCTTCGTTTCCTTCCGTTTCTGTTTCAATCTTTCCTCTTCTGGTCACCGGCTTCCTCTCCTCTCTCCGCCGGCGCCTTCTTCCTCCCTCGTCTCTCTTTCTTTCTCCAGCGACAGGGCCGGCTACTCATCGGGGAGGAAAAATCGGGTCTTCCCGATTTGTTTCCTTTCCTCTATTGTTTCTTTTTTTTAATTATATATACATATATCATATATACATAATACATATAATATTATTATTATATATGTTATATAGTACTATGTATATTTTAAGTATATAAAGATATATATTTTGTATATAAAAAATATATCTCCAGTATAAGTATATATATGTATATATTTATTTACTTTAAAATAAATAACATTTATATATATATATGTAATAATAAAATATATATTGTATTTACAATATATATATATTTTCTTTCTCAATTTCTTATTTAATTTGGATTTCCATTTATCCAAATTAATTTTCTCCTTTCCTTATTTTCCGAATTTCCAATTTAACTTTTCTTCACTAGGATTTTTCATTATTCGTTCCTTCTTCTCAATTCTCGGAATTTTTTCACCAATATCCCATTCTCAAAATTTTATTTATTTTCAATATTTATAATTTCTAATAATTGAAAAATTTACGGTTATCACAACTATACTTGTTCCGGAACCTAAAAGCAACTGTAAAGAATATTAATTTCGTTGTTTTCAAAACGATATAATTTTCGTTTTTCCACAGAATAAACCACTTATTTCTTTTCACTTCAGTATACATTAAAACACGTGGCAGTTCAGAAATAAAAACAGTGTTTACTTCTCTTCTCTTCTCTTCAGTACAGTAAACAGTACAGTACAGTGATTTGTAAATATCCAATCATAGGATAATTTCTTCTTCGATTATCTCTATCTTAGAAATAATTCTTATGTTATTCTTTTAGAATAAACATTTATTTCTTTTTTCAAATCAGTAACCGTATCATGCTAAAACCCCGTAAGAAATGCATTTAAAATAGTCATAGTATCGATATATGCAGAAAACAAATGCCATAATAATGCATTTCATACTTTAAATCATTGTATGAATTTTTTAATACATATATCAAAAATTCATACTTGTTTCAAACATGCATCATACTTTAGAAACTTAACATCATAATTAATAAAACTTATCATACAGTTCATGAGACTAGGCAGAATCATATAGCTAGTATGCGGGTCATGACACTTACTTCATCCTTCGAATCGGGAACAGAACATCATCCTCTGAAGAGGGAACATAATACCTATGGCCATGGTATGGGCTGTAGACCTTATCAGGGTCGTACAGTGAACATTGCACCATGAAGGACCAACATACCCACAAGGGATGAAAACATGCACAATGTGGGCGAGAACATGCACGACGTGGGTTAAACATATGCCACAAGAGATCGAAACATGCACAATGTGGCAAGCATGACAAGCAATAACATAAACTATAGGAAGGCCTTAGTCTCAAATCTTACTTACTTATGTAACTTCTTAAATTATACATTTGATACAAAATAGTAAGGACTGGGCATGCCTCGGTTTAAGTTAGCCAGGGGTTTGCCACTCCGATCACTGTTTCGGAAAACATACTTATTTACTTTCATACATAACAAGCTTATTGAAAAATATGCATAGAAATCATAAGGTTCGTTTAGCTAATTATCAAAAGACTATGGGAATTAATTTCGGAACGAAATTCATGCTTCAAACATTTCTTTATAAATTGCCATGAAGACAGTTTGCAAAATCATCATTGAAAATATAGAAGGGCAAAACTGTCCTTTTTCCACCATAAAACACATATGTATGCTTTTCCGTGCATTTAATCGAAAACATGGTTTTATAATTATCGGAATTCAAATAGATTATTTTCATAATTTATGAAAATAAAATATTTATTTTCTAACTTTAAATTTCCATCACCATGTTTTCTTCTAAAAACACGTGTAGAGACCTCTAGTCTCGAAAACATAGTTGTTCATCATTTCTTAACCTTTATGAAATTTTCATAATTAATTATTTCCATAATTAAAACTAGAAAGATTTTATATGAAATCCAGTGAATATTTAAGAATATTTATAAAAATATTCACTTCAGTTTCTTTTTCATTTTCTTCTCGTTTCATGTGAAATATCACCTACAGGATGAAATTTCGATGATTTCCTTTTTACCATTCACGAAAACATGAATATTTTAAAATCAATTATCATTATATTCATGTTTTATGAAATTTACTTAATTTCTCGATTTTCGTACCTAAAAATCGTTTCACGTGAAATCAAATCATTTATTATGATTTTCGGTGATTTTCGGTAAATTTTAGTAATTATTCGATAATTTTTCGGCAGTATAACGGCTGCCGATTTGGCTAGCCTCCTGCACGAAAAATACAGTTTATATTTCTCAACTGGTATTTCACCACAATTTGAAACCGATAAATCACCACAAATTTCAAAACTAATCATTGTCAATTGCATTTATAAATTAAATGCATAATTTAAAACATGTAGCCGAATATCCTTACAGGCGGCACATGTCTCCCTAACCTGTTTCGGGCCGATGACTGTCTCTCGAAGGTCGCGCCCGTGTTCACCTCACCCGATTCCATCGGCTCAGTCATCGAGGGAATTTTCTGGAAATTAAATTCTAAAGTTTAGAATTTTTTCATAATTATTTAAATAAATAAATTATTTAAATAATTTAACATTTTCCGAGATTTCTTACCAATTCCCGTAATTCTTAGGATTTCCTGTAATTTTCGAATTCTCGGGAATTTTCTAAATTCCCGGAATTCCTATTTCTCTTTCTCTTTCTCTTTCTCTTTCTTCTTTTCTTTTTTTCTTTTCTTTTCTTTTTCTTTTTCTTTTTTCTTTTCTTTTTCTTTTTCTTTTTCCTTTTCTTTCTTTTCCAGCCGGACCGGTCATCCCCCCTCACCTCCGGTTCTCTTCCGGTGGCCGGTTCTGCGACGGTTCGGTGGCTCAGCAGCTGGCCGGCACCACGACGAAGCTGGATCTGGCCTCCGTTCAGTCTGGATCGACGGCATGGCGGCGGATCTACTCGGTTTACCTTTGGTTTCTTCTCCTCTTCCATTGGCCTTCCTTCGTCGTTTTTCGCCTCAACCGTGGCCTCCTTCCTCTTCCTCCGGCGATGCTTCGGTTGCACTGGCGGCGACCAATTTGGCCGGCACCGCCACTTTCTCTTTCTTTTTTCTTCCCGGCCTCCGCCGATTTTTCCTTCAATTTTCCTTCCTGTTTTCGCCGTTTCTTTTTCTCTTCCGGTCACCGGCTTCTTCTCCTTTCCTTGCCGGCGTCGTCTTCCTCCCTCGTCTCTCTTCCTTTCTCCGGCGAAGGGTCGATCGCCCTTTGGGGAGACAGAATCGGGAGTCTTCCCGATTCTGTTTGTTTTCTTTTTTTTTGTATTTTATTTTAATTATAATTATATTATAAATATAATTATATTATTTTATTATATAGTACTTTGTACTATATATTATATAAATATATATTATATATTAATAATATATATTTACACGTAAAAATATATATATTTTCATGTACTTTAAATTAAATAACATTTATATAAATATTCATATAAATGTAATAATTCCATATATATATTGTATTTACAATATATATACATTCAAACTTTAATGTAATTTAATATTTACATTTTCTCAAATATGTATATACTTATATATACATAAAATGTCATACTTGAATACATATGTATTATTTAAATTTATCAAATAGTATATATACTTATATATACCAATGTATATTTAATATATACTACATACCATACGGTATTTAAATACATATGTATTTACATCAAAATACATTTATACAATTTGTAATTATATAAACATATTTTATTTTCATTTCTCATTTCCCTTATTTAATTTGGATTTTTCATTATCCAAATTAAATTTCCTCTTTTCATTATTTTTTGAATTCCCAAATATTCTTATTTCCAATTTAGCTTCCTTCACTCGAATTTCCAATATTCCTTATTTCCAATAAATGGAAAATTTATGGTTATCACAATAAACTTTATATAATGTCTTTGATTAATTTTAAGATTAAAAAGTTCATGTCATGTTATGGGTTTTCCTTAAGTAAATTCAAGTTGTGATTTTTAAATTTGTTTCTTTTTTTAGTTTTAAATTTATGGTCTCTTTGAAGGTGCATTAGGTTCTACGTATTTGAAACTTTTCAGGAAACCAGGAATTTTACTCATGTAGCAAAATGTTATTGAGTCGTTTACGGTGGTTGTGAGACAATTGGCTGGAAAAGGATAAGTCAGTTTTAGGAACTTTCTAACCATTATGTTTTCAAATGCAAGTGCTCTTAAAGCACACCAATGCTATTGTATATATCTAGGCATTTAAAATTTAAGACATTATTGGATCATTCAGCACCAAATGTTCTAAATATATATAATTTTATAAATGTAAAATATATATTATAAGTTTTATTGTATAAACTTTATATAATGTCTTTGATTAATTTTAAGATTAAAAAGTTCATGTCATGTTATGGGTTTTCCTTAGGTAAATTCAACTTATAATATATATTTTACATATAATACATTTAATATATGCACTAAATTAGATTATTTTTCAATTATTTTAAAATTACTATTACTTTTATTTAATTTTCAAATCAATTCAATAACTTTATTGGAAATTTCTTTTCAATTTAAACTACTATTTAAGAATATAGTTCCTATAATTGGTGAGAAACAGTATATTCCTTTTATAAAAACATGATAGCTAACTTATTGGAATTAAGATATAATTTAAAACAATAAATTTATTTAAAATGTAATTGGCTAACAGATTGTTTATTTTTATATATCTAACAAAGCTCAACTTCAAAAAATATATTAAATGTTACATATAGCACATTATCTTTTAGAACTTTCAGTTTCATATTAAAATATATTTCAAAATATATATATGATTATGTTATTTATTTACTTTATCTAGTTAAGTCAAAATAGTTAATTAAACATTGTTATAAAAAAATACATGTATATTGTTATTAGTTACATATGCATTATAAAAAAAATAACTCATTTCTATACCTAATACCGTCACATCACACCTAATAAAAATCCCCTCCTTCCTAGCTTGGCTTGTCACAGCATACTCGATCAAAGAATAATTTGGGTGGACAATGAAATTGGTTCTGGTAAAATTAGTTACTGTAACGATAAAATTAAATAGTGTAACGACAATATGTATTTGGATGTAATTGTAGTAGTGGCAGTGAGGTAAGTGTGGCGAAAAGATAAAATGATAATCAAAGACATTATATAAAGTTTATACAATAAAACTTATAATATATATTTTACATTTATAAAATTAATAAAATAACTGAAATTAAAAATATTATTTTAAATAAAAATATTTTGTAATAAAATAATAAATTAATAAAATTAGTTTATGTCAATTATTATTTATATTAATAAAATTATTTCTAAAAAAATTTTATTAGTTTAAAAAATAAAATATATATTTAAAAGTTATTATAAATAAAAAATTAACAAAGTGAAAAAAAAACGAAAACTGTTTAAAAAATTTGGCCTTTCTCGCGCCTCAGGCATCAGCTGCCAAATTTCCCAACTCAGGAATGCAGTAGCCAGTGGCACAATCCTCCAGTGTCCAAACTCCCCATGTCAGCATTGCAGTGGCCAGTGGTAGCAATCAAGAGCGTACCCAACCACCTAACCCATCGCTTCTTCCTCAGAAACCAAGACCACCGTAGTCCCTAACCTACCTAAGCTTTAGCCAAAATCCCTCAAAAAAGCAAGGAAATGGGCAATTCGACGCACCGCCAAATCTACAGTTCTTCTCCACCTCTAGCTATTTTGCGCTATCGTCGCCTTCAACCCTCCCCTAGCCCATGACCGTAGGATGGATGAGATCTATTGTCCCAATCGCGAACAAATAATGTCCAAATCTCATGTTTTTTCTGACATCAACGTCCTTCGTCCTAAGGAGTACTGGGATTACGATTCCCTCAATGTTCCATGAGGGTAAATTCTAATTAATCCCTGCAAAATATGAAATCCCTCTTTCTATTTTTGTTTCACTTTGTTATTTAATCCGCCTTTGATTTTGATTGATTTCTCCTTCATCTCGTTAGTTAAAATTTTCTCAATTTTGATTTGCATTTGTTGGAAGATCAAATGTGATTGATGGTTGTGTTTCTTTGAAAATTTCATGTTAATTGATTAGTTGAAGCCTTTTTATGATTTGGGTATTTCTTAAATTTCTTAGATCTGTTCTAAAATGTGACAAAATTCATGTATTCGATTGCTTTTTTAGCTGTTACTTTGGTGACATTTAATTGCTTATTAGTTGTATCTGTATCTCTTTCTCTAGTTATATGCCAAAATGAGATTTTAAAAGATCTACCTGTTTTATTTTTATTTTTTACATTTCAAAGCAGTAATCTTTTATTTACGTTGGATCTGGTAATTAAAGCAGTAATCTTTTATTTATGTTGGATTGGGAAAAACTTTGTGATTTGTTTAATGATCATGCATACAAGGTTTGTTTCTTATTCACATCAATTTTGTATTTGAAAGATTTATTTTTCATATTTATGCATAGTAATATTCATATGCCATGAATGTTTTTTATATTTTATTTTGCGTTTTTATGTAAATGAAGAAGAGGTGTGAGATAAATGCTGGAGTTCGAAGCCAAGTCAAGTTAAGCCATAACCAAGGATCTAAGGCCTTTGTGGCTAGTCGTTATTCAATGGTAAATTTTTATAATTTAAAAGTTCTTAAACATTATATGTTTTTTATATTATTACCTTTTTTTTTTAAAGAATTGTTGTATTTATGTAGCGCAAAGATGACCAAGAACCCAATAGGATAGAATTTTTTAAAGCGACTCATTATTCTGAGGAAAAAGGATGGCCAACACCAGAGGCTCAAGAGGCTTATGTAAAAATTATAATTTTATTTTTGTTATACTATGATTCTTTTAGTTAATATTATTTATCTTAATTGTTAGGAGAAAATGGTGGAGTTAGAATCAACTCCTACTGAGGAAGGAACAGAACCTAAGACCATTGATGCTATAGTGGATGAGGTCCTTGGTACTCAGTCGCGATACATCAAGGGACTTGGTTATGGACCTAAGCCAACTAAGAAAAGCTCAAAAGAAAATGCTTCAGAGTTGAAAGAAACTCTAAAAAAAACACAAGATGAACTTCAAGATTATAAATCAAAATTTGGGCATTTTTGAAAGCCAAATTGAAGCAATGAAAAATGCTTTGATAGCTGCTGGAATTCAAGTCCCTATCCCCCAGTCTTCAGGTATTTCTTTTCCTTCTCACACTTTCTTTTAGCATAAAGCACACTAAATGCCATTGTATAAATCTAGGCATTTAGAATTTAAGACAAATGATTAAACCATTCAGCATTTTTACATAATGAAAGAATGTAGTTTGTTTAATTTATAATTTTACTTGTGGTTTAAATTTGAGATGAACTTCAACAATATGATAAACACATATGATCTTGAAAGTGAGAAAAGCAAGTTTGCTAAAAGAAAATGCTTCAGAGTTGAAAGAAACTCTCAAAAAAAAAAACACAAGATGAACTTCAAGATTATAAATCAAAATTTGGGCATTTTGAAAGCCAAATTGAAGCAATGAAAAATGCTTTGATAGCTGTTGGAATTCAAGTCCCTATCCCCCAGTCTTCAGGTATTTCTTTTCCTTCTCGCACTTTTTTTAGCATAAAGCACACTAAATGCCATTGTATAAATCTAGGCATTTAGAATTTAAGATAAATGATTAGACCATTCGACATTTTTACATAATGAAAGAATGCAGTTTGTTTAATTTATAATTTTACTTGTGGTTTAAATTTGAGATGAACTTCAACAATATGATAAACACGTAAGATCTTGAAAGTGAGAAAAGCAAGTTTGCTACAAATTGGTTGCTATATTTTCTTTTAGTTTGTTATATTCAATTAAATTATTGCATTGGAACTTGAGCTTGGTGTGTTACATTATTTGTTTTATTTATCTTGCCGTATTACAATTACTGCTACAAATTGCATGTTGTAATATACATGCGAACTGGAGCTTCCTTATTGCATTACATTGGTTGTTGTATATTGTTGTATTACAATTATTGCTATAAATTGCTTGCAGTATTACACCAGGGAACTTGAGGTTGTTTGTTGTGTTAGATTGTTATATTTACAATTGCTATATTAAAATTACTACAATAAATTACTTGTTGTACTATACTTAGGAATTTGAGTTTGTTAGTTGCATAAAATTTATTGTTGGATGACTGTTTTTTGTTTCACTGTTTCCACATCTTGTTTCTCGAGTTTGTTTGGTTCGTCTCTACAGCTTGTGTTTTTCAAGGGTTCGTTTCTGCTGGGATGGCTGTTTTTTGTTAAATTGTTTCCGCATCTTGTTTCTTAAGTTTTGTTTGGTTTGTTCCTACAACTTGTGTTTTTCAGGGGTTCTTGTTTTGTTTGTATCGATTTAATAGTGACTCCCCTGTTCTGTCTTGCATGAGTGTGATCCTGTAAATTTGAACTTTTTGTTTGAATAACTTCTTTCCTGGCTATCTCTTAATAAAACGCATCTGCTTAGCAAAAAAATAAAAAGATTGCTTGTTTCTTTTTGTTTGGTTCGTTTCTGCTTGGGATGGTTGTTTTTTGTTTTACTATTTTCGCATCTTATTGCTTGAGTTTTGTTTGGTTCGTTTCTGCTTGGGATGGCTGTTTTTTTGTTAGCTTTAAATTAACAAGTATTTTGAAAATGACAAAACTCAAGCAACTTAAAAATGATTTTTATACCAGTAAATTTGCTTTGAATGAACTCAATGATTGAAATTATTTTAACAAAGTCTTGGATTGCGATTTCAATTGAAAAATTCAGTAAATACTCTTAGAAAAGTGTTAGAAGGTTTTGAACTAACTTAGAATCACAAAAGACATAAAATTTGCAGCAAATTAAGTGCAGGAAAGTGTACTGGATAAAAAGGATCGATCCCTACTGTAGAGGGATCGATCCCAAAGTGACAGAATGCTTCGAGCCATTCGGGAAAGAGTTGGAAAGCGTTCTGGAGAAAAAGTTCGATCCTTTTTGAAAAGGGATCGATCCCTTTGCATGAGACCTGACTCCAACGGCTAGTTTTTGAGGGTTTCAACGGGAGAATTTGCATTAAATGCTTCACCAACCATTCTAATAGTTTGGTGGGTTATAAATAGAAGCATTTATGAAGTTTGGAGGTAGAAGAAGCACTGAAGAAACTCTCATACATTCAAGAAAGAAATCCTAGCAGAAATATTTACTCTTTGTACTCCATTTGTTAGAAATTACTTTGTTCTTCACCTACTCATTCAAATTACTGATTCTCAAAGGTGTGAGCAAACTTTGTGAGGTTATTATTGTAAGAGTGAGGGTAGCATTGTAAGGGGATAGACTTAGAAGGTTGTTTCTAAGCCATCAAGAGAAAGTGTAAGAGGTATCACCACACCTTGAAGTGGTTTGTAAGAATTCCAAAGGAAGAGTGGAATCAACCCTTTGACAAGAGGATTAAGGAGAGAGGACGTAGGCAAGAGATTGGCCGAACCTCTATAAAATCTGTGTTTGCTTCTCTTATCCTTCTTTACTTACTGCATTTATTTCATTATTGTTTTATCTATTGCATTTGTGAATTAAATCCTTAGAAAAGCCAAAATTAGTATAAAAATCGATTCACCCTCCTCTCGGTAGAGCCAACAATTGGTATCAGAGCTTGGACTCGAGAATCGATTAGGAGTAATTTTCTTCGAGTAAAAACGATCTAGATGGCTCAAACTAGTGTATCTACACCTTTGGTAGGAGAGAGACCTCTACGGTTAGACCACCACTCTTCAATGGTGAAAATTATGCTTATTGGAAGACTAGGATGATGTTATTCATTCAAGCTAATGATTATGAAGTGTGGAGGATTATAGTTAAAGGTCCTCTTGTCCCTATTAAGAAAGTAGATGGGGAGGATGTGCCAAAGAAAGAGGATGAGTGGGATACTACCGATATTAGAATGGCGCAACTAAATGCTAAGGCAATGCACACACTATTTTGTGCATTAGGACCAAATGAATATAATCGAGTTTCACAATGTGAGAATGCTAAACAAATTTGGGATAAACTAGCCATCACACATGAGGGAACCACACAAGTCAAGGAAACAAAAGTAGGCATGCTCACTTAAGACTATGAAATGTTTAGAATGAAGAATGATGAGTCAATTAGTGACATGTTTACTAGGTTTACTGACATCATAAATGGTCTTAAAGCCTTAGGAAAAACATATTCTAATGTACAAATGGTGAAAAAGATACTCAATAGCTTACCTAAATTATGGGAAGCTAAAGTCACTGCTATTAAGGAATCCAAGGATCCTCATACACTCTCATTAGATGAACTTATGGGATCTTTACTTACTTATGAGATAAAAATTAAGAGAAATCAAGATCCCCCAAAAAAAGTTGGAGTAGCTCTAAAGTCCACCACAATTGAGGAATCAAAGGACGATCATGATGAAAGTGGTGATGATGAGGATTTAGAAATGGCTATGTTCGCCAAGAGATTCAACAAATTCATGAGGATGAGAATTAGTGGAAACTCTAGGCGACCTCCTAGGAGAGAGTTCAATAGAGGAGAAACTAGCAGGAAAGAAAAGGACCAAATTATTTGTTATGAATGCAAAAAACCTGGTCATATTAAATTTGATTGTCCTCTTTATAGAAAGCAAAATGAGAAGAAACCAAAGAAGAAGGCAATGGTGGCTACATGGAGTGATAGTGATTGCTCCGATGAAGAGAATGTGGAAGATGAAGTAGCCAACCTTTGTTTTATGGCTTTTGAAGATGAGAAGGTAACATCTAACTCATTAGATACTAATGAATACACTTTTGATGAATTGCAAGATGCATTTGATGAGTTAGCAAATGAATTTGAATGCATGAATTTGAAATATAAGAAAATGATCTCTAAGTTGAAAAAGGAAAATGAAATGCTTATGAATGTTAAATTAGAATGTGATAAGAAATTGGAAAATGCAAATCTAGAAATAGAAGAATTAAACAAAAAGAACACTAATTTGCAAAACTCATTTTCTAGATTTTATATGGGTCAACAAAAACTTGATCATATGTTGGAGACCCAAAGAGCATTCTTTGATAGAGAAGGGTTAGGCGATAATGCATCAAACAAAGAAACTCATCTAAAAAATTTCCTAGTTAAAGATAGAAAATTTGTTTTGTGCACATTATGTAATAAACTAGGACATTCTTCACAAGCATGCACCTCTAGGAAGACCATGGCTAAAGGAAAAATGGCTGTCAAGATTTGGGTGCCTAAACATGTTTTAAATTCAAGTGATGAGTCCTTAAAAATGAAATGGATCCCTAAAGGATCAAAAATTATTAGTACTAACTCTCAAGGACCCAAGAAAATTTGGGTACCTAAGATGAAAGCTTGATGTGTTTGTATGTAGGAGGAAGAGTATTGATACAAGGCTAAGTCCAAGGAGCATTGGTACCTTAATAGTGGATGCTCAAGACACATGACGGGTGACAAGGGCCAATTCAAGTTCCTAAAGCATAAAAGTGGTGGAGAAGTCACATTTGGGGACAACTCCAAAAGACAAATTGAAGGAATTGGCTCCATTGGTAACTCTTCCTCAATTATTGAGAATGTTTTGCATGTTAGAGGTTTAAAACATAATTTGCTTAGTATTAGTCAATTGTGTGACAAGGGTTTTAAAGTTGTCTTTGATGCTTTATGTTGCAATGTTGTTGATGCTAAAACTAATCAAATTCTCTTTATTGGACATAGACAAGGAAACATTTATATTGTTAATTTAGATGAACTAAATAGCAAGAATGTATGCTTTATGGCCACTAGGGAAGATGAACCTTGGTTATGGCATAGAAGACTAGGTCATGCTAGCATGCATGTTTTATCTAAATTAGTCAAAGGAGACTTAGTGGTAGGCTTGCCTAAGCTTCAATTTGAAAATGATAAAGTTTGTGAGGCATGTGTAAGAGGGAAACACAAGAGAATATCATTTAAATCTAAGAAGTGTGTTACAACCTCTAGATCACTTCAACTTCTCCACTTAGATCTCTTTGCACCAACTAGGACAACTAGCTTAGGAGGAAAACACTATGGTTTTGTCATAGTTGATGATTACACTAGGTTCACTTGGGTGTTCTTCTTAAGTGTGAAAAATGAAGCCTTAGACAAATTTATTGTTTTCTCAAAACTTGTTCAAAATGAAAAAAGTTTCTCTATTACTAGTATTAGGAGTGATCATGGAAAAGAATTTGAAAATCTTGGTTTTGATACATTTTGCAATGAAAATGGTATTAGCCATAATTTCTCAGCTCCTAGAACTCCTCAACAAAATGAGGTAGTAGAAAGGAGAAATAGAACCTTAGAAGAAATGGCTAGAACCATGCTTTGTGAAAATAACTTACCTAAATATTTTTGGGCTGAAGCAATAAATACTGCTTGCTGTGTTATAAATAGAGCTATGGTAAGGCCTATTTTAAAGAAAACTCCCTATGAGCTTTATAAAGGAAAAAGGCCTAACATAAGTTGTTTTCACCCATTTGGATGTAAATGTTTTGTTTTGAACAATGGTAAAGATAACCTAGAAAAATTTGATGCAAAAAGTAATGAAGGTATTTTTCTTGGTTATTCTTTAAATTCTAAGGCTTATAGAGTTTTCAATAAAAGAACACTTGTAAAAGAGTCAATTCATGTAATCTTTGATGAATCAAATATCACTAGTAGAACCAATTTTGATGATGAAGTAGAGATCTTTGATGAACCTATAGTTGATCCATCCCAAGATAAGGGTGTTAGAGAACAATTAGAAGATCTTAATATTAACAAAAATGATGAGTCCATGGAACAAGAAATAATTGAAAAAGAATCTAGGTGTCCAAGAGAACTTGGTTATGTGAAGAAAAATGATATTGTTGGAGATCCAAACTTTGGCGTTAGAACTAGGTCAACCTATAGAAACATATGTCAATATGTAGCCTTTGTGTCACAATTTGAGCCAATAAATGTAGATGAGGCCTTGAAAGATGAAAATTGGATTATGGCCATGCAAGAGGAATTAAATCAATTTGAGAGAAGCAAAGTGTGGACACTAGTAGAACGACCTAATGATTATCCCATCATTGGAACCAAATGGATATTCAAGAACAAGATGGATTAGAATAGCATTATTGTTAGAAACAAGGCTAGGTTAGTGGCTCAAGGATATAGGCAAGAAGAAGGAATAGACTATGATGAAACATATGCTCCGGTAGCTAGATTAGAAGCCATTAGGATGTTACTTGCCTTTGCATGTTACAAGGATTTCAAATTATATCAAATGGATGTAAAAAGTGCCTTTTTAAATGGTTACATAAATGAAGAGGTTTATGTTGAACAACCTCCCGGTTTTGAAAATCCAAAGTTTCCTAACCATGTTTTCAAACTATCAAAGGCTTTATATGGATTAAAACAAGCTCCTAGAGCTTGGTATGAAAGACTTTCAAAGTTCTTAATTGAAAAAGGTTTTGCAAGAGGCAAAGTAGACACCACCTTGTTTATCCAATCTAAGGGTGATGACTTATTAGTGTTCAAATTTATGTGGATGATATCATTTTTAGATCTACAAATGAGTCATTGTGTAAAGATTTCTCAAAATTAATGCAAGGTGAATTTGAAATGAGTATGATGGGAGAGCTAACCTTCTTTCTAGGACTTCAAGTTAAATAATGCAAAGAAGGTATTTTCATAAATCAAGCTAAGTACACTAAAGATTTGCTCAAAAGATTTGGAATGGGTGAGTCTAAACCTTACTCTACACCAATGAGCAAAAATATCAAGCTTGATAAGGATGAAGAAGGAAAGTGTATAAACACTAAACTATATAGGTCTATGATTGGTTCATTGCTATATTTAACTGCTAGTAGACCCGATATAATGTTTAGTGTATGCTTGTGTGCTAGATTTCAGTCATCTCCTAGAGAATCACACCTACAAGCAGTAAAAAGAATCCTTAGATACCTTAAAGACACCTCTTCTTTAGGACTTTGGTATCCTAAAGATTATACACTTGCTCTCCATGCTTATTCCGATGCTGATTTTGGTGGATGCAAAGTGGATAGGAAAAGCACATCGGGAGCATGTCAATTCTTAGGAAGTAGGCTTATTTCATGGTTCTCTAAGAAACAAAATAGCGTAGCTCAATCCACAACCGAGGCTGAATATATAGCTTCCAGAAGTTGCTGTGACTTGGATTAGACAACAAATGAGAGACTATGGAATAGAAATGAACCAAGTTCCTATCAAGTGTGACAACACTAGTGCTATCAGCCTTACAAAAAATCCCATCCAACACTCTAGAACTAAGCACATTGAGATTAGCATCATTTTATACGAGATCATGTGCAAAAAGGGGACATAATTCTAGAGTATGTAGATACCTTGCACCAATTAGCTGATATCTTCACAAAACCTTTGGACAAGGAGAGATTTTGCACTCTTAAAGGTGAATTAGGTATTATGAATACTCCTTGAATTGTTTGATGTTGAATGAATGGCTTAAGTTGGTTGTGATGCTTGCAAGAAAGAAATTTGGAGAATATAATTACCACTTGCAATTCATGACCTAAACTTACCATGTTACTGTTCATGTTCTTAGCTTTTTAAGATTGAATTGTTGAACTTTGTGTGCTTTGATCATGTTAAACTCTCTTCATTAACCAAAACCCATTTCTGATGTTTAAGACACTATCACCATCATGGTCACTTGTTGTTCAAAACTGTTCTGCATCATTTTTGCATACTTATACAATTTTTCTGCATTTTTCTGCACTTTTCTTGCATTTTTCAAGTTATATCTCATGCATCCCAAGTGGCCAAACCAGATTTTGATTTTAAACAATGAAAATGCACAAGTTTTTTAAGTTTCAAATCATTTTTCTGCATCAACACTGAGGCAATTGACTAAGGGTCAATTCTTATGCAAATTGGATTGATTCCTAGGTCATTTTGGCCTAGAAATCTGGGTTTTTGCTATGAGGGATCGATCCGTTTCACCATCAGATCGATCCGTTAGCATCAGAATCGGCAGGAGTGTATTCTGCCAAAAAGGGATCGATCCCCACAGTAAAAGGATTGATCCGCTCGGCCAGAATCCACGAGAGGCCCTTGTTAAAAGTCGGGATTTCCTCTCTTTTCTCACACTATTCACTGTTGCTTATTGCTTGCATATTGATCTGTGGTATTATGTCGTTGGATAGGTTTCCATTTCCCCATACACTCATCCATAGCTCACCAAACCTGTGCCCATCACCTGTTCGATGAAATTCCCAAACGAAATTTCCTCCACCTTTTGAACTCAACCTTTCCTCCACATGGCTCTTAAAATCAAACATGCCTCGACAAGGAAAAGAGTTCGTCCTTCTTCTTCCTCCTCTTCTGTTCCAACGGCTTTTAATCAATGTTTTCGCAATGCGAAGAGAAACACCGCTACCATACCCAATTTGCCAATATGCGTATTAAACACTGTCGTCCAATTGATTTCGGTTTTTTGGAATCCATTAACTTTCCCTACTTGGCCAAATTTGAAGCCTTCCATTGGACACACTTTCTCAAAATCAACACTCCGGTTCCGTTAAACATTATTCGAGCCTTCTTTTCAAATGCCAAAGTTATCTATTCTCTGAATGACCCATGCAAGGTTGTGGGACTTCAATCTTTTGTTATGGGTCGAGATGTTGAGATCACCAAATATTCTCTCTCGCGTGCCTTTCGCATTCCGGAGGATGGTCTTGTGCACGAAAATGTCAACGTCCCATTAGAATTTAATATCGTCAATGATCATGCGGGTGACCTTCCCATCTTCACAAGACTTCTTCACATTATAATCTCTTGGAATCTTCGCCCGCTCGGGACAAAATATTCTCAACTCCGGACCTTGATCGCTTCTGGCTCCACCACATTCATTCCCCTGACGGTGACCAGCCAGACCTTGCTCGTTTCATTCTCCAAGATTGGGTGAAGATTGTTCTTGGCAAGGTCCACACGATTGTCTTCCCACAGCCACTTGCTTTTTATCTGCTTGATCACGGCGTTGATTGTTCATATGAGGCTGGTGTCCTTCTCGAACCCGGTAACACCATCAACCTTGCTACACTAAACAATCTTGGATTGTATTCTCGTCAACACGGTGATACTGTAGTATAGGAAAAGGCTCATGGCGCTCCTCCATCTCCCGAGCATTCTAGTGACGAAGATGCTCCTGCTCCTGAAGAGGAAGCCCTTGCTTCTTCCTCCGCACCATCGGGGTCCACATCTAATGACCAGATCATGCTCACGCTTCAACATCTCCAGCAGACCTTCACTCAGCGCTTTGATCAGCTCGATGGTTAATTTGGTCAACTCAATATTCGTCTCGGCAATGTGAAGGAGACGCAGGCTGCTTTGTACGATGAGGTCCAAGATATTCGTATGCAGCAAGAGGACTTCATGGACCAATATCACTAGACATTTCCTCGGCGTTGATTATGATTGTTGTGCAAGATGAGCATTTAGCTTATTATGATCTTCTCCTATGACTGGTGTTTATGATGTTTTTAGCCTTATGTTTATAACATTTTCTAGTATGTTTATGGTATTTTAATCTTATGTTTCTCAATCTGACTGGTGTATTTTGATGTTCGACTCTTTGCAATCTTTGTTTCTACGGCATGTCTTATGATTTATCTCTATATGAATTTGGCTTGATCTACATTTCCATTGGACTGGTTTATCACTTTGCTTTAAATTGACTTATACATCTGACCATTTCTCTTTATGTCATCCTACTTGCTTTCTTTCTTGATATGTCAAAAAGGGGGAGAATTCCTAGGGTAAATTTTTTCATGCATAAATTAAGGGGGAGCAAAGCAAAATTATTTTCAGGCAAAATATTCTTCCATGTATAAATTGAGGGGGAGCCAAGCAAAATGATTTTCATGATGTCAAAATGATAAGCAAATTTACCTTAAGTTTTGTCATATCAAAAAGGGGGAGATTGTTAGCTTTAAATTGACAAGTATTTTGGAAATGACAAAACTCAAGCAAGCTTAAAAATGATTTTTATACCAGTAAATTTGCTTTGAATGAACTCAATGATTGAAATTATTTTAACAAAGTCTTGGATTGCGATTTCAATTGAAAAAGTCAGTAAATACTCTTAGAAAAGTGTTAGAAGGTTTTGAACTGACTTAGAATCACAATAGCCATAAAATTTGCAGCAAATTAAGTGCAGGAAAGTGTACTGGATAAAAGGGATCGATCCCAAAGTGACAAAATGCTTCGAGCAATCCGGGAAAGAGTTCGAAAGCGTTTTGGAGAAAAAGGATCGATCCTTTTTGAAAAGGGAACAATCCCTTTGCACGAGACCTGACTCCAACGGCTAGTTTTTGAGGGTTTCAACGGGAGAATTTGCATTAAATGCTTCACCAACCGTTCTAATCGTTTGGTGGGTTATAAATAGAAGCATTTATGAAGTTTGGAGGTAGAAGAAGCACTGAAGAAATTCTCATACATTCAAGAAAGAAATCCTAACAGAAATATTTACTCTTTGTACTCCATTTGTTGGAAATTACTTTGTTCTTCACCTACTCACTCAAATTACTGATTCTCAAAGGTGTGAGCAAACCTTGTGAGGTTATTATTGTAAGAGTGAGGGTAGCATTGTAAGGGGATAGACTTAGAAGGTTGTTTCTAAGCCATCAAGAGAAAGTGTAAGAGGTATCACCACACCTTGAAGTGGTTTGTAAGAATTCCAAAGGAAGAGTGGAATCAACCCCTTGACAAGAGGATCAAGGAGAGAGGACGTAGGCAAGAGATTGGTCGAACCTCTATAAAATCTGTGTTTGCTTCTCTTATCCTTCTTTACTTATTGCATTTATTTCATTATTTCTTTATCTATTGCATTTGTGAATTAAATCCTAAGAAAAGCCAAAATTAGTATAAAAACCGATTCACCCCCCCTCTCGGTAGAGCCAACTTTTTTGTTTCATTGTTTCTACATCTTGTTTCTTAAGTTTTGTTTGGTTTGTTCCTGCAGCTTGTGTTTTTTAGGGGTTCTTGTTTTGTTTGTATCGATTTAATAGTGACTCCCTTGTTCTATCTTGCGTGAGTCTGATCCTGTAAATTTGGACTTTTTGTTTGGATAACTTCTTTCCTAGTTATCCCTTAATAAAATGCCTCTGCTTAGCAAAAAAAAAAATTGCTTGTTGCGTTACACCTTGGAACATGAGCTTGCTTGTTTTATTACATTGGTTTTGTATTTATGAAATTCATGATGCAAATATATGTGCAGTGCTTTTTAATTGCTGTCTTTTTGACAAAGTCTTGCGATAAGTCGTAGATTATTGCTTTCATTCTCTTTTAATAATAATTTATTATTTTTTTAATCAAATTATGTAATATATTGTATTGATCGTTTGTTAATATTTGTTTATCGTAGTTTCAAGTGACACAAACTCACAATCAACACAATCACCCTCGACTCAAGATTTGGATTGAGAGTTACAATTCAAGCTTGTTCTAGCTATTTTCTAGATTTGGTATATTTTGTTTCGAACTTTCAAACTTATTAGGTGGTCTTTATTTTTATTTAAATTTCTGAATATTAGACAATTTGGATCGTATTAGCTTTACTTTATTTTAAACAATATTATTTCTATATGATTTATATTCACTTTATTGAAGGTATTAATTACATTTGAGAACAAATACAAATGCCTAAATAGTTATTTATATTGCAATATTATTTAAGCAAGATGTTGTATGAATAATACTATTTTTATTTAATTATTTCAGGAAAATATAAATATTATTTATAATTAAAGAAATGTGACACATAATATTGTGACATTAAATATTTCGTCACTATTATAAAATCTAAACATCGTGACATTTGAGATTTTATTATGACGCTACTTTACTAATATAGGTGATGTTAATTTATGTCACTTATAGTGTGACGCTTTTATATTTCGTCACCTAAAATTAAATTTGTAGTTATCTTTAGTGACATTTGGGCATTTTTTATGACATTATTATGATATTATAAGTGATGAAAATTTATGTCACCTAATGTATTACAAATCGATATTTCGTCACAAAATACCTAAAATTTTAACTATTTTTAGTGACGTTTAAGAGATTTTTATGACGTTATCATACTACTATAGGTGACGAAAATTTATGTCACATATACAGCGATGGATTGATATTTTGTCACACAAAGTTTAATATTTTAACTATTTTTAGTGACATTTAAGAGATATTTATGACGTTGTTATACTATTATGTCACCTATAGTGTGACGATTTGATATTTCGTCACTAATATATAAAATTTTATTATATCTTTGGTGACGATTTCGATATTAAGTGACTAATTTTTATATTAATTTATGACGCAATAAGATGTCATAAAAGAGTAACCCTTAGGTGACGGTTTATATTATCGTCACAATAGAGTCGCGCATAAGTGACGAAAATTATAAGATCGTCATGTTTGACCTTTAGCGACGGCGCAAAGGTGACGATCGTCGTGAC
Source organism: Heritiera fomes (assembly GCA_032173925.1). Classification (NCBI taxonomy): domain Eukaryota; kingdom Viridiplantae; phylum Streptophyta; class Magnoliopsida; order Malvales; family Malvaceae; genus Heritiera; species Heritiera fomes. The sequence continues at coordinate 16,321,808 of JAPDPM010000004.1, read as the reverse complement.
GATAAAATTTTCGTCACCAAAATGTATTGGTGACGAAAAATTAATATTTTGTGACGTTATTTCGTATGTCATAAAATGTCAAATTTATTGTAGTGTCTTATAGAATGCCAAAGTTCAATGCCAGATTATATTTTTGAAACACATTAAATAGAGAGTTGCTAAGTGCTTGAAGAATTGTTAGATGGCATATAGAGTCATCTTTAACTTACTTTTGTTGTTTCGTAGAAAGTTATATATTCTTGTCAACATCTTGTGGATAGTACTCAATGAAGAACTTAAGCAACCTTCAAAAGAATAAGTTGATAATAAATCTTCATGCTCCACCACTATTAATTCAGGCAATTGAATCTTTGAAGTTTCTCGGCTTCATAAACTTGAGGCTTAATTGCAAAATTCATCATTTGGAAAATCTGTTATCCTTAAACTATTTTATGTGTTTGACTAATTAATGTAATCTAACTTGAAAAGAACAAGCTATAAGGCATTTCTAGGAAGTTTTTTTAAGGGTAACAGTTTCTTCGTTTATGTGCAAATGGTTTAAGAAGAAAATAAGTGCATTTAAAGAAAAAAAGGAGATCGATTTGCTAGTTGAGGAAAAACAAAAGGTGATCAGTACTTGAAGATGGTTTCTCCTAAGGTGTTCTTGGTCTTTATCAACAACCTACCACCGCCTATCCATTCGAGGTGGCTTCAACAGGTTTTCCTTCATCATGGTAGGGTTGTTTCCTAAGAAAAGATTTGTAAGGGTAGAAAATATGGGATCGTTTGTGTTGTTACCTGTTCACAACAATAAATTTTACTAACATGATAATCTTGATCTTCGTGCTAGCCTGTCTTCAAGAACTCTGTAAGAAAGAAAAACCATCAAAGGGTGCAGGGGCTTTACTTTGCATGTGTGCACTCTAATGCTTAAGTCAAATAGGATTTTTGAGGGTTTCAATAAGTAAATAGTGTCACATCCTGTACATACAGTGTTCCACACTTTTTCCAAACATTTTATATGGTTGGGCTGTCTACGATGTCTTATTTCCTTTTTCTTTTCTCACATAATCATTTAAAATTTTTTTATGTGTAATATTTACATATCAAAATTTATTTATCATTTACATCCCATGTTCCTTATACAACAATGTAGTACTATAAAACAAATCTGAACATATAAAATTATATGATTATACCTCCAGGATATAAGCTCGCTGCCTCAGGGCACAAAAATGCGTAGCTAACAATCCCTGGATGCAAATCACGCAGTCACTGAAAGTATTCTATAAATGTTAAAAAAAAGGGTGAGTAAACCACGGCTTAGTAAGAGAATTGTATATAAAACTAGATATTCCGAGATCTATATGCAATAAAAATCCTTATTTTCCTATAGGTGCTCTAAGGATCAAAATAAGAAGGATACTATAGTCGGCTAGGGATCCAGATGGAGAAAGGAAGTTATTTTGAAATACCTGTCTTGTCTCAAAACCTAGAAGCGACAATAGGGAGTAAATATTGTTGTTGAGATCAATCATTTTCCATATCATTTCATATCCTTTTCAAAATAATGCTTTCATAACTTAAAGCATTTAAACAAAATAAACTAATATTAATAAATTCCTTAAAAAGAGAATACTAGTTTAAATAAATCAAAATTCCTCATTTTAATTCATTTCACATGTCTCTGTATAAATCATAAACAGTACGGTACTTCCAGCAGTACAGTAACTTGTTATAAATCATTTTCCTTTTTCTGTAAAAGCATATTCATATGCCTTTACATTTAAACACATTTTCCATATCACATATCATTTCATATCTCATAAAAGTGGAGACTAAAGGCATCACCCAAAATATATCATGCTAGAGAAAAAGTACCCCTTAGGGCAATAATAATCATGTCTATGGCCATAGTCTAGTCCTCAGTCAAACACTGATTAGGTGTCAACCGGGACTGAATACATATCACATGTCACATATCACATATCACATATCGGCATGATATGAGGCCTAGTAGTCTCAAAAAAGTATTTTCATAATTAAATTCCCTTTATGGAAATAAGTAAAATTCACTTTTCATCCTTGCATCTCATAAACCATATCATATGCTGTAAAACATGTAAGAGAAATATTCTATATTCTTATTTCCAGTAAAATTGGTAACATGAATATTTAATTAATATGTTTTAGTATATTCATATTTTATGGAAAATAATAAATTCCTTATTTTCAAGGCTAGGAAATCATCAAATCATGTAATTAAATATTTTCTAATATATTTTGAAAATATTCCAAAAAATTTTGGCAGTACATCGGCTGCTAACACTTTAGCCCTCCTATAACTCAACACAATTCTATATATAGCAAACAGCCTCAATTCCACAGATTTCAATACCATAGATTTCAAAAATATTCTTATAAAATTTTATGCATAATAATTATGCATTCGAAATATCGCTACAGCTTACATACGCATCTCTTACCTGTGTAGCGTATTTGGTCTCTTTATACGCACCACACGAAATCCGTTATTCCCAAGGTGCAAATAAATCCACCAAAATTATTAGCTTAATAAATACTTATTTTTAAGCTATTAGTTATATTTTTATGTAGCCATATTGTACACTGCAATTATTTTTGTAGTATAAATTCTACCGGTAGTATAAAGTAACATCTTTGTTTTGCGTCAGATTTTAAATCTGAGCATACCGGCAGACTCCTTGTAATTCCTACAGTCTAATAGCACCCTAAATTCATCAAATGCAGCCATAATTCCCCTTCCCCTTTGCTTGACCGAAAATGGCATCTTGTCATACTTATGGTTTTTCTTCCATTTAACTATCATTTCTAGTTTAAACCTTAATTTCCTTTAATTTATCATCCTTTTTATGCCTTAAAATGCATAGAATCCTAGCTCTCCATCAATGGCCAAAACCCTTGGAGTGTACTTGAGCATGATTTAAGTCAATTCAATTAAATCTAATACTATAGTCATGCTTAACACATATAAATTTTTCATTAACTACCATTAAAATCAAAGGAAAGTAAAATTATGAAAATACCTCTCTTGGCTGAATTCCTTGTGCTGTTTTTTCTTTTGATTTCACCACTTATTCAAAGGGCTGTGGGTATACGTGAAGAGAGGAAAGTGAGTGGAAGATGTTTGTAGAAGAAAATTTGGTCAAAAGTGAGTAGTTAATGCCTTGTAGAAAATTTCATTTTCTTTTCTTTCTTTTTTTCTTTCTTGTTTGGCTATGGTTGACGAGAATAAGAGCGGAAGATGGGTGGATAGTGCCAGCTGCAGCTGGTGGAATTATTTAGTGTTTTCTAGATATATGGGAAATGACGAAAATGCCTTTACTTATGAGATTTTTAGACAAAAATGCCCTTATGGTCTCACTAGCATAAAAACCATGTAAACGTGCTCCAAGTTTTCGGATTCCAGTTCCAAATAGTCATATTAAACATATCTTGATGATTGGAAGTGATTTCGTTGACGCGCGATACATAGATAGTGAGACATTATGATTTTACCCTTACAAGGTAAATCGCGTAAATTTCCGATATAACCACCGATTTAATTAAATTCAAGGCCTCTATCTTAAACTCTTTTTCATGTACAATGACATGATATTTTTACTTCGTCAAAATTCATTTTGGTTTGGGAGGAATTTATGAAAATACCCTTGGGACGTATCCATCATTTTACAATTTGTTTGCCAACAACTCCAAATACTGAAAATAAAATAATTTCAAGTCTCTAAAATTTCCTCATTTTAATCATTTCACCTTCTATACATTGTTTCCACATTCATAATTTCATCTGGGCACGAAAATCCAAGTGGGGCCCGCATCATTTTATATTTACAATTTATAAAATATTTACAAATAAATCATTTATTAATAAATAAATGAACAATTGTACATATACAATACAAAATAATTGGTTCTCACAAATAAAGATTAGGGTTTAAAAATAATACATGTGACCTATTTATAGGAGTTATTTTTCGTGTAATTACCTTTAAGATCCACAGCTGAAATGGTCACTTAATGGATCTTCCATGGTCTTCCTGAGTCCTCTTTCCACTTAGGCTCAGTCTATCTTTAAGCCCAATGATTTTCACTTTGACTCATAACAAGGCCCAATGATCCTTAGTGTGACTCTCATCAATTGCTCCCGACTTTTTTACAGGGTATACCCTATGGAAGAGTATATATGTTTTTTTTTAATTAAAATCATTATGGGCCCATAAACTTTTCAGATTCTCTCGCTACCCCCTTTTTGGAATTATTGCAAGATACTTTTCATCTTCACCTGTGTGCTCAACTAGTGAGTTTCATCATAACTTGGAATAGGAATGGAGTTATGTCGTTACTTCTTTTCAAGGCCCATGGATTTTCTGAGTCAATGACCTATTTTATTTAAAAGGCTTCAGAAAAAAAATTTCAAAATAGATTTTTTAGGGAGCTTTTAAGTAAACTTCACAAATATGAGTATGTTTAGTTCTTCGTTGAAATCTTAGAAGGTTTAGCTATCCATACCTAATGGGTTATTCATGGGAGGAGATCCTCTGAGGATCGAATTTTCTCGATCTTAAAGAGATTGTACAGTCAGTAGATTGATTGTTTTGTTAGGGAAGAGAGGTTGGTTTGTTTACTTTTTTCACCTAAGAGAACATCTTATCTATTGGTTGAGGCATGGTAGATGCTCTCACAAATTTGTAAGTCCTCTTTTAGAGATTGAGGGTCCATTAATCTAAAGTGTTGGGCATGCTTTTTGCAAGATGAAGGATATCAAGCACTTTTCTGCTTTTTGAGCTAAAATTCCTCATTATCAGAAAACGAGTTCACTTCAAAGGAATGGTTACAGTAAAGACTCGAGCTTGTACTCTTCTCATGCTCATTATAAGGGATTTAGTTCCTCCCAATCCTTTAACCATAGGAGGAGTAAGTTTGTTGTTAGTGAATCACCAGTGATCAGTTTTTATGAAAGGAGGAATTAGAAGTCACACTGGCAGAATCGGGTCGAGTGTAATATATTCAAGCTCCTCATGAAAGATAAGAGGAAGCTATTCATGGAGTTGTCAATGAGAGAAATGCCTGTGCTCCCCAGATTGCTCCTCTTAATAAACATGGCTATTTTAAAAATGATAAGAGTAAGTTTCAAATCCTTTATTTCACATTCACGTGAATGTCTTGTGAGTTTCCTAACTTATTTTACTTGTTTGCAAGCCTTGAAACAAATAATTGCTATTAATGCTCAGCACTTAGTGTTTAAGGTGCAAACTGTAAGAGAACTCGAGCGGCTAGAGCTGCTTCATCTTAAAGACGATTTTGAGATGAAAAAGGCCAAGGTTGCCTCTTCAAAGCACTACTGGGATACATTTTACTCCACTTCAACTAAGTTGAATGCTTTTTAAATGGAGGATGCCACTCTTCTCTTCGAACTCAAGGTCCTAATTGACTGAAACCAAGAGCTATAAGGAGAAATTACACGATTGCAGAGCCACCAAAGCCTTCTCTAAGCCAAGAGGAACAATATCAAATCTGGGTTAAGGCCGTGAGGGCACATCGTCAAAGAAGTGCCACAAAAGGAGGCATATATTCTTAACTAGTTTTATCAAATGTGGTTTGTACCTGGCACGCTCTTGATTGGTCAAAGCTTGATCCAAATGCTGAGGGTTTGGAACCTTTCTGAGGATAGGCACTTATAATGATCTTTCTGATCTCATCAGCCCTTAGGAGCCTTTTTGTTGACTTAAAGTGGTCGAGTTTCTCACAAGCTTGTATGAAGATGATTTAGATAATCCAAAGGCTAACTTTTCTAAGGATCAAGCTCTTAACATTATAGTGTCTTAGGACGCACATGCCTAGGTGCCTGTTAATATCATTGCTCCTCTTACTATAGAGGTCAATCTAGAACACTTATTGTAATACAACTCTAGAGTTGAATGAATGAGAAATTTCACTTTCTTGCTTTATTTTCATGCTCTAATCTGTATATATATACATAGTAAGTGCTCTTCAGTTCTTTGTGAAAGAGGACAATCTTTTATAAGGAGCCCTTTAACGACTGCACATTTACCTTGGACTTATTTAAACTCATCTTACGTAATAATCATATTTACCTCACGCACTTTTTGCTTCAAGTCTTTACATTTCATGTGAGTAGCTTACGTAACGTATTTTTCGCTTTAAGCCTGTATGCTTTCTTATCTTTCATGTGCGTGGCTTATGTAGCATATTTTTCGTTTCAAGCTTTTAAATTTCTCACGTATGGCTTATTCGCGCATTTTTTGCTTTAAGCCCTTTACTTTGTTTATGGCTTACCTCGTGCATTTTTTCATTTCAAGCCCATGTGTTGCCTATCTCGTACATTTTTTGCTTAGGGACTTTTATTTCATTCATGACTTACCTCACACATTTTTCGCTTCAAACCCATGTGTTGCCCATCTAATGCTTTTTTCGTTTAGGGACTTTTATTTCATTCACGGCTTACCTTGCGCATTTTTCGCTTTAAGCCCATATGTTGCCCATCTGGTGCATTTTTAACTTAGGGACTTTTATTTCATTCATGGTTTACCTCGCGAATTTTTCGCTTTAAGCTCATATATTGCCCATCTCATGCATTTTTTTGATTAGGGACTTTTTGTTGCCCATCTCACGCATTTTTCGCTTAGGGACTTTTTTGTTGTTCATCTCTCGCATTTTTCGCTTAGGGACTTTTTTGTTGTTCATCTCACGCATTTTTCGCATATGGGACTTTTTATTCGAGTGTGTGGCTTACCTCCCACATTTTTCGCTTCAAATCCTTGCACTTTTTGTCTTCATGCATGACTTACATCGCTCACTTTTCGCTTCAAGTTCATGCATAGCCTACTTCGTGCACTTTTCGCTTCAAGCCTTTTTCTTCTTATTGCCCTTCAAGTGCCCTCATTGGCAAGCAAAGCTTATAATAGAGTGCTTGACTAGCAAGGCTTATACAAACCTACATGGTAGCTTGTATATAGAACATAATGGATTATGTACTTATGATCATTTATATTATAGCCAAGACTAGCGACAATAATGAGATAAGACGTTCAAGCTTAGCAAATAATGTAATCTATAAATATATTGTATCATGATACTAAGAATGAATAGCAATAACCTAGAGATGATAAATGTAGATATTTTACTTTTATAAACTATATTTGTCACAAAATGCGGCTTGTCATGAAATAACAAAAAAGGGAGATGGCTACCACAATTTCATACTTGCTAATATCCATGAATACGTTTGTATTTCAAGTTAATAAAAGAAAATAGATGTTCAAGATAAATTCGTTAATGAACAATTAATCAGATTAGCTTAATGAGTTGTGGCATTATAAGAAAATTCTATATGACCAAAATCGTAATGTTATACAGGTAAATTCTTACCACTATTGGTAATATAAATGATAAGTAATATAAATAAGCAATAATAGAATCAAAGATTCTTGGAAGTAGTCTTATCATATACGACATGATATTATTGAAGCATATAAATTAGCAATCTCAATTGAAAATTACGAAATTTGATGAATTCATGAAATTGAATATGTAATTGAATATTTTAAAAGTTTACTTGCACAAATTTTGAAGCATTGTGATCAAAATTATAATTTTAAAAACTTAAATGTAACTAATTGGGTTAAATTGAAATTATAAAACTTTGATTTTTGAGAGAATATTCTAAGAATATTCCCTCACATTTACCTTTTGTTTTATCACTGGTTAATCAAATTTTTACATTGGAGGGAATATTTCAAAAATATTCCTCCAAAGGTAGAAGTTGGAGAAATTGTGGAACACAAAAAAGAAAATTGAGGGAAAAGTAACAAGGTTTTAACTATTGGATATGTCAAGAACCCACAATTGTCAAAAGCCTTCATTAGAGGGAATATTCCAAAATATTCCATCATCTTCTTATCTCTACATGGTTGGAAAGAATGCAGAAAATAAGTGTGTGTTTGGTTCATGAAAACAGAGCTGTTTTCCATTTCCATTTTCGTGGAAAACAGAAAATGTGAAGGAAAATATGTTTGGTTGAAGAAACAGAAAACATGTTTTTGGAAAATGAAAATGAAAATGGGCCAAGTTTTGAAAACAAAAAAAACATGTTTTCATTGTTTTCCAAGGAAACAATTTGGAAAAGTGAAGAATTGGAAAACACGGGATTTATGAAATTTTTTTAATGTACATCAAAGATATAAGGTTCGAATCATTACACAAGCAAAAAGTCTTTCTTTTTATTTGTTTTGGTTTTAGGTTTACGTACTAAACTTGCTTCAATGCTTATTGTGGTTCTGCTTTGGCGTTTTTTTCTCTCTCTCTCCCTTTGGCTCTTTCTTCTTCTACCTGAAGCCCAAACTTTTTCCCAAAATTGTGCCAATCACCACTGCAAATCAAATCAAGTTACTTTTTTTTCTCGTTCTCATTTTCTGGTTTTCTTATTAAATGCTATAAGAAATTGAAGATTTTCTTTTTGTATGGTTGCTTTATTTTGCCATTGTTGCTAGTGGATGAGTTTTAGTGTGAATTTATCAGTTTGAGTGATAAATAAAATTGCAGTTGTATCTTCAAATAATAAAAATAAGTTTAATTGTCTCTTTGAACAATATTGAATAAAAAGTTAGTTGTGTTTGCCCCATCTGGAATCCCCTTTCTAACTTCTTGTTGCTGTTTAAACTTCCTAAACCAAGCATAATTAAAGATAAGAAAAAAAAACCTGAAATAGATGCTTGTACGAGACATTCTCATTATACAATAGTAAACATGTATATATAATAAACATAATAAATATATATATAAATATATATATATATATATATATATATAAAACAAGCGTATAGAAAAGTAACAACTTGTAGATGACATTAATTCTTAGATGCAGTTGCAACGTTAAGCTCCATCTCCTAGTGTCCTTTTTGATGTACTGATATAAAGTACATTATTTCCATGAATGACAGCTTCATATTTTTTGTTCAACTGTCCATTGACATATTCTTCTATTTGCTCCATAGCTATATTCATGTATCCATCTAGGCAAGTTGAAATACCTCTATAATTAACACTAGAATTCAGTTTTTTTGGTATTGAAGGACATGTGTTTGTTCATTTATAATACATAAAGAATTATTCTTATGTTTATTTCATTTACAATTTATTTTTATTATTTAGTTAAATTTGTGAGACCCGATTTTATAACTCTGTACCCCATAATTTTGTAAATTGTTGATAGTGAAAATAAATTATTTAATGGAATTAAATGAATAAATGATTCATGAGAGAGGAAAATTATTCATTGGACATATGATTAAATTTGATTGGTGGAATATATGAAAAGAGGTGGAAAGCACGTCCAAACTGTGCAGCAAAAATAAATTGCATTGCACGTCAACTTTTGCTGTTGTGTACTTCACGACTAATGCAAATTGAAGAGCAAAATCTTAAGGTATAAAATACAATAGAAATAAGATTAGAAGAAGGAAGACTAAGTTGTGAGAAAATGACTTAAGGAATAAATAATCAGCCTTCACGTTGTGTTGCACGGCTTGGAATTTCTAAAGGAAAGTAACCACGTTTTTATGGTATAAAAAGGTAACATAAGTGATACAAAGGGAAGAAAAGCTAAAGAATATACATGTGTCAATTCCTATTGGTTGAAGAATAAGATAAAGTAGAAAAATAAGTCAAGAAAACGTGAAGAAAAATTTGTTACATGCCGTTCTTTTTGGGTGCAGTTTTCTTCACAATTTAATGAGAGAAGAAAATTATACCATGCCATTTCTTTTGACTACCATTTTTCTTCACCATTTAATGAGCTATAAGACAAGGTAATGATGAAGAAAGGGATAGGAAGTTAAGTGAGTTTGGTAACAAAATATATATCTGACTAAGTGAAACAAACTCAAGCATATTTCTTCTTCATGATCGACTATACTCAGATGCTCCACGAGTGGCTGTTTTGCTATTCATTTCTGCTCTGTTTTACTCTTGTTTCTCCCACGTTTAATTAGCAAGATTACAACCTCTTGCTATCTAATCATCTAACACTCCTCTATACACTTTCCTTCACCCTCAAACCATCCAAGAAAACCAAGAAATGAAGGACTGACGAGGGAGGAAACAACACAAACCTTGAACTGTGTTGGTTCGGTCAAAGGTAAAGAAGTTTTCAACTAATGTTTCATGTATTTAATCCTTGGTTTATAGTGATGACATTTTAATTAGGTGATATGTAAATATACTGCTTGGCATAAAAACATGTAGCAATTTTGCATGGTTGAATTCTATATTGTTGGTGGCGTTAATGGTGTGAATAAAGGAAGCAGAAAATTCTGCTGTTAGGTGTGTGTACCGTGAAGAATAAAAAGTAAGATTTAACAGGAGGGAAAATATAAAAATGTATGAGAGTTGATCCTACTAAATTAAGGTTAAACATGGTGTTTAATGATGTGAAAACATAAAATAAAGCATAAAAGTTTGAAAGATGTAAGGCTGGAACCGAAAACAAAGAAAATGAAGTGTGTTGACTCATGGAAATGAAGATGACATAATAGTTAATAAAGAGGACTGATGAGGTATGAAAATAAGAAAGAAAAGGAAGGCTGAAAACCAAATGAAAAAGAGAGATGAATTATTATGGCTGACTGAATGGGAGAGGCTAAAAATAAAAGTAAAAAATGAGGGCTAGGTGACGTGAAAGGATGAAGAAAGAATGCATATGGGGATGTGAAATTAAAAGAGAAAGAAAGTGGCTGAGTGTGGCGTATAAAAGGGATGAATAAAGGGCTGAAATTGGGTTGATTAGTCAAGGTAAAGAAAGTCAAGTATGAAGGCTAGAGATAAGAAAAGAAATATAACCATAAAGTTGACTAGAAAATGTTTTTATACAATATGAGTGTGTGCTGCCGATTATGGAAGAAATAAAGGAAATAAAATATTATATTTTATTTCTTTAAAAGATGGAAAATAACAAGTGTCATAACGTTTTCTAAGGTTAGGTCGTTAGACATTAACGAAAAAGAGTCGCCACCAATCTTTTTTTAACCTAGGTGTGATTGGCCACCTAATGACTCTAAAAACTGGTCTATATTTGAAGTTTTTGGGTTCGAAAGTTCATTGACGTGTAGGGAAGGTTATAGCACCCCTACAACGCCCAATATTGGTACCATTTTAATCTTGTGTTATTTTAACTTAGTCTTAATTATGTGGTCTTTTAATATTTCATACTATTGTTTAAATATTGAAAAATCTCTTAAGAATCCTCCATCATTCTGAATGAACTCTACAAAGAATCTTCTCACCTCAAGAGTATTCAAGGGGTACCATTCGACTCCCATGAAGAGGCTCTATCGTCAGAAGTATTTTAGAATTTTATTATTCCTTAATTTATATTTATTATTTAATTATTTTTATTATTTTTATTTATTTATTTTAAATATTATTTTTTTTATATATTATTTATTAATATTTTTAAGGATTTTGGCATTTAATATTGAAAATATCTTCTAAATTTTCCATCATTCTGGATAAACTTAGAAGGATCCTCTCACCTAGGAATTCCTCCATTGTTACTCATTTGCAATCGCCTTAAGGATTCCATCATCGGAATTATTATTTTATTATTTATTATTTTATCTTTATTAGAATATAAATTTTATTATTTATTATGTTTTTATCTTTATTTATTATTCGTTTATTTTGAAAATGCCTTCTAAGTCTTCAATCGTTCTGGATAAACCTAGAAAGATATTCTCACTTAAGAATTCTTCAAGTGTTACTCATTCGTAATCACCTCAAAGATTCCATCATCGGAATAATTTCAATCTATCTCTATATTTTATAATTGATTAAGTTACTAATATTATATGCCAATCAAATTAATTATACAAATTATTTTTTATTTTACAAATTATTAGATTTTATCAAATCATTAATTAACAAATTATTATCAAATTAATATTAAAACAGAAATTAGCCATTATCAAAATAAATATTAACGTACAAATTGTTACCACATTATTTATATGTTAAACTATCAACTATTAATTATCATATAAACAATTAATGCCAATATACTTAACCCAACAATCATGCATTACTCATTAATTAATAAAACATCCTTTTACTAACCTGTGAAAGGGATGAAACTGAGCTTGCTTCTTGGTATTTCCTAGTTGCAACTCACGTGGAATGATGAGGAACAGGGGTGCGGTTGTAAACTAACTTGATTAAGATGATGGTGATTGGCGATGTTAGAGCAAGGCTGTAACAACGATGAAGCAAAGGCTGGCTGCAACGCAACAGGGCGACGATGATGATAAAACAGGGGGAACATCGATGAGCGAAATCAATACAAGGAAGCTTGATCGAGCAAGAGGCGGAAGTTCGGTCTTTGAAGCAGTACAGAATGGAGCAAAATTGCAGCCAGTAATGATGAAGATCCGGCAACACAAGTGGCAAGGATATAACGGGTGTTGGTGATGAAGCAACGAAACAAGGTTCGGTGATGGTACGGGGTTGGGTTTGGTTCGGTTTTGAGATGAGTAAAAGTGTAGAAGTGCAAACGGGTAATGATGGCAGCAAACAGGTGACAAGTAAAGATGGTAATGGACTATTAGATTAGCTGCTGTATTGGGTATAAGAAAAAGATGACGGCTAATGGCAGCAAGTTGGTCAATTTTTTTTTCAGAATTGTTCCCCCCCCCCCCCCCCCTTTAAGTTATGGGTTTAACCTCTTTTTATAGTCATAAACTTGTTAGAGTCCTAATACAACTAAACCTATTCTATTAATTATCTTTTATTTTTAATATTTTATCTATTTAATTTTTATGTTAATCCTAATCTAATTCTATCAATTTTAATAGTAATTATCCTAAAAAATCTAATTATCTTATCCTAAAAATATTTTAATTTATAATTATCTAATAAATCCTAACCTATATTACTATTTATCTTCTATTAAATATTTCTAATTTAAATAATCCTAATAATGTTAATCCTAATTTTTCTAGATGTTAATTCAAAATGTCAATTCAAAATTTACAAATTATTATTTTTTTTTACAAAAATACAACCCGGACAAAATGAGGTGTCTACAACAAGGAAGAAGGTAGCACATTTATATTGTGCAATAATAAAACAATGATCTTTAATTAAATAAAGACCATTCGGCCATAGAGGAAGAAAGAAGAGAAAATGGCATGAAGAATAGCCATTTTTGGCTATGAGACTTGCTTATATTATATTTTTGATATACATCACAGCTTAAAATAAAAAAGGAAAATTAAGCTAATGAGTTGGTAAAATTATTTTGCAGCCGAGAAGTACGACTTCGGTAGACGCAACCGGGAAACTCGATTTCGTAAGACCAGGTAAGGGAGTAGTATGTGAAGTGAAATGCATGTCCTGTGGAGAAAAATGTTATAAAAATATTGAAAAAATGATTTGGTTTGAGACATGCATTAGTTTGAAAATTTATTTTGAATTTGGGTGAGCCAAAGATAGGCGACCCCTTTTATATAATTCTGGGCGAGCCAACAGTAGGCGATCTCTTATTTTTGTTAAAAAAATATTTTGTGGGCGACCTCCCAGTTCAACTCGGTGTGAGAGCCACAGTGGGTGATGTTAGTTCACCACATGGGCGAATAAAAACATGCAAGCTCAATCCACTGCGATGGGTGAGCTGTAATAGGCGAGCTAATAAGGGGCAAGCCGGTTTAACTTGTGTTTTTCTCACACGAAAAATGGTGAAATTATTGGCTGTTTTTACTATGTTTTGTAAACAGAAAACATAATACCTTTTTGGAAAACAATCATTTTAAAGAAATGATGAAATATGTGAAACATTCCTTAAAGGTTCTTTATGAGCTATAAATTGATTTTTGAGACTTTAGGCCCCGATTTCATTCATTACTATTCACGTGGCTGATTGACCCGCCAAGTCATCAGAGGTCTTGAGGTCACCTGGCAAGTGTACTCGAGGGCCACCTATAGATTATGGTCATAGATCTAGTTGTGTCCCAGTGGGGACGATTACTGGGTTCCTTCGGGAACGATGTGTTCCTTCGGGGACGATGATAGCATGATTTAATTGTAGGGTGATGCCTAGTCTCCACTTACTGATTTCTGTTTACTAAAAGGATTTACTGAATCTTATTTACTGTTTACTATACTATATTGTAAACTGTTTAGCCAGTGATTTGAATATTAAAGACTGTTCACTATATCCACTGTTTTCCTACTGGGTATGCTGTTAGGGAAAATAAACGTTTTGTGGTATATAGTTTTTATTTTATAAAGCAGCATACAACTTCCTTACTAAGCACGTTGTCGCTCACCCCTTATTTCCACTCCACAGAGTGTTGATTTTGGATAAAGAGAATTACCTTCCAGAGATTAGCGACTGCTAGAGTCAGCAGATATTAGATATCGAAGGTATATGTTTTTCTTTTATATATTCAACGAATTTGTATAGTACTACTTTGAGTAGAAGGGAATGTATATATATATCTTAAGGAAATAATGTAACAATGCATACTTCCATATTGGTACGATGAATAAGAGTTTTAACTATTACTAAAGTGATTAACGGCCCAACTGGTGCAAATAGATAAATATGAGTAAATATTGTGTATTACAGTAGGTTCAGGATGTTACAAAATTTTACTTTTTTTCAAAAATTGTAATTTAATTTAATTTTTTAGTTATTGTTTTTCATATTTATTGGTTTGAAAATGTAGATAGCAAACGCATTTTCATAATTTTCATTTTCAAAAACAAGTTTTAATTTTCATGTACCAAACATATTTTCCAAATTTCAAAAAACAGAAAATGAAAACTTGTTTTCAGAAAATGAAAATAAAAAATGAAAATAGAAAATATTTTCATAAACCAAATGCACCCTTAAGTTTTTTTATTTTGCCTGCTCTGGTTTGTTACAAATTTCTTCAAAAATCCTTACCTGATCAATGAGATTATTTAAATCAACAACTATATTTCATATGTCTAAGGTTGAATCTACAAAGCCCATATATCACTTTAAAGCAAAACAATGTATAAAATGAAAAATCCAAGCAACCAAACACTGTTTGCAAACAAGATATTTTTCATGCTTTTTATTTTTTAGATTTTGAATGAAAAGAATTCTAAATAATATTGGTTTTATGCACAATATATTATCAGAAATTATAAGAAACAGAAAACTAACCCATTTTTGGGCGTGATGAGCACTTGGCTTATTTCGATCTCACAGACAGCGCCAATTGTTGTTATCTGTTCACAACAATAATTTTACTAATGTGATAATCTCAATTTTCCTACTAACCTATCTCGAAGAACTCTACAAGAAAGAAAACTATCAGAGGGCATAGGGGTTTTTCCTTGCGCGCACGCACTCTGATGCTTAAGTCAGAGAGAATTTTTTAGAGTTTCAATAAGCACATAAAGATTAGGGTTTAAAAATAATACATGTAACTTATTTATAAGAGTTATTTTGCACGTAATTACCTTTAAAATCTTCAACTTAAATGGTCACTTAATGGATCTTTCATGGTCTTCTTGAATCCTCTTTCCACTTAGGCTCAGTCTATCTTGAGGCCTAATAATTTTTAGTTTGACTCATAATAAGATCCAATGATCCTTTGTATGACTCTCATAAGTTTGTTTTGTCAATATGCCAGATACAAAAAATGCAGTAGTTAGGTTAGGTTAATGAAGTCTGGTTGATATGCTACAAGATTGATGTTAACTTAGTAAAGTTCAATACAAGATCCTCTTACTAGAAGAGAGTCATCCCTTAAGAAAACTTGAAAAGCAAAGAAGACCATCCAAAACCACTTTGGCAGCACGAGGTCAAGCCAAATCCAACTTCTAAACCAGGAATATCGAGGAATGAAACTAAAAAGAGATCTTACAAACAGGCTCTGATAAATGAAAACACCCTCCCCCCCTGTTGGCGATTTAAGAGTTATTGGTGATGAGCACTTTGATAGCGGCGGAATTCCTCGGCCAAGAAATGAGGAAGTCAGGAAACATGCATTGATCCTGTACACTACCTGGAGAGGTGTGTTGCTGGTTTAGCTAAAGATAGTTTGGAACCAAATTCTCTATTAGACATATTCAAGAATCAATAAGAGTATAACATTGTTAGTAAGAAAATTTCAGCAAAGCAATTTTTGATTATCATTGAGGACGAAGAAACCATTGCAAGAATGAAAAGAATAATGGTTGGGCTTGACACAAGAAATGGTTCATTGACATTTCTTCTTGTTAACATGATATGGAATGCAATCATAAAACCACATGGCTATCGGCTCACAGAGTCCCTCTCCATGTTTGGAATCTGGACATTTTAAAAAATATAGCAAAGCTATGGGGGGATTTTTTTTTTTTTTTGCGGATAGCCGGACACTTAACTACAATGATTTTAGTAAAGGGATGATCTACATTAGGAAAGTTCAAATAGGAAAAATAGAGGAGCTCATTAATCTGGAGTGTGGGAATAAATTGTTTTTAAGTCAGTTTTTGAGGTTGATGGTGTGGACGACTCTTGCCCTCTCTATCACCGTATTCTTCATACGCTTGAGGAAGATCTTGGCCATAGTCATGAAGGTTCCGAGTTTTTTGAATATGTTGGTGAGGTAGATTCAAACCCAAAGTTTTCCAATAAGAAGCAACTAGCACCACAGGAAGAAATGGTTAATGCCCAAGGGTCTGATGCAAGTGTTGCATGTATGGACATAGACGACAATGCAAGAGATAAGCAGGTCAATATTGCCGAGTTAAAGCTAGTCACAGCTCCTAGGATTGACCCTAACTCAAAAAGCGTGGCCAACTCTATTGACAGCTTGGCTGGCCTTGAAAATGGGTGTGGATGCTGACACTTCTTCATGACCACTGTTGTTTCAAATGAAGGGGTTAAAAGGAATGTAGAGGACTGCAATATGGGGCTTGACCCTAAAGACAAAGTGAATGACCAGGATGTAGATATCAAAAAACTGGATCATAATCATAATGAAGCCAATAAAGACATGCTGTCTCCTGCCACCAGAAGGTCAAATGGGTCTCTCTCTAGTAAATCCTCTATACCTGATATAAGAAAGTTCAACTCATAAAGGAAAGAAGAAACCAAAAAAATTGACAAAAGAAGCAACCAAGGAAAGCTGGTTTTAGCAAGGAAAAGGCTTCCAATGAGTCTTTGTCTGATGGGGACTTCATTAGTAGAAGAAATGTACTTGAAAAATTGGCCCATGATACTTGGGAAGTTGGTAAAATGATGGGATTCAAAACAAACCTTAGTGATGAGCAAATTGTGGAAGAGCTGAAAATCCTAGAAGCTAGGGACCAGGATTTTTAATCATCTATTCTGATGAACTGCAAATTAGTGCTCTCCTCAGCCATACGTCTTCTGAGTTGAAACTTCCGGGGATTAAGGAGTTTTGGAATCTCCTGAGTTCTAATGAAAAGGATGAGAAGCTATTTAGTGAAGTTTTTTGTTCAAGAGGAAAAGTTTGAGAACATTGTTGTACTGACGATTATAGGCTGGACTCTCTTGGACGTCTTGGTTTATGTACTCTGTTTGTGCGATTAGAAAAAAGTGAGGTTGTCTTCTAATTTATGAATTGTGCGGATATGATTCTTGCGTTGCTTAGGCCACTAGTCTGGATCAATGCAATTTGCCTGCTCTATGGTGGACTCCCATTGGTGGCAAAATTCTATTGCAAATGCCACATCCATCGTTAGGAATGACAGGAAACTTCAAGTTGCTTGGTGTCCACCCGAGCATCGTATCATGAATTTTAACATGGAAAGGTCTGCACCTGGCAATCCTTGTATGGCAGGTTGCGAAACGTTTTATTGATGGTGTTAAGAGAAGGTTTATAATGAGGATGTTAGCTTGGTGAATTGTATCTCAGTTGTCGAGATACTCTGCTCAGATGTACAGATGTACGAGCATATGCTGTTAAGATTCTCAGCATATACTTCACCTGAATTTCTTGTATCTCAGCTATGGAGATACTCTGTTCTTGCCTTGGCTATTTCTCTTTGTTGTTCTTTGTTAAGTTTAGCATCGGATTGCAACAAGAATCTTTCTTGCCATTAAGTATGGTCGAATGGAGTTCTTGAGCTCTGAAAGGATTATTTTAAACAGATTAATCATTGAATTAGGCTCTAAGATTGCAATTGGTGGGCGCACAAAATGTCATTGATCTTGTTGTTTCCATTCTCAATGTTTAAAGAAAGTCAAATGGCTTTGCTGATGCTATCGTATAAGTTAGTGTTTGCCACTACAAATCATCTCTTATTGGCATCATGGTTGTTTGCTTTTGTTATCTGGTCTATTTTTGCTGTTAAATTTCCTGCTATTTCTTTCTGTAAGCTTTGTTATGTGGTTTTGACTCTGTCTTCTTGAAGAGTTTAATATTCCTGGATCATTGTTCTATAATAATAATAATAATAATAATAATAATAATAATAAGTGCACTTCTAACACTTGTTAAACACAGTTAAAGCAACAACTAGAAAAAAATGAGAGTTAAAAACAGAAATTTCAATTATGAGAGAGATTGAATGAAAGACGTGTTGAAATAAATGTAAATGAAAGTATTTATTTGCCCCAACTGCCACTGGAAACTTCATGATAGAACTTTTTTTTTTATGAGGAATCACCACTTTTGGGAAAAAACCATGTCGACTAGACATTTTTTTTTGAATTTCAAAACAATTTCCCATAAAAAAAAAAGAATGGAGCAGCCGACTACTTTGTATAAGCAATCAACTTTTCTGATGAACATTTCTTTTTTTTTTATCTGAATCTGATGAACATTTCTTGGTCCTGGAGTTTCTTGGCTTTGTATACTTTGTATACATGATTTTCTTCTGTATTGAAAAGTTATAATAACAATTATATTTAAATTTGGTTTAACATAAATGATAAAAAACTGTTTTAAGTATAACTTTTTAAATATTATTTACATGTTAAAATAAATAAATTACATATTTAATACTTAATAATTTAATATGTTAAAAAATAAATAAATAAGTAATATAAATATTTGTAATGAGTTATTCACTTGATATGACTACTAACATATAAGGGCAATATAGTAAAATAAATTAGATAATCTTATTTCCCCTGACCAAACGCAAAAATCTTACTTTTCTTTCCTTCAAACCAAATGCATTAACCTAATATTTCAAAGATTTCAAAATGTACAATATTTTGATCGTATTAAAATTCCTAAAAATAATCTAATATTCCGTGAACCAAAAGCTCTTTAAGAAAATTTTCAAACAAAATGTACTATGTTTTCAGCAGTCGATTGCCTCGTTAAGGCAACCGACTACCCAAGACAAAAATTTAAATAGAATGTTTTGGGTATAAGTTGAGGTCATCTAGGAGCAATCGACTCCTCTTATTGTTTTTTATTCCAATGTTTATTTTAGCACTTCCAAACACCATTTCCTCAACACATATGCACCTACATGATTTATATTTTTGTTTTAAATCGAACACTATATTTGCTTTAGAAAATCATGCAAGTTTGGTAATACATATAACATCCTTATCAACCAGGATTCAATTTTAATGAGGAGCATTTTAAAAATAAAAATCTTGAATACATCATATTAATTTGGGAGAGTACATCCTTAAAATCACTTAAAAAAGAGATTAGACCCAAACAAAACTTGAAGATAATTGTGACCATATATAAATCCTTAAATAAATACTCAAGTAGGCTTGAATTTTAGCTTTGAAACGGGGAGGCAAGTTTATTAGACAGGAGAAGCTACTTGTCAATCTGTAATCTAAAATCAGTCGGTGTATATTCTCTAGTTTATATACAAGGAGGATAATTATCTAACACATTGTTAGCAGATTTTTTAAACTCTATAAGCAAGATAAGGTTATAACACATATCTCACTTTATTTATTTTTTATTTTTTTAATATTCTCTAAAGGGTATTATCATGTTTCTAACTCTACTTATAAAATCTAACAGCTTCACTAACAATGTATTGAATAATTATTGGTATAAATATCTTGTTCCAAAAATATCTCAACATATGTATGAATATCTCTCGGGCAACAGCCCTTATTCTTGTTGAAAAATGTCTCAAAAAACTATATAAGCATAGTGGCCAACAAAACTTAATAAAGGCATATTATGAAATCTGATCTTTTCCACCTTTGTCTTGTTTTTCTATTTGGGATTAATCAAAAAATACGTCCAAAAGTAGCAAATATTCCATGCAGAAAGACGCCAAAATCAGATCTCCTCATCTCTCCCTTATTATGATGAAAAAGTAGCCAAAATCAAATGTTCTCCTCATCTCTTCCTTATTATGATGGAGAAGTTGGCCTTGACCCCTGCTTGAATGTAAAAAACAAAGGCGAAACTCTATGATATCAGTCGTGAAATGAAAGGCATAATTTTGCTGCTACTTTTGATTGGCTTAGCATGCATTTCGGAAGCCTCGTTTATATAAATAACCTAAGGTAATGCTTCTGGTATGTAGGTATGCTTTTCATATCAAGGCAATTCGGGTAAATTTCATTTATAATCCATAATCTCTCAATATGATTTTCCTTTAACCCCTAACCTCCTAATTATTCCATTTAAATTTTAGGAAAGCCTGATATGATCTTCATGTTTCCAATATTATGAGTTTGAATATGTAATTAAATATTTTTAGAGGTGGCAGTGACCTCAATCCATATACTCTTCAAATGAGGCATAAAGTACTTATATGTGGAGGTGTGTGTATATAAATATAAATATAAATATAAAAATATATATAATTATGAGAGCTAGTCCGACCATAGTCGGGTACATAACCTAATTTCTGGCCACTTAGTGGGAATTGAGGAAGAAATCTATGGCCATAAATAGAGCCATACGGGAGACCTAGCATATATTTGTGCTCCGTAGGAGACCCAGTGTTAAATCTGAGCCTTGTAGGAGACCTACTTTTTTATTGAACCCTGCAGGAGACCTAGTCCATTAACAAATTGAGTTTACCTTGAATTGATATGTATTAAGTCCTACAAGAGACCTAGTTTGTTATTGAGCCCTGTAGGAGACCTAGTGTGTTAACAAATGGAGTATACCTTGAATTGATATGTATTGAGCCCTCCAGGAGACTAGTGTGTTATTGAGCCTGCAAGGGACCTAGTCTGTTAACAAAAGAAAAATATACTGCAATGATATGTTTTTGAGCCCTGTACGAGATCTTGTGTATTATTGAGCCCTACAAGAGACCTAGTCCATTGACAAATGGAAAATATAATATAATGCAATGATATGTTTTTAAGCCCTGCGGAGACCTAGTATATTGTTCAATCTGTACGAGACCTAGTTTGTTATTGAACCCTGTAAGAGACCTAGTCCATTAACAAATTGAGTTTACCTTGAATTGATATGTATTAAGTCCTGCAAGAGACCTATTTTTTATTGAACCCTGTAGGAAACCTAGTCTATTAACAAATGGAGTATACCTTGAATTGATATGTATTGAACCCTCCAGGAGACTTGTGTGTTATTCAGCCTGCAAGAGACCTAGTTTGTTAACAAATGAAAAATATAGTGCAATGATATGTTTTTGAGCCCTGTATGAGATCTTGTATATTATTGAGCCCTACAAGAGACCTAGTCCATTGACAAATGGAAAATATAATATAGTGCAATGATATGTTTTTGAGCCTTGCAGGAGACCTAGTATATTATTCAACCTGTACGAGACTTAGTCTATTGATAAATGGAAAATATATGATATACTAATGATTGTGGGAACCCTGACCTAGTCTCTTGTCAAATGTTGAGTGTAGTCTAGAGTATGGTTTCATTGAGTATTGAACTTTAGACAAGATATAGTTTTAGATGACATAAGAATTTACATGGTTTTATAAGACATTTGAATATGATATAGTCCTTTTTCTTTATGACGCATAAATGTGATTCAAAAATTGTACACGGACATTATTTTATAGTAAATTGACATGCTTTGAGATTGTACAAGCTATAACACAATTTAAAGTACATGTGATTTGATTTGAGAATAGATAATCTTTAACATGGTTGTAGCCATACAGGAAATGACTTGATAGTGTAAATGCTTTATACAGCCAAACTTGTTACAAGAGTATTGGAAATCAGAATACATCTTGATTACAGTAATAACATGTCTAGGAATAGACAAGTGCCAAGCACGGAGATAACGAGGTACTTCAAAGTACCCTTCCATTCATACCAAAAGCTTAGCCTACCTAGAGTCCACTAGGACATGATAGTGCGTAAGAATTGATGGTTAGATTATTATCTGAGAATGGATGGAATATGGTATAAGAGTGAGTTGATATATGATATGGAACTTATATTTGCAAGAATCATACATTGCATTAGAACTATATAAACCTAATTCTGCATTTATATAATTGACTTACTGAGCCTTCGCTCATTAAACGTTGTTTAACCTTTTTCAGACTGAACACGAGTTGGAGTATTTTGGACTATCTGAAATAGTTTCAAGCTTGAAATATAGTCCCAACTCTTTGAGGAGATTATTTTTTGAGTATATCAAGGTATATACTATTCTTTTGTACTAATAACAATTTCAAGTTATTTTTGATTCAATACTATAGGATGTGATGTAAATTAGGGTAATGAATAGTATTTAGATTATATTAATGCTTAACTTATGGAATTGCTTATGCTTGGATGAATATCAATAGGTGAATATGAATTGTATGAAATGGAAATAAATTGATATTGTGGAGTTTATTAGAAGAAATAAGGTGAATTAAGAAACAATAATACAAAGATTATAAATCAACTACTATTGTGTGGAGACTTACCTGTGCATAGATTATGAGTTTTGTGCAGGTACATGACATGGGCTAAATGATAAAAATAGGAAAGGGAGTTAATGTCCTTAATTAAATTTCACTGCACTTAGACAAAGCAAGTATAGAAAAGCAAAAAAGAAAGAAAAATTAGCCCTAATTTCGGTGCATCCGTATAAGATAAGAGAGATGTCATAGCTTTCGGGTTATAACAACCTTGAAGGCATAATTAAATAGTTACTTTATTGTATTTAGACTTTATTGTACAGTACACTAATCTGTAAAGGGATGAAAACAAAGAAGTCTGAGTGTCAATTATAGTTCTTTGATATTGGGTATTTATGTAGTTGAGGTGGTTTATTCAAGTATAGTTAGGAAGCACTTTAACTTAATTTGATGTAATTGAGATGGAAATGTAAATAAAGGTAAATACATACTGCAAATGACTGTACTAGGACCAATCTGAATAGTTGGATAATGATTTAGCTACATAATTTTAGCTTAATATCATAGTGATGACACTAAGTACAACCCAACCGACAAAATGAAAAAGGAAAAAGTTAGTCCACATTTTAGCCTCCATGTGCTTCATGGAATACCTAAGATCACCTTTTTCAAGCATTTGATTACAAATCCATAAAGGTAAAATTAAGTGTGACAATTCATACATAAGATGACTTGGCATCTCAAGTCAAAGTATTAGTTACACTCTTGACACATGAGAGCACATTCCATAGACATTCGAGTAACACTAGCAAATAGAGCTCTCATGGCTAGTCATATTCAATGAAATTATTTTCTAACAAGTACCCACATGTTATCATCAAATATCCATATATTTCAACCTATGAGATTTGTTGCTTACTTCACAAGCAAGAAGGCTTTGCATGTGTCACTCTTGTTAATGCCCTATCTCGATAGTATAATAACCAGAAACCTTTTAGGAACAAAATTTGATGGATAAGGATCCTCATAATTGTAACAATTTACAATTCCCTTGCAAGGCTCTAACCTGCCATGGGCTTTATTACACAAGTTTAATAATCACAAACATTCTAAAAACTTATCGATAAAGAAATACCTCATTGTTATTAATCCTAAATAATAATTGTCTTAACATGAAATAACTAAATAGTTTTCATCACAACCAAATCTCGATTGGCTTGAAGGGCCTACACTAACATGAGCTATCAATCTCAAAAGTAGGCCTTGTTTGTCATCACCTTACTTAGCCTTCAATCGTGATTAGGTAGACTGATGATGAACGAGCTTTTATTTAAGCCCCAACCTATATCCTCAAACTCCTTGTTACTACCCTTGACATTCATTGTGCTTTATATGGCGTTAGCCCACCAAACACTTGCAAGCCTTGCATTTGCAAGCCCAACACTTATGGGTTCAGAATCACAAAAGGGACCTCTATTAAGGGTGGAGCAACTATTGTTTTCACCACCATCACTCTTATTAGTAGCTTTATTATTGTAAATAGTCTCTCAATCCATTAACACAATGGCCAAAGATTCTCCTATCTTACCCACAACCTCTTCCCCTACTCCACCCTCTGCGTTGTCAAAGCCATCATTCATAACAACCACCTCCACCTTCATCACAGTGATTGCCATACTTTCCTCATTGGATGACTATCCACAATCAGCCTTTTTCTCTTGAGTAAGGTATGAAAAAGAAAACACAAATTGATACTCCCAAACATAAACTTTAAAGAAGATCACAAGCTTAGGTGTAGTCCTATAGCAAAATCCCTTTGGAGTGCAAGAAATAACTCAAAAGCATTGTAAAAACAAAGTAGAAATTATGAAACTTTTCCTAACTCCCACTTTTATACCCAAGGACTACCAAGGGCAAAACTATCAAAGACGAAATTTTAAATTTCACCTATTTGTTTCTTACTCCCTAACTCATGAGCTGCTATGTATCAATACATTAATAACCGCAAACGCTTCAAATGACACACTCACTATTAATGCTCTATGTGGCACCATAAGACTTGCCCTCAAATTGTTAACATGACATGCCCCATAGATCATCCCTTAGGAATGAAGGACAAACATCACAACTGCAAACCATACAAAAAAATTAGAATAAAAAATTTTCAAAAATTACTAGTAGGTAGCAACACATAAAAGCCAACATGACACTTCATCAAAAGCATCTAGCTCACCCATTTGTTTACAACATAAACACGCATTCGCCAAGATGACGCCTCACATTCATATGCTCTGCATGCTTTAACAAACTATGTGATCCACCCTACTTGCCGTAAATAGCCACCATAAGTGCAAAAAACCTATCGACACTAAATGCTATCTATGTGCAAGTATACACAGTCTACAATTAATACAGAGTTAAGTCCAGAATTATCATCCCACAGAGATTATAATTGCAAAGTTTAGCTAAGTATTGGATACTATTACCTTAAGGATATCATAGCAAATTATGAAAGTTTTTGTAATTTTCTAAAAATGTGAGTTAAAAATGCAAATAATGAAAATATGCATGAAATCTTAAAGTGAAACTAATAATGCATGAATTAAGTAAAAAATCAAATTAAAATTAATTAAAGAAGAAAAATAATGTATGAAATGCTAATCACTAATGAAAACCCTAAAAACCCTAACACTATGTTTGGATAGACATTAGTAAAGGAAAGGAATGTAAACTAAAGAAAAGAGAGGAAAGGAAAAGATAAACGTACCCATTGTTTGGATAGCTAAAATTAATAAAGAAAAGAAAAGGAAAAGAAAGTAATGCTTACAATCGTTGTTTGGTTAAGCGATGGAAAAGAAAGGAAATGATTCATTATAATGTTTTGTTTTCCAATTATAACCTCTTTTATTTTAAATTTCATAATATAATAAGATTAAATTTTTTTTGTTACCTGTTAAAATTTTTTTTCAACTTTTGATTCCATCCCGTTAACCCCAAATTGGGGTTTTAAAAAAACTGAATAAGTCAAGAGAAAGTAAGGAGTGCTCACTCCCTCTCTCTTTCCTTAGCTAAATTTTTTTTTTCAAACAAGGTACAGGTTAGTAATCTTTCCTTGTTTTACTTAGCATTCCCTTCCTTTCCCTCCCCCACCCTCAATCCAAACATAAGGTAAATGAAACCCTAATTAACCTTACCCTAAAAATGGCCCAAATGGTAACCCTAAACTAATCCCTAATCTAATGCGACCCAAATTTAATTAAATGCATGAAATCCTAATGCTAACTACTCTAGCTAATGCATGTAAGTTGTCATAACATTTAGGTTTGTGAACTTAATCGCTGACTTAAATTCTAAGAGTCACCACCAATCATTCAAACCTAAAGTGTGATTGGTATCTATTTAAACTAAGGACAATGTTTGGTCTGCGTTCAAAGAATCTAGGATTCAAGAATATAGTTACGTGTGGAGAAGGATTAGCACCCCCACAACGCCCATCCTAAAATGATACCACTTAGCCTTAGGTATCCTAGTTTTGCCTTTAAGTGATATTAGGTTTCAATATGATTAATATGGAAAAACTTTCTAATAACCCTCCATCATTCTGGCCAAACCATTAAAAAATACTCCTCACCTCAAAAGTATTCAAGTTGTCTCATTTGACCCACCTGAAGAGGCTCCGTCGTCGGATAATTTAAATATATTATGAAAAATCTATCTTGACTCTTATCCCTATATATTATTCTTTTTCCTATTATTTAATAATTTCTTTTTATTTTATTTTATTACTTATTTCTTCAGTTTTTACTTTTTATTATTGAAAAACAAACTGGAATTATTTTTATCGAAATTACTTGTTTAAACCTTCCAGCACTCTGGTCAAGCTCAAACAAGAATCTCTTATCTAAGAATCCTTAGATGTTACACATTCGCAATCACTCCAAGATTCCATCATCGGAATAATCTCAATTTGTCTTTATATCTTAATATTTATTTTTTATTATTTAAAAACAAACTGAAATTATTTTTATCGAAATTACTTGTTTAAACCGTCCATCATTATGGCCAAGCTTAAACAAGAATCTCTTATCTAAGAATCCTCGAACGTTACACATTTGCAATTACTTCGAAGATTCCATCATCAGAATAATCCCAATTCGTCTTTATACTTTAATAACTCTATTTATTTAATTTTATCCTAAATTTTATATTTTATTTATAATTTTTTATTATTTATGATCCTAAAAATTTCTAGTTATACATCCTACTACTCATGCAAACTAATTTAAATACTACAAATTAAATATTCTAATAATTAACATGCAAAAATAATATCTTAATAAAAAAATAATAATTCAACTAACTATCATGCAAACTAATCAAATTACACAGATATTGTATTGAATCTAAATTGTCAAATTAACTATCATCATGTAAATTATCAAATTAACATTGTCATGCAATTATTTCTTACAAATCAAATTAATACAAATTTTTTTACTTAATCATGTCAATTAAATTGAGTCATGCCACTTTAATTATTAAAACAACAAATTAATATGGTACAAATTTTGTAATGTTAAATTACTCCTATAAGTTAAATTATATTAATCTTATTAAATCAAATCATGCAAATTAATATCATACAAATTATATTAGGTGAATTCAATCAAATATTAACCTCAAATTACATAACCTTTTTTAATTAATCACCTAATTTTTTTTTGAAAAGTAAAAGTTATTTATTTATATTGAAATATGGACTGTCAACAAAGCCCATAATGGAATACACACTTACACAGGAAATTTGCTTCTTACAACCCGAAGGTAAATGGCTAACCTAAAGCAAAGAGGCAAAATACAAATTCTTAAGGGGCTTTTCTACGAACATCTAGTAGGCATGGAATATACTAATCAGATTGTTCTTTGCTTGGAAATAGAAGCACCCCTGAAATTGGTCGGACCATCATCAACCATTACTAACCATCATCAGCCATCAACCATCATCAATCATCAACCATCACAATAATGATTACAAACATGAAACATATCAGCAACTGAGGATAGCGGAAATGAAACAGAGGAGTGGACTGTGATTACATCAAAATGAGGTTGTAACAGTAAATAAGTATAAAAAACACCGAACTGACCTCTATACGATGAGTGACCATGCTAGAAATTGGTAAAGAACCAGTCTATCTTTTGCTTTATTTTCCATTTTTCATCACTTTCCCATTTTTTTACCTTCCTTTCATCTGTCGTTTTCCTATACTTTAGTTCCTATAACAATTTTCCACATCTTCCAAAAATCGTTGGCCCACAACTGCTAGTTAACTACAGAATACCTTAGCCCACCCCCAAGTATCCTTTAACATATGATCCTTTGGAGCATTTAAATAAAACAGAAATTTGCAGAGCCAAAAGCTAGACAATCTCCAACCACTAAAATCGCAGTATATCAACTACACAACTAACTTCCGATCCATTCAAACAATTACGAAGACTTTACCTTACACTTTGCATAACATGACAGATCAAAGACCAAATCATTTATTTGCCTGAAAACTCTCTCAAAATACTCAAACCCAATTCTGTTAGATTCTTGAAATTAGTCGAGTATGCACCAGAATTATAAAGGTCCCCGGAAATGTTAGCTTCTGAGAAACTACAACAGCATACTGAAGTAACAACATATGAGGACCAACATTGACTTTAAATAACAAAACCATAACAGCATTTCGCTTGATTTCTGCCACCTGCATAGAAGAAAACGAAACACAGCCCTTCGCAAAACAGAGAGATTAAACATAAACCTTGTAGCTATGCAGACACAGCACATCAACTAGATTATAAGAGCAACGAGAAAGAACCATAAAACCAAAATTCAATTCATAGCATATTAAGTTATCAACCAGAAACGTCACTCTGAAAACCAAAAGTCTATCCCATTATTCATTTATTGTTCTCGACAAATATTCCTCGCCATGTCTTCTATTTCTGCTTCCATCAGCGTCCTTATAATGTCTTCTTCATCAGCTATCGCTGAAAGGCCCAACAGTTTAGCCACATCCAGAGTGGCTTGAACTTCTCTTCTCAGCATCCTGTTCCTGTTTCTGTTTCGGATATCATCATTCGTTATCTCTTCTTCAAAATGGCTCGGTGTGTCTGAGTAATAGTCCAGCATATTGTTTTCCTTTTTCCTTGAGAAACTTGTCTTTTTCCTACTCTTTGGACCCTTTTTTTAATTGAGATTGCAGTTTTCTTACCTGGTTTGTCTTCCATCGATTGTAAAGCTGAAACAGAGGTGAACCTTTTACCCTTTTTGGCTTTCACTGCTGAGGTTTGAATGTCTTCTTCTTGGGTGTCTTCAGGTTCTTGGGACAATTGATCTTCGTTTGGGGCAGTGATTGTTTTGTCAAAATGAACCAAACATAGTGCCCTGTTTCCTTCACTTGGTGTGTCTGATTCTAAGGCTGAGACTAGACCTGCTGTCGGGTTTTGATCATTTTGTGAGGAAGTCAACTCTTTTGCATCGAGCATTGTTATCTCAGCCCTCAATATGTCATCAACGTACTTCCGTTCAAAATTCCCCCCATATATTTTGCCTCTGTTCAAAGCAGTCACCATTTGATCGTACACTTGCTGACATTTCTTCTCGGAAGAAGCAACTTCACCACTTTCCAATGGCGTTTCATGATCATTTTCTTGCTACAAGATTTGATTTTTCTTCAAATCAGAATCATTTGCTTGAACAGTGATCACTACCGGATTTGAATTGTTTATTGAGGCGGGAAGATATGAGTTTCTTCCTTGAATAGTGCTTAATCTGGTTTAATCTGATTTCATGGTGATTTTCTATCTCTAAATTTAAGCAAAAATTGACATCATTTACCTTGAGTTTCATTGAATTCTTAACTGGTGATTTTTTGTTTAAAACTACTAGGATTCTAGCAAAATCTAGACACTGCTTGTTAACAGAGTACTCATCGGCAAGTATGAACTTACCCACGTGGTTGCCGATCTGCTTGAATGTATCTTCGTTCCATGCATGCAAAGGCATTCCGTTAATTCTGATCCATGAAAGCCTCTCCTCGCTAATTAGATCTTTATTCCATGGCTTTAACCAAAAGAACCATTCTTCAATCCACGATTTTTCGTCCGCTAGCAAGTTCAGCATTGTTTCTTTTCTTTCAAAGTTGATCAAGAACCAGCTGCCACCCATTGGAGTTATTGAATGAGGTGGATACTTTGCTGAAGTGCCTGAATGGCAAGGGGGGAACGAACTGATGCCACAACCGAAGTTTCGAGCCATTTCAGATCTTGAATAGCAATCTCTATCACATCTTGTTCACCATCTGAAACGGTTTGGTCACCACCGGTTTTTGTTTGGGCGACCTTCTTGAGGTCATTTGTAGCATTCCTTTTGAAATTCGTTTCACCTGAAGGGTATCGATCTTCACTTTGCCTTTGTGAAAAATCATTTGATGAAGGGACAACCCGTTTCCAGTACATTGTGTTTCCATTGAATTTAGCAAAGTTTACATCTAGCCGATGATCTAGGAGCCAAGCACCGTTTAACCTCTCTACTGCATTGTTAACTTCATTCCAAGTTGAAAATCTTACGAAACCATATCTCCTTCCTGATCTGCTTCTCTTCTATGGAATAAAAGCCTCTGTTACACTTCCATGGTGTTGGAAGATCTGTTTAAGCCATCTCCCATGGATATTAGGTGGGATGTTGTTTACAAAAACAGAGTAAGTTTGGAAAACCATGGCAAGATCTATTTTCTTCAAATTTGAAATGGGTTAATTAATCACCTAATTGAGAACCTCCATATATAAATAAAATCCAAATACCTTTCATTTTACCTTTCCTTCCCTCTTTCTCCTTCTCTTCACAGCCACGTTACATGTTCTATTCAGGGTCACGGGTTGGCTTCAAGATTCGGCGCCTTACACAGTTTTACTGTAACTCATGGTACCAAAGGAAGTAGCAGCAGAATAGCGTGGAAGCTGTAGGCAATCGGTTCAGCCAGAAATGGGACTGGACAAACTTGAGCGATAAGCAGACAGATTAGCGGAACAAAGTTAGCAGGAGAGGAGTGGCAAACTCAGACAGCAAGCAGCAGCAGAATGAGTACTCGGCTGTTGCAGGGTAGCGGTGATGGCTGGACAGAGAAGGGAAGGAGCAGCAGCTGATGGGCTTCGATCCTACTTTCTTAGCAACAGCAGGTAGCACGCGATGGTAATGCAGCAGAGATGATGCAGCAGAGGCGGGATGATGCAGGGGTTGCAGTGATGCAAAGACGCGATGAAGAATAGCAGGTAGAGCAGTGCAACCAAGCAGTGGCGATCGAGAGTAACGAAAACAATGGTGATGAAGATGTGTTGCACGGGCTGGAACAAGATGATGAAGCCGAGAATAGGATGGAGACCAGGAGGTGTTTTGTGCAACGCTGAAAAGTGGCGTGAAGGTGCTGAGGCTTTGGTGAAGATGACGGTCGTCCCCCCCAGACGATGAATGTCATTCTCTTTTATACATACACAGTTAGTGTTCTATTAAAATTAGGTTGTATTAGTTTTTATCTTTTTTATTTTAATTTATTTTAGTCCTAATTCCTATGTTAATTCTAATCTAACTCTAACAAGTATAATATTAATTCAATAATAACTCTAATTTAAACATCTAAATATAAATCCTAATCTAAATTTAATTATATCTTTATCCTATTAAGTCAAAGTCAATATCTTTTTTATTTATTTATTTTTTATTAGTTATTCCTAAATCCTATTTCTATCCTAATTTTAAATTTATTTTAATTAATTTTTTTTACTGTAACGTGTTGAAGATATTTATTTTAATTAATGTTAATTCTAGTCTAAGTTGTCAAATTAAATTACCCTAAACTAAATTGTTATATTAAATTAAAAAATACAATGTCACCTAACCCAATTAATTATTTTTATAAGTCAATACCCTAGACAAAATAAGGTGTCTACATAAGTAATTATGTTTTTGGAATTTTGAAAGAATGAATTGAAATGCAACCTAACTTAACCCTAATCTTACTTAAACCCTAATGCATGATTTAAACCCTAATCTAAACTTAATGAACTCTTAAAACAGCCCCTAAACTATCCTAAAACAGTTCACTAAAATCAGTACAAGGAAATCTTATTCTAATGCATGGAAAAACACAAGAAAATGCCATGAAACATAATCTAACATTTCCTAACTTAAACCTTAAGCTTATACTAATCTAATCCTACTGAAATTAACCTAAAACAGCACCTAAATGGACCTCAAATATTACCTAACAACTAACTTGGGCAGCACTTAAATTTGATGCAAAATTAATCTAAAAATGTAACTAAATGCAAAGGAAAATTAATCTAACTTAACCTACACTTAAACCACTAATTCAATGATCCTAAAATGACTTAAACTCAATGACATCTAACCTAAATAACACCTAAAACAGAAGCTAAACAAAACTGGATAGAAACTTTCTTGAAGACGCCTATCCTATGAATTTAATGCAAAATGCCATGTAAAATGCTTCTAAAAATTACTCTAATGCATCCTAAAAACCCTATGATGAATCCTTAACCTAAAAATGACTGATTAAGAAAAATACAAGGTGAAATGGCTATGAAAATGCAAATGAATGTAACTTTCATGTAACACCTAAATTTACCTAATTAATTTATGATCATAATGTGAACTTAAGACACTTAATTAACCCTTTAAATGAA
This sequence comes from Heritiera fomes, assembly GCA_032173925.1. Classification (NCBI taxonomy): domain Eukaryota; kingdom Viridiplantae; phylum Streptophyta; class Magnoliopsida; order Malvales; family Malvaceae; genus Heritiera; species Heritiera fomes. The sequence goes on along the minus strand of JAPDPM010000004.1, from coordinate 16,289,251 downwards.
GCAAAAACATTCCCTAAAAAATCCTGTAAGTAACGCCTAAAGGGGGCTGGAAATTGGAAAATAGAAATGCAATGAAAACTAATAATGTAATGCTTAAGAAATTTAATCAAACGCCTAATAAACTCTACCTTTAAATGCATGAAACTTAAAGAATCTAAAAGAATACCTAAATGACATTAAAGAAGACTCAAATACAGAACATAAATGACCCTAAAACAAAACACAAACTGACCTGAACAGAATGCAGCAAAGAACGCCTAAGGTGATGTATTTAAATGCAAACTTGTATAAAAATGCAATGAATCCTACCTTAAAAATTACCTATTATTTACTAACCCCTAATACTAATATAAACTCAATTTAGACTCACTAAACTAACCCTAAACAACAACCAAATGACCACAAACACTGAAGACAAAGCTGATCAGGAAAACAGCATTAAAGCAAGATTAAACTAGAAAATGGCTAAGAAGACAAAATTAAACCCCTAAAATTAACTAACTAATCTATGATTATAGTAAGAATCAAAGACACTTTAATGAACCTTAAAACCGTCCTAAACTAAACCCTAATGATTGCTAGAGTTAACGCCAAAAATAGGGAAATAATATTGAAGGAAAACCATAAGTTACCAAATGGAAACTAAGTAACTCTTATTTCAATATAATCTCTAATTTGTAATTTTTTTAATTTTCTATGATTGGAAATTTTAAGACATTAAATAAGACATTAAAATAACTTGAAAAACAGTAAATAAAAATTCCAAACAGCAAATTAAAAGCTTAAAAACAGTAAATGAAAATCAAGTAAAAATATATGGATCAAACTATGTAGGTAGTTTTTCAACCTCCTAAGCTTCCCATGAACAAGGAGCTCAATCAAAAACAAAAATGGAAAGAGAAGAAGGAGTCAAAGATTGAAGTGCTGGAATTTAAAGAACACATAAACATTAAATGAAAACTTGCAAGAAAGTAGTAAAGATAAAAAGGAAATAACAAGAAAACAAGTAAATTTGATTAAGAAACTTAAAGAACATAAAGCAAGTAAAATGGTGGTTGCTCTAAGATACTAAAAACATGTAAATGTGCAGGAGAATAAAGCTACTAAACCCTATGCAGCCCACTCCTAACTTAGGTCTCATCATGTTGCTTAAATACTCACTAAACCTAGAGGTATAAGAGTAATGGCCTATTCTAGATGAGTTGGAACTCCTTGCCACTTATCTTCTTGTCATTGGGTCTTCTTGAAAGATATTTCTATGTCATTTAAGTGCCCACATCAACCATAGACACCACACCCCTTCTTGCACCTTTCTTTTTATCTTATTGTCCACATATGCATGCAAGGTGATAAGGGCATGTGTCTTCCATGTGTTGGCCATGTATCCTTTGTTCTTAGTCTCCAAGAGTAAGTAGATAATGGCATGTGGCATGCTAGGTGTCAAGTAGAGATAGAGAAATGGTAAGTCATGCTCCCTTTGTCTTTTAATGGTATAATCTCCTTTCTTGCCCTTTTTCAGTCTAATCGCCATCGAAATGATTGAAATTCCTCTAACATTTATTGATCTACAAAACATGACGAAATTAACAAAATTAGGAAAGAATTAACAAATTAAATTAACAAATCCCAATCTCAGAGACTCACAATTATGGATCCAACATTAAGCATCATTTAATCATAAGTTTTAACCTAAATTAGACTCCCCGTATGTGTGTGTAATGTTAATCTCATTTCAAAGTACACAATCTAAATCAGATTATGCAAACACAGAGATGCAAAGTCAATAAAAACTGATTACTTCCATATGTTTGCTTTTCACTTCTCTCTCCACTAATGTAGTCACACTTAATCAGAAATCAATAGGTCTTCATTAAGCTTGTAATGTAAGGTTGGGGCTATGCTGTGAGATTCACACTTCCTATTTTCTCTAAATAACTGTTAAGGAGTATAAAACAATAATATATCTCATGGCGAGTTAAATGTTATGAGTTTTGTAGGTATAAAGGAGAAATGAGTGGTAGGCCCCACTTGGACCTCTACTGCTCCGATGGGAATAGAACATCATAGCATTGGCAATTGGAGCCAAACACGATAATGGTAAGAATCTGCACCTCAAACTCAATTGTTTATGTATGTTTCGAAAAACGTGCAACAATTCAAAAAATGACAGTTAAGTCCATAAGTCGCTAGAATTTTTGTTAATAACGATTAAACCAAGTTGACTTTTGATCAACTGATAGTTATAGGTGAATCCTCTTGTAACAAAGTTTTAGGCCATGTGGACTGATGGACTAAATCAGGCAAAAAAGTAAAAATTTACGCAATTCAATGGTTAGGGGTATTTTGGTAATTTCACCCAAATGACAAGTCAAACCTCAATAAAAGCTCAACCAATGATTAGAGCATGATAGAAGTGTTTTATGATTGAATGAAATATTTTGAAGATTAGACCGATTGTTTCCAAAGAAGTCAAATCAATAATAACAAAAGCGTCATATTTTAATGTTTAAGGGCAAATTGGTAATTTATACATTAAGATATTAATTTTTAAGAAACTTTCGGCCTTCTTCTTTCTTAATTTTTTCAGCCACCATATTGTCCTCATTTCCACCATTGTTAACATCTTGAAGAAAGAGAAAGCTTCCAAAAACCTTAGTAAACGACTCCGAAACCGAGATCTGTCTTCACCAAACCTATACAGCTTTTAGAGCTCTACAACTTGATGCCAAAATCAAGTGTTGAAGTGGCCATATTCTTGAAGAAACAACCCCCATCAAACCTCAATAAAAGCTCAACCAATGATTAGAGCATGATAGAAGTGTTTTATGATTGAATGAAATATTTTGAAGATTAGACCGATTGTTTCCAAAGAAGTCAAATCAATAATAACAAAAGCGTCATATTTTAATGTTTAAGGGCAAATTGGTAATTTATACATTAAGATATTAATTTTTAAGAAACTTTCGGCCTTCTTCTTTCTTAATTTTTTCAGCCACCATATTGTCCTCATTTCCACCATTGTTAACATCTTGAAGAAAGAGAAAGCTTCCAAAAACCTTAGTAAACGACTCCGAAACCGAGATCTGTCTTCACCAAACCTATACAGCTTTTAGAGCTCTACAACTTGATGCCAAAATCAAGTGTTGAAGTGGCCATATTCTTGAAGAAACAACCCCCATCAAACCTCAATAAAAGCTCAACCAATGATTAGAGCATGATAGAAGTGTTTTATGATTGAATGAAATATTTTGAAGATTAGACCGATTGTTTCCAAAGAAGTCAAATCAATAATAACAAAAGCGTCATATTTTAATGTTTAAGGGCAAAATGGTAATTTATACATTAAGATATTAATTTTTAAGAAACTTTCGGCCTTCTTCTTTCTTAATTTTTTCAGCCACCATATTGTCCTCATTTCCACCATTGTTAACATCTTGAAGAAAGAGAAAGCTTCCAAAAACCTTAGTAAACGACTCCGAAACCGAGATCTGTCTTCACCAAACCTATACAGCTTTTAGAGCTCTACAACTTGATGCCAAAATCAAGTGTTGAAGTGGCCATATTCTTAGAGAAACAACCCCCATCAATTTTGGCCACCATAGGTAAGAGATAGAAAGCTTATTCTTTTAATTCAAATGATAGATTTTGATGTGTTCTTGATGTTTAAGCTTGTTTATGGCTTCAAATTGAAACAAAAATTAGTGAACGATACAGGAGGGTTTCAGCCATGAGGGTTTTGTGTAGGATGATGCATAGCTACATGTAAAAGGTGGTGTAGAAATGATGTAGAGATCATGAATAAGCTAGCCATGATTTTGGACTTTAATTAAACTTAATGAATATTGATGTTATGTTTTCTGCCAAGCATAGTTAGTGGGGTTACCTTGTTTCAATTGTTACTTTTGGTCTTAGAATATTGTACTAATGATACTAAGATTGTTAGTGAAGTCAGATTAAAAAAAAAGTGTTTTAATGATAGTTGTAGTTTTGACATCTGGTAGAAAGTAGATTGCAATTGCTGTTATATTAGGAATTATGGATGTTCTTGAAGTGTAGAATAGCCTTTATAAAAGAAGTGTTGAGTTTTAAACATGTTTTGACATTGTTTTTGCAGCTTTAAGTGAAAAAGACTAAAGCTCAAAAAGATTATTGGTTTGCAGCCTTTGAATTCCTATTAGTGACTATTGGCATTGTTGTAAGGATTATATATAAAATAGTGTAGGAGATACTATATTGCATTAGGAATATTAGTTAGTTGTGAATATAAATTGTGTTTTCCATGCAGGAGGGTTAGGCTAGTTTCTACCGTTATGCTACCGAAATTTCGTAAAACAAAACCCAATTCTTATGCACCATTAGCACCAAATCATTTTGAAATAGCTAAATAGAAAGAAAAGAAAGAAACAAGAGAGTGGGATATTAGGTCTTAAAGCTGCATGAATTTGTAATAAGGGTTTTGGAATGGATTTTTTAACTATTTTTACACGTTTTTAATTTCCTGCATGTTTTAGATACATGGTCACACATAAGAAAAATATTTTGAACTTTATTTATCATATTGAGAATATTTGCCAAATTTTTATACTTGACATGTAACTATTGTTTGTTTTAAATGTTTATAGACTGACTAAAGATTTGATGGGTTGAAATGTTTTATGTAAATGTTTCTGAATGATAAATGAATGTTTTGAGACTGTTAGCTCCCGTAGTTGCCATTTGGTAATCATGCAAACGAATGAAATGGGCTGTTTGACACTGATCACATCTTCAGCACCATAGTAGTCCCTAATCAGTGCTCTTTGTAGACCTCTGACTATGGCCATAAGTCTTAATGAACTATCCCTTACGAGAATATTAATGGGTATGATTCTACTAGGATGTTAGCTGTCTCCATTTAATGTTTTACGAAATGAAATGAGATGAAATGTTTATTTATTTCTTAGAAATGAAATGAAATGGCATGAAATGTTTTACTTGTTTTTCCACAAATGAAGTGAAGTGCTTCTACATGAAGAAATGCATTTATGAGATTGTTTAAATGAAATACTATATCTTATGGTCATTTATATGAATTTAATGAGTTTAATTGTTTATTGGTTTTGAATAAGAATGATTTCATAATTGTAACAGTCCAAATATACAGTAAATAATATATTTTTACACACAATTTTGTTTGGGCTGTCTGCGATGCCTTTACACTCGTACAGTAACAGTAATAAACAGTAATTCTAAATAATTTTATAAATTTGGAATATGAAATTTAACATCATTTTCTTAAAACTTACATCTCCGATTCCTATTTTACAAATTAAGTAGTACTGTACAATTCATCTGAATGTATAAAGGAATGCATAAATACCCGATTCGACACATGTAAAGTCTCAGTTAACCTAGATTTCAACCGATATCCTCTAATGTATCCCTTTTTTAATCACTTATAATATCCTGTGGAGTGAAAAATAAAGGGGTGAGCGAAACGTACTCAGTAAAGGAATTGTATGCAAGATTGATATAATGAAATCTATATGCTGGAAAACGTTCTCTTTCTTAATAGTACACTAGGTACAATAAACGGAAGGATACTATAGTCGGCCAGGTAATCCAGATGGAGCATGGAAGGTATTTTGAAATACTTGTCCTATCCTAGAAACCTAAAGCAACTATAGGGAGTAGGTTTATAAATTGTTGATATAAAATCTCTTAATAACACTTTCATAAATAAATGGTAATAAAACCATTTAATTCAACACTCCAGTAGACACTTGAAAACCACTTACAGTAACAGTAGTAAAACAGTACAGTAAATTGTTTAATTTACAGTAGTAACTGTATAGAAACAGTGCAGTAGCAGCATTATGGTAGTACAGAAAACAGTGGAAATAAAGTTTAACACAGTAAACATTTCAGTAAAACAGTAACGAATCATTTCAGTAAAAAGCTTCACCTTAGCAGTGATTAATTTTGGTAACACTTTTATTTGTGACAATTTAGTAACAGTAATAGTTTTCAGTAAACAGTAACAGTTCAGTAAACAATAGTGATTTCAGTAAACCGTATAGGTTTAGAGATAATAAAATGTTCCTTTTTGAAACATTAACAATTCAGTAAAACACTTCAGTAACAATAAAGTATAGTACTCTTTGCAATAACAGTAAACAGTTCAATATTAGTAAGATAACAGTTCAGTAAACAGTGTAAAAACAGTTTAGTACGATAAACTCTTGAGTTTCTCAGTGCAGGAACAGTACAATAAACGTTTTAAAAATAAGTAATAATTTTCATAAAACGTTTTTAATTCAGTAAACAGTAATAATCCAGTACAATTCAGTAAACAGTAAACTGTAGCTCAATAATAGTAAACAGTAGTTCAGTAATTCTCAATTCAATAATAGTAAACAGCAGTTCTCAGTTCGATAAAATAGTTAACAGTGATTTATAGTTCAGTAATCATTTAACAGTAGTTTGAGACTAGGCAACACCTTATATAATCATCCTATAATTATCCCCGAAGTGAAACAGTAACAGTATACAGTAAGATCTATGGCAATAGTTTATAGGGTGTCCATAGAGTACACTTACTAGGTGACCCTAGGACTGCTGATGACTTGGCAGGTCAATCAACCACAGTAACAGTACAACAACAATAACAGTGAGCATGATAATGGGGCCTAAAGTCTCAAAATCAATTTATTCATAGTAGAAAATACCTTTAATGAATTTAAACAAATATCATTAAACCTAATAAAATTTCAAAAGTTATTTAAAATTCATATTTAACAATACAGTGAAAATAGTCGATAAAATATTCATGCTTTAGTGAGAAAATATATTACCGTTCAATTTTAATATAAAATATTTTAAAGAACGTATTTATAATCTCACTTGAATAAAATTTAATAACATGAATATTTAATTAATATTTTTTGATAAATTCCAATTTATGAAAAATATTGGAAATATATTTCAAATTTCATAATTCACTCACTTTATGCATCTAAAATATTTCATGCTATTTTAGAATATTTTTGAGAAATTTTCGACAGCATAACAGCTGCGATTTCCCTAACCGCCTACACTTGAGATACAGTTTATAAAACAGTCGTAATACCACAATTTGCATGATTTCAAGGCAATTCAACACCCAAATAATTTCATAAAATTATATTGATAAAATCATACAATTCATTATATCCCTACGGCTTCCACACTTCTCCTTTACCTGTCTAGTAATACCGACTCGTTCGGTAGCACCAATCGTAATCCGGTAATTATGGCTGCAAAACAATTTTACCAAAAATTATCATTAATTTTCCTCTTATTTTTAAGCTATTAACTTTCACTAAATGCAACCATGTAAGACACTGTCAATGTCTAACCAGTGTAAATTACACCGGTAGTAAACCTTAACTTTCCTATTTTAGATCCGATTTCACCAACCTTCTTCTCTTAATTTCTAAAGTCATTTAGCATATTCAAACCATGAAATACAGTATCTCAACCTATATAAAACTTCTTGGCCGAATGCCCCCCTTAAGCAATCCTTAATGATTTTCCAAATTCTAATGCTACCATGTTGTTTATCTTAGTCTTTTTTGCATTTTGGCACCAATTTCATGTAAGTTTCACCATGTTTTCCTCATACCATTGTCGTAGCCGAAACCTCATGGTGCCCTTTCCTCTTGATTCAATTGGTTTTAAATAAAACAAATGGTAGATCTAGACTTAGCATTAAGAAAAACATAGAAATCTAACATTAGTTTTTAAAGAAATGTAAAATCACCAAGAAATCTCACCTTTGCCGCCACCTTCTTCTAGGCCACCTTCTTCTTTACTTTTCTTCTTATTTTCTTCTTCGTTGGCTGAGATATTGGTGTCAATGGAGAGAGGGAATTGTGTAGAGAAATTTCTTAGAAGCAACTTTGGTGAGAAAAGTCAAGCTTAAGTTGTTTTTGTTGACTTTTCCTTTCTTTTTCTTTCTTTTTCTCTTTTTCTCTGTTGGTGCCATGGAGTGTGGGTTGAAGAAGCTGAATAGTGGCCAGCCATCCCCCTTTGTTGACTTATTAACTTTCTAAAGAGGGAAAAATTACCATTTTGCCCTTGGTTATCTAAATTTTGGACAATTTTTCCTTTAAGCTTTCGTAGTCATAAAAACCGTGTAATTGGACTCCAAATTTTTAGATTCCTTCACCAAATAATCATATTTAATGTATCTTGATGAGGTTTCGTTGACGCACGGTAAACGGATACTGAGAAATTATGATTTTACCCTTAGTGGACCACCAGCGAAATTTTTTGATTAAATCACCGTTTCAATAAATCTCTTGGCACTATGTTATTCTCCTTTCCATGTAGATTACCATGGTATTTTTACTTTGTCCCAACTCATTTTAGTTTGGGCGTAATTTACAAAAATGCCTTCTGGATGTATCCGTCATTTTTCAATTTGTTTTCCACCTTCATAAAATAAATAAAAAAATTCATAATAATATAATTCAATGATTTTAAACCGCAAAATCATCATATTATATTTTATTACACCACTGCACAAAGCATTTTCAGTCTCGAGCCCATCTAAATATATTAAAAATAAGTGGGGCCCAAATCGCACTTTCACTTATAATCACTTAGCACATAAATTTTCACTCAAAAAATAATTACATATTACATGAACAGTACAGTAAAATCGGGTCTCACAATAATGCATAGCATTTCCTTTGAAGTTTGGATGAATAGAACTTCAGTTTAGATAAATGAATTTCTTCTTTGAAAAATATGTTTATATTCCCTATAATCGGACCTAAGAATCGGGACAAGTAAGGTACTTTAAAGTATCCTTCCATACTCAGCTTGGTATCCCTAACCAATTATAAAATCCTTCCTTTTTGAATTATTAATGTTGTTGGTTTTACATATTGTTGTAAAGCCAAGTAGGATACTTGCATATAGTTGCATAGTATTTACTCTTTTATATATGTTTCTTACTGGGCATAAGCTCACCCCTTTATTTTTCCTTCCAGATTACTTTAAGTAGGCTTTGGACGAGGAGTTTCAAGTTTTCTCAAGTTTTGGATAGTATCCCTCGAGGCGAAACTTTAGTTGTCCCCAAGGTATATTATATTTAGTTATGTGTTCAAACTTCATGTACAGTAACTTGTTTTACATTTGTATTGTACTTGGGGATGTAAAACAATTAGATTTGAGTGCATGTACAGAAGTGGATATTAATTGCAATAAGTTTAATAGTAAATACATATAACAATATCAAATTTATCTTTAGCTTAAGTTATTAAATGAAATAAAAAGGAATGACACGACAAACAGCCTAACCAAAATGTAATGAGGAAAAGGAAAAAGTTAATTTGTATTTTAGGTAATTGGTACGTTATAGAAGTTGGTAGCCAAGCAAGGTTAATCCAATGTTTGTCGGTGTCATTAGATTGGAAATAGTTTACATCCTTTGAGTACTGTAGTGGTCTAAATATATAATTGTTTAAAATGACACAAAATGTCTCTTTTGTATTTGTTTTGGGCGAAATGAGTTATAGGCGAAGAGGTGCTGGTCGAAGACGAGGGTAGAGACAGGCAGAACCATCTCCAAAGCCATCACTGGAATTAGTTCTAGAACCTGCCCTTCCTCCTCAACCTAAAAGTCCCAATACGCGTATTTTGAGCCTAGAATGGTTGATTGCAGAGTTTCTAGCCAATCATAACAACAATACCAATAATCAGCAAGTAGCACCACCTATGGCGTCACCTCTCCCACCATAGAATAATGCTCCTTTAGTGCCCCCACTACCACCAGTTCAACCACAGCAGCCACCATCTCCTCCACAACTAGCTCTAATATTGGTTAGGCAAGTTCCCTTGGCAGAATGTGATGTTAATTTACTAAGATAGTTTAACAAGCTAGATCCGCTAAAATTTAAAGGAGAGAAGGATTCGATAGTTGCTGAACACATGGTAATGTAATGGAGGAATTATTTGCATATATGAGATGTACAAAAAGTGAAAAGATGGGCTTTGCTACTTTTCTATTACAAGACGAAGCTAAACATTGGTGGAAGACTACATAGACAGTACTGAGAGCTCGATATCTTGTACTAACTTAAGAGGTATTTTTGGAAGCCTTTATTAAACAGTACATTCCATGCACTGTCCAGAAGACGATACACTTAGAATTTCTAGGATTACGCACTGTCCAAAAGATGTTACACTTAGAATTTCTGGGATTAACTCAAGGTGGTATAACAGTGGATCAGTATGAATCAAAGTTCACTGCTTTGAGTAGGTTTGACCAAGAGACGATGCGTAGTGAAGAGCACAAGGTCCACAAATTTATTGAAGGGTTAAAGCCGACTACCAAATCTAAGTTGGCACCTCTCGATATCACTACATATGACAAAGCCATCTGCCGTGCTTAATTGCTTGAACAAGATTATGAATTTCATCAGGCGAACTTTAGTGCCTAGATTAAGGGCAAGGGTAAGGAGAAGATGAGGTGCAGGTCAGATGAAAAAGCTTCAGTAGTTAAGTATACAGCTAAGAAAGCCAAGGGAGATGAGGGACCAACTAAGGCTTTCATGATCAAGATTGGTAAGAGTAAAGCAGCTAAGTCCGGAGTGACTGCTAGTTCTATTAGGGTTAAGAAAGGTGCATCGACTAATTGTGAGCGATGTGGAAAGGCTCATGGCGATAGACCTTGTTATTGGAATACGAGTGCATGTTTTGGATATGGCGAGATTGGCCATTTGACTCAGGATTGTCCAAAGAATAGGAACAGGGTAACAGAGCTTATAAAGACTACATCGCCTTCAAAACAAGCTACGAGAACAGAGAAGGGTAAGCAAGCCGTGTCTTAGGGATGAATATATGCCATTGACAAGGAGACTGTCGATACCTCTATAGACATGATTAAGGGTAAGATTTCTATTTTCGATATTGATGCCATTGCATTGTTTGATCTGGGTTTTACGCACTCTCTTGTGCCTCTTACGTTTACTACTAAAATACCTGTAAAACCTGAACCTTTAGGGCAACTTTTGCAAATAAACACACTTTTTAAAGAATCACAAATGATAGATGTAGTGTATTGTAAATGTAAGCTACGAGCTGGAGAAAGGGAATCAGTAGTAGACCTAATCTTATTGAATATGTATGAATTTGATGTAATATTGGAAATGGATTGGTTAGCTGAGAATCGAGTTAGCTTAGATTGTTATGCTAAGTCTATAACCTTCTCTTCTCCTATTAGCTATGTTGTAAAGTTTACCACTATGTAATAAGAATATGTTTATTGAATTAATTGTTTTGAACGAATTCTCATAGATTATATGTGATATTTGAAGGATTCATTGCTTATGTTCAGGACGTAGAAAAGAAACGTCTGAAATTACATGAGATTCTGGCAGTCAGGGACTTTCCTAATGTATTTTCGGACAAATTAGCAAAGCTTCCTCCAGATAGGGAGATGGAATTCACTATTGATCTAATACCCGGTACAGAACCCATCTCAAAGCCTCCTTATCAAATGGCACTGGTAGAGCTCAAAAAGCTCAAGAAGCAACTCCAGGAGTTGATGGACAAGGTTTTGATTCGACTTAGTGTATCGAACAAGGTTTTCATTCGACTTAATGTATCTCCGTGGGGTGCACTAGTCCTATTTGTTCATAAAAAGGATGGTAGCTTGCATCTCTATATTGATTATTGGTTGTTAAACAAGGCTACTATTAAGAATAAGTATCCTCTTCCTATAATCAACAATTTATTTGATCAGCTTTAGGGTGCCCTGATCTTTTCCAAGATAGATCTTAGATCGAGATATAATCAGTTGAAATTCTGAGAGTGAAGATGTTCCCAAGATTGCTTTTAGAACTCGATATGGCCATTATGAATCTCTATTCATGCCTTTTGCCCTTACTAATGCCCTCGCAGCTTTTATGAACTTGATGAATGATGTTTTCAAACCTTATCTAGACAAGTTTGTTATCGTCTTCATCGATGTCATTCTTGTGTATTCTAAATCTTAGAAAGAGCATGAGCAGTATCTTCGTATAATACTCCAGACAGGAAATTGTATTCCAAGTTAAGTAAGTGTGATTTCTGGCTGGATCAAGTTTCTTTCTTATGTCACATAGTTAGTAAAGACGGGATCAAGTTTCTTTCTTAATGATTTACCTTTGCCTTTATATTTCTATAACTTTTAACTTATGGGGTTATTTAGGAAAATGTGGGAATATGTGATCTTCATAAGATGATACCATATAAAGCTCTTTATGATAGAAAATGTCGTTCTCCGATTGACTAGGAAGAAGTGGGTGTGAGAACTCATTATTTTGTACTGTACATATACGAATATGTAATTATTAATTAATAAATAAATTATTTTGCATATTTTTGAGAATTTCAAGTGAATAGTGATGTGGGCCCCACTTGGATTTTAAGGCCCAAATGTAGAAATGACTAATAAAATAGTGTATGGAAGGTGTAACAATGGTATTATGGAAATTTGGAAGCCAAAATATCCTATTTGCATTGTTTTGTGAAGTATGATAAACAAATTGAAAAATGACGGTTACATCCCAAGGGTATTTTCGTAAATTGCTCTCAAACTAAAATCAATTCGGACGAAGTAAAAATATTATGAGATTTTACATGAAAAGTACTTTAACACAGTGTCAATAGACTTCTTGAATGGGCTGTCAAAACAAAAAATTTTGCTGGCGAGTCACAAGGGTAAAATCATAATTTCTCACTTTCAGTGCACCGCGTGTCGACGAAACCACTTCCAATCATCAAAATACATTTAATATGATTGTTTGGTACTGGAATCCAAAAATTTGGAGTGTGATTACATCATTTTTAGGACTGTGGGAACTTAAAGGCAAAATTGTCCGAAATTTTCATAACTAGGGGTATTTTGGTGAAATTGCCCATTTCCAAAATTCTCTTCATATTTCCTTCAGTAGCTGAGATGTACTATTCATCATCCTCTTCCATAGACCCCATGCCCATTAACAAGAAAAGAAGAAAGAAAATTAAACAGACCTTCCTAGCTAACTATACACACTAAATCTCACCAAAATTATAACTAGAAAAACATTCTATTCTCTCTCCTCTACATTCCTATACCAATAGTTTAGTGTATAAGCCACTATACAAAGAGAAAGGGGTCTTCAAAGTTTCAACCAAGCGAGGTAACTATACCATTCCTTATGCTTTCTTCAATTCCAATGGTATAGATTTACTCCTTTAAGCATGATGATCATGTTTTTAGCCTTGGTTTCATTTAAATGTTGAATAATAAAATTTTTCCATTAAAGGACCATTCAGCTAAGCTTGGGTTCTTAGTGATCCATTGTGTTTCATGCATGAAAATGGTACCAAAATTAAAGATAAGCAAGGCTAAACAAGTATGTAAGATTGAATTGTTGGAAAATCAACAAAAATGGCTAAGGGAGGTTTCGGCCAAAGCAAAGGGGACCTTGAATCATGGCTGATTTTGATGAATTGAGGGTAGATTTAGACTGTAGAAATTACAAGAAGTCTGCTGGAATGCTCGGATTTAAAATCCGACACACAATGAAGAAGTTATGTTATGCTATCAGTAGAAATTATACTGTAAAAATATTTGTAGTGTCCTACGTGGCTATACTTTGATATAAATAATAGCTTAAAAAATTAGTATTAAATGAGCTAATAATTTTGGTGGAATTATCTGCAACTCGAGAGTTACGATTTTCGTGTGGTGCAATCGAGAACCTCGATTTTCGTAGACAGGTAAGGGATGCGTATGTAGTTTATAGGGATATCACGAATGCATGGTTTTCATGCCAATAATTTTATAAAATTATTTTGAAGTTGAATTGCCTTGAAAACTGTGAAATTGTGACTGTTTGGCTGGTTGAACTGTGTTTACCTTTGTAGGAAGGCTAGGCTATCTGCAGCCCTTATGCTGCTCAAAATTTATTGGAAAATTTTATAAAAATACCATGAAATATTTTAATGCATTGTGGAGTGTTTTCCTAGCCTTGCAAGAGTAATATTTGATATTTCTAATAAATTATGAATTTATCGAAAAAATATTATTTAAATATTCGTATTATCGAATTTATTCAAAGTTGAAGTGTTGGAAATTTCTCCCAAGTGTTTTATAGTGAAATATGTGGTTTATAAAGTGAAGTGTTAAATAGTGAATATTTTATAAATTATTTCAGTATAATATTCACTATTTTATGATGATTTTCCTTTATGAATTTATTGAAGTTTTATATGATTAAATGATTTCCATAAAAGTGATATCACTGTGTAAAATTGTTTTGAGACTGCTAGACCCCATATCATGCTCATGTGTTCAGGTGTTACTGTTACTATGGGAAGTTGTTGACAATGATCATGTCTTCAGCATCCCGATTGACACCTAATTAGTGTACAACCGAAGACATTTATAGACTATGGCCATAAATCTCATGTGTTTACTGTTACTGTTCCCTACGAAGATTATAACATGATATCATTAGGGTGTTGCCTGGTCTCCACTATTATTACCGATTACTGTGATATGTTACTAAATGGTACTGTTACTAAAACTGTTTACTGAAGTGTTCTTATCGCTGAACTGTATATCATACTGTTACTGTGGTTTAGCTACTTGTGAAAGTGATGATTTTAATTGTAAAAGTTAAATTACTTTCCAAAATGGTGGTTATGTGATTTAAATGATTTATTTTATTAATTTAATGAGAAATATCTATTTATATTGATTTATGAAGTGAATTTCCTATCAATGTAAATTTCTACTCCCTATAGTCACTTCTAGGTTCCGGGACAAGACAGGTATTTCAAAATACCTTCTTTACTCCATCCGGATCCCTAGCCGATTATAGTATCCTTCCTTGTAGTGTGCTTAGCATACCGATAGGAAAACTAAAGGATTTTACTGCATGTAGTTTTCACGATATCAAAATTACATACAACTCCTTTATTGAGCCGTGGTTTTGCTCACCCCTTTATTTTGATCTCTCCAAAGTATTTCCAATGACCGTGTGATATATCATCCGAAGATTATCGGCTGCATTTCGAGTACCCTGAGGCAGCTACTGTAGATCCTAGAGGTATATTCAATTTCTTTTATATGTTCAGACTTACTTTTACAATACTACAGTGTTGTAATTATAAACAGGGGATGTAAGTGTTAAATCAAATATTGTTTTGTAAATATTTTTAAATTACGTTTATTAAACTAGTTTACAGTTATTTTTTGAATACTACTGTTAAGTGGAAATAAAGGCATCGTAGATAGCCCAACCAATTCTGTGTATATAGAAAAGTAGTGAAAAAGTGTAAAATACTGTATATACAGGATGTGACAATGGGTGATCGTAAGTTATTGGCTCCAAATCTGGTAGAATAGGCTTCTGAGGATGTCAAGGTGATTTTTCAAAGACTTAAAATAGTTTAGAGCCGTCAGAAAAGTTATGCTGATACTTAACGCAGACATTAGAGTTCTCAATGGGGGATCTGTGTTCTTGAAACTTTCTCCATCAAAAGGTGTCACGAGATTTGGCAAGAAGGGGAAACTGAATCCTAGTTTTATTGGGCCGTTTGAGATCTTAGACTGAGTGGGAGATGTAGCATAAAGGTTAGCATTACCTCCTAAGTTAGCTAGTGTGCATAACGTCTTCCATGTTTCCATGCTGCGAAAGTACTATCTAGATCCGTCTCATATCATTCAGTATCAACCATTAGATATCAGAGAAACCAATACGGATTCTGGACAGGAAGGACAAAGTATTGCAGTCTAAGACTATTCCACTAGTTAAATTCTCTGGCAGTACAGCTTCGAAGAGGAAGCAACATGGGAACTAGAGAGCTTGATGAAAGAAAAGTATCTTGGACTATTTCATCAGCAGCCTGACTCAAACTTGGAGGACCAAATTTCTTAAAGTGCAGAGGATGTGAGATTCACACTTCCTATTTTCTCTAAATAATTGTTAAGGTATATAACAGAATAATATATCTCATGGTGAGCTAAATGCTATAACTCTTATAGGTATAAAGGAGAAATGAGTGGTGGGCCCCACTTGGACCTCTATTGGTCCAATGAGAATAGAACTTCATAGCATTGGTAATTTAAGCCAACTACGGTAATGGTAAGAATCTACACCTCAAACTCAATTGTTTATACATGTTTTAAAAAACGTGCAACAATTTGAAAAATGATAGTTAAGTCTATAAGTTGTTAGAATTTTCGTTAATAACAGTTAAACCAAGTTGACTTTTAACCAACTGATAGTTACAGGTGAATCCTCATGTAATAAAGTTTTAGGCCATGTGGACTGATGGACTAAATCAGGTGTAAAAGTAGAAATTTATACGATTTAACATTAGGGGTATTTGGTAATTTCACCCAAATGAACAGTCAAACCTCAAAAAAAGCTTAAACAATGATTAGAGCATGTCAAATAGAAGTGTTTTTATGATTGAATGAAATATTTTGAAGATTAGACTGATTTTTTTCAATGAAATCAAATCGATAACGACAAAAGGGTCATATTTTAATGTTTTAAGGGTAAAATGGTAATTTTCACATTAAGATATTAATTTTTAAGAAACTTCCAGCATTTTTCTTTCCTAATTTTGGTAGCCACCATATTTTCCTCATTTCCACCACTGTTAACATCTTGAAGAGAAAGAAAGCTTCCAAAAACCTCAATAAACGACTCCAAAACCGAGATCTATCTTCACCAAACCTGTACAGCTTTTAGAGCTCTACAACTTGACACTAAAATCAAGTGTTAAAGTGGCCATATTCTTGGTTAAGCAACCCCCATCAATTTCGGCCACCATAAGTAAGAGAGAGAAAGTTTATTCCTTTAATTCAAATGATAGATTTTGATGTGTTCTTGATGTTTAAGATTGTTTATGGCTTCAAATTGAAAAAAAACTTAGTGAACCATACTAGGAGGGTTTTAACCATGTGGGTTTTGTGTAGGATGATGCATAGCTACATGTAAAACGTGTTGTAGAAATGATGTACAGATCATGAACAAGCTAGCCAAGAAGTTGGAATTTAATAAAACTTCGTGAATAGTGATGTTATGTTTTCAGCCAAGCATAGTTAGTGGGGTTACCTTGTTTCAATTGTTACTTTAATGGTCTTAGAATATTTAAGTAATGATAATAAGACTGTTAGTGAAGTCAAATTCGAAAAAGAAAGTTTTTTGACGATAGTTGTAGTTTTGGCATCCGATAGGAAGTAGACTGAAATTGCTATTGTATTTGGAATTATGGAAGTTCTTGAAGTGTAGAATAACCTTTATAAAAGAAGTGTTGAGTTTTAAACATGTTTTGATATTGTTTTTCCAGCTTTAAGCGAATGAGACTAAATCTCGAAAAGCTTATTGGTTTGCTGCCTTTAAATTTCTTTTGGTGACTATTGGCACTGTGGTAAGGGATATATATAAAATAGTGTTGAAGATATTATATTGCATTGGGAATATTAGTTGGTTGTGAGATATAAATTGTGTTTGTAAATGCAAGAGGGTTAGGCTAGTGTCTGCCGTTATGCTGCCAAAATTTCGTAAAACAAAACCCAATTCTTTTGCACCCTTAGCACCAAATCGTTTTGAAATAGCTATATAGAAAGAAAAGAAAGAAATGAGAGAGATGGATATTATGCCTTAAGGCTAAATGAATTTGTAATGAGGGTTTTGAAAGGATTTTTTATTATTTTTACACGTTTTCGATTTCGTGCATGTTTTAAATACATGGTCACATGTAAGAAAAATATTTTGAACTTTGTTTATCGTATTGTGAATATTTTTTGAATTTTTATACTTGACATGTAACCATTGTTTGTTTTAAATGTTTATGGATGGAATGAAGATTTGATGGGTTGAAATGTTTTATGTAAATGTTTCTGAATGATAAATGAATGTTTTGAGACTGTTAGCTCCTGTAGTTGCCATTTGGTAATCATGCAAATGAATGAAAAGGGCTATTTGACACTAATCATGTCCTTAGTACCACAGTTGTCACTTGACCAGTGCTTTCTGTGGACCTTTGACTATGGCCATAAGTCTTAATGAACTATCCCTCATGGGAATATTAATGGGCATGATTCTACTGGGATGTTTGCTGTCTCTATTTAATGTTTTACGAAATGAAATGAGATGGAATGTTTATTTATTTCTTAGAAATGGCATGAAATGTTTTATGTGTTTTTCTACAAATGAAGTGAAGTGTTTCTATGCGAAGAAATGCATTTATGAGATTGTTTAAATGAAATACTATATCTTATGGTCATTTATATGAATTTAATGAGTTTTACTGCTTATTGGTTTTGAATGAGAATGATTTCATAATACGTAGCATTTTCCTTTAAAGTTTGGATGAATCGAACTTCAGTTTAGACACATGAATTTCTTCTTTGAAAAATATGTTTATATTCCCTATAATCGGGCCTAAGAATCGGGATAAGTGAGGTATTTTAAAGTATCATTCCATACTTAGCTTGGTATCCCTGACCGATTATAGAATCTTTCCTTTTTAAATTATTAATGTTGTTGGTTTTACATATTGTCATAGAGCCAAATAGGATACATGCATACAGTTGCATAGTATCTACTCTTTTATATATGTTTCTTACTGGGCATAAGCTCACCCCCTTATTTTTCCTTTCAGATTACTTTATGTAGGCTTCGATGCTTTGGACGAGGAGTTTTGTGTTTCCTCAATTTTTGGACAGTATATATCCCTCAAGGTGAAACTTTAGTTGTCCCTCAAGGTATATTATATTTTAGTTATGTGTTCAGACTTCATGTACAGTAACTTGTTGTACATTTATATTGTACTTAGGGATGTAAAACAATTAGATTTGAGTGCATGTGCAGAAGTGGATATTAATCATAGTAAGTTCAATAGTAATACATATAATGATATTGAATTTAGCTTTAGTTTAAGCTATTAAATGAAATAAAAAGGAATGACACGACAAACAGCCTAACCAAAATGTAAAGAGGAAAAGGAAAAAGTTAATTCATATTTTAGGTAATTTATGCTCAAACCCCTAGTCATGCATTACTTAGTAGGATCTGTGATGTTTAGAACTCTAGCGAACTCCCCCAAACTTATTTTCTTTGCCATACACTTTATTTTAATTTTGCATTTTTCTATTTTTTTCTATTTTTCTTTTTTTTTTCATTTTCCTATACCTATATGTACACAGTCTAATGATGTCCTAGTTAATCACATGCTTTCAGAGTAAAGGAGCAAGAAAACTTATTTATTTGGCTAAGGGAAAAATAATTGTGTGTGTGTATATACAAAGAAACACTAATTTGGCTCAAAGGGTTGATTAAGGATAGAAAGGCTCAAATGATCTAAGGATGGCCTAAATAATTTTTCCTAATCAATTGTGATCTAATAAATTCCACTCATGAGAAGATCAAGCAAATTCTAGAATATGATGCACAAAATCAAGTGAACAAATGCAATCCTATGTCCGCATAAGCTTTCTCTAAATGAACATACTAATGTATGTTGAAGACATGTGCATATAAATAAGGAAATCATAATTAGAATCAAGACAAATTTAAGAAATTAACTTCATGCTTTCACCATAATCGTGCTTCTCTTTCAATCAAAATCATACTCATCAAGAGGATTGTTGGAAAATAATCATGTTAAACACAAAATCACCTAAAATCAAAACATTTTAAGCTCAAATTTTCAAAAATTTTGAAAAATTTTTCAATTTTGCACAAAAATATTTGAAAATGCTCAAGTTAATCCCCTCCCCCCAACTTAAACTGCATAGTATCCTCAGTGTGCAGATAAAATAAAGAAATGAAGTTCAGAATAGGCAACTCCCCTAATATCTCAAGGATGAACACTATGAAGCTCAATGAAGGGTGCTGCCACTAACGGTACCTACAAAAGCAAAAAGAAAAAAAAAATGCAAGCATAAATAGAAAAAGAACTGTACAAAAAAGAAAGAAAAGAAACCGGTAATAAGAAAATGCAATTGGGTTGAGTTTACAGTCCTTAGTAGGACTCATAAAGCTGAACAGCAGAAAAATCGACTGGGCTTAGGCTCGATGGGAGCAGTATCTTTCTTCAACAAGGCACTTTTCACAACAAATGGTGCTCTCTCGATTAGTGCCTCGTAGGGTGACATGGATATCATAGGATGGTCTCTACAAAATCTCCTATTTATGTCCTTCTCATTAGCCACACCCTTGATAAATCCACCTATATCACCAGTAACATTTATAAGCTCCCTAATCCCATCACCTGGTATCACAAAATCAATAGTGGTCACCTTATAAGACTTGGCATGATCTTCCTCTAAAAACATCTCATTAACATCCTTCTCTGCCACCACGTCCTTTTGAAATCCCTTAAGGTGACCTTCCTCATCAACTTTCCTACCCATCCTAAACTTAACTTCCTTACCTTGAAGCCTAAAAATCAGCTTACCTTGATCCACATCTATCAAAGCTCTCCTTGAAGCTAAAAATGGCCTTCTTAAGAACTTTTACTCTAGGCCCAAAGCATAGCCTAAACAACTATCAGCCTAATATAGAAGCCTAACTCCATATGGCTAGCAACCTAAACATCTAGCTAGAGTAATTAACCTTATCAACAAACATATCTAGAGGGAAAAATGTCCAACATTTACTAATTGAAGAATTAAACCTTGCAAAGTCAAAACTTGTTTTTTAAGAGAGGCAAGTGATCCCAAGAACGCTAAATAGGAGCCAAAGGGGAGGATTAAGGGTATTCAAACACTCTTTACCCTCAACAACCTTAGCACTCTCTTCCTTAGCCCTTGGCTCCATAATTCCCTTGCTTTGTTCTCTATTATTTTCTTCTTTCAATTCTCACATAAATATTGACTTAACTGTCAAAGTGCACTGATAATAATATATTTGTTATATTATTTTATTATTTATTACCACATTTATTGCTATATTCTTGTATAAAATTAATTGTTTAATGTATCTTGTGAATTAATTTAGAGAAAGTGATTTGGAATTAATTTTGGAAGTTATTGAGTGAAATCAAACAATAATTTATGTGATTTGAATAAATTTTGAAAAATATATTGTTTTGAAGTTATATTAAATTCTGATTTGTTTTAAGAACCTTTGGACCATAGGATTAAAATAAAATAAAGGGCTGAGATTTATTGCTTGATGAAAAAGAAACCCTAGAAATTTTTAAGGATAGAAAAAAACAAATTATAAAAGGAGGAGAGGGGCGGCAGTTGAGGGGTGGTTTTTTTGGTTTTTCTTCTGCTGCTGTGTTTCTTTCTATTTTGCAGAGTAGCTGGTCCTTGTGTTTGCAGCAGGTACAACGAAGAAGAAAGAGCAGTAGCCGGAGCAGAGCAGAACCGTGCTGATCTAGAGCAGAATCTGAGAGTTAAAGCCGCTGAAATTGAGAGTTGCAGTAAAGCCAAGCAGAGCCGAAAGGAAGCGTCAGGACCGTGTACGCCTTGAGGCTTGAAATCGCAACTGGTCGTGTTGAAGAGTTGCTAGTTGTTGAAATAAGAGAAGAGCATCAATGTGGACAGCAACTAGACGTTGAGAAGGCTGATGCCCATGTGTTAATTTAGTGTCCAAAACTTCCATGTGATCCATGATTTTAAAAGTTGCCATCTTTTGGTTCCGATTTAATATTTGCATTATTACAATTATTTTCTTTATTTAGTTTATTGTTTAATCAAGCATGACTTTTATCAATTTGATTTGTTTTGCTAAATTAAACATGAACTAATTTTTTTGTACTAGGAATTTGATCAAGCCTACTTGCATATTTTATGTCTTTATGATTAATTGATAAGTTTTTAATTTCTAGTATCATTCATTGTGATTAATTCAATCTTTTAATTTGTGTTTGTGATTAATTCAATCTTTTAATTTTTGTTTTTGATTGTTTGAGACATGGTAAGGGTACACATCATATGCTAAGCCATGTATAGCTCTCTTGAATGATTGAATAAATATTTGATGCATACATCAAGCTAGAATATTTATTTGGTTCTTGTTAGATGTTCTTCTGTTCTTAATGGATTTTTAGTCATTGATTATGCTACACATCATAGGTAATTACTGATTAAAAATACTTGATTATAGCTGCCATCAAACAAAGTGATCATATATTAGGAAGAATGAACCCTAGAATTGAATTGAGATTTTTAGGATTGAAGACATAAAATTGCAATGTATTGGTGAAATCAAATTCCTAGGCTTTTCTCTATTGGTGAATTTATTTGTTTTATTAGGTTAATTAATTCCATTAGTTAATTAGATACTTAGATAATTCTTTTTTATTGGCTTTTATAGGATAAGTAGTTGAATTTTAATTGAATAAATTTAGCAAATCTCTGTGGGATCGACTCTTGTACTTGCACGCTATACTATCCTTATTCGTGCACTTGCGAGAATATAACTTTTTGTTCATCAAGTTTTTGGCGTCGTTGCCGGGGATTTGTCTTAAGTTTATTCAATTTTATTTAACTACGTGTTTTTTTCTTTTATTATTTTTCTTTTTAGCTTACTATTTTTTTCCCTTTCTTTTGGTAGTAGATGCAAGGTCGACGATCACTTGGTCAAGAGATAATGCCCATCAACGATCAAATTGATAGAATCGGTAGGAAAGCAAGGGCACAAGAAGAGGAACTAGTTGAAACCAACATGGAGTTACAAGTTGGGAATCAAGTTCAAAATCAAGTTCAAAATCGTCCTATGAAGGAGTTTGCACGTCCTACTGTGGGGACATCACCATCTTGCATTGTTCTTAATGATGCAGCCAGAAACTATGAGCTTAAGAATATTCATTTTAATATGCTTCCTTCTTTTCATGGTGCTGTGACATCCTCGTCACTCCCAAATACCAACTAAATTTTTCTTCTTTCCCATAGTTTTGGTTAGGCTGTTCAACGGTGCATCCTTCTTCTTTAATATAGCTAACACTATATTGTTTACATAATGATATATTTCTCATACACATACAGGATCGTCTTACACATAAGTCTAGAACTTTAATATAAATTACGTACTAATCTCTTTAACAATTTACATCCCCAATGTGTCTAATATACATCACTGTACTATAGTCTGAATTACATAATCAAAATGTATCTACCTTCAAAGGATTGGAAGCTAGCCTTGAAGGAATATCGTATAGTCCAAATATATGCTCCTCTACCAAGAGCAGACTTCACTGCAAATAATCTGGATGAAAAATATTATAAAGGAATGAGTTTACGCTCAGTAAGAAATATACATAAAAGAGCGTACTATGCCACTATATGCAGTTTTCCTGCTTGGCTCTATAATGTCATGTAATATTCTTGTAAAAACATATAACATATAAGTTCATCAAATACCATATAACACATGATAAAATCACATGAAGTCACTTGCACGTATTCAAATAACTCAAATACTTTCACATATATATGTCAAATAACTTGAAATTACATATACAAATAGTCTTCAAATAGGGGGAGACCGTCAACATCCAATAGAATCATGCACCAAATAAAGTGGCGTACCCACGTATGGGCCAGGGATCCTCCCTTAAGCCAAACACATATAAAGGACTAATGGCCATTGTCAATATTCCACGGTGTGCACTAGTCAGGTGATACCCGTGGTACTGAGGGCTTGACTAGAGTCCCCCAGCCAAATACAAATAATCAAGTAATATGCATGATCACCAATGGAGTCGTTAATCTCAAAATATTGAGTAGTAAAACTCATTCTTGTAAAACCATGGATATTCATAACCCTTCTTATATACTTTAATGATAATCCAAATACATTTATATAAATAAATTAAAAATTATTATTTTTCAAAGGGGGCAGTTGACTGCTCTTTTAGGGCAGTCGACTGCTCTAGTATAAAAATATTAAATAAATTTTATTTTCTTTTTGCATTTGAAATATTTAATTTTCGGATGCAAGTAGGGCAGTTGACTGCTAAAATGGGGCAGTCGACTGGCCCGCAAACAGAATGTTTCTCGAAAAAAGGCAGTCGACTGGCTCTTTAGCGGTCGACTGGTTTGCAAACAGAAAGCTTCTGGAAAAATGGCAGTCGACTGCTATTTAGGGCAGTCGGCTGCTCCGAGCCAAATCGTAACTGGGCGAAAACCTTGAATTTTACATTTCCTGCACTTACACCAGCTTTTGTTTCATCCCAAAACATTTAAAACATGCGGACATAGTCACCTTACGTCCGTTACATATATTCCTTACCTCAAATAGCCAAATAATACGAAATCCTTTGGTTGCACCGATTCTTTCCTTCACTTCTTCAAAACTGCATAATTCATATAAATTGAAACCTTTAACTTTCTTTCATTTCAACACCATAAGGATACTATACCAACATCACATGACTCCAAATTATGGACGAAATCAAATGAATCAATTTCTTTTCTTACCTTTGTCAATAGCCAAATTTATAGGATTTCTGATCTCCTCAAATACTTTGTTTCAGCCTTCCATATTACAGACATAGAGAGAGCTAGTGATGAGGATCGTTTTTCGTTTAAGGAGTTTGTTAATTTGTTGGAGGAATAAGGCAGTTCTACAAGGTGAATATGGAAGAAAACCTTAGAGAATTTTTAGAGGAAGAGCTATGGCTGCCGGCCCTCTTTGCTGGAAAAGTTGGCATTAAATGCCATAAATGTGTATTTATCCCTTCATGCCAGCCATAACTCCTTAGCCCTTTGACAATTTGACCACCAATTAATTCTTCTTCTTCTTTCCTTCCTCATGTCAGCCACATATATCATTTAATTATGAAAATCTGATATTTATTCTTCTTTTATTATTCTCTAATATTTTCCTATGTCAACATTAAATTCATTGACCATTTGACTATCCATTTCATTACTTCTTCTAGGTTCCTTACATCATTTGTACATTAATTCTCATATTCATTTAAATCATTTCTGCTTATAGTACTTTACAAATAAGAGGACTTTACATGAAATTGGGGATTTCACATTCTCCCCACCTTTGAGAATTTGGTCCTCCAAATTTAAATCGGTTACTACTCAAATAGCTCTGGATACCTTTCCTTCATTATGCTCTCTAGCTCCCACGTAGCTTCTTCCATGGTATGGTATTGCCAGAGAATTTTGACTAGGGGAATCGTCTTAGACCTTAGCACTTTTTCCTTTCTATCCAAAATCCGAACTGGCTTCTCCACATAACTCATGTCCTCCCGAATCTCTAAGGGCTCATATTCAATGACATGAGATGGATCCGGATTATACTTCCGAAGCATCGACACATGGAAAACATTATGTACTCCTGATAGCTCCGGAGGTAGTGCCAATCTATAAGCAACATCTCCGACTCGATCTAGGACTTCAAATGGCCCTATGTAACGAGGACTAAGTTTACCTTTTCGGCCAAATCTCATGATACCTTTGGATGGAGAAACTTTCAAAAATACCGAATCCCCGACCAAAAACTCAAGTGGTCTCCGTCGAGCATCTGCGTAACTCTTTTGTCGGCTTTGAGCTGTCTTAAGTCTTTGGCAAATTAACTTAACATCCTCAGAGGCTTGCTCGACTAAGTCTGGGGCTAATAACTTACGCTCACCCACTTCTTCCTACCCAATCGGAGATCGACACCTTCTACCATATAGAGCTTCATATGGTGCCATCCCGATACTTGCATGGTAACTATTGTTGTATGCAAACTCAGCCAATGGCAGATGATCATCCCAGGAGCCTTTAAAGTCCAACGCACAAGCTCTCAACATATCTTCGAGCGTCTGAATGGTGCGCTCGGACTGACCATCAGTCTGTGGATGAAAAGCCGTGCTAAAATTTAACTGAGATCCCATGGCCTCTTGGAAATGTTCCCAAAAATGAGAAGTGAACCTGGAATCTCTGTCAGATGTAATGCTCACTGGAACTCCATGTAGTCTGACAACTTCTTTCACATACAAATCTGCCAAAGCACTAAGTGTATCTGTAGACTTCATAGGCAGGAAGTGAGCTGATTTAGTTAACCGATCCACAATGACCCAAATACCATCATGATTCCTCCTCGTTCGAGGTAGTCCCATGACAAAATCCATCGTAATGTGCTCCCACTTCCACATAGGTATAGGTAGAGGATGTAGTAAACCTGCTGGTCTTTGGTGCTCTACCTTAACCTGCTGACACGTGAGACACTTTGCCACAAATTCTGCTATGTCTCTTTTCATGCCAGTCCACCAATACACCTTGCGAAGATTATGATACATCTTCGTATTTCCCGGATGCAAAGTATACTTAGTAGAGTGTGCTTCAGTCAAAATTAACTTCTTCAACTCCTTATCCTTAGGAACACATATACGATTCTTAAATCTCAAGAGTCCATTACTATCAATGCTAAATTCCGATGGCATACCTGATTGGATCTGATTCATGGCCTCCATACATTGATCATCTTCCCTTTGAGCAATCCGAATTCTACCCATCAACTCCGGCTCAATCATTAAACTAGCTATCATTCCAAAATGCTCATAAGGCACAACATTGAGATTAAGGCTTGCAAACTGCTCAAGTAGCTCATATTCTCTTACCATCATGTATGATACTATCCCCATATGTCTCCTACTCAGAGCATCTGCCACCACATTGGCTTTTCCCGGGTGGTATAGGATCTCACAATCATAATCCTTCAGAAACTCGAGCCATCTCCTCTGTCTCATATTCAATTCCCTCTGAGAGAACAAGTACTTCAGACTTTTATGATCTGTAAAAATCTGAAATTTCTCACCATACAAGTAATGCCTCCAAATCTTTAGAGCAAACACCACTGCCGCTAACTCCAAATCATGAGTCGGGTAGTTCTTCTCATGGTCCTTTAATTGACGAGAACCATATGCAACTACCTTACCATGTTGCATTAACACACAACCTAGACCTTGTGCAGAGGCATCACTATATACAGAAAATCCTCCAGAACCACTAGGAATGGTGAGAATAGGTGCAGTAGTTAACCTGCGCTTCAGCTCATGGAAACTGCGCTCGCAGGCATCATTCCATTCAAACTTCACCTCTTTACGCGTTAAGCACGTCAAGGGAGCAGCTAACCTCGAAAAACCCTCTACAAATCGTCGATAATAGCCGGCTAGACCCAAGAAACTCCTAATCTCCTTCACTGTTTTCGGTCTCTCCCATTGTACCACAGCTTCAATCTTCGATGGATCGACTGAAACTCCATCTTTATTGATTATGTGACCCAAAAAGGATATTTGATCTAGCCAAAACTCACACTTACTTAGCTTGGCATATAATCCCCGATCCTTGAGGGTTTGTAGAACTATCCTCAAATGCTGCTCATGCTCTTCCCATGATCTTGAATACACCAATATGTCATCGATGAAAACAATGACAAACTGGTCCAAATACTGTTTGAACACATCATTCATCAAGTTCATAAAAGCCGCTGGTGCATTGGTTAAACCAAACGGCATCACTAGGAATTCATAGTGACCATACCGTGTCCTGAATGCAGTCTTAGGGATATCTTCACTTCGGATCTTCAATTGATGATATCCCAATCTCAAGTCTATCTTGGAGAAGACTTGTGCACCCCGAAGCTGATCAAAGAGATCATCAATCCTAGGAAGAAGGTACTTGTTCTTGATTGTCACCTTATTTAACCATCGATAATCAATACAAAGCCTCAAGCTGTCGTCCTTCTTCTGAACAAATAGCACAGGAGCACCCCATGGGGATACACTTGGCCGTATAAACCCCTTATCTAGTAACTCCTGCAGCTGTTTCTTAAGTTCTTCCAATTCCACTAAGGCCATCCGATAGGGTGGTCTCGAAATGGGCTCAGTCCCTGGCACCAAATCGATAGTAAACTCAATTTCCCTATCCGGAGGAATTCCTGGAAGATCGTCCGGAAACACACATGGAAACTCATTGGCCATTGGAATTTCATGAAGTTCGGGACGTTTCCTTTCTACGTCCACCACATACGCTATAAATCCTTCACATAACAAATAAATTCTCTATTAATTTCATTTACGAATAAATAAATTTATAAACATACTTTTGTATTAAACATTTGTAAAATTTACATCATAGCTAACGGGAGAAGAGAAAATCACACTTTTAGCATAACAATCCAATATCACATGATTCTTAGCTAACCAATCCATTCCTAATATGACATCAAATCCATACATACTCAGTAGGATTAGATCAGCTATCGATTCTCTCTCTCCTACCCGTAGCTTACAACTACGATACACTATATCTGTTATCTGGGATTCTCTAAATGGTGTACTTATTTGTAACAAATGTCCTAAAAGCTCTGGTTCAACAAGTAATCTCGTAGCAATTATGGGAGAAACAAAGGAGTGTGTAGAGCCTGGATCAAATAAAACAGTAACACTTATATCAAAGAGGTGAACCTTACCCTTAATCACCTTGGACGAAGCATCGGTAGACTCCTCGTCTATAGCAAATACTCGTCCTTGAGTCACAGCTTTCTTTCCCTTCTGAGCAGCTGTGGCCTTAGGCTGTGGTTGGGTGGTCCTTTCTGATTCTTCAGACACTCTTTTAGAAATCTTGGGACAATCTTTAATCATGTGTCCCCTCTTGCCACACCAAAAACAAGCCCCGCTCGCCATACGACATGGCTGTGACCCATGGAATCTCCCGCAATGCTCGCATTTCTGCGTCACACTCTTCGGCGAGCTTGCTGTACTGCCAGCTGAATATCGGGATCTTTCATCATTTATCTTAATCTCGGTAGATCTAGGAGTCCCTGTACCATAATTATCATAAAACTTCAAAATTTAGTATATTTCCATATAACCATTAAACTAAGATACAAGTCATTCTCTTATAATTTATCTTCTTACCTGCCGAAGCTCTTTCATATGGTCTACTTTTCCTAAATGGATATCTGTCACTAGAGGCTCTCTCATCTGACTTCCGCTTCATTGGTTCTTTGCCTTTACCCTTGGCTCGGAAATCAGCATGGTGAAGATTATAGTCCTGCTCACACAATTGAGCCTTACGGACTGCCTCATTATAAGTAGTGATATCCATAGGATATAACTTCGATCTAATAGGAGACCTTAATCCCTCTATGAATCGGTAGATCTTATGTCCTTCACTCCTTAGGACTTCAGGGTCAAATCTGCTTAAAGAAATGAACTTCGACTCATATTGATTTACCGTCATAGTCCCCTGAGTCAAGCTCAAAAACTCAATCTTCAACCTAGTCTGTTTAGTGCGTGGGATGTACTGTTCATTAAAGGCCTCTAAAAATCTATCCCACGTAACCTTAGTGTGTTGAGTCTCCAAAGTGGCCCGAGTAGATTGCCACCAATGCTCGGCATCGTCTACTAACAAATAAGCTGCCAAACCCACTTTCTCTTTCTCAGAATAGGTCATGTACCCAAAAGATTTGGTGACTGCCTTCACCCAGTTCTCGGCGATCAACGGATCTCTATCCCCCTTAAACTTCGACGGATCCAACTTCTTAAATTCTTTAATTAAGACCACACTGCAGTAGGCCTTAGGATCTCGCCTCTCATTAACTTGAGCTGGTGGGGGCAACTCAGGCTGTGCCGGTGGGGGCTGTACTGGAGGAATGGGAGGAGCATTCCCAGATGGAATAGGAGGTACTATAGGTGGTGCTGTTGATGCATTAGTGGCCACGTTTGGAAAATTAGACATGAACTGATTAAATAGAGTGGCCATAGTCTCAATACTTCGCTCCACTCTCGACAGTCGAGCATTCGGGCTACCCGATGGAAATGGAGGAGGAGACTGTGTTGGGGACGGTTCTACTCTACCCCGTCCTCATCCTCGTCCTCTACCAGTACCCTTTCTACGAGTGCTCATTCTGCCAATATCACCACAAGGTCAAGCGTTTAGTACACTTTCAGCAATTCAACCACATATATGTATTCAGACAAGTACAGTACATGGGGATGTACACTATTTTTAGCCTAATAACACCGTCAAACGTCAGACTAACCTCACTCTGATACCAATCTGTGACATCCTCGTCACTCCCAAATACCAACTAAATTTTTCTTCTTTCCCATAGTTTTGGTTAGGCTGTTCAACGGTGCATCCTTCTTCTTTAATTTAGCTAACACTATATTGTTTACATAATGATATATTTCTCATACACATACAGGATCGTCTTACACATAAGTCTAAAACTTTAATATAAATTACGTACTAATCTCTTTAACAATTTACATCCCCAATGTGTCTAATATACATCACTGTACTATAGTCTGAATTACATAATCAAAATGTATCTACCTTCAAAAGATTGGAAGCTAGCCTTGAAGGAATATCGTATAGTCCAAATATATGCTCCTCTACCAAGAGCAGACTTCACTGCAAATAATCTGGATGAAAAATATTATAAAGGAATGAGTTTACGCTCAGTAAGAAATATACATAAAAGAGCGTACTATGCCACTATATGCAGTTTTCCTGCTTGGCTCTATAATGTCATGTAATATTCTTGTAAAAACATATAACATATAAGTTCATCAAATACCATATAACACATGATAAAATCACATGAAGTCACTTGCACGTATTCAAATAACTCAAATACTTTCACATATATATGTCAAATAACTTGAAATTACATATACAAATAGTCTTCAAATAGAGGGAGACCGTCAACATCCAATAGAATCATGCACCAAATAAAGTGGCATACCCACGTATGGGCCAGGGATCCTCCCTTAAGCCAAACACATATAAAGGACTAATGGCCATTGTCAATATTCCACGGTGTGCACTAGTCAGGTGACACCCGTGGTACTGAGGGCTTGACTAGAGTCCCTCAGCCAAATACAAATAATCAAGTAATATGCATGATCACCAATGGAGTCGTTAATCTCAAAATATTGAGTAGTAAAACTCATTCTTGTAAAACCATGGATATTCATAACCCTTCTTATATATTTTAATGATAATCCAAATACATTTATATAAATAAATTAAAAATTATTATTTTTCAAAGGGGGCAGTTGACTGCTCTTTTAGGGCAGTCGACTGCTCTAGTATAAAAATATTAAATAAATTTTATTTTCTTTTTGCATTTGAAATATTTAATTTTCGGATGCAAGTAGGGTAGTTGACTGCTAAAATGGGGCAGTCGACTGGCCCGCAAACAGAATGTTTCTCGGAAAAAGGCAGTCGACTGGCTTTTTAGCGGTCGACTGGTTTGCAAACAGAAAGCTTCTGGAAAAATGGCAGTCGACTGCTATATAGGGCAGTCGGCTGCTCTAAGTCGGTTTCGGAAAAAGTTACGTCACGACTGTCTCTGAGCAGTCGGCTGCTATTTAGGGCAGTCGGCTGCCCCGAGCCAAATCGTAACTGGGCGAAAACCTTGAATTTTACATTTCCTGCACTTACACCAGCTTTTGTTTCATCCCAAAACATTTAAAACATGCGGACATAGTCACCCTACGTCCGTTACATATATTCCTTACCTCAAATAGCCAAATAATACGAAATCCTTTGGTTGCACCGATTCTTTCCTTCACTTCTTCAAAACTGCATAATTCATATAAATTGAAACCTTTAACTTTCTTTCATTTCAACACCATAAGGATACTATACCAACATCACATGACTCCAAATTATGGACGAAATCAAATGAATCAATTTCTTTTCTTACCTTTGTCAATAGCCAAATTTACAGGATTTCTGATCTCCTCAAATACTTTGTTTCAGCCTTCCATATTACAGACATAGAGAGAGCTAGTGATGAGGATCGTTTTTCGTTTAAGGAGTTTGTTAATTTGTTGGAGGAATAAGGCAGTTCTACAAGGTGAATATGGAAGAAAACCTTAGAGAATTTTCAGAGGAAGAGCTATGGCTGCCGGCCCTCTTTGCTGGAAAAGTTGGCATTAAATGCCATAAATGTGTATTTATCCCTTCATGCCAGCCATAACTCCTTAGCCCTTTGACAATTTGACCACCAATTAATTCTTCTTCTTCTTTCCTTCCTCATGTCAGCCACATATATCATTTAATTATGAAAATCTGATATTTATTCTTCTTTTATTATTCTCTAATATTTTCCTATGTCAACATTAAATTCATTGACCATTTGACTATCCATTTCATTACTTCTTCTAGGTTCCTTACATCATTTGTACATTAATTCTCATATTCATTTAAATCATTTCTGCTTATAGTACTTTACAAATAAGAGGACTTTATATGAAATTGGGGATTTCACAGGTGCTGCTATTGAAGATCCTTTGACATTCATTCGTGATTTTTATGCAACTGTTCAAACTTTTCCTTTGCAGGGATTAACTGAGGACCAATTACGAATGAGATGTTTTCCTTACACCTTGAAGGATGCGGCAAAGATGTGGTTCATGTCTATAACACCAGCTTCACTTACCACATGGGATGCAGTGTACAATAAGTTCATAGGTAAGTTCTACTCACATGCCAAAACCACTGAATTGAGGGGTAAGATTGCAACATTCACACAAGCAGATGGTAAGGCATTCCATGAAGCTTGGGAACGCTTTAAATTGCTTTTGATACAATGTCCACATCATCAGTACCCATTAGAATTGCAAAATCAATTTTTTTATGATGGACTAACCCAAGCTTGTCAAGCTATGGTTGATAATGCTGCTGGAGGTGCCATGGGAGAAAAGACTGCACAAGAGACCTATGAGCTATACGAGATGCTTGGAGCTAATTCACAACAAAAGAGTGTTAGAGGTAAGCCTAGAGGTCTTTATGATATTAACACTAACACTGAGTTGGCAATGCAGGTTTCAGAATTAACCAAGAAAATGAAGTCTATGTGCTCGATGATTATGGGTCAAAGAATGCTAGTGTCTAATGAGGTATGTGGAATTTGTGGGATTCATGGTCATGTTACTAATGCTTGCCCTTCTAGTGAAAAATTTCCAGATTTTGTTGAGCAAGCCAATATGATGAACTCTCATAACCCACGGGTGAGGAATGATCCTTTTTCAAATACTTACAACCCGGGTTGGAGAAGTCATCCTAATTTTTCATGGAGTAGCAACCAGAACCAGAATCAAGCAAGCTCTTCTTTCCAACCGCAGAGGCCAGCTTTAGAGGATACTTTGCAAAACTTCATAGAAGTTTGTCAGAATAATCAACAAAGCAATGAACAGAGATTCCAACAACTAGAGGCTTCTCAGCGGAAATTAGAGGTCCAAGTTGGACAAATTGCAGAGGCATTGCAAGGACATGTTCTGGGAAAATTTCCAAGCCAGCCTGAGCAAGCCAAATCTATTACTATTCTGAGAAACGGTATGATATTTGACAATAAAATGAATGATGATTCTGATGAAAGTTTAACCTTACCTGCAGGTGATGAGATTGCCAAGGAGAAGCAACAAGATAAAGGTCCAAGTGGTGGCAAAAAGAAGGATATTGAGGAACCGAGTCAAAGTGAGGAGCCCAATCCATCTAGTGAAACTCCTAAGTTACACAAGGCTCAACACCCATATGTTCCTCCTATTCCGTTTCCAAGCAGACTCAAGAAAAGCAAATTGGATAAGTCATTTTCTGAAATATATGATATTTTGTATAAGGTTAATGTGAACTTACCTTTGCTTGATATGATCAGGAACATACCATCTTATGCAAAGTTCTTAAAGGAATTAAATACTCACAAGCGTAAGTATGAGCCAAATGAAAAGGTAATGGTTTCGGAAACGGTAAGTGCTGTGCTTCAAAGTAATTTGCCACCTAAATTAAAAGATCCTGGGAGCTTTAATATCAACATTACTGTGGGAGGCTCAAAGAAGGAAAAGGCAATGTTGGATTTGGGTGCAAGCATTAATTTAATGCCTTATTCTGTTTACTTGCAATTAGGTTTAGGGGAGCTAAAACCTACCACAATGTCTCTTCAACTTGTTGATCGTTCAATTAGATATCCTAGAGGCATTGTGGAGGATATTTTAGTTCAAATTGATAAAATAATCATTCCTGTTGATTTTGTAGTTTTGGACATGGAGAGACAGTCAAATAATGAGCACGAGCTACCCATTTTGCTTAGACGTCCATTCATGGCTACAGCAAAGACAATAATTGATGTTCAAAATAGGAAACTAACCATGACAGTCTTAGATGAGACTGTGGAATTTTCTATTTTTAATTGTTTAAAATCACCTACAGATTCTAATGATTGTTTCTCAGTTGATGTTTTGGACTCAGTTGTTGACTCTAATCTTCTGCAGGATAGAACAGATGACAAATTGGTTGGTGAAGCTAAAAAGCTTCAATTGAATGAGTTAGATGAGATTCGAAATGAAGCCTATGAGAACGCAAAGCTTTATAAGGAGAGAACAAAGCTCTACCACGACAAATCCATTCTTCGGAAAGAGTTCAAACAAGGTATGAAAGTTTTACTTTATGATTCATGTTTGCATCTCTTTCCAGGAAAGTTGCAGTCAAGGTGGTGTGGACCATTTTTGGTGCGGAAAGTGTTTCCTTATGGTGCAGTTGAGATTGAGAACATGAGAACAAGAGCTAATTTCAAGGTGAATGGGCACAGATTGAAGCCATACTTGGAAGGCACTCCAAAGGGCCAGATAATGGATTTTGTTGATTTGGAGAAGCTTTAGACCAAGCATCCCGTCTTACTTAGACGTTAAATAAAGCGCTTGTTGGGAGGCAACCCAACTAGGTATGATTTTTCATTCTTTTTATTTTTTATTTTTTTTAGTGTGCACATTCCTATTCTTTTATTAATCTTTGTTTTTCCAACTTTGAGGACAAAGTTTGATTTAGGTTTGGGGGTATGGTTTAGTTGTGTCTATTTAGTTTATTATTTTAAAAAAAAATTAAAAAAAGTGAAAAAATTAAAAAAAAAACAAAAGAAAAATTTTAAAAAAATTTTTTACTTGGATTTATGTTTTTCTTTTTCACTATGATTTTTCACTAGCCTATGATGAATATGAGAGAATTTTACTATGGTTAAGTGATTGTGAGAAATATATACTTAGGTAATTAAATAATTTCGTGTTAATTTTATTCACTTCATGATTGATGAACAATTGAGCACATAAGCCACACTCTTATGAATTGTTGATACTTAGTGACTGATTATGTGAACTTGTGAAATTAGTGATCATGCATGACACTCTAGAACTTGTTTTATTACACTTGAGGCGAAATCATAGGCAATTGATTGACTTAGAGATGATTTAGGCATTCTTTGGATCGTTTGAGCCTTTCAAGCCTACCATGTTACAAATTCTTCACTAGTATACCCCAATTGAGCCTTATTGAAAGAATGGCATATGCAAAAGCATATGACTAGCCACCATTCGAATTTTCTTGTAACCTCATTGACCTTACCTAAATTAGCCTGAAAAACAATGAATGTACCCTTAAAGAGAGCTTTAATGCACATATCTATCATTAAAAGGATGTGATTCAAGAAATATTTTCAAGCTAGAAATAAATGACGAGGTTGTTAAAAAAAATTGTGCGGATCATGCCTTAACTCCATTGTGATGAAAAAAAAAAGAAGAAGAAAGAGTTTAAAATGTGGCATGGAAATTGTCATCCACAAACAAATATATGAAAAAGATAGGTTTGGGGATTATGGAGATAAATATGTGGAGTTTCAAAAAAAAAGGAAGTAAAAAAAAAGGAGAGAGAAATTTAATTTGTGCTTTACCATTTTTAACTCTCTTGTTTTGATTGTTACCTTCCTTTTCTTTGTTAACCAATACCTTGGCCAAACATTATAAGCTAATAGAGACCTATTGATCTAAGTTGATTTTATTGTCTACATTAGTGGAGAGATGTAAGAAGAGCAAGCTTATGGAGTATCAATAAAATATAAAAAAAAATTGAGAACACATCATTTATTCATGAGTTGCACAATTTTAATTGAGTACTGACAAGGAATTTGAGTTTGGCTAAAAACACACACATATCTGATATCATGATTTGAGTTAATTAACATTTGAATTATAAGATTATTGAGTTGTGTTTTGAACAATTACTTTAATCATAGAAGTGAGGTATACTTGAGGCAATATGTGAAAATCAAGTGGAATTGAATTTAAATGAATTTGGGTGAAAAAAAAAATTTTGGGTGCCTTGAGTTTTCACTTTTGTTCTTAAAGGTCACAAACAAGTGTATTTTCTTTTAATTTTGCTTGAGGACTAGCAAAAATGTAGGTTTTGGGGTATTTGATAAAAATATATTGGTTATATTATTTTATTATTTATTACCACATTTATTGCTATATTCTTGTATAAAATTAATTGTTTAATGTATCTTGTGAATTAATTTAGAGAAAGTGATTTGGAATTAATTTTGGAAGTTATTGAGTGAAATCAAACAATAATTTATGTGATTTGAATAAATTTTGAAAAATATATTGTTTGAAGTTATATTAAATTCTGATTTGTTTTAAGAACCTTTGGACCATAGGATTAAAATAAAATAAAGGGCTGAGATTTATTGCTTGAATAAAAAGAAACCCTAGAAATTTTTAAGGATAGAAAAAAACAAATTATAAAAGGAGGAGAGGGGCGGCAGTTGAGGGGCAGTTTTTTTGGTTTTTCTTCTGCTGCTGTGTTTCTTTCTATTTTGCAGAGTAGCTGGTCCTTGTGTTTGTAGCAGGTACAACGAAGAAGAAAGAGCAGTAGCCGGAGCAGAGCAGAACCGTGCTGATCTAGAGCAGAATCTGAGAGTTAAAGCCGCTGAAATTGAGAGTTGCAGTAAAGCCAAGCAGAGCCGAAAGGAAGCGTCAGGACCGTGTACGCCTTGAGGCTTGAAATCGCAGCTGGTCGTGTTGAAGAGTTGCTAGTTGTTGAAATAAGAGAAGAGCATCAATGTGGACAGCAACTAGACGTTGAGAAGGCTGACGCCCATGTGTTAATTTAGTGTCCAAAACTTGCATGTGATCCATGATTTTAAAAGTTGCCACTTTTGGTTCCGATTTAATATTTGCATTATTACAATTATTTTCTTTATTTAGTTTATTGTTTAATCAAGCATGACTTTTATCAATTTGATTTGTTTTGCTAAATTAAACATGAACTAATTTTTTTGTACTAGGAATTTGATCAAGCCTACTTGCATATTTTATGTCTTTATGATTAATTGATAAGTTTTTAATTTCTAGTATCATTCATTGTGATTAATTCAATCTTTTAATTTGTGTTTGTGATTAATTCAATCTTTTAATTTTTGTTTTTGATTGTTTGAGACATGGTAAGGGTACACATCATATGCTAAGCCATGTATAGCTCTCTTGAATGATTGAATAAATATTTGATGCATACATCAAGCTAGAATATTTATTTGGTTCTTGTTAGATGTTCTTCTGTTCTTAATGGATTTTTAATCATTGATTATGCTACACATCATAGGTAATTACTGATTAAAAATACTTGATTATAGCTGCCATCAAACAAAGTGATCATATATTAGGAAGAATGAACCCTAGAATTGAATTGAGATTTTTAGGATTGAAGACATAAAATTGCAATGTATTGGTGAAATCAAATTCCTAGGCTTTTCTCTATTGGTGAATTTATTTGTTTTATTAGGTTAATTAATTCCATTAGTTAATTAGATACTTAGATAATTCTTTTTTATTGGCTTTTATAGGATAAGTAGTTGGATTTTAATTGAATAAATTTAGCAAATCTCTGTGGGATCGACTCTTGTACTTGCACGCTATACTATCCTGATTCGTGCACTTGCGAGAATATAACTTTTTGTTACCTTGAAGGATTACCTTTAGCATCCCTTAACTTGTTTTTTTCCTTGTAGTTCTATCCTACCTACCATCATTCCTTTCAACCAATTTTTACGTTAACAAAAGTTAAAATGCTAAATCCAAGTAAGACATTAATGTTAGTTACCAAACCAAAAGGTAAGCAACCCTCGGTTGCACGTGATCTTGTTTCAGTTGATGACATCAGTTATTTCTTGTTTTTTGATTTGTTAGTGATTTATGGTGTAACTTATTCGTTTCTTCTTTTGACAATTAATAAATAATAGTTGTGCTCCCTTAATTTGTTTTCAATCATGCTGTCATAGTTTGAATATAGTTTTTATCAGACTTTTGCAATATTTATTTGAATTCATGTTTTATATATATATATATAAGATTTCATTGTCTCAGTTTATCATATCATACACGTAAAAAAGTAGTGGATTAAAACAACAAAACCAAAAATCACTAAGATCGTGCAACAAATTGCTTTCGGGATAGAAACTTACCTTTTCGATGTCACTTGTATGAGAAGTTCAACTTTTGAATTTGACAACCCACGAACAGCTCTCAATTTATTGTTAACTAGATACTCCTAGCTGAGAGAAGCCCTCTAACGGTATCCACACAAGTAAGATGCAAAACAGAACCTTTGCCTAGACAAAGGGGGAGGAAGGGAATTGTTTCATGAGTGCTAGCTCTAAGAGGCAAAGCTACTATTAATAAAATTATGTCTAACTTTTAGATTTAATGTTGTCTATATAGTGCCTCTTAACAAAACCCTAAAAAAGGCCTTAGCCTTAGTCTAACTAGATTGCGTCTTTTTGAGCCTTTTAAAATTAGTTAATCTAAATCCAATTTACTCATAAGTAATACTCTAAAAATATATTTATTTAAAAATTTATTTTTAATACTACCTATTTTTCAAATGATAACTACTAACTAATGAATCCTCTACTTGTCAAGTAATAGAAAAACCAACATCTGTAGATATAGACACCGAAGCAAATTCCTCTCGAAAGCATTAGACATAGAATCTGTACCTCGATGCTCAAAATCTAATAAATCTTCTACTGACATTGCAATTACTATATGCATGCGAACTTCCGCTGCATTAGACCTTTATTCATTTTTCATCCTCCCTTCAACTCAGAACAGAAAATGCTAATTCTAAGGCTGATATTAACTTGATTTCTATTTTCTAGCTCCTTGTCCAGTCGTTCAGAAACGGCTTCAAGCATTACCTCAACCAAACTTATTGAAGAAGAGGGAAAGGCAACAAGAAACAATTATGAAGGATGCAAGACTTAAAGCCTCAAGCAAACTCACTACCAAGTGGTTGGAAGAAGTAGAAGTGAAATTTTTTTCTTCATGTATTTGGACATGATTCGAATATTGGAATTGTCATTATTGAAAGAACTTTACCGTTTACCACTCCGACCCTGAACAAAATTAGTCTAAAATTGTAAGACCTATTTCTACTATAGTGTACATGTGATATGTGGTTATTTATTAAGTGAAATTAAGGTATTAAGCGATTATAAATGGAAATGTAATGTGGGCCCCACTTGGATTTCTGAGCCCAGAAGTATATATGATTGAGGAAAGAGTGTACAGATGATGTAATAATGATATTATGGAAATTTGGAGGCTAAAATACCCTATTTGCATTGTTTTGTGAAGTATGATAACAAATTAAAAATGACGGATACGTCCCAAGGGTATTTCTTAAATTGCTCTCAAACTAAAATGAACTGGGACAAAGTAAAAATAACATGATATTCTATATGAAAAGTACTTTAACACAGTGTCAATAGATTTCTTGAAACAGCCGCCAAAACAGAAAATTTTGCTGGCGGGTCATGGGGTTAATATCGTAATTTCTCCCTATCCATGCATTGAGCATCGCCGAAACCACTTCTAATCATCAAATTATGTTTAATATGATCATTTGGTACTGGAATCTAAAATTTTGGAGTGCATTAACACAGTTTTACGACTGCGAGAACATAAGGGCAAAATTGTTTGAAATTTTTATAACTAGGGGCATTTTGGTCAATTTTCCAAATTCCAGAATTCTCTTTATAATTCTGTCAGCAGTTGAGCTGCACTATTCATCCTCTTCTCCAACAAGTCCGACACCATAGCCAAGAAGAAAAGAAAGAAAGAAAATTTCCAATCACCATATCTCACTATACACTTAGAATTTCAACCACCTTTCTTCACCAAAATTGATCCTCTCTCTCTTCTCTACATTTCTATACCCATAGTTCATCTTATAAGCCACTATACAAGGAGAAAAGAAGCTCCAAAGTTTCAACCAAGCAAGGTAACCTCACCATTCCTTATACTTTTCTTGAATTTAATGGTATAGAATTAATCCTTTAAGCATGGTGATCATGTTTTTAGCCTTAGTTTAATTTAAATGTTGAAAAAATAAAAATGTGCCATGGGAGGAGGGTTCAGCCAACATGGGAGCATGGGAAATTCATGTGGTTCCATGCTTAAAATGGGTACCAAAATGATGGTTGAGCATAGTAGAATAACATGGTAAAATTAAATTGTTGAAATTCCATCGAAATCACCACCATTCATATTTGGCCAAGGCAAGGGGACCTTGAATCATGGCTGTTCTTGATGATTTGAGGGTAGATTCAAACTATAGGAACTACAAGGAGTCTACCAGTATGTTCGGATTTAAAATCGAACACAAAACGAAGAAGTTGTGTTATACTACCGATAGAAATTATATTGCAAAAATATTTGCAGTATCCAATATGGCTGCATTATGATATAAATAGTAGCTTAAAAATAAGTATTTAATAAGTTAATAATTTTGATGGAATTATCTGCAGCCGGGAGTTACGGTTTCCGTGTGGTACTATCGGGAAGCACGAATACCTCAGACAGGTAAGGGACGGGTGTGTAATTTGTAGGGATATCCCGAATGCATGATTTTCATGCTACTAATTTTATGAAATTATTCTGAAAGTGAATTGCCTCGAATGTTGTGAAAATGTGGTTGTTTAGCTAGTTTGAATTGTGTTTGCTATTGCAAGGGGCTAGGGTGTTAGCAGCTGTTATGCTGTCAGAATTTATTAGAAATATTTCTAAAAATGCCATGAAATATTTTAATGCATTGTGAAATATTTTTCTAGCCTCGAGAGTGAAATATTTATTATTTTTCATAAATTATGAATTTATCGAAAAACATTTATTAAATATTCATGTTACTGATTTTGATAAAAGTTAAATTATCAAATTCATCCCAAGTGTTGTACAATGGATTATGTGGTTTGTAAAGTGAAATGTTGAATAGTGAATATTTTATAAATTATTTTCAGTATAATATTCACTATTTTATTAATTATCCTTTATGGACTGATTGAAGATTTTTACCCCGTGTAATGATTTTCATAAAGGTTATGTGTGAATACTGTTTTGAGATTGATAGGCCCCATATCATGCTCACGTGTCACGTGTTCATGTGTTACTATATCATGTGTGAAGCTGTTGATATTGAGCCTGTCTTCAACATTCCGGTTGACACCTACTCAGTGTATAAGTGAGAACATTCATAGACTATAGCCATAGATCTCACATGTTTATTTTTACTGCTCCATACGTGGATTATAGCATGATATCATTAGGGTGTTGCCTGGTCTCCACTATTACTTCACGTGTTATTACGGGTTCTTATGATGTTTATTGAAATGTACTATTTACCAAAGTGTTTTATCATTGAATTGGTATTATATTTGAACAATTTATTTTACTGTTACACGTGTAAAGGTGATGATTTCAGTGGTGGAAATCAAATTGTTTTCAAGTGTTGACTTATATGATTTAATGAGTTATTTTACTCAAGTATGTGAAATATTTATATGCAGTGAATATTTAAAATAAATTTTACATTGAATTAAATTTTTACTCCCCATAGTTGCTCTAGGTTTTCGGAACAAGATATGTATTTCAAAATATCTTTCATACTCCATTTGAATTACCTGGCCGACTATAGTATCCTTTCTTTTAGTGTACCTAGCATACAGATAGGAAACTAAAAGATTTTACTGCATATAGTTTTCGTGATATCAAGATTGCATACAACTCTCTTACTGAGCAGTGGTTTGCTCACCCCTTTAT
Source organism: Heritiera fomes (assembly GCA_032173925.1). Classification (NCBI taxonomy): domain Eukaryota; kingdom Viridiplantae; phylum Streptophyta; class Magnoliopsida; order Malvales; family Malvaceae; genus Heritiera; species Heritiera fomes. The sequence continues at coordinate 16,247,338 of JAPDPM010000004.1, read as the reverse complement.
TTTCATCTCTCCAGAGTATTTTCAGTGGCCGAGAGATATATCATCCGAGGATTACCGGCTGCGTATTGAGTACCCTGAGGCAGCTTGTTTAGATCCTGGAGGTATATTTATTTTCTTTTATATGTTCAAACTTTGTTTTACTGTACTACAGTATTGCATTATAAACATGGGATGTAAGTATTTAATCAAATACTATTTTGTAAATATTTTTCTTTCGTAAATTAAATTAAATTACGGTTATTACTGTTCACTATTGATTTAAAAGTAGAAATAAAGATATCGGAGATAGCCCAACTAATTTATGTGTATAGAAAAATGTAAAATACTGTATATTCAGGATGTGACAAAAATGGATAAAAATACATGTATTTACACACAAAAAAAAAAGGCCTCAAGCAAACTCGTTTTCAACTAAGTAAGATACTTTTATTAACTGAGTTATCACTGAATACAAACCCCATCTTCAGAAAACACACCAAAGCCATGAAGAAAAAGATTCGATACAGAAACAAAGTTAACATATTCAAGCTTGAAGATATAAAAGTCCTTAAAACTCTGACCAAGTTTGCTCATCCAGCTCCTCTTCCACCACAGACACCAAGTACGACTTGTTATCGGTGTTTCTTATGGAGCAATTTGCACGAATTTCGCCGTTTTTGCCAGTCAAGACACTCAATTGCCCCATCTTTATCATCGACAGTACAAACTTCTCAAAGAAGAGAGTCTCGTTAACAGCAAAGCTAGTAACAATCCCCCTTGTTCTCCTATCAGTGTACAAGTCTTGGTCCGAGGTGAACAAACCCTGGCGGTTCATGAGATCAACATAATATTTATTGTCGAATTTGTCAGGGCTCCTTATATCCAACACTGTGGTATTTGTGGAATTGGCAGTAGGACAAATTCGCTTCAGGTTATTGGCGAAGGTTTTGTCCATGCTGGGGTCTTGAGTAGGGTAAAGCCGGCTGGTGAAAGAGGTGCAATGGCTGATGCCGATGGTATGGCCACCGGAGAGAGCTACAACATCCGTCGGGTCAAAATTTTTCGTAGCTAGACTGGCAAGGATAGTGCCGGCACTAGCGAAAGGAGACGGCAAGTTCTGCAATGTTACATTTCTTGTGGCAAAAGTCAGGCCGTCGCGCCTTCCCAATGGCACGTCATAGTCCGGGGCCCCTGACTGCAATAACGAAGAAAAGTGAGATGTATGATTACTGTTGGACTAATTCAATTTTTATTATCTGACTTTTAAAAGTAAAGTGATTTCTTTTTTTTTGTGGTTTTAAAATTGTTTTAAAAGTTAAGTGATTTCTAAAATTATTGGAGTCGGTGATTTTCATGAAGCTTCACATGGCAATTTTTAAGAGAAAAACTGATCTATGATTATATTAATAAAGAAAAGAGAACTTTTCCTTTCAAATTTATCGTATAGCAGCTTGCTGCATTTTTCATTCTTTCGTTTTACGAGGAAGGGAGACTTGAACTAAAAAATTTGGAAGAAAATGTACAATGAAATACAGGTAGTATCATGTCATTAAGTGGGTCCAACATATATCAATTGACTCCGAATTAGTTTGGATAGTACGTGAAACTAACTTCAATAAGATCGAAAACAACGATAAAAGTGAAATTTGTTACTATTGTAATGTAATTGTAAGATTAAATAATGTAGTGATAAGATTAAAATCAATAATAAAATATGTGTCTAGATAAAAATATGTGATAAAAGTGAGATGAATTGTAATGAGAAAAAAAATTACCATTAAAGACATTAAGTTAGAATTTACTTATTCGGTACTTGTGAAATTAATAAATAATTAAAATTTATATAATTATATAAAATGATTGCCAATGAAGTTTTAAACTCTATACGTAGAGTTAGAATAGTCTCACTTGTAAAATTTAAAAATTCAATTAATAATATATTGATAATTATCTTTAAAATTTACTCAAATTATTTTATATCTAATAACTCTTCTGTTTATAAATAATATAATTTTATTTAAATAATAATAATACGTTTACACATCTCAAAATAAATTTATTAATATTTATTTACTTTATTTTTGTATAATTATTTATTTTAATTAACTACTTAATTATAAAAAGTTTATTTTTTATTTACCTTTAATTTACTTGACGATAAAAATAATTATTTATATATTTATTATTTTAAATCTAATATTAAGAAAAGAATTCAATGCAGAAAACTAATAAAAAAAATTTGCGCCGGCCTCCGCTAGACTCGAAAGCGTCCAATGGAGATAGACCTTATTGCTCCAACGCTGATCTAATGTGATCCGAGTTGAAATCTAAACAAAGTCTCATTCCACGCTATTGTTGAGATTTCATTATCTATTTTTCGTAGAAAAAATTGAGGCTAATCTTATTCGACTGAAAATGATGAATAGTAAATTTTTTTTAACAATAACGATTTTAAATTTAAATTATGTTTAAATACTTAAGAAATAAATTCACTTTTATTTTTTTAATCATTTAAAATAAGTTAGTTTACCACAGTAAATAAGTTACTCAGAGGGTCAAAGAAATTTAACATAGACAACTAAGTTTCACCCATCTAGCAAAGCTTTAATAAATTTAGGCTGTCTGGCACCAAATAAATTATCTACTTTCCAAATGAACATTTCGTACAATTTTAAATCCTTAGGCCCCACAGCTTGAGCCGTGTGCCGCGCACTCCCTTGTCATCTACCCATTCATTAAGGGGATCCATGAGGCAACAATTAGTCTTTTTTTTTTTTTGGTTACAGGCAACAATTAGTCTTTGAGATATTACTTTCTAAGATTATGACGGGAAATGATTACTCCATACAAAACATTTTAGATTTAATATGTCACACATGATTTTAATATTAAATTTTCATATTTTATATGATAAAAATATTTTTTAATATAATATGAACATAAAATATATACATAAATTTTTAAATTTATCTTTTTCACCTATCAAGGCATAATTATTTTTGTATTTAAATATTTGAATTATTTTTTTATGGATGATCGCTTATTTAAAATAGTAAAATTCAAAATATTTACACATACTAGAAGGATATTACGAAAAATTTTTTAGTCCTCATTGTGCAAAGTGGCAAACAACTAAAAGAACAAAAGTAGCAAACTATACTATAGTCTATATATCAAGACAATATAGAAAAGTAGGTAATCCGTAATCAATTACCAGGTAAACAGAATCTCGAGCAGCAAGAGCAAGGATATCGGAACAAGAGACGACTCTTCCACACTCCTTGTGGACACGCTCGCGCAGGTCATCGATGATCTCGAACGCCTTTGCTCTCAGGCTCAGATTCGGGGGAGCATCCTGCTCGCTTGGCCCACTCGCTGATCCATCCAGCAGCACCGATCCATCGCATCCCTGCAATTTTTTTTAAGATATATTTACTGTAAATAAATATAGTAATATTAAGACATATAACCTGACCTTATCCTGTTATAAAATTTTCCTTCAAAAATTGAACAACTCACTTTGGCCACATTAAAGTTGTTCTTTCATTTAACCCAAAAACAAATGAGACAGATGAGTCCAAAGGTTAGTTCAATAGTATAACATATCATTAAGTTTTTAATGGGAACAATTCATAACGAAAAATCTCATGTTCGAATGTTCGAATTTTTGTTAAGCTAAATTTTTTGGAACTAACATCAATCACGCAGCATATAAGAACACCTCGTGAATTTCGTAAAAAAAAATTAAAATAGGCAGATGAAGAGATTTGATTAACTCTTGCGGGTAAAAACTGAAAATAGGTGTCTTTGAGGCAATTAGTTAAAAACCCAAAAAATATTGCTCTTCAATTTTTTTCTTTTAACCTTTTTAGTTGTAATTTCTATAAGAAATAAGTGTTTCCGTGTAAGTGGATTCAGTTTCAAACAAGTCAAAGATGTAGCAACTAGGCCATACAGTAAATCAAACAGTGATCAAGATTCAGATCACTGCCAGAAGAAGAATCCGTACTGTTCATACTCAGAGGGATCATACATTGCATGCAATAAGATACCTGCACAAAGCAGTCATGGAAATGAAGACGGAGCAATCCAGCAGCTTGGCCAATGTCCTCCTTGAAAACCTTCTTCAGCTGTTTTCTGATAATGGATTCAACTTTGGGACATGAAGACTTGTAGTAAGTCCATGAGAGACCACTCACTACGGGAGCAGAGTTGTCTGCCTCTGAGATAGAAAAGTAAGGAGCAAGAAATAGAGAAGAGATCAAAAGGAAAGTAGTGAAAGACGTAGCTTTAGCCATGGCTTCTTGTGTGTGCTAGACAAAGCATAACGAAGTCTCATTTATAGCCTCGTCAGGTCATTCATTATGATTTTATTCCCAGTAGTCTTCCTTTTTTTAACTTTTCTCTTTTTCTTTTTAATTTTTTGGTTTTTTTTCACACATCGAGGTCTTTTTTAATTTAATTTGAATGGATTTTTTTAATTATTTTGAAAATATATTTTTTATTGTAAAAATGTATTTATTCAAATATTCACAATGATTACATTTTAATTGAAGAAAAAACTACTGTTTTTATCAAATGGATTAACTTTTATAAGTTGTTTAAGTTGTTTTCTTAGGGTTAATTTGGATCACAATGAAATTAATTAAAAAATAAAATAATAAAAAATAAAACAATGAGTAAAAAAATAATTTCACCACATCCTCTATTTTTGCTTTTAATCCATCTGGCACACCAGTTGCTAGTACAATTAGTGTGCCAAACTAACCCTTAGTTGAATGGTATAATATTTTATGATAGCACTTTCTTTGAATAATTGAAGACGTGTCGTGATTGGCGAACTTAGATGGTAAAAAATGAATTGCCTTTAAAATAAACTGACAAAGTGCTTCAAACTTTTGAGAGAATAATTAATGAAATTGGAAATGGCATGTGATGAAAGCATTCTTAGCTATATTGTGTTCACATCTCATCAAATTGTAAATTGTTGGGATGCTAAGAGTGATGAAAGTAGAAGTGACAAATAGGTCGGTTCAAGCGGATTTTATCTGAGTTATTTTCGAATTTAGGTTATTTTAGGTTCGAATTTTTTCGAATTCGGTTGTTTTCGGTTTCGGATATTTTTGGTTTCGGGTTTTTTTGGGTTCGGTTATTTTTGGATGCGATTCAGTTTCAATTCGGTCCGGTTCTAATCGGACGGGTTTAGCGGGCTTAGTTAAATTATTTTTGAAATTTTTTAAGTTATAAATTTTTTTATAATTTTGAATATAATAATTAATTTAATTTTTTATATAGTTAAATAAAAATATAATAGAATTGCTAAAGTAAAGTTAAAATTTTATAAATATTCATATAAATATAAATGTTTATATATTTTAATGCTTTTATTACTTGATAATGATTATTTAGTTTTTTTTATTTCTTACGATATTCACATTTCTTACAATATTCACATTTATCTGTCATTATTAAAATCAAATCAGTTTGTAATTAATAGGTGATGATATAAAAACATTTAAATTTGTTAGAAGATAAAGTTATTTTTAATTAAATAAAAATTAATAAAATAAAAAATAATAATTTAAAGAGAAAATTATTGGTGACATATTTGATGTGTTACAAAAATTATCATATCACAAAATATTAATTATGTATATTTAATACATTTAATATATAATTTTTGTTTATAATACTAGTATTGTAATATGTAAAGCAATTTATTTTACCTTTTCAATGATGAAAGATAGATAAGAAAAACAATAATATCATTTGTTTGATTATAATTTTGTGTACTTATCTTTTATTATTTACACTACTGAAAGTAGGCTTTTAGCAATCATAAATTACAAAAAACTCACGATATTGTTGCAAATTTTCATTACATTGGCAACTACTTTTCATAGTTACTTATTGGACTTTTTTTTAATTTTATGCAATTATATTCTTTGTTGTTGTGAATTCCTACCAATTTAGCAACAAGAAAAAAAGTGTTACAATATTTTATTATTTTTGCAACGACTTTTTATTGCCATTGTCTAATTAAAATTTTAAATATTATATACAATAATACTTTTTATTGTTGCAAAATCCTATCAAATTGAAAATAAAATAAAATAAAATAAAAAGACGTTATCTTATTGTGTCTGCAGCAACAACTTTTTATTATTGTTGTTTAATTAACTTTTTAAATATTTTATACAACAAAAAGAAAATTTGTTATGGTATCTATATCATATTCATATCAGATTTACAACGAATTTTCATAGTCATTGTCAAATTAAAATTTTCTTAATATTGTGTATATAAAACAATCAAAATAATTGTTACGAAATATCTTTGGCAATATTCATTATAATAAAATATAAATTCAAAAATAAAATTTGAAAATATAAAATAAAAATAATCATAAATGCAATTTTCTCTTAAACTATATTATATTCAGGTGAAAATTTAATTTTTATCAATGTTATATCTTATAAAATCGATTTTTTATCTATATTATTTGAAAATTTATTGTTTTCATTATTTTCAAAATCTCATTGTTTGAAATTTATTGTACTTTTTCTTTATATATTTATTACCTACATATTGTTATGTTTAACGTATAGACACATTATATTATCTAAACTTGTTCATTCTTGTTTTATATAATTATTTCAATTTTAAAAATTAAAAAAAAAATACAAAGTTATAGTTTGCTTGGATTAAAAGTCCTAGTTATTATTAAATTAAAACCCATATTGATTCTAGGATTAACTAATCCCTATAAAATATAAGCCTATGATCAATCATATATAGGAATATAATTAGAGAAATAGAAATCTAGAGTAAAAAAATTAAGAATGTTGAAACGTTTTAATAATAAAAATTATAACATGTTAACGTTATTAAAAATGAAGGAAAGAACATTTAAATGTTATAATAATTGAATTGTTTTAACCTTTTTTATACTTAATACTAGCTACCTATTTGTGTTTTAAAAGCTTAACACTGCAAATCTATTTTCTATCTTTTAAAATGCTAGTTGTTTATATATATATATATTCAATTAGCCAGTTACTATTTGATAAATATTAAATTCTCTTACAAATTAAATTATTTATAAATTATTATTTTAACAAAATTATTCATAAATTAATTGCATATGAAAATTTATCCAAATTTTCATTTAAAAAAAAACCATTTTAGTTAATTTAATTGATTTCCCTCTATTTAATTGATTTCTCTATCAAATTTTCATATTTTCATTTCCCTTTATTTAATTGATTTCCTTCTCAAATTTTCATTTAAAAAGAAAATCGTTTTAGTTAACTTAATTGATTTCCCTATCAAATTTTCATATTTTCATATTTTCCTTCTATTTAATTGATTTCCCTCTCAAATTTTCATTTAAAAAAAATCATTTTAGTTAATTTAATTGATTTCTCTTTATTTAATTGATTTCTCTCGCAAATTTTCATATTTTCATTTCCCTTTATTTAATTGATTTCCCTCTTAAATTTTCATTTAAAAAGAAAACCATTTTAGTTAACATATTTGATTTCCCTATCAAATTTTCATATTTTCATTTACCTCTATTTAATTGATTTTCCTCTCAAATTTTCAGTTAAAAAAACCATTTTAGTTAATTTAAAGGCACAAATGCGACTAATGTTAATTACCCAATGTCTCATTTCTTCATTTTCTTTCATTTTTTCTCCTTCTCCACTATTCAAATTCCCCTGCTTTAATTCAATTTTCTAGTTTTTGTTCCCCCATCTAAGCAGCCATTTCCTTTCCTTATCACACAGCAAACCCAGCCACATTTGTTGTAGTGAATTAATTAATATAATGCTAATTATTTAAATATAATTAATCATAATATTAATAAAGTATAAAAAATAAATTTTATTAAAATTACCGCTTACACAATAACTATTATAGTATATTATTAAATTACACTTTAATTTACTATTAAAAATATTATTTTTATTTACGCTTTAATTTTATATTTAATAGATAATAAATTAATAATTTTTAATAAATAATTAATTCTAGCATAATAATACTTACATATTAAGAGATTACATAATTTATTCTTAAAAAATTGTTGTAATATAATATATAAATCATTGTTATAAGATACCAAATTAGAATCTTGTTAATATAACAAATAATTAATTACTAATAGCTTGATTTATTCATGTATTTTATTAAAATTACCGCTTACACAATAATACTACTATAGTATTTTTTAAATTACACTTTACTATTAGAAATAATTATTTTTTATCCAAAATTTAATTTTATAATTAAAAAAGTGTTTCAATTATTTATTTTAAAATAATAATCATATAATTATAATTCGAGTTTTTTCGGGTTATAAATTTGAGTTTTTACGGGTTTCGGATTAGATCGGTCTTGGTTTCGGATCGTATCGGGTTCAGGTTTTGTTGAGTTCGAGTTGTGTCAGGTTTCGATTTTTTCGGTTTTAGACTTTTTCGGTTTCGAGCCTTTGACTTTTTTGATCTATTTGGGTTGGTCCGGGTTCGATCTCGAGTGGGTTTTGTAGGCTCGGGCCAACTTTTGCCACCACTAAATGAAAGCCTTCTAATAGGTCTTGGTTTCATGATAAGAAAAAAGTCTTGATATTTTAAAGTTTTAAGTTTGAGTCTCATCAAATATAAATTTCAGTTTAGTTTAATTATTTATTAATTTAGTTAATTATAGTTAATTATTAATTTACCTATTTTAAGTAAAATAATTTTTATAATTATCTGTATATGAAATGTAATATGTTGATTATAATTATAATTTTTAATCAAAATATACTACTAAAAAAAGTAATGCATGCCTTGTATTATAGCAGTACTACATTCTTTATCACCAACTAAGATTTTAACGGTGATAAAAAATAAAATAAAAGTATTATAGAAATAAACATTGTCAAACTTGGCTCCCAAATAAATAAATAAATTGTATTCTTTTTTTCTTTCTCCACAGCAACCTTCTTTTTGGGTGCCTGTAAATCAAAGACAAAATCTATGTCCGATTGTTAAAGAAGTTTAAAACAACAATATATAATTGACTTTTTTTGGACAACTTGTATCGGCTTATGGACTTTAATTTTGTGTCGAAAGGAGTAATGTTGATTTCAAAAAATTATCACTAAATAATTAATTAACATTAATTAAGAGTACTTGATTAGAGCTATTTGCTAATAATGTTGTTGGAGTAGAGTTATTTTAGAAGTGTTTTAAAGTACAGGATAGTGTTTGATAAACTTAAAACATGAGTTTTGTAGAATGCAAAAACCTGTTTGATAGTATTTTTTTCTACTTTTAATAAATAAAAAATAAAGTACATTAATTTATTAAACTAAATAATAAGTATTTTTTCAGTGGAATAAAGAAATAAAGCAAAGAGATCTTTTATTAATTAAAATAAATAAAAAAGAATGTAAAATAATTTAATTCTTCTTACAATTTTATTAATTATTAAAAGAAAAAGCATGAATATAAAAAAATTTGTTAAATAATTATTACTACACATTAGAATTTTTTTTAAAAAAAAAATTTATAAATTCATTGACTAAAAGTGCACATGATCTTCTACCATAAATTAAAGATTTTAAAATTGTGATAATCAAATATTTTATTTTTATTTTTTGTAGTAAAAAAAAAAGCAAACCATAAAGCTGGTGGTACTTCTTAAAATATACGCGCATTTAATATACGCATTTCACGTACTGCATGGAATTATTATGCTACATCTTTTGATTTTGGGGTTGCTGATAAGATCAAGAAGACACGAATGAAATTGCTCAAGTGGAATAGGACCTCTTTTGGGAATATTCACAGGAATATTAAACTAAAAGAAAGGGAGCTAAAGAAGATGAATGCACAACCTGTCACTGAAGAATCGGTGAAGCAGGAAAGCGTCATTAGAAGGGAGCCCAATGAATTATTGGATAGGGAGTTATGGAAATAGAGGGCCAGGGTGTGATGGCTTAAATCGAGAGACAGAAATTCTAAATAATTCCATGATTATGCCACGGATAGAAGAAGAAAAAGCAAAATTCAGGATCTATATGATGCACAGGGTATATGGCAGGAGGATAACAACATAGCGAGAATTATTGTTGTTTCATACTTCCAAGAGCTATTTGCCTCGAATGGGCCCTCTATGATGGAAACAGTTCTTGATTTTATTGATCCTATTGTAACAGAAGGCATGATTCATTTCTTAAATGCATTTTTTACAGAAAAGAGGTTGAAGAAGCCCTGTTTCAAATGCATCCACATAAAGCTCTTAGACCAAATGGTATGTCAGCTCTCTTCTTCCAAAGATACTAGTACGTTGTTAAACATGATGTTCTCTCTTATTGTTTGGATTTCCTGAATGGTTCAAGAGATACTTCCAAGATCAATTACTCTCACATTGTGCTCATTACGAAAATTGCTCCCCCTCAAGAAATTTTACACTTCTGACCCAATAGCTTGTGTAATATCATTTATAAGGTGATAGCCAAAACACTAGCTAATAGACTTAAAAAGCTACTTCCCATTATAAATTTTTATACTCGAAGTACTTTTAATTATTGATAATTTCATTGTGGCTTATGAGTTGCTACATTCATTAAAGATTAGGCATACTGGTAGAGATGGTCATTGTGCTTTGAAACTAGATATGAGTAAGGTATATGATAGAGTTGAATGGGATTGCTTAGAAGCAGTGATGAGAAAGATGGGTTTCATGAATAGTTGGATATCAAAAATCATGTGCTGTGTTAGATCTATCTCTTTTTTAGTTATCTTAGTAGGGAAATGGCATGGATACTTCCATCCAAGGAAAGGATTACGTAAAAGTGATTCCTTATCTCCATATTTATTTCTAATTTGAGCTAAATGTCTCTTTAAGTTGCTGCAACAAGCTTAGACTAGGATGGAAATAAGTGGAAGGGTAGCAAGCAAGCATGAGCTAAGGGTAGAGGTAGCAAAAATTGACCCGATCCAAAAAACCAATCTGATTAACTCGAAACCAAACCCAATCGATCCTATTTGACAAAAAAAGTCAACAACTCAAATCCAACCCGATCTGAATATGAATTGATCCAAAATCAAATTGATCTGAATTCACATTGATCCAAACCCGACCTGATCCGAACCCGAATTGATTCAAATCCAAATTCATCCGAATTTAGATTAACCAAAATCCGACCTGATCGGAATCCGAATTGATTCAAACCAAAATTGACTTAAACCCAAATTGATCTGAATCTAAATTAACCCAAACCCAATAAGATTCAAACTTAAATTTAATATTTTCAATAAATATTCAAATATTAAAATTAATTATCAAAGTATCTTACTATAGTAAAAATATAATTTTTTTTTCAATAATATTAGTGTTATATTTTTTTAAATCTAGTTAAACTTAAATATTCACTTTTATATTATATTCATTTGGACCTAATGTATAATTATTTAATGGTTAATCTATAATAAAGTACAGAAGCTATATCACATGCACTTAATGTCTCCAATTATTCTATAAAAAATCAAGAGAAATTAAAAAGATGTATAATAGTGTATTATGATATTTAGTAGAGATTATTAAATCACTTTGATTCATAAAATTATTAATTATTATAGATAATAGAAATAAAATAAAAAATGTAAGTAATTTATGAGTATTGATAAATATATTATAAAAAAACTATTATACAGATTATTAAATATTTTGATTATTTCAATCCTAATTTTATTATAGGTCATGTAAGAAGAAAATTTTATTTTCATAAGTTTTGTAATTCTTAGAAATATGGTTTCAATTGATTTTCATACCAAACAAATCACATAGAGATGACCAAGGCTTAACCCAAAAAACCTGTTCGTTCGACCCGAATCCAAATCCAACCAACCCGAATTGACTAAAAAAGTTAACAACTCAAACCCGACCTAATTCGAACATGAATTAATTTGAACCTAAATTGATCCGAATTCAAATTGACTCAAACTCGACCTTATCAGAACTCGAAATGATCCGAACTCGAAATAGAACGATTTTTCCTTGACCCAAACCCGACCTTATCTGAACCCAAAATGATCCGAACCCAAAATGATCCGATTTTTCCTTAACCCAAAATGATCCAATACAAAATAACTCAACCCAAACCCGAACCGACCAGCCCATTTGTCACCTCTAGCTAAGGGTATCCTATCTCTTTTTTTGCTAATGATAGCCTCTTGTTGTTCAAGGCTATTATTAATGAATGTGGTAAAATAGTGGACATGATAAGATGCTATAAAATTCGTTTTTAGACAAAAGGTAAACTTCGAAAGTTTGGGTTCTTTTTTAGTAGCAACACAACTCTTTAAAGCACAGGAACAGGTGACAAGCTTCCTTAATGCTGCTATTGATAATTTGGAGAGATACTTGGGTTTGCCAACGTTGGTAGGTAAGGGTAAAAAGCGATTGTTCTCAGGCATAAAGGATGGAAATAAGTGGAATGGCAACAAACAGGCACGGCTAAAGGTATCCCGTCTCTTTTTTTTACTAATGACAGCCTCCTATTCTTCAAGGCTATTGTTAATGAATGTGGTAAAAGTAGCGGACATGCTAAGATGCTAAGAATTGGTTTTTGGACAAAAGGTAAACTTTGAAAAGTTTTGGGGTCTTTTTCAGTAGCAACACAACTCTTCAAAGCATTGGAACAAGTGACAAGCTTCCATAATGTTGCTATTGATAATAATTTAGAGAGATACTAGGGTTTGCCATCGTTGGTAGGCAGGGGTAAAAAGCAATTGTTCTCAGGCATAAAGGATTGAATATGGAAAAAGCTCCAAGGTTGGACGGAGAAAACACTATCCTAGGTAAGGAAGGAGATTCTCATTAAAGCAGTTTGTCAGTCAAGTCCCACCTATGTGATTAGTGTTTTCAAGCTACTTAAGAGTTTCTGTGATGATTTGATGAAGTTGATGAGTAAATTTTGGTGATAACAAAGTGGCAACTGAAAAGGACTACATTGGTTGAAATGGGATCACATATGTATACTTGAAAAAAAAAAAGAGGTATGGGATTTAGATATTTACATACTTTTAATTTGGGATTATTATCCTAGCAAGGTCGGAGGCTTATTCGATCTCAAAACACACTTTTTTACAGAGTGTTAATGGCTCGTTATTTTCCAAATTCCCATTTATGGAAGTTGAGTTCTAACTTATCCTATGTACGGAAAAGTATTTGTTAAAGTAAAGAGGTTCTTTAACTGGGTCTGTGATGGAGAGTGGGTAATGGTGCTAAGATTCGGATATGGCATAATCCATGGATCCCTCGTCCTTGGAGTTTTAAACTGATCCTATTTCCATCAGATAATTTGGTAAATTTTAGGTGGACTTTATTATTAATAGTTATGGTAGGGAATTGAAAGAGTAGTATTTATCAATTTTTTTATGCTGACATGGAAAATATTAAGAAGATTCTTGTGAAATTCTTGATAAGAAACTTTAAGAATTCTGTTATTAAAAGTCTGAATGAATGTAGTACATCAAGTCCCTTTATATACAAGTGAGTTAGAGCAAAACTAATTCTAACTAGTAGGCTAACTGACTAATTGATTTTAATAGAAGTAGCAAACTCTAGCTATAAGCTAAACTGAAGGTTAGCTAGCTGCTGTACATTCTATATTAATTCCATTAATTAGCAATGCAACTGAAGATATTATGGTATGGTATCACAATTTCTCTAGTATATATAGTGTGAAATCAAGGTCCAACACTATTGCAATATAAGCTATCATTAGGAGGTGTTAACATTGGCAATAAAGCACAAATTGGTGGAACTTCTAATGGATGGGTCTGATGTGTTTTGGAAAACTTTATGGAATGCCAAAGTGCCCAAAAGTGTAAGAATTTTGCCTGGAGTGTATGCAAGGAGATTATTCCAACGAGGTCTAGATTGTATGAAAGGAAGGTATTTGCAGTTAGTTTGTGTCCCCTATGTTAAAAGGGTGTTAAGACTACCCTTCATGCACAAGGAGACTGCTCACTGCTACGACAAGTATAGGAATTGTTGAGCTTTAATTTGGGAAAGTAATGTGGATGTGAAATCCCCCAATTTTCTGTAATTCCCTTATATTTGTAAAGTATTTCAGTTGAAAGGAAGTAAATAAATATAAGATTTTGATATATGAAATGGCATATGGGACATATGTGGAATAAATGGAATTGAAAGTCAAATAGTCAAATAATTTATTTTGATATCAGGAAAATAATTAGAGTATGAGAAAAGAATTAATATCAGAAAATTTGTGTAATTAAAGACATGTGGCATATAAGGGAAGAAGGGTAATTAAATGGTCAAAGAAATGCATGGTCAATGGCTGAGATGATTAATGGATTAACATGCAATTAATGAAATTGCACGAGTCATCATCTTCTCCCATCACCCAAGTCAACAACCCTTTTTCCCAGCTTCCTCTCGTTCACTCCATTTTCTCCAAGTTTCCTTCCATACTCACCTTGACAAACTACTTTGTTCCTCCATCGAATCACTAAGTGTTAGTAACGAAAAACGTCCCTCATCACTAGCTTAAGCTATATCTGAAGTTTGGTGGACTGAATCCAAGTATTTAAGGAGATCGAAATTGCTGTCAAAGTTAGTGGATAGCAAAGGTAAGAGAAGAAAATTATTCATTTAATTCTATTGATGGTTTGGAGTCATAATGAGTTGGTAGAGTATATTTATAAAGGTTTCTTAAAGGTTTGAGTTATGATGATGTTTACAGCTTTGAAGAAGTGAAGAGGAAATTAGAGGTGCAGCCAAGGATTAGTATACTCGAAGTGGATCGAGGTAAGGAATTTATGTAACGTACGTAGGGTGACTATGTGTAATTAAAGACATGTGGCATATAAGGAAAGAAGGGTAATTAAATGGTCAAAGAAATGCATGGTCAATGGCTGAGATGATTAATGGATTAACATGCAATTAATGAAATTGCATGAGTCATCATCTTCTCCCATCACCCAAGTCAACAACCCGTTTTCCCAGCTCCCTCTCGTTCACTCCATTTTCTCCAAGTTTCCTACTACCTTGTTCCTCCATCGAATCACTAAGCGTTAGTAACGAAAAACGTCCCTTATCACTAGCTTAAGCTATATCTGAAGTTTGGTGGACTGAATCCAAGTATTTAAGGAGATCAAAATTGTTGTCAAAGTTAGTGAATAGCAAAGGTAAGAGAAGCAAATTATTCATTTAATTCTATTGATGGTTTGGAGTCATAATGAGTTGGTAGAGTATATTTATAAAGGTTTCTTAAAGGTTTGAGTTATGATGATGTTTATAGCTTTGAAGAAATGAAGAGGAAATTAGAGATGCAACCAAGGATTAGCATACACGAAGTGGATCGAGGTAAGGAATTTATGTAACGTACGTAGGGTGACTATGTCTGCATGTTTTAAATTATTTTGGAAAGAAGTACCAGCTGTTTTAAGATTAGGAAAGTGAAATCTCAGGTTTTACTCCTAGTTACCAAAATACCAGGAGCAGCCAACTGCCTTAAGTAGCAGCTGACTGCCTAGAGACAACCAAAGCTTAGATTTTCGAAAACTGAGACAAACCAGTCTACTGCTATACAAGCCAGTCAACTACTATTTTCCAGTATGCATTCTGTTTCAAAACAGTCGACTGCTATATGGGACAGTCGACTGCTTTTACTTAAAAAGCATTCTGTTTCAAAACCAGCCGACTGCCTATGAGACCAGCTGACTGCCCTGTTTTCAGAAGCATTCTGTTTTAAAAACAGTCGACTGTTATATGACCAGTCAACTGCCATTTCTTGAAAAGCATTCTGTTTCAAAACCAGTCGACTGCTATGTTGGACCAGTCGACTGCTTCATGTGTTTTTAGAAAATAAAAATATCAGAATTTTAAAAAAAAATAATTTCGATAAATGAAAATATGAGGCCAGTCGACTGCCCTGTTTGAAAAGAGGTTTCAAAGCCTATTTCAAAAAAGTATGAATGTCACAGCAAATAGTTATATGACAAATGTTTTGAGATTATGAAGTACTTAATGATTATGCACTTCTGTATATGTTCATGGCTGAGGAGCTCTAGTCCAGCCCTCAGTGCTATAGATGTCACCTGACTAGTGTTCACTGTAGCCACCGACATTTGGCCAAATTGTCTCTGAAATATGATTGGCTAGGAGAGGATTCCTGGCTCCTACGGGAGTACGCCACATGTTATTCAGTGCATAATTCTGTTAAATTGCGAATAGTCTCTCTGTTATTTGAAAGCTATATGATGTATGTTTTGAAGAAAGAATATGATGTATGTTTGCATATGCTATTTGAAAGAAGTATATAATTTACTCGATTTATGAGCTATGCTATTATGAAAAACTTTTATATGTTTGATGAAAGTATACGAATATGCTTTATAATGATTTTACATGACATTATAGAGTTAAGCAGGAAAACTGTATATAGAGGCATAGTACACTCTTTTACGTATATTTCTTACTGAGCGTAAACTCAACCCTTTACAACTATTTTTCAGACTATCTGAAGTGATCCGTCGCTCTCGATAGAAGAGCCTACTAGTGGATCTTGAAAGTTACCTTCGAAAGATGCTTCCCAATTATTATTGAAGGTATACTTATGTAATCATGTAAAGTGAATTGTATTTCAGCTATTGTACAGTACAACGCTATAATGATGTATATAATCATGTGGGGATATAGATTATGTAAGTATAGGAGATCCTGATGAAATTGAAGTATATGTATACGAAAATATATTTCATAAGAAAATTTATATCATTCTAAATAGTGATAATGGATAAAGTATAAGAAGAAGAAGAATGACATTAACGAAAAGCCTAACTACACAAATGTAAAGTAAGAATTTATATGTTTATTAGTGAAAAATGAGGATGTCATATATTGGTATCAGAGCACGGTTAGTCTGATATTTGTCGGTGTCATTAGGCTAGAAATAGTGTATATCCCCAATGTACTGTACTTGTCTAAATACATATACGGTGTATAATTGCTTGAAGTTATACTAAATTACTCGTTTTAATAGAATGAGTACTAGGAGAAGAGGTGCTGGTAGAGGTAAAGGAAGAGGAAGGGGTTGTGTAGAATAGCCCCCAGTACAGTCTCCTTCTCCATCTCCACCGCATAGCCCGAACACTATGCTAGCCAAAATGGAGAAGCACATGGAGAATATGGCCACTATGTTTACGCAGTTTATGGCAAACTTTCCAAATGTGGCCGCTAGTGCACCAGTAGCTACTCCTACAATACAGTCCCCACTAGCACAGACAGAGTTACCCCCACCAGTTCCAGCTACAGGAAGGCAGGATCCTAAGGCTTATTGCAGTGTGACGTTGATCAAAGAATTTAAGAAGCTGGATCCGCGTAAGTTTAAGGGGGAAAGAGATCTGTTGGCTGCAGAGAATTGGATGAAGGTAGTCATGAAATCTTTTGAGTACATGATAAGCTCCGAAAAGGAGAAGGTGGGCTTGGCTGCTTATCTGTTGATAGACAATGCTGAGTATTAGTGGCAGGCCACTAGGACCATTTTGGAGGCCCGCTATACTGAGGTTACGTAGGATAGATTTGTAGAAGCCTTTAATTAACAGTACATCCCACGCATTGATCAGAATAGATTGAAGATTGAGTTTTTGAGTTTGACTCAAGGGACGATGACAGTAAATCAGTATGAATCGAAGTTCATTACCTTAAGCAGATTTGATCTAGAGGTTCTAATGAGTGAAGGACATAAGATTTATCGATTTATATAGGGATTGAAGTCCCCTATCAGATCTAAGCTGTATCCAATGGATATCACCACATATGGAGAGGCAGTTCGTAAGGCTCAGTTGTGTGAGCAGGACTATGAGCTTCATCATGCCGATTTTTGAGCTAAAGGTAAAGGCAAAGAACCGATGAAGCGAAAGTCAGATGAGAAAGCCTCTAGTGATAAATATCCACCTAGGAGAAGTAGACGATATGAAGGCGTTTCAATAGGTAAGTGAATAAATTATAAGAACATGATCTCTGTTTTAATTTAACGGTTATATGAAATTATACTGAATTGGGAGTTATGATGCTTATGATATAGGTACTCCTAGAACTATCAGGATTAAAATAAATGACGAGAGATCCTGATATCCAGCAGGTTGTACCACTAGCTCACCGAAGAGTACGATGCAAAAATGTGAGCAATGCAGGAAGTTTCATGGATCACAGCCATGCTGGTTGGCAAGTGGCGGATGTCTTAGGTGTGGTGAGCAGGGACATATGATTAAAGATTGTCCCAAGAGGAATTTGAGGGCGTTTGAGGAATCAGAGAAGACCCCTCAACCACAGTCTAAGGTCACTGTTGCAGAGAAGGGAAAGAAAGCTGTGACTCAAGGACAAGTATTTGCCATCGATGAAGAGTCTGCTGATGCCTCGTCCAAGGTGATTAAAGGTAAGATCCACCTTTTTGATATGAGTGTTACTGCACTATTTGATCCAAGCTCTACGCATTTATTTATTTCTCCTATGATTGCTATGAAAGTACCTGTTGAGCCTTAGCCTTTAGGACACTTATTGCAAATAAGCACACCATGTAAGGAATCTCAAATGATGGACCTAGTGTATTGTAATTGTAAGCTACAGGTAAGAGAAATAGAATCGATAGCTGGCCTTATCCTACTAAATATGTATGGATTTGATGTGATTTTGGGTATGGATTGGTTAGCTAAGAATCATGTGATGTTTGATTGTCATGCTAAAAGTGTAATCTTCGCTTCACCCATTAGCTATGTTGTAAATTTTACAAGTGTTTAATGCAAAAATATAATTGTTAATTTCCCTACTTGAATTTGAAAGTAATAGAAAGTATGTATTGTTATGTGAAGGATTGTTAGCTTATGTGGTGGACGTAGAAAAGAAACATCCCGAACTCCATAAGATTCCTGTAGTCAGGGATTTTCCTTAGGTATTTCTGGATGATCTTCTAAGACTTCCTCCGGATAGGGAAGTAGAGTTTACTATCGATTTGGTGCCACGGACTGAGCCCATTTCGAGATCGCCCTATCGAATGGCTTTAGTGGAATTGGAAGAACTTAAAAAGCGACTTCAGGGGCTACTAGATAAGGGATTCTTACAACCCAGCGTATCCCCTTGGGGTGCTCCTGTGTTATTTGTTCAGAAGAAAGATGGCAACATGAGGCTGTGTATCGATTACTGATGGTTGAATAAGGTGACGATCAAGAATAAGTATCCTCTTCCCAGGATTGACGACCTCTTTGATCAGCTTAAGGGTGCACAAGTCTTTTTCAAGATAGACTTGAGGTCGGGATATCATCAATTGAAGATCTGAAGTGAAGATATCCCTAAGACTGCATTCAGGACACGGTATGGCCATTATGAATTTTTGGTGATGCCGTTTGGTTTAACTAATGCACCTGCGGCTTTTATGAACTTGATGAATGATGTGTTCAAACAATATTTAGACCAGTTTGTCATTGTCTTTATCGATGACATATTGGTGTATTCGAGGTCTCGAGAAGAGCATGAGCAGCATCTGAAGATAGTTTTGCGAACCCTTAGAGATTGAGGATTGTATGCCAAGCTAAGTAAGTGCGATTTTTGGCTAGATCAAATCTCCTTTTTAGGTCATATAATCAGTAAAGACGGAGTTTCGGTTGATCCATCAAAGATCGAAGCGGTGATTCACTGGGAGAGACTGAAAACGGTGACAGAGATTAGAAGTTTCTTGGGTCTAGCTGGCTATTATCGAAGATTTGTGGAGGGTTTCTCGAGGTTAGCTGCTCCCTTGACGCGCTTAACGCGCAAAGAGGTGAAGTTTGAATGGAATGATGCCTACGAGCGTAGCTTCCAAGAGTTGAAGTGCAGGCTGACGACTACACCTATTGTCACCATTCCTAGTGGTTCTGGTGGATTTGCAATATATAGTGATGCCTCAGGACAAGGTTTGGGATGTGTACTAATGCAGCATGGTAAGGTAGTTGCATATGGTTCTCGACAATTAAAGGACCATGAGAAGAACTACCCAACTCATGACTTGGAGTTAGTTGCAGTGGTATTTGCTCTAATGATTTGGAGGCATTACTTGTATGGTGAGAGATTTCAAATTTTTACGGATCATAAAAGTTTGAAGTACTTATTCTCTTAAAGGGAGTTGAATATGAGACAAAGAAGATGGCTCGAGCTTTTAAAGGATTATGATTGTGAAATCTTGTACCACCTAGGGAAAGCCAATGTGGTGGCAAATGCTCTGAGCCGGAAACATGTAGGGATAGTGGCTTACATAATGATCCGAGAGTATGAGTTGATTGAACAGTTTGCAAGCCTCAATTTAAATGTTACACCTTATGAACAATTTGAAATGATGACTAGTTTGAGGATTGAGCCAGAGTTTATGGACAAAATTCGGATTGCTCAAAGGGAAGATGACTAGTGTATGAAGGCTATGAATGGAATTCAGTCAGGTATGCCCTCAAAATTTGATATTGGTAGTGATGGAATTTTGAGGCTTAGGAATCGTATATATGTTCCTAATGATAAAGAGTTGAGGAAGTCTGTTAGCTTTAAATTGCCATATATATTTTGAAATGACAAAAACTTAAGTAAGTTTTAATGTTTTAATTCATATTGTAAATTTGCCTTATCACACATGATTTTCTCAATCCATTTTCAAGTGGTTATATCAAACATTAAGACCATGATTTAATTACATATTCTTATTGGTCTTAATACTTTATAAAATGTCTTGAATATTTTAGAAAATTACTTGATGAATATTTGGACTATGTTTTCATTTGAGAAAGTCAAGAAAAACTCCCACAAAATATTGGGTTGAATTAGGATCAAACACCATATCATTTCTAACCCAAAAGTGCAAGAAAAATGCCCTTTAGAAGCATGGGATCGATCCCATATGGAAAGGGATTGATCCCTTTTTGGCAGAAGCACTCCAATGCGTGAAATGAAGGAAAGGATCGATCCCTTTGGTGAAAGGATCGATCCCTTTACACCAGAAAGTCCCCAACGGCTAATTTCTGTGAGATACAACGACTAGTTTCTGTTTTGGCTCCAACCAACGTCCACAAACCATCCAATGGACTATAAATAGAGGCTTAGAAGCTAAAGCAACCAAGAGGAACTACTCAGCAACTCCATAACACATATTCCTCAAATCCTCAAGCCTCAAACAACAAATCAAGAGCTCCAAAGTCTTCATCTTCTATCATTCACTTATCTCTTGTATTGTTTAGCACAAATATTGTATAGGCTTTTCTTTGTGCCTAATTTCTATAATCATTTACCTACTTAGAGGTCTTCCTTGATTACAACTCTTGTAAACACAATCCATTCCTTGTAAAAGGGGAGGTTTCTCTTAAGCCTTAGAAAAAGAGGGAGGTTTCTCTTGAGCCTAGAAAAAGAGGGAGGTTTCTCTTGAGCCTAGAAAAAGAGGGAGGTTTCTCTTGAGCCTAGAAAAAGAGGGAGGTTACTCTTGAGCTTAAGAAAAAGAGGGATTGTAATCACAAATTCAAGATAGTGGATTTGGAGAAAATCCCTAGGAGCGTCTCAAGGTAGAGGACGTAGGCAAGTTGCCGAACCTCTATAAATCACTTGTGTAAATCTCTCTTTCCCTACTCTCTTTACTTGCAATTATATTGTGCTTAGTGAATTGAATTTATATTGCATTCTTGAGTAGTCTAGAGAACTTAGAAAATATCAATCTAAGCTAGAGAATTTAGAGGAACCGAAAAACGAACCTAAGGTTAACGAAAAACCGATTCACCCCCCTTTCGGTATAGCCTATAGAGCCAACAAAGTCGATTTTGATAGAAGCACATGCCAATAGTTACACATTGCATCCGAGAAATACGAAGATGTATCATAATCTTCACAAGGTGTATTAGTGGACTGGCATGAAGAGAGACATAGCTGAGTTTGTAGCAAAGTGTCTAACGTGCCATTATAGTAAAGCACCAAAGACCAATAGGATTGTTACATCCTCTAACTATACCTATGTGGAAATGGTAGCACATTACGATGGATTTTGTTATGGGATTGCCCAGGACGAAGAGGAATCATGACAGTATTTGGGTGATAATGGATAGACTAACTTAGTCAGCTCACTTCCTACCTATGAAGTCTACGGATACACTTAATGCTTTGGCAGATTTGTGCGTGAGAGAAGTTGTCAGACTACACGGTGTTCCAGTGAGCATAACCTCTGATAGAGATTCCAGGTTTACTTCTCATTTTTGGGAACATTTTCAAGAAGCCATGGGATCTCAGTTGAATTTTAGCGTAGCTTTTCATCCACAGACGGATGGTCAGTCCGAGCGCACTATTCAGACGCTCGAGGATATGTTGAAAGCTTGTGCTTTGGACTTTAAAGGCTCTTGGGATGACCATCTGCCATTGGCTGAGTTTGCTTACAATAATAACTATCATGCAAGTATCTGGATGGCACCATATGAAGCTTTGTATGGAAGAAGGTGTTGATTGCCGATTGGGTGGGAAGAAGTGGGCTAGCGAAAGTTATTAGCTCCTAATTTAGTCGAGCAAGTCTCTGAGGATGTTAAGATGATTTGTCAAAGACTCAAGACAGCTCAGAGTCAACAAAAGAGTTATGTGAATGCTCGACGGTGACCACTTGAGTTTTTGGTTGGAGATTTTATGTTTTTGAAAGTTTCTCCATCCAAAAGAGTCATGAGATTTGGCCGAAGAGGCAAGCTTAGTCTTCGTTACATCAGGCCATTTGAGTTCTTGGACCTAGTAGGAGATGTCGCTTACAGATTGGCATTGCCTCCGGAGCTATAGGGAGTGCATAATGTATTTCATGTGTCTATGCTTCAGAAGTATAATCCAGATCCGTCTCATGTTATAGAATATGAACCCTTGGAGATTCGGGAAGACATGAGCTATGTAGAGAAGCCGGTTCGGATTTTGGATAGCAAAGAGAAGGTTTTGAGGTCTAAGACGATCCCATTAGTTAAAGTTCTCTGGTAATACCACACTACGGAAGAAGCTACATGGGAGCTAGAGAGCTTAATGAAGGAAAGATACCTTGAGCTATTTGAGCAGTAAGCCAAATCAAATTTGGAGGACCAAATTTCTAAAGGTGGAGAGAATGTGAAATCTCCCAATTTCCTGTAATTCCTTTATATTTGTAAGGTATTTCAGTTGAAAGGAAGTAAATAAATATGAGATTTTGATACATGAAATGGCATATGGGACATATGTGGAATAAATGGAATTGAAAGTCAAATAGTCAAAGAATTTATTTTGATATCAGGAAAATAATTAGAGTATGAGAAAAGAATTAATATCAAAAAATTTGTGTAATTAAAGACATGTGGCATATGAGGGAAGAAGGGTAATTAAATGGTCAAAGAAATGCATGGTCAATGGCTGAGATGATTAATGGATTAACATGCAATTAATGAAATTGCATGAGTCATCATCTTCTCCCATCACCCAAGTCAACAGCCCCTTTTCCCAGCTCCCTCTCGTTCACTCCATTTTCTCCAAGTTTCCTTCCATACTCACCTTGACAAACTACCTTGTTCCTCCATCGAATCACTAAGCGTTAGTAATGAAAAACGTCCTTCATCACTGGCTTAAGCTATATCTGAAGTTTGGTGGACTGAATTCAAGTATTTAAGAAGATCAAAATTGCTGTCAATGTTAGTGGATAGCAAAGGTAAGAGAAGAAAATTATTCATTTAATTCTATTTATGGTTTGGAGTCATAATGAGTTGGTAGAGTATATTTATAAAGGTTTCTTAAAGGTTTGAGTTATGATGATGTTTACAGCTTTGAAGAAGTGAAGAGGAAATTAGAGGTGCAACCAAGGATTAGCATACTCGAAGTGGATCGAGGTAAGGAATTTATGTAATGAACGTAGGGTGACTATGTATGCATGTTTTAAATTATTTTGGAAAGAAGTACCAGCTGTTTTAAGATTAGGAAAGTGAAATCTCGGATTTTACTCCTAGTTACCAAAATGCTAAGAGCAACCGACTGCCTTAAGTAGCAGCCGACTGCCTAGAGATAACCAAAGCGTAGATTTTCGAAAATCTAGACAAACTAGTCGACTGCTATACAAAACCAGTCGACTGTTATTTTCTAGTATGCATTCTGTTTTAAAATATTCGACTGCTATATGGGAGTCGACTGCTTTTACTTAAAAAGCATTCTGTTTCAAAAACAGTCGACTGCTATATGACCAGTCGACTGTCATTTCTTGAAAAGCATTCTGTTTCAAAACCAGTCGACTGCCCTATATGTTTTCAGAAAATAAAAATATCGAAATTTTAAAAGAAAATAATTTCGATAAATGAAAATATGAGGCAACATCCGACTGCCCTATGAGGCCAGTCGGCTGCCCTGTTTGAAAAGAGGTTTCAAAGCCTATTTCAAGAAAGTATGAATGTCATAGCAAATAGTTATATGACAAATGTTTTGAGACTATGAAGTACTTAATGATTATGCACTTCTGTATATGTTCATGGCTGAGGAGCTCTAGTCCAACCTTCAGTGCTATAGATGTCACCTGACTAGTGTTCACTGTAGCCACCGACATTTGGCCAAATTGTCTCTGAAATATGATTGGCTAGGGGAGGATTCTTGGCTCCTACGGGAGTACGCCACATGTTATTCAGTGCATAATTCTGTTAAATTATGAATAGTCTCTCTGTTATTTGAAAGCTATATGATGTATGTTTTGAAGAAAGAATATGATGCATGTTTTGAAGAAAGTATATGATGTATGTTTGCATATGCTATTTTAAAGAAGTATATAATTTACTCGATTTATAAGCATATGCTATTATGAAGAACTTTTATATGTTTGATGAAAGTATACGAATATGCTTTATAATGATTTTACATGACATTATAGAGTTAGGCGGGAAAATTGCGCATAGAGGCATAGTACGCTCTTTTACGTATATATACTGAGCGTAAACTCACCCCCTTACAACTATTTTTCAGACTATCTGAAGTGATCCTTCACTCTCGATAAAAGAGCCTACTAGTGGATCTTGAAAGTTACCTTCGAAAGACGCTTCCCAGTTATTATTGAAGGTTTACTTATGTAATCATGTAAAGTGAATTGTATTTCAGCTATTGTATAGTACAACACTATAATGATGTATATAATCATGTGGGGATATAGGTTATGTAAGTATAGGAGATCCTGATGAAATTGAAGTATATGTATACGAAAAATATATTTCATAAGAAAATTTATATCATTCTAAATAGTGATAATGGATAAAGTATAAGAAGAAGAATGACATTGACGAACAGCTTAACCACACAAATGTAAAATAAGGATTTATATGTTTATTAGTGGAAAATGAGGATGTTACAGTGGAACAGCTACATTAGTAATGGATTGGTTTTATTTTACACTGTCAAAAGTAGATTCTGAGAAATTTCTCCATTTTCTGATGTTGATATGTAGTATCTAGTATTTCGGGAACGTGTCTGCCAAGGGGAACATAGTTATGATGGTTATCTTCTTATAATAAAAAGGGCAATGGACTTTCTTGACGACTTCTGTGAAGTTAATGCTTTGTCTGTTTATTAAAGGGGCTGCAATGATGTAAAAAATATTGGAGACCACATCTTGCTAGTTTGTTTAAAGTAAATGTGATGCAGCATTATTCATTGAAGATGGAACTATGGAGTTGGTGTCTATAAACGATCATATCGATGAGGCTTTAACAATGTGTGCAAGAAAGAAGAAAGGCAAGCAAGACCCTCTTATAGATGAATGTTTAACAATATCAGAGGCAGTACAATTTGTTCTTGATATAAGAATATGGCAGATTATACTAGAAAGTGATTCTTTGGTGGCAATTCCTGCACTGCAATAACCACAATTGGATTACTCACTAGTGAGGTGTACTATAGACTACATCAAGCTTTAATCAACTTTCTTTACTGAGTTCCAAATTGCACATGCACGTTAAAAAGGAAATAAGGTGGTGCATGGCTTTAGCAAAATTTTCAAAGGGTCTTGATGATATACTAGTTTGGATGGAAGAAGTTCCCAGTTTCTTACCTTCTTTGTCTGTAATTGACAAATCTATGGTGTGATTTTCTAGTATATGAATGAAGTTTACTGTTTCTGGAAAAAAAATTTTTATTGAAAGGTCAATTTTATTTAATTAGTAATAGTTATAGGAAGATTACGAGAGAGGCTGTCTTGAAGAATAGTAGATTCCACAAAATATGGAGTTTCTTCTAACCAAACCAAAGTAGAGTCTATGTTTTTGGCATATTTAGCCAGAACATGAGCAACTATATTACCACTACGCTTCACGTGAGTGATCGAAGCCTTCCTAAAATCACATAATAGTCCTTTGGCAGCCTCAAGTAGATTGCCAGCTATAGAATAATCTTCCTGAAGATTGGTTATAGCCCTAGTTGCTGTTAAGGAATCACCTTCAATTACCACATAGAAAAAACCAGCAGAAAGAGCAAAAGAAATTGCCTCGTATAAAGCTACACATTCAACCACATAGGGGTTCAACGAACTGGGAATCTTGGAGGACATCAAACAAGTTCTCCATTGGAATCAAATATAGCAAAACCCATACCTATGTTAACATCTATGAGAAATAAAGCAGTATCAAAATTAATTTTCACAAAACCAGGGGAGGAGGGATCCAATAGGTTTGGAATGTGGATTGCAAGGAGCCTAACCTTAGAATATGATTAGCTGATGTAAGCTCATCTAGGAGTGTCTGGGCAGAGTTTAGTATGCTATTTACATTTGAAGAATTCCCTTTGAAAATGGCATTACATCTAGCATACCAAATATGGTAAAGAAGCATAGCAAACAGATGCAACGAATCTCCTTGATCTCTGTCTTTGACTAGCATTAGCCAATTAGAAAAGAAAGAGCATAGTGCCACCCTTGAGTCGAGTGAAAGCCATTTGTAGTCCAGACCTTAGCTGAAAGAGAACAATCCCTATGGATATGAGGCAAGGTCTCTAGGTAGTTACCATATAGGGGGCAGGTTGGAGTTGATACCTCTTTCCTTTAATATAAGTTTACCATAGTTGGAACAATGTTTTTACAATAGCGCCATATAAACATACGCACCTTGTGAGGAACTATGAGTAGCACTGTCAAAATAGGTCGGCCCAACCCTAACGGGCTAGGCCATAAACGAGCCGAGCCAAAAAACCCTTTTTGTTAAATGGGCCTAAAAATGCAAGCCCATATCTGGCCCTAAGGGCTAACGGGCTTAAATGGGTCTGCCCGTATAAGAAATTAAAAAAAATTAAATTTTATATTAAGATCCCATTTTTAGTAAATAAACAAAGTAAAATTTGAAATAAATATTAAACAAACATCAAATAAATTCACACCAAATCCATCAAGTCTTCAACATCATTTGAACATTACATATTAATAATTTAACAAGCATAATATAAATTGTTTTAACAAACCTTGATACTGAAAAACATGTCTTAACAATATTAAAAATCAAAAACATGATAAATAGATCCATGTCCATCCATCTCTTCCATAGGGTCAATCACATTCAATCAATTCTTTTTCAACTTTGCCATCTACAAATATAAATAAAGAACAATATAAGAACTCATAAGAATTAAACTTATGAATTGATTAAAAATTGTCAACTAATTAATAACATTACCTTCAAAACCAAGAATCTAATTTCGGATGCAAATGAAAGTTTTCACGTTCTCATGATTTAGAGAACTTTAATACTTATTTAAAACACAAGAACCAATACTAAAAAACTCTCTGATGCTACTGTTGTTATTGGAATGCTCAAGATATCATAAGCTATACTTGCAAGCTTTGGAAATCTTGCCTTATGATCTTTCTACCATTACAACACATTTAAATTTTTAACCATGTGACCCATAATCTTTAGTTCTTCCAAATGAAGATCTAATTGAGATTTTGGTTCTTCCACTTGAATAGTTTCAAATCTTTTGAAATCCTATGTCCTTGGACATTTCAAAATAAATTAATTGTCATTACAAAAGAGAATTTAAAATAAAGTATATACTTAAAAAACAAAAATGAACTTACATCACTTAAAGCAAATGTACTCTTCCTCTTCCAACTAGCATGTTAAGAGGTTATGAGTCATTAGGTTGGTTTGAAGTAAGTTAGTAATACTAAATAGAATTAATTTTATATATTTTACTTTGATTAAAATGTTAAACATATAAATAATTAAAATAAAAATAAAATTTTAATATAATTAAAAATATTAAAAAATTAAACGAGCTGGCCCATTTAAGCCTGGACCTAAATGGGCCGGGCCAAAAAGCCCTCTTTCTTAAATGGGCTACAAAAATGAAGTCTAAACCATGAATAAATGGGCCGGGCCAGGCCATAACGGCCTAACGGGCCTTGGCCATTTTGATGGTGCTAACTACGAGACCCGATACATGTTTCCAAGGAGAGTTGTTCTTTGAAGATAAGGATGATTCACCCAAAAAGGTAATATCAGTACTCGTATGAATACCCATACATTTGTTGTACTTCATCAGAGAATGATAACCAGATTTCAACTTGTATAGCCCACTAAGACTATGGTGCCAAATAAGAAGATCCTCTTTATCAAGGCCCAATAAAGGAATCCGCTTTATTTCAGTTATATCAACTTCCAGAAAGTAAGTCTACAATATCTCATCATTCCACCTTCCACTCCTTTGGTAAATTAACTGGGATACAGTAAAATACTCTCGAGCACCATGAAGTGATATTGGTTTGAAATTCTAAGGTCTAGGAAGCTAAGGATCATCCCACACAAAAACAGACATTCCATTGCCAATACACCAACGTAACTGCAAGATTAGTCTTCCCTCACAAATGCTCTTCCATGTATATAATGAATTTGGTTTCACCAAAGCATGTAAGAAAGAGCAGTGCCTAAAATATTTTTCCTTCAAAAGTTTATAGCATAAGGATTCAGTATTCTTTATAAGCCTCCAACCCTGCTTGGCAAGAACAGATAGATTGAAAATGGATCGGCATTTGAAACCTAAGCCCCCTTGTGATTTAGGAAGACACATCTTATACCAGCTTAGCCAATGTAAACCATGGTCACTATCCCTATGTTTCCACCAAAGACAACATATAAGCCTTATGAGATCTATACAGAATGATCTAGGTGACCTAAAAACAGACATGGCATAAGTTGGAATGGATTGAGCAACAGCTTTAATGAGAATTTCCTTTCTCGCCTGGGATAATAATTTCTCCTTCTTGCCAGTCAATTTCTTACAGACACGATCTCTTATTGCAGCAAACGCTCTTTGTTTAGATTTACCAACCATCGTCAGAACTCCTAGATAAACTTCAATGTTGTTCACTAATTGTACCCCAAACTCTGAAACTAATTAGTCCACCAAATTTGAATCAATATTTTTGCTGAAGAAGGGACTGGACTTTGGGAAACTAATTTGTTGACCTGAAGCTCTCTCATAGTTATGTAAAATAGCTTTCACCTTGCTAGATTCTTACAAGGTAGATCAAAAGAACAAGAGAGAATCATCTGCAAAAAATAAGGAGTTAATGGAAGGAGCTGCAAGACAACTTTAACTCGACTTAGTTCTCCTTGAGATTAAGCTGCATTTAACGCTTGAGAAAATCCCTCTGCACAAATAAGAAATAAATATGGGCGTCTCCTTGTCTCAGCCCCTTGCTTGGTCTGAATCTGCCATATTTCCTACCATTTAGGAGCACTGAAAAAGAAATCGAAGACACACAATGCATAACCCATTGAATCCAGGAATCAGCAAACCCTAGTTTTCTCAATATGGCATCAAGGAATTTCTACTCAATTTTGTCATATGCTTTGCACATATCAACTTTAAGGGCACAAAATTTACTGGAACCATATCTATTATTTTACATATAGTGAAGAATCTCATAGGCTATGAGGAAATTATCCGAGATCAAACGACTTGGGATAAAGGCACTCTGGATTTTAGAAATTATCTTTGGAAGAATTACCTTTAGTCTGTTTGTTATGGCTTTAGAAATTAGTTTCTACAAAACATTGCACAAAATAATTAGCCGAAATTGGGTCATAGATTCTGGCTTTTTTTGCTTGGGAATGAGGACAAGATGAGTATAGTTGATAGGTGAGAGGGATCTTTGGCCATGCAACACTTGCAGATAGTAGCAAATGACATCAGACCAAATGTAAGGCAAGAATTTCTGTTAGAAGAGAATAGGAAAACTATATAGGCCTGGGGCCTTATTCAATTGCATACTGAACAGGATACCTTCAATTCATCTATTTTATATAGTTTCTGTAGTGCATTGTTCATTTCCTAGAAACCTTTGCCTTTACACAGTCCAAGATGACATCCATGTCTAAGTCACCATCAGAATGAAACATATTGGAGAAATATTCGATTGCTACTCGCCCAGTACTTTCCACATCTTCATGCCATACTCCTGACTCATCTTTCAGTTCTTTGACAAAGTTCATGTGTTTCCTCACTAAAGCCTTTGCATGAAAGTACTTTGAACTTTTGTCATTGTGAAATCCCCAATTTCATGTAATTTCCTCATGTTTGTAAAGTATTCTAGCTAAAAAGAATGAAATAAACATAAGAATTACGAAGTATGAATGATGTATGAAACATGGAAGGAATAATGAAACTTATAGTCAAATAGTCAAGGAATTAAATTGATATTGTGAGAATATTAGAGTATGAGAAAAGAATAAATGTCAGAAATTTTAATGTAATTAAATGATATATGTGGCATATAAGTGAATGGAAGAGGAATTAATCGTCAAATATTAAATGGTCATGGTATTAATGGCTGACATGATAAAGAGATGGGGAAGCATTAAATGAAATAAAGCCTAGTCACCATCTTCTCCACCAAAGTCGGCAGCAACACTCAACCTCCCTTTCGTTTCCTTCCAAATTTCCATAAGTGTCCATTTCCATTTACCTTGACAAACGACCATTTCCTGTCATCGATTCGTTAAGCTCACTTAACGAAAAATGATCCTCATCACTAGCTTAAGCTCTACCTAAAGTTTGCTGGATTGAATCCAAGTAATTGGAGAGATCTAAAATGCTGTCAAATTTGGTGGTTAACAAAGGTAATGGTATAAGTTGATTCTCTCAATTCTAATTGTGGTTAGAAGTCATATTGAGTTAGTATGATATGTCTATGGTGGTTTCTTAAAGGTTTGAATTAAGATGATGTTACAGCTTTGAAGAAGTGAAAGGCTAGGGTTGATGCAATCAAGCTTGAGGATTATTGACAATTAAGGTAAGGAATTTATGTAACGGACATAGGGTGGCTATGTCCGCATGGTTTTAATTGCTTTGAAATGAAGTACCAGCTGTTTTAAGTATAGGAAGGATGAATTTCGTGTTTTACTCCTAGTTACCAAAATGCTAGGAGCAACCAACTGCCTTAAGTAGCAGCCGATTGCCTTAAGTAGCAGCCAACTGCCTAGAGACAACCAAAGAGTAGATTTTCGAAAACCGATGCAAACCAATCGACTGCTATATAAGATAGTCGACTGTTATTTTCCAGAAAGCATTTTGTTTCAAAACCAGCCGACTGCCTATAAGACCAGTCGACTGCCCTGTTTTCAGAAGCATTCTGTTTGCGAAAACAGTCGACTACTATATGACCAGTCGACTGCCATTTCTTGAAAAGCATTCTGTTTCAAAACCAATCGACTGCTATGTTGGACCAGTCGACTGCCCCATGTGTTTTCAGAATTTCAAAATATCGAAATTTATAAAAGAAAATAATTTCGATAAATGAAAAAATGCAATAGCAGCCGACTGCCCTATGAAGCCGGTCGACTACCCCCTGAAGCCGGTCGACTACCCCCTTTGAAAAGAAGTTTTGAAACTTATTTCAGAAAAGGATGATTGTCATTGTAAAAAAGCTATATGACAAATGTTTTGAGACTATGAGTACTTAATGATTATGCATTTCTGTATATGTACATGGCTGAGGAGCTCTAGTCCGGCCTTCAGTGCCACAAATGTCACCTGACTAGTGTTTATCATAGCCCATCGACACTTGGCCATTTGTCTCTGTTATATAATTGGCTAAGGGAGGATTCCTGGCCCCTACGGGGGTACGCCACCTGTTATTCAGTGCATAATTTCGTTAAAATGCAAATAGTCTCCCTGTTATTTGAAAGATATATGATGTATGTTTTGAAGAAAGTATATGATGTATGTTTGCATATGCTATTTAAAGAAGTATATGATTTATTTGATTTATACGCATATGTTATTATGAAGAACTTGTATATATTTGATGAAAATATACAAATATGCTTTACATGACATTATAGAACCAAGCAGGAAAACTGCATATAGAGGCATAGTACGCTCTTTTACATATATTTTTTACTAAGCGTAAACTCACCCTTTTACGAATATTTTTCATACAGATTACCTGAAGTAAATTTCGCTCCAAATAGAGGAGCTTGCCTTTGAGGTATCCTAGTTTACCTTCGAGATACACTTCCGAATAATAGTTGAAGGTATGGTTGTATAATCATATAAATGACAGTACTACAGTACATTAACATCTATAAGACTTTTGGGGATTTAGGTATGTAAGATGTGTAAGATCATGTGGGAAGGAATGATATGTATATATATCATTATTCTACTTTATTTGAAATTAAAATATTCATATTGAGTTATTAAATATCAAGCTTAAGAGGAAGACAAATGAATGACACTGACGGACGAGTCTAATCATGAAGTATAAGAAAAAAGAAAAAGTTATAGGTGAATGTGTAGTGACAAGGACATCACAGATTGGTATTAGAGCGGATTAGACTGACGTTTGTCAGTGTCGATAAGCTAGAATTAGTGTATATCCCTAATGTACTGTACATGTCTGAATACATATGTGTAGTATAACTGTTTGTAGTTATACTAAATAGCTCAATTTTGTGATTATATCGACAGAATGGCTCACGTAGAAGAGGTACTAATAAAGGACGACGAAAGGGTCGTGCAGAACTGCCCCCAATACATTCTCCTCCTCCATCTCTACCGTATAGCCCGAATACTAGGCTAGCTAAAATGGAGAAACATATGGAGAATATGGCCGCTATGTTCACGCAGTTTATGTCGAATTTTCCAAATGTGGCCACTAATGCACCAGCAGCTACCCCTACTGTTCCTCTTAGTCCTACAATACAGCCCCCACCAGCACAGACGAAATTACCTCCATCAGTCCTAGCTACTGAAAGGCGGGATCGTAAGGCTTATTACAGTGTGACCTTGATCAAAGAATTTTAGAAGCTGGATCCGCCTAAGTTTAAGGGGGATAGAGATCTATTGGCCACAGAGAACTGGATAAAGACAGTCACTAAATCTTTTGAGTACATGGCATGTTTAGAAAGAGAGAAGGTGGGCTTGGCTGCTTACTTGTTAGTGGATGATGCAGAGTATTTGTGGCAGGCCACTCAGACCATATTGGAGGCCCGACATGCTGAGGTTACGTGGGATAGATTTTTAGAGGCCTTTAATGAGCAGTACATCCCACGCACTGATTAGACGAGGTTGAAGATAGAATTTCTGAACTTGACTCAAGAGACGATGTTAGTTAATCAATACGAGTCAAAGTTCATTTCATTAAGCAGATTCGATCCAGAGATCCTAAGGAGTGAAGGACATAAGATTTATCAATTTATAGAGGGATTGAAGTCCCCCCATCAGATCTAAGCTGTATCCTATGGATATCACCACTTATGGGGAGGAGGTCTGTAAGGCTCAGTTGTGTGAGCAAGACTATGAGCTTCATCATGCTGATTTCTGAGTTAAGGATAAAGGCAAAGAACCAATGAAGCGAAAGTCCGATGAGAAAACCTCTAATGACAGATATCCATATAGGAGAAGTAGACGTTATGAAGGAGTTTCAATAGGTAAGCAAGTAAATTATAAGAAAATGATCTTTGTTTTAAATTAAATGGTTATATGGAAATATATTGAAATTCGAAATTATGATCCTTTTGACATAGGGACTCCTAGAGCTATCGGGATCAAGATAAATGACAATAGATCCTGATATCCGGTAGGCAGTACCGCTAGCTTACTGAAAAGTACGATGCAAAGATGTGAGCAATGCGAAAAATTTCATGGATCACAGCCATGCCGGTTAGCGAGTGGCGCTTGTTTTAGGTGTGGTGAGAGAGGAATCAGAGAAGACCCCTCCACCACAGCCTAAGGCGACAGCGGCAGAGAAAGGAAAGAAAGCTGTGACCCAAGGACGAGTATTTGCCATCGATGAAGAGTCTGTCGATGCCTCGTCCAAAGTGATTAAAGGTAAGATTTATCTGTTTGATATAAGTGTGACTGCACTATTTGATCCAGGCTCCACTCACTCTTTTGTGTCTCCTATGATTGCTATGAGAATACCTAGTGAGCTTGAGCCTTTAGGATAATTGTTGCAAATAAGTACTCCCTTTAGGGAATCTCAAATGACAGACATAGTTTATCATAGATGTAAGCTACGGGTAGGAGAAAGAAAATCGGCAGCTGACGTAATCCTACTAAATATGTATGGATTTGATGTTATTTTGGGTATGGATTAGTTAGCTAAGAATCATGTGATGTTAGATTGTCACGCTAAAAGTGTAATCTTCTCTTCACCCGTTAGCTATGTTGTAAATTTTAGAGATGTTTAATGCAGAAGTAAATTTATTACTTGATTTGATTGCAAATGAAAGTAATAATAAGTATGTATTCTCATGTGAAGGATTTATAGCTTATGTAGAAGACGTAGAACAGAAACGTCCCGGACTCCATGAGATTCCAGTAATCATGGATTTTTCAGATGTGTTTCCGGATGATCTTCCAAGACTTCCTCCTGATAGGAAAGTAGAATTTACTATCGATTTGGTGCCAGGGACCGAGCCCATTTCGAGACCTCCCTATCGATGGCATTAGTGGAATTGGAAGAACTCAAGAAGCAACTTCAGAAGTTACTAGATAAGGGGTTCATACGACCCGGCGTATCCCATTGGGGTGCTCCTGTGCTATTTGTCTGGAAGAAATATGGCAGCATGAGGCTGTGCATCGACTACAGATGGTTGAATAAGGTGACGATTAAGAATAAGTACCATCTTCCTAGGATTAATGATCCGTTTGATCAGCTTAAGGGTGCATAAATCTTTTCCAAAATAGACTTGAGGTCGGGATATCATCAGTTGAAGATCTGGAATAAAGATATCCCTAAGATTGCATTCAGGACACGGTATGGCCATTATGAATTTTTTGTAATGCCGTTTGGTTTAACCAATGCACTTGCGGCTTTTATGAACTTGATGAATGATGTGTTTAAACAGTATTTGGACCAGTTTGTCATTGTCTTTATCGATGACATATTGGTGTATTCAAGGTCTCGGAACAGCATGAGCAGCATCTGAAGATAGTTCTACAAACCCTCAAAGATCGAGGATTGTATGCCAAGCTAAGTAAGTGTGATTTCTAGCTAGATCATATCTCCTTTTTGGGTCATATAATTAGTAAAGATGGAGTTTTGGTAGATCCATTGAAAATTGAAGCAGTGGTTCAATGGGAGAGACCGAAAACGGTGACGGAGATTAGGAGTTTCTTGGGTCTAGCTAGCTACTATCGAAGGTTTGTGGAGGGTTTCTCAAGGTTAGCTACTCCATTAACGTGCTTGACGCGCAAAGAAATGAAATTTGAATGGAATGATGCTTGTGAACGAAGTTTTCAAGAATTGAAGTGCAGGCTGATGACTGCACCTATTCTTACCATTCCTAGTGGTTCTAGTGGATTTTCGGTATATAGTGATGCCTCAGGACAAGGTTTGGGTTGTGTACTAATGCAGCATGATAAGGTAGTGGCATATGGTTCTAGACAATTAAAGGACCATGAGAAGAACTACCCAACTCATGACCTGGAGTTAGCTGCAGTGGTATTTGCTCTAAAGATATGGAGGCATTACTTGTATGGTGAGAGATTTCAGATTTTAACGGATCATAAAAGTTTGAAGTACCTGTTCTCTCAAAGAGAATTGAATATGAGATAGAGAAGATGGCTCGAGCTTCTAAAGGATTATGATTGTGAGATCTTGTACCACCCGAGAAAGGCAAATGTGGTGGCAGATGCTCTGAGCCAGAAGCATGTAGGAATAGTATCATACATGATGGTAAGAGAGTATTAATTGCTTGAATAGTTCACAAGCCTCAATTTAAATGTTACATCTCTTGAGCAAATTGGTATGATAACGAGTTTGATGATTGAGCCAGAATTGATGGATAGAATTCGGCTTGCTCAGAGGGAAGATAATCAATGTATTGAGGCTATAAACCGGATCCAAGTAGGTATGTCATCGGATTTTGATATTGGTAATGATGAAATTTTGAGGTTTAATAACCGTATGTGTTCCTAATGATAAGGAGTTGAGGAAGTTGATTTTGACAAAAGCACATGCCACTAAATACACATTGCATCCAAGAAATACGAAAATGTATCATAATCTTCGCAAGGTGTATTGGTGGACTGGCATGAAGAGAGACATAACTGACTTTGTAGCAAAGTGTCTCAGGTGCCAGCAGGTTAAGGTAGAGCACCAAATACCAGCAGGATTGTTAGATCCTCTACCTATACCTATGTAGAAGTGGGAACATATTATGATGGATTTCATTATGGGATTGCCCAGGACCACAAGGAATCACGATGGTATTTGGGTAATCGTGGACCGACTAACTAAGTCAGCTCACTTCCTACCTATGAAGTCTACGGATACACTTAGTACTTTGGCAGATTTGTATGTGAAAGAAGTTGTCAGACTACATGGAGTTCCAGTGAGCATAACATCGGATAGAGATTCCAGGTTTACTTCTCATTTTTGGTAACATTTTCAAGAAGCCATGGGATCTCAGTTAAATTTTAGCACAACTTTTCATCCGCAGATGGATGGTCAGTCCGAGTGCATTATACAAATGCTCAAGGATATGTTAAGAGCTTGTGCTATGGATTTTAAAGGCTCCTGGGATGATCATCTGCCATTGGTTGAGTTTGCTTATAATAATAGCTATCATGCAAGTATCGAGATGGCACCATATAAAGCTTTATATGGTAGAAGGTGTCGATCTCCGATTGGGTGGTAAGAAGTGGGCGAACGCAAGTTGTTAGCTCCAGATTTAGTCGAGCAAGCCTCTTAAGATGCTAAGCTGATTTGTCAAAGACTCAAGATAGCTCAGAGTAGACAAAAGAGTTATGCGGATGCTCGAGGGAGACCACTTGAGTTCTTGGTTGGAGATTATGGGTTTTTGAAAGTCTCTCCATCCAAAGGAATCATGAGATTTGGTTGAAGAGGTAAGCTCAGTCCTCGCTACATCGGTCCATTTGAAGTCTTAGATCGTGTGGGAGATGTCGCCTATAGGTTGGCATTACCTCCGGAGCTATCGGGAGTGCTCAATGTATTACATGTGTCAATGCTTCGAAAGTATAATCCGGATCCGTCTCATGTCATAGAATATGAACCCGTAGAGATTCGGGAAGACATGAGCTATGTGGAGAAGCCGGTTCGGATCTTGGACAAGAAAGATAAAGTGTTAAGATCTAAGACGATTCCTTTAGTTAAAGTTCTCTGGCAATACCATACAATGGAAGAAGCTACATGGGAATTAGAGAGCTTGATGAAAGAGAGATATCCGGAGTTGTTTACTTGATAGCCCGATTCAAATTTGGAGGACCAAATTTCTAAAGGTAGGGAGAATGTGAAATCCCCAATTTCATGTAATTTCCTCATGTTTGTAAAGTATTCCAGCTGAAAAGAATGAAATAAACATGAGAATTATGAAGTATGAATGATGTATGGAACATGGAAGGAATAATGAAACTTATAGTCAAATAGTCAAGGAATTAAATTGATATAGTGAGAATATTAGAGTATGAGAAAAGAATAAATGTCAAAAATTTTAATGTAATTAAATGATATATGTGGCATATAAGTGAATGGAAGAGGAACTAATGGTCAAATATTAAATGGTCATGATATTAATGGCTGACATCATAAAGAGATGGGGAAGCATTAAATGAAATGAAGCTTAGTCACCATCTTCTCCACCAAAGTCGGCAACAACACTTAGCCTCCCTCTCGTTTCCTTCCAAATTTCCATAAGTGTCCATTTCCATTTACCTTGACAAACTACCATTTCCTGTCATCGATTCGTTAAGCTCACTTAACAAAAAATGATCCTCATCACTAGCTTAAGATATACCTGAAGTTTGGTGGATTGAATCCAAGTAATTAGAGAGATCTAAAGTGCTATCAAATTTGGTGGTTAACAAAGGTAATGGTATAAGTTGATTCTCTCAATTCTAATTGTGGTTAGGAGTCATATTGAGTTGGTATGATATGTCTATAGTGGTTTCTTAAAGGTTTGAATTAATATGATGTTACAGCTTTGAAGAAGTGAAAGGCTAGGATTGATGCAATCAAGCTTAAGGATTATCGACAATTAAGGTAAGGAATTTATGTAACGGACGTAGGGTGGCTATGTCAGCATGGTTTTAATTGCTTCGGAATGAAGTACCAGCTGTTTTAAGTATAGGAAGGATGAATTTCTTGTTTTGGTCCTAGTTACCAAAATGCTAGGAGCAGTCGACTACCTTAAGTAGCAGCCGACTGCCTAGAGATAACCAAAGCGTAGATTTTCGAAAATCGATGTGAACCAGTCGACTGCTATTTTCCAGAAAGCATTCTGTTTCAAAACCAGCCGACTGCCCATAAGACCAGTCGACTGCCCTGTTTTCAGAAGCATTCTGTTTGCGAAAACAATCGACTGTTATATGACCAGTCGACTGCCATTTCTTGAAAAGCATTCTGTTTCAAAACCAATCGACTGCTATGTTGGACCAGTCGACTGCCCCATGTGTTTTTAGAATTTCAAAATATCAGAATTTTTAAAAGAAAATAATTTCGATAAATGAAAAAATGCAATAGCAGCATTATTACTAAAAATTAAATTCAAACTATCCGTTAGAATAATTTCAAATTAAGTTAAAGATTGATTGATTAGAAGATTTTTAATGGAGTATTAATTAATACTTATAAAAGTTTCTGGCTTAAGAAAATCAATTCAAATCAACTGGAGAAATATAAAATAATAGGGCAATTGATTGCCTATATAAAAGGCAGTTAATTGCCTTACACGAGAAAGATTTTTATTTGAAGAATACATTAGGATAGTCGAATGTCCTAGTTAAACATCTAACAACCAACGCAAAAAGACGTTCTTTAATTCTGGAAATCTGTAGGGCTGGAAATCAAATGTTCTAGGTGGGCATGTGACTACTTTACCTGGATATATGCTCTTCTGGAAAGCACTGGGGCTGGAAATCAAATGTTCTAGGTGGGCATTTGACTACTTTACCTGGATATATGTGAGCATTCGACTGTTTTGAAATGTAGTCGAATGATTTGATTTAATATTGGCCTATGTGTAAAAAGTACACTAAGGTTGTCGGTTGTCCTACTCGAGCATCCGACTGTCTTTGCACAAATTATAGGCAAACGGCTAGTATCTCTTGAAGAGTTACCTACTATTTCAATTATGTTTTTTTTCCTTTTTTTTCATTTCTTAATGATTAAAAGACATAACCACTGATTGTCAAAGTTATGATCTTAATGAAAAGTTAAGTCTGTCGGATCAAATAACATAAGTCACTACTAGAAAAAAATGTTCATAAATTATGTTTAAAAAATGTAGTCTAAGACAAAAAACTATGTTTTTCTAACCATAACCTATTCTAACGTAGTCTTTCTTAGTAGTATAGACTATAATTCTTGAATGCAGTCTATATATAAATATAGACCACATTTTAGCGAGAAATTGTAGTCAAACTAGTAAAAAATTGACTACATTTTCAAATTTAACCTTAGTCTAATTTGTATAATAAACTACATGTTTGAATTATTTATAAACTTTGATTTATTTGAAAATAAATTTATATTTTATATTAATAAACTACATTTCGTTGTTAACCGTTGACTAATTTCAAGTAAAAAATTATGCATATTGATAAACTATGGTTTTTTATTGTAAAATTAAATTATAGTTCCAAAATACATAATTAATTAATCATCTGTTTTGTATCATTACAATATCATAACTATATAAAAAAAATTCTTATATTACATTTTCACAACAATGAATTCAACACAATACTTTGGTATCCTCCTTAAACTTCATCCTCACCAACCAAGGTCAACATCTTACCTTGAACCTCGTTGCTCAAGAACTTTGGCAAATAATTGAAGTTAGCATTTGTTAACATCTTAATTTGTATCACCTTCAACACAATATATATAAAAGTACAATTTTATAGATAAAATGATACTTCAATGATAATTAAGAAAAAATTCAAAATATACTATATGATTCAACTGATGAAGATTTTTTTCCCATAAGAAGCACAATGTTGGAACTCTCTTTTGCTAGTTCCTTATTAAACTTTCTTTTCCCACAAATTATTGAGATTAGCGTCTATTAATATCCTAATTTGCAAATGACATTTTATTTGAAGAGGTAGGTTGTAAAATTAATTGGCCTTATCATAATTTATATTATGATATTGTCTATGTGCATCGCTTTATGAAAGTAACATTGTTGTTTACTGATTTTTTTGTCTGTTCAGTTTGTAAAAATTAAAAACTAGTGAGTTAATGTGACGCCAACTAGGATTGTTAATATCTTGACCTTCATTGTTTGTAGGCGATGATCTTGTGCAGAAGAAATGTTGAATGACTTCAAGAATGTATTGAAGTTCATCTTGAAGTCATTCAAAATTTTCTTTGCACAAGATCATCTCTTGCAAATAATGAAGGTCAAGATCTGTTAACATCCTATCTTGCATCACTTTACCTTACTAGGTCATAATTTTTACAAATCGACCAGACAAAATGTAACGTCTAGAATTAGAAAATTTCAAACTAAATTTTTTTCCCTTTCACTTCTTTCTTATTCAACTATTCAGTATTAGTCGGTTTATGTTCGGTGTCGATGTAAGTTTCCTTTTACCATTTCCATTACAATTAACCTTTTATACCATTAAATTTATTAAACTATAAATACAAATTAAGAAATCAGAATAAAATTTATTAAATATTATTTATAAATCTAGAAGTAATTTTACATTTCACTATTTCAAGTACTTTTATAAATTTCGCAATTTCAGTATTTACATCCCATCATAAATACATCTGCTGTGCATATACAAGTTCGAATATAAATATAAAACTTTACATGTACTCGTTCTGTGAGAACCCGTCATTTTGTATTGTACATGTACAGTTATTCATTTATTTATTAATAAATGATTTATTTGTAAATATTTTATAAATTGAAAGTATAAAATGATATGAGCCCCACTTGGATTTTTTGAGCCTAGATGAAATTATGAATGTGGAAACAGTATACAGATGGTGAAATGATTAAAATGAGGAAATTTTAGAGACTTGAAATTATTTTATTTTCAGTATTTGGAGTTGTTGGCAAACAAATTGAAAAATGACGGATACATCTCAAGAGTATTGTCGTAAATTCCTTCCAAACTAAAATGAATTAG
The DNA here is from genome assembly GCA_032173925.1 of Heritiera fomes. Classification (NCBI taxonomy): domain Eukaryota; kingdom Viridiplantae; phylum Streptophyta; class Magnoliopsida; order Malvales; family Malvaceae; genus Heritiera; species Heritiera fomes. Next base: position 16,205,713 of record JAPDPM010000004.1, on the reverse strand, counting down.
GACGAAGTAAAAATATCATGCTATTATACATGAAAAGTACTTCAACATTGTGTCAATAGATTTTTTGAAACAGTCACAAAAATAGAAAAATTCGCAGGCAGGTTACGGGGGTAAAATCGTATTTTCTCACTATCCGTGCACTGCGCGTCAACGAAACCACTTCCAATCATCAAGATATATTTAATATGACCATTTGGAACTGGAATCCTAAAATTTGGGGTACGTTTACATGGTTTTTTACACCAGCGGGGCCATAAGGGCAAAATCATCCAAAATTTCATAACTATGGGCATTTTGGTCATTTTGCAAGGTTCCAGAATTTCCTTTAAAAGTTAGTCAGCTACTAAGATGTACTATTCACCTTCTCCTCCATCAAGCCTCATGCCATCTTCAAGTGAAAGAAAGAGAAAACTTTCTAAGCTTTATAACTAACAATCCATTTAGAATTTCAACATAATTCTTATACCAAAATTAATCTTCTCTTTCTCCTTTACAATCCTACACCAATATTGCATCCTATAAGGTACTATACAAGGAGAAAGGAGACTCCCCATATTCGATCAAGCAAGTTACTTTCATCATGCTTATGCTTTCTTGAATCTAATGACATGTATTTATTCCTTTTAGCCTAGTGATTATATTTCTAGTCATGGTTTCAATTAAAACTTGAAAAATAAAAGTTTACCATGGATGAAGCATTCGGCCAAGCTTGGACTTAGGAGGATTTAGGGGAATTTATGGAATTCGATGCATGATTTAAGTGTCAAAAAAAATGCTTAAGCTTAGTAAAACAAGGTTTAAGAATAAAGTGTTGAAAATCATAAAAGAATGGAAGAGGTGATTTTTGGCCAAGACAAGGGGGCGGGGATTTGTGGCTATTTCTAATGGTTTAAGGGTAGATTTAGACTGTAGGAATTACAAAGAGTCTGCCGGTATGCTCGGATTTAAATTCCGACGTAAAACGAAGAAGTTACGTTATATTACCAGTGGAATTTATATTGCAAAAATATTTGCAGTGTACAATGTGGCTGCACAAAGACATAATTAATAGCTTAAAATAAGTATTTATTAAGCTAATAATTTTGGATGAATTATTTTATCACAGCCTGTGACACTATTTTTTTACCTTATTCTATACATCTTATATGGTTGGGCTGTCTGCGATACTTTACTTTTCTTTTAGATATTAAGAATTTCATATTAAATTATAATATGAAATACATCCCCTATCTTACTTCATAAGAAAATAGTACTGTGAAAATGTCTAAATACAAAAAATAAATGATCGTACCTCATGTCATAAGTCGAGCTGTCACATCGTCCCCAAATGCACAGCCGAAGTCCTTTAGATGTCAGACTCTTGGTCCTCGAAAACCTGAAATGTTAAAATTAAGGGGTGAGCAAACCACGGCTCAGTAAGGGAATTATATGCATACTTGACATTCAGCTTCCTATATGCTGAAAATCTTTTTTGTTCATTTTTCCTATAGGCTCTAGGCTCGCATGTAGGAAAGATACTACAGTGGGCTAGGGATCCGGATGGAGTAAGATAGGTATTTTAAAATACCTATCTTGTCCCGGAACATAGAAGCAACTGTAGAGAATAATTTGCTTTTCGTTCGGAATTTTAATCCCTTTTACCTTTTTATTCCATAAAATTTTCATATTCTTTTCAAAATAATGCTTTTATAAAATAAAGCATTTAAATAAAGTAACTAATATTCATATTTTCTTTGAAAAGAATATTAGTTAAATTCTCATCATTCTCATTTAAAACTCATTTCATATTTTACTGTACAACCATAATTAGTACAGTACTTTAAATAGGAAAATCAGCTATTAAATCATTTTCGTATAACATATACATCATTTAAATCTAATATTCAATTTAAATTTCCAAAATAAGAATATTAGATTTATTTTTCCTCCTCTTTCCTTTTTGGAAAACATATCACATATTCGTGTCACATATCATATGAAATCATATCATAGTACTTAAAACAGTACTGAAATAAGCATTTTATAAAAATGCTATAAATCATTTACATTTCACGTATCACATATCATGTAAAACATTTTCATTTAAAACATATCATATATGGAGACTTAGGCACACACGCCCAGCCCGTCCACTGGGTCGTTACTCATATCATGTTATAAACCCTGAAGGGTATAAAATCATCATGTCAGATCTATGGCCATAGTCTATAATTGTCCTCGGCGGATCACTGATCAGGTGTCGGCCGGGACTACATATCACATATCACATATTACATATTACATGTCACATATCACATATCAGCATGATAGGATGCCAACTAGTCTCAAAACAATATTTTTCATCATCAGAAAACCTTTATGGAATTTATAAAAATATATAATTTCATCATTTAAAACCATAAAGGTTATAAAACCATTTAGTGAATATTTAAGAAGTATATATAAAAATATTCACTTTATTTCCTTTCATTTTCCATCTCGTATTACGTGTAACTTACATATCAAGAGAATTTTCGGTGATTTCATTATCACCATTCTCGAAGAGATTTTTCGGTGATTTCATTATCACCATTCTTGAAAACATTTTTTTGTGATTTCATTATCACCATTCTTGAAAACATGAATATTTTAAAATCACTCTCATTTTATCCATGTTTTTATGGAAAATACTCATTTTCTCGATTTTCATAGTTGAAAATCATTTCTCGTGAAATAAAATCATTTATTATGATTTTATGAAATTTTCTAGAAATTTTCAGTAATTTTCGATAATTTTTCGGCAGTATAACGGCTGCTAATTGGCTAGCCTCCTGCACAAAAAATACAGTTTATAATTTTCAGCCAGTACATCATCACAAATTTCCAACTGATAAATCGCCACAATTTTTCAACCAATCATTTATCGCAATATTTTCATAAAATATTTCCATAAATTATTTCGTAATTAAAACATGCAAATTGAATATCCTTACAGTGCTGCACATGCATCCCTTACCTGTTCCAGGTCGGCGACTTCCTCTTACCAGTCGCGCCCATACTCCATCTCTTCCGATTCCTCATCTCAATCGCCGAGAATAATTTCTGAAATTTAAATTCTAAATTTTAGAATTTTCTCAAATTATTTAAATAAATAATTTATTTAAATAATTATCATTAATAATTTCTCAGATTTCTTACCGATTCCCGAGATTCTCGAGTTCCTGAGAATTTTCCGAATTCCTGAACATTTTCCTCTTTTCTTCCTTTTTCTCTTTTTTCTTCTTTTCTCTTTCTTTTCTTTTTCTTTTTCTTTTTTCTTTTTCTTTTCTTTTTCTTTTTCATTTTTCTTTTTCCTTTTCTTTTCTTCCAGCCGGACCGGTCAGATCGGCCAGTGTCCTTCCTAGCCGGTTCTTCGCCGGCGGCCGGTTCTTTGCCGGCGGCCGGTTCTCCGGCTGTTCACTGGCTCCTCAGATGGCCGACAGCACGGCGAAGCTACCGGTGCCTTCCGTTTACCCTTGATCGGCGGCACGGCGGCGGATCGACTCGATTTAACTTCGGTTTCTTCCGCGTCTTCGCTGGCCTTCCTCCGCCGTTCACCGCGCCTCGGGTGGCCTCCATCGTCTTCCTCTCCCTCCGGCGGTGCTTCGATGGCAGTGGCGGTGCCTGGATCGGCCGGCACCGCCGTCTACCATTTTTCCTTTCCTTTCCGGCTTCGCCGGTTTTTCGCTTCGATTTTCTTCTTTCCTTCTCTTTTTCTCACCGTTTCTTTTCCTCTTCCGGTCACCGATGTCCTCTCCTCTCTCCGCCGGTGCCGTCTTCTTCTCTCTTTCTCCTCCGGCGCCGCCAACGGGGTCGGCTTCCATTTCTGTGATATTAACACAGAAACGGGAACGGGTGCTTCCCGTTTCTGTTACTTCTTCCTCTTTTATATATATATATATATATATATATATATATTATATATAAACATAATATAACACACACACACACACACACACACACATATATATATATATATATATATGATCTTTTATGTATATATATAAATATATACATATATAAGAAAAGTAAATATTATTTTATATACATATGTATTATTTAAATGTACTAAATAGTATATATACATGTATATATTAATGTATATTAATATATACTATATAGTATTTCAATACATATGTATTTGTATAAAAATACATTTCTATAATATATAATTATATAAATATATTTTATATTCTTTTCTCCTTTTCTTATTTAATTTGGATTTCTATTTATCCAAATTAAATTTCCTCCTTCATTTCTTATTTCCAATTTAATTTTCCTTTTTATTTCTTATTTAATTTGGATTTCCATTTATCCAAATTAAATTTCCTCAATTTTACCCAAATTAATTTTCTCCACTTCTTCACTTCATCAATTTCGGGAATTTCTACGATATTCCCATCTCGTAAATAAATTTTATTTATTTACTTTAATTTATTTATTTCCTCGCCTATTTTCTTTAATATTAATTTCCAAAAATAGAAAATTTGCGGTTATCACATTCTCCCCACCTTAAGAAATTCGGTCCTCCGAATTTAACTTAATTCATAAGGTGGTAGCATCCTGTATGCTTATCATCTTGTATACTTATCATTCTTGACCTTTTGATCATCTTCCATATTCTACTGCCAGTATATCATCAACATCAGAATCACCTCACTTATCATTACATATCGTCTTTCATCATATATTTATACTCCCTTAAATTTCTTATCAATTAGGAGTTTTCCATTTTCCACTCATTTTCATATCGCATATAATTCATACTGTTTATCATCCTTCTTTCTTATTTGGTGCCAAGTCGATACGTTTCGATAATTATTATTTACCGATTTCATTCCATGGTATGTAATTGTCCCAGTAGCTTTCACATCTCGTGCATCCGCTCACTCAACATATCATCGAGCGTTTCCATACTACGCTCAGATATTTACATCATGTACGGAGCGATGCTGTCAATAGATTTGGAATCTCGGAGCCTTTTGCTTTTCCCATAATATATAGCTACTCAGAGATTCTCGTCACATATATGCTCACTGGAACTTCACATACATTCTCATCATCTTTTATAATTATATTTCGACCATGACACTAAAAAATCTAAGAGTTTGATAATGGAGAAGTGATTTCATTAGACTATCAATCTATAATCACTTTCATATTATCATATCTCTTCTAGATTCTTTATTATCCACAATATCCATTTTCATATTTATTTCATCCAATTGCTGCGGTTCATTTGCAGACTTTACCATTCACCATCTTTTACCATAATAGAATCAGGAGACAATCATTTTCTCTCCACATCGTCTTTCCATGTAATATTCTTATTACCTCTTTTACTCTTATGGTATATTCATTATCACTTTAATCTTAGAATATACCTGAAATTATACTCTTTTGATAATTTAGATTCCATAATGACATAATCAAATTATAATTTGATCTTCTCATTATTTAACTTCATCATTGAATCTATAATTATTAATTTAATCACCTCATTATCCATACAAATCCATTATTTCCATCATTTCGAGGTGGTATATATATATATATATATATATCATGTTTTCATTTATATGACTGGCAGTAAAATATGAATCATTTCTTTACTCCTTTGAGTATAATTATTTTTCCTCTATTGAGTTTGGCTCGATCTTATATCCAACCATAATCATGTGATAACCACAAAATCACTTTTAGCTTTTAACTTCGGGAACTACCTCATATTCGTGTTCCCTCTTTATCACGTACTTATCCTTTTATTTCATATTCATCTTTTCCTTCGTCATCATTTCGGTCTCTTTTCATCAGTGGTAAAATATTCCACTATTAAATTCTTTTAACCTTTTACATATCATCTATACATTTATTCATTCACTGACTTTAACCTCTTTACTTATTAAGCACATCAATAGAGCAGCTGACCCATAACTCTCTTATAGACTGGCAATAGTATTTAGCTAGACCCATTTCATTCTATATCTCAATCATTATCTCTTCATCCTTGACAGATCCACATCGCTCTGTCATTTGAGATTATATATCTTAGAAAGAGATACTGTCTAGCCAAATCTTTTATTTGCCAATCTTATCATATAAATCACTGTCTTTAAGAGTTTGCGGGGTTATACCACTATGCTGTTCATTTTCCATTTGTGCCATAGACTGTATCGCTATCTCATCATATTATCCATATATATGGTCGCCTCATTCATTAGGCTCATATACCTCACAAGGTATTTCGTTGATCCTATAAACCTCCATAGGGACTCGTAAAAATTATCTCGAGTTCTAATCATTATCATCTTATAACCATTAGTCTTCAACTTTTCATCTAGTGATGCCTTGTACAGAGATTTGTCTTATAAGCTCCTTATACATCTCCGATTAAATCAACTAAGGCATCACTTCACATAGCCGATTATTTGTTCTTCATAAGAACTTTATCATAAAATAGGAATTTAATTCCCCATTTATATTTCATCCTCAATTTACCTCATTCATATTTCCATCCTTTACATCAATACATGTGAATTTCATTATCCACAATATTTTTCAAAATTATTTTCTTAAGCTTTTCAGATTCTTCTATACTCTCCAATATAAGCTTAAGAATAAATTTCATATTTAAAATCGAGTCAACGTTAGTTCAATTTCTCCAATCTATATAACTCTGAAAATTCATCAAGAATCTCCTCCGATGCTTTCTTTAATCATTCATCTCTCATCATTTTGGACATTCATCTTTGTGTCCCATCATTTCATTCAAGGAAAAGATATTTAATATTTAAATCATTTTAACATTTGCTCCGCCTTGATTTACTTATTTCTCATACTTCACAGCATATCAATCCTCTTAATTTATAATGCTGTATTAAGTGTAATTATTTGATTAACACCTTTCACAACTAACCGATTTATTGTTTAAATTTTTTTTTCAATCATCTTCATTTATAATTAAGGTTAGCTGTCATCATCCTCATCTCTTATCTTCACTTACTAACCTTATGTATATTCTCCAATTTCATATACTCTATACAGTACATCATTTCTATAAAACATATTTCAAAATATTTCGGTTTTATAATTATATGTTTAATACCTCAAGGACAGTAGGGATGTATAAAACCAGAATTAACAGTACTGCTATGGATTTCATCCTCTATACTGATCTCTTTGTCAATCATCTCCAGTAATCATATTACTTTTCATCGTATCCAACGATCCCGTAATCAACATCTCATTAATACACTTTTAAGTTAGACCCATAAAATCAATACTAAGTCGCTCATCCTACGACTTCCCTATAACCATTTGGGTCGTATCATCACACTAAGTGTAGTGAAATTTATAATCGAGATCATTATACTCATTTTATGTCCTTATACCATCAATAACTCCATTACTATCAATATATTCAAAATCGACTTGATTTTATCACTATTCAAACCATAATGCCACATAGGGGCATTTTCGTCATTTCAACATTTATTTCTTTCTCCTCGATATACATTTAAATAAGTCATTTTAATATCTATGTGCTGATATTATCCTTTCTGATACTTATATCAGCAATTTAGATCTCATTCGATTTCGACAGAGAAGTTCATTAAAATCCACAATTGGATTATTTTGCTTGTAATTCAGCTTTACATCATCAATTTCTCTGTCAGATCAATCAATTCCAACTTCTGGTGATCTATTTTGACTCCCGACAAAATTTTGAGGGTAGGGGTATTTTGGTCATTTTTAATCAAAAATATTCTCTCCTTCAAATACCTTTAATCGATGATCTTAATGTCTATTTAGTGATGATATTTCATTCCCCTCCTTTATATCATCACTTTCAGGTCTTAGTTCGATCCGGACAGAAAAGTACTGGTGGGGCCCTCACCGAGTCTATTTTTGTTCCTTACCGAACCGACCTTCATTTAGACTATAAGATAACCATTTCAGGTATCATTCCTGAGCCGTTTTCCTTTTTTTACATCCTTAGTTCATAATTCTCACCCCCTTCTAAACACTTAACTCAATTTACAATCATTTATTTTCTCTACGTATTTAGACTACACAATACTACAGAGGATGTTAACATTTCCAACATGTTTCCTTTTCAAAGTATCGACAGACATCAGGCCAACCCTACTTTGATACCATTAAATCTGTCACAGCCCGTGACCCTATTTTTTTACCTTATTCTATACATCTTATATGGTTGGGCTGTCTGCGATACTTTACTCTTCTTTTAGATATTAAGAATTTCATATTAAATTATAATATGAAATACATCCCCTATCTTACTTCATAAGAAAATAGTACTGTGAAAATGTCTAAATACAGAAAATAAATGATCGTACCTCATGTCATAAGTCGAGCTGTCGCATCGTCCCCAAATGCACAGCCGAAGTCCTTTAGATGTCAGACTCTTGGTCCTCGAAAACCTGAAATGTTAAAATTAAGGGGTGAGCTAACCACGGCTCAGTAAGGGAATTATATGCATACTTGATATTCAGCTTCCTATATGCTGAAAATCTTTTTTGTTCATTTTTCCTATGGGCTCTAGGCTCGCATGTAGGAAAGATACTACAGTGGGCTAGGGATCCGGATGGAGTAAGGTAGGTATTTTAAAATACCTATCTTGTCCCGGAACATAGAAGCAACTGTAGAGAATAATTTTCTTTTCGTTTGGAATTTTAATCCCTTTTACCTTTTTATTCCATAACATTTTCATATTCTTTTCAAAATAATGCTTTTATAAAATAAAGCATTTAAATAAAGTAACTAATATTCATATTTTCTTTGAAAAGAATATTATTTAAATTCTCATCATTCTCATTTAAAACTCATTTCATATTTTACTGTACAACCATAATTAGTATAGTACTTTAAATAGTAAAATCAGCTATTAAATCATTTTCGTATAACATATACATCATTTAAATCTAATATTCAATTTAAATTTCCAAAATAAGAATATTAGATTTATTTTTCCTCCTCTTTCCTTTTTGGAAAACACATCACATATTCGTGTCACATATCATATGAAAATCATATCATAGTACTTAAAACAGTACTGAAATAAGCATTTTATAAAAATGTTATAAATCATTTACATTTCACGTATCACATATCATGTAAAACATTTTCATTTAAAACATATCATATATGGAGACTTAGGCACACACGCCCAGCCCGTCCACTGGGTCGTTACTCATATCATGCTATAAACCCTGAAGGGTATAAAATCATCATGTCAGATCTATGGTCATAGTCTATAATTGTCCTCGGCGGATCACTGATCAGGTGTCGGCCGGGACTACATATCACATATCACATATTACATATTACATGTCACATATCACATATCAGCATGATAGGATGCCAACTAGTCTCAAAACAATATTTTTCATCATCAGAAAACCTTTATGGAATTTATAAAAATATATAATTTCATCATTTAAAACCATAAAGGTTATAAAACCATTTAGTGAATATTTAAGAAGTATATATAAAAATATTCACTTTATTTCCTTTCATTTTCCATCTCGTATTATGTGTAACTTACATATCAAGAGAATTTTCGGTGATTTCATTATCATCATTCTTGAAGAGATTTTTCGGTGATTTCATCATCACCATTCTTGAAAAGATTTTTTTGTGATTTCATTATCACCATTCTTGAAAACATGAATATTTTAAAATCACTCTCATTTTATCCATGTTTTTATGGAAAATACTCATTTTCTCGGTTTTCGTGGTTGAAAATCATTTCTTGTAAAATAAAATCATTTATTATGATTTTATGAAATTTTCTAGAAATTTTCAGTAATTTTCGATAATTTTTCGGTAGTATAACGGCTGCCGATTGGCTAGCCTCCTACACAAAAAATACAGTTTATAATTTCCAGCCAGTATATCATCACAAATTTCCAACTGATAAATCACCACAATTTTTCAACCAATCATTTATCGCAATATTTTCATAAAATATTTCTATAAATTATTTCGTAATTAAAACCTGCAGACTGAATATCCTTACAGTGCTGCACATGCATCCCTTACCTGTTCCAGGTCGGCGACTTCCTCTTACCGGTCGCGCCCGTACTCCATCTCTTCCGATTCCTCATCTCGATCGCCGAGAATAATTTCTGGAATTTAAATTCTAAATTTTAGAATTTTCTCAAATTATTTAAATAAATAATTTATCTAAATAATTATCATTAATAATTTCTCAGATTTCTTACCGATTCCCGAGATTCTCGAGTTCCTGAGAATTTTCTGAATTCCTGAACATTTTCCTCTTTTTCTTCCTTTTTCTCTTTTTTCTTCTTTTCTATTTCTTTTCTTTTTCTTTTTCTTTTTCCTTTTTCTTTTCTTTTTCTTTTTCCTTTTCTTTTCTTCCAGCCGGACCGGTCAAACCGGCCAGTGTCCTTCCTAGTCGGTTCTTCACCGGCGGTCGGTTCTTTGGCGATTCACTGGCTCCTCAGCTGGCCGACAGCACGGCGAAACTACCGGTGCCCTTCGTTTACCCTGGATCGACGGCACGGCGGCAGATCGACTCGATTTAGCTTCGGTTTCTTCCGCGTCTTCGCCGGCCTTCCTTCGTCGTTCACCGCGCCTCGGGTGGCCGCCATCGTCTTTCTCTCCCTCCGACGGTGCTTCGATGGCAGTAGCGGTGCCTGGATCAGCCGACACCGCCGTCTACCATTTTTCCTTTCCTTTCCGGCTTCGCCGGTTTTTCGCTTCGATTTTCTTCTTTCCTTCTCTTTTTCTCACCATTTCTTTTCCTCTTCCAGTCACCGGCGTCCTCTCCTCTCTCCGCCGGTGCCATCTTCTTCTCTCTTTCTCCTCTAGCGCCGCTAACGGGGTCGGCTTCCATTTTTGTGATATTAACACAGAAACGGGAGGAACGGGTGCTTCCCGTTTCTGTTATTTCTTCCTCTTTTTTTATATATATTATATATATAAACATAATATAACACACACACACACACATATATATATATATATAAATGATCTTTTATGTATATATATATAAATATATACATATATAAGAAAAGTAAATATTATTTAAATGTACTAAATAGTATATATACATGTATATACTAATGTATATTAATATATACTATATAGTATTTCAATACATATGTATTTGTATAAAAATACATTTATATAATATATAATTATATAAATATATTTTATATTCTTTTCTCTTTTTCTTATTTAATTTGGATTTCCATTTATTCAAATTAAATTTCCTCCTTCATTTCTTATTTCTAATTTAATTTTCCTTTTTATTTCTTATTTAATTTGGATTTCCATTTATCCAAATTAAATTTCCTCAATTTTACCCAAATTAATTTTCTCCACTTCTTCACTTCATCAATTTCGGAAATTTCAACGATATTCCCATCTCGTATATAAATTTTATTTATTTACTTTAATTTATTTATTTCCTCGTCTATTTTCTTTAATATTAATTTCCAAAAATAGAAAATTTGATGTCATCATATATTTGCAGCCTGGGAATAAAGGATTTCGTGTGGTGCGCATAAAAAGATCGAATACGCTACACAGGTAAGAGATGTGTATGTAAGTTGTAGTTAAATTTCGAATGTACATTTATTATGCAAATAATTTATTATGAATATTCTTGAAAGGAATTGCATGGAAATATGTGGAATTGAGGCTATATGTGAAAATTGAAACTGTGTTTAATTTGCTGGAGGGCTAAGGTAATAGCAGCCATTATGCTGCTGAAAATTCTAGAAATATTTTCTAAAAATATTAGAAAATATTTAATTACATGATCTGATGATTTCCTAGCCTTGAAAATAAGGAATTTATTATTTTTCATAAAATATGAAAATATCGAAAAATATTATTTAAATATCATATTACCAATTTGACTGAAATTGAGAATACAAAATATTTCTCTTATATGTCTTTTAATATATGATATGGTGTATGAGATGAAAAGTGAATATTTTATAAATTATTTTTCATGAATATTCACTTTATGATTTAATAAAATCCTTTATAGACTGATTAAAGATTTACTAAATTTTAATTATTTTCATAAAGGGGATTTAATTATGAAAACACTAGTTTGAGACTACTAGGCCCCATATCATGCTGATATGTGATATGTGATACATGATATGTGACATGTGATATGTATTTAGTCCCGGTTGACACTTGATCAGTGTTTGACTGAGGACTACCCTAGACTATGGCCATAGATCTGACATGACTATTATTGCCCTACGGGGTACTTTCTCTCTAGCATGATATATTCTAGGTGATGCCTTAGTCTCTACTTTTATGAGATATGAAATGATACGTGATATGGAAAATGTGTTTAAATGCAAAGGTATATGAATATGTTTTTACAGAAAAAAGGAAAATGATTTCTAACAGGTCACTGTACTGCATGGAGTACCATATTGTTTATGATTTATACAGAGACATATGAAATGAATTTAAATGAGAAATTATGATTTATTTAAACTAATATCTTTTTTTAAGGAATTTATGAATATTAGTTTATTTTGTTTAAATGCTTTAGTTTATGAAAGCATTATTTTGAAAAGGATATGAAATGATATGGAAAATGATTGATCTCAACAACAATATTTACTCCTTATAGTCGCTTCTAGGTTCCGGGACAAGACAGATATTTCAAAATATCTTCCTTACTCCATCCGGATCCCTAGCTGACTATAGTATCCTTCCTATTTCAGTCTTTAGAGCACTTATAGGAAAATAAGGATTTTTGTTGCATATGGATTTCGGAATATCTAGTTTTACATACAATTCTCTTACTGAGCCATGGTTTGCTCACCCTTCTATTTTAACATCTACAGAGTACTTCTAGTGACTGCGTGATTGCATCCGGGGATTGTTGGCTGCGCATATAGTGCCCAAGGCGGCAAGCTTATGTCCTGGAGGTATAATCATTTATTTTATATGTTCCGACATATTTGTTAGCTTTAAATTGCCATACATATTTTGAAATGACAAAAACTTAAGTGAGCTTTAATGTTTTAATTCATATTGTAAATTTGCCTTATCACACATGATTTTCTCAATACATTTTAAGTGATCATACCCAAACATTAAGACCATGATTTAATGATACATCCTTATTGGTCTTAATTCTTTATAAATGTTTTGAATATTTTAGAAAATCACTTAATGAATTTTTGGACAATGTTTTTATCAAAGAAAGTCATGAAAAACTCCCACAAAAGTGCCAATATGTTTTGGGTTGAATTAGGATCAAAGACCACATCATTTCTAACCCAAAAGTGCAGGAAAAACCCATTCTGGAGGAATGGGATCGATCCCCTAAGGAAAGGGATCGATCCCTTTTTGGCAGTGTGCCCCGGAAGGCCAAAATGAAGCATGGGATCGATCCCCTAAGGAAAGGGATCGATCCCTTTATGTCAGAAAGTCTCCAACGGCTATTTTCTGTGAGATACAACGGCTAGCTTCGGTTTTGGCTCCAACCAACGTCCACAAACCATCCAAGGGACTATAAATAGAGGCTTAGAAGCTAAAGGAAGGGAGAGGAACAACCAAGCAACATCTTTCATCATCTTATTCATCTTTCTCAAGCCTCAAACAACAATCAAGAGCTCCAAAGTCTACATCATCTATCATTCTCATATTCATTGTAGTGCTTAGCACAAATATTGTATAGGCTTCTCATTGAGCTTAATTTCTGTAATCACTTGCCTACCTAGAGGCTTATCTTTGATTACATTATTTGTATCTCATCAATCCTTGTAAAGGGGAGGTTTCTCTTAAGCCTAGAAAAGAGGGAGGTTTCTCTTAAGCCTAGAAAAGAGGGAGGTTTCTCTTTAGCCTTAGAAAAAGAGGGAGGTTACTCTTGAGCCTAGAAAAAGAGAGAGGTTTCTCTTGATCCTTGAAAAGAGGGAGTGTAACAAATTCAAGTATAGTGAATTTGGGGAAAATCCTTGGGAGCGTCTCAAGGTAGAGGACGTAGGCAAGGTAGCCGAACCTCTATAAATCGATTGTGTAAATCTCTCTCTCCTTACTCTTTATTTACTTGCACTTATATTGTGTTTATTTCATTGAACTTGAATTGCATGCTTGTCTAGCCTAGAGAACTTAGAAAATATCAATATAGGCTAGAGAATTTAGAGAAACCGAAAAACGAGCTTAAGATTAGATAAAAACCGATTCACCCCCCCTCTCGGTATCGCCTATAAGAGCCAACAATTGGTATCAGAGCTTGGGCTCGAGATTGATTTAGACTAACCTCTATCGAGCAAAACGATCATAAATGGCTCTAGGTGATGATTTTGAGACTAGCTCACAAACTTTAGAAGAATATTCATTTGATGAGCTTCAAGATGCATTTAATGAGCTAAGTGATGAATATAAATCAATGCATGCAAAATATAACAAAAAGTTAAATAAATTTAGAAAAGAGAATGAAATTTTGATGAATACTAATGCTGAGTTGGAGGAGAAAATAAAAGATCTAAGCTCAAAGAATGATGAACTCACCAAGGTGAAATTAGAGCTAGAAAAGAAATTAGAAGACATTAAAGATCAATTGGCAAATCCTAGCTCTTTGACTATTGAGGATGAAAAGGAGAAACCTAGCTCTAGTAAATGCAATGACCATTCTTATGATGATTTACAAAATGCTTTTGATGAGCTAGCTAGTGAATTTGAATGCATGAATTCAAAATACAAGAAAATGATTACAAAACTAGAAATGGAAAATGATGAGTTATTGAATGCCAAGCTTGATTTTGAAAAGAAATTAGAAGAAGCAAATCTAGAAATTAATGAAGTAAATAAAAAGAACTTAAATTTGCATAATTCATTTTCTAGATTCTACATGGGTCAACAAAAGCTAGATCATATGTTAGAGACCCAAAGAGCTTTCTTTGACAAAGATGGGTTAGGCTATAATGAAAAACAAAAAGAAACTCATCTTAGGAATTTCTTAGTAAGCAAAAATTCTATGCATGATACATCTCTCACATGCTCACTATGCAATAGGATAGGACACTCTTCACAAGCATGCACATATAGAAAAACCACATTTAGAGGAAGAGTTGTTAGAAAAATGTGGGTGCCAAAGCATGCAATAAATAATGATGAATTATGCTTGAAATGGATCCCAAAAGGATCTAAAATTGTGAATACTAACTCTCATGGACCCAAGAAAGTTTGGGTACCAAAGCATGCTTGAATTTGTGTGTTGTAGGAGTGTTAGAGCATGGAGATACAAGATACAATGAAGTTTGAATGCTCAACACATCCTCATGGAGTTTGCTTGTGCCAATGAGAAAAAGGAAGAGCTTGGAAATCCATCTTTGACAAATCACAACAATTCCTCAAAGGATGGCTCAAGGTGGATCCAACACATCAAGGCAAAGCATTCTCTAGCAAAGGAGTTTTGTAAGTTTAATTCTTTACTCCTTAAAACTTTATTTGATTATTTGTGCTTTGGTTGATGATTCTTGATGCATTGTGAGTTGTGATTGAGCAAAAAGCATGATTGTTGACTGTTTGATGGACAATTCTTGATGGATGAATGAAAGACATGATTTATGATTTTGAAATGATTTTTGGATTTCTGTAGTTTGAGCAAGTTTGATATGCTTAGATAATATATTTAGTTGCTCAAAAACTGATAAATGTGTCATACATGCAAAATACCATGTCATGAGCTTTAATGAAGAGTTTGCATGTTGGAAATTATGGCATGTTGTTCACATAATATATGCTTTGATGATATATGTGCTTAAAATCTATGTGAACAAGTTTGTTTTGACATATTTATGTAATCTAATGCATTGGTTTTGTCAAAACAAGCATAACTCTCAAAATGACCTCCTTTGAGGCCAAAAATGCTTTTATTGGTGAAAATCCTTCCAAAATTGCAAAATCTTTTGTAAAATGGTTTTCATTCAGATTTTCATTCATACAAGTCCAAAATCATGTTTTACAAATGTCTAAACCTTTACTTGGACTTAAATTACTCAAAAACGAAGTTTTGGCACCTCAAAGGTTGGATTTTCTGTCAAAAACTGCAGAAACAGGATGAGGGATCGATCCCTTAGCAAGAAGGATCGATCCCCTTGAGCAGAATGCAGGAAATTTGCATTCTGGACTTAAGGGATCGATCCCCCTCCCAAAGGGATCGATCCCCCCAGGCCAAAATGGCTATTCTGCACTTTTTTAACCGAATTTGAGAAGGATTTTTCACTTTCTTGATATCTTCTTTCTTCTCAAGTTAAAATTCATTGTTTTAACTTCTTTTTGATGATCTTTAATGTATGAAAATTCATTTTTCATTGATATCATGCCTCAACTTCATCAATTAATATCATTTCCAACAAATGGTATCACTTTCAACAATCTATATCATTTTTCTTGAACTCACAAGTGCAAAATCAGTTTTCTCATTGAAAATGGTCATGAATTGCATAAATCTTGAAATAATCTTGAAATATACTTTAAATGAATACTTAAACATAATTTTGAGATCTATTTCAATGATTTATGGATATATTTGAGAATTTGATGAACTTGTGCATAATGAGTGTTTTTCATATCTTTTGTTCATCTTAGTCAAGCATGCTTATAGGATTATGTCTCTTGGCTTGACTTATCAATTCCACACTAGGTTTCATGATAATTTTACATCTAGTGGATTGATTTCAAATATAAATTCAACAATTGGTAATGGTCATTGGCCTATAATTTGTGATGGTAAATGGATCCTCAATGTTCAAATGCATGAAACTTTATCATCCTTGTACTTAAAGAACTAAGGTCTTAATGACAACACCAACATTCAAAGATAAATGCAAACTTGAACAAATTTATGCATTTATTATTTGAATATTTCCTTGCTCATAATTAGTTAAGGACTTGAATTAGAAAATGAGCATAGGATTTGTGTGCTTGAAACCATGGAAGAAAATATGTTTGCTTGAATTCCTTGATGTTTTGAATCTTCCATATGGTATCAATTTGAGAATATGAATATGGATTAATCTTTTATGATTGTGTACTAATGTTTAATTGATCCATATGCATATTTGATGATCTGTGTTGTGTTCTTGCATATTTAGAATGAGTATTTTCTTGACATGAACACACTACACATAGATATTGGATTCATGCAAAATGCCTAAGTTAACCATTAGTAACAATTGGTATTTAGATTGAAATAACAATTAGTATCATTGGAAACCATATTTTCAATAATTGGTAAGCCAAAACTAAATTACCAATTGGTTTGAGCTTTAAATTGACAATTCTTCTCATGCTCTTTAAGATTGAAATGACTAATAGAGAAGAATTCTCTTAGGATATTTTTGTATGAAACTCTTGTGTGCTAGAATTTGAAGTTAATTGCTATATGATTTAATTCTAGACACAATATTTCTTGAATATGATTTATGAGCACATGCATATGATATGTTATATAATTTTAGCTCATAATCATGATGTATTACCATGCACCTTAGTCGGACCTTAGAGAACAATTGATATACTTAGGTGCTTGCTTAACTTCTTACCAATTGGAACCTTCTTGCAAAATTACTTATCAACAATTGGTATCCAAATTATTTATAAACAATTGGTATTGGATCATAAGTCATATTCATTGCATGAATATTTCATACTCTTTGAGAATATTGACTTATTTATTTGTGCTATAAGTCCCATGTACTAACATGTTTCTTGTTGGATGGAGCATTTTTATTTATTCTCACATAGCCATGATTTTAGGGGGAGCATATTTTTCATTATTTTTCCTTCTTTTTGCTATGACAAAAAGGGGGAGAGATAGAAAAAGGGAGAGATAGATATAGAGAGAGATATTAAGGGGGAGAAATAGTTTAAAAATTCATTTTCAAAACCCATGCTTATATTAAGGGGGAGCTTTATAAAATCTTGCTTTATTTGAGGGGGAGTATTTTATCAAAGAATTTTCAAAGCAAATTTACATTAAGTTTTGTCATATCAAAAAGGGGGAGATTGTTAGCTTTAAATTGCCATACATATTTTGAAATGACAAAAACTTAAGTGAGCTTTAATGTTTTAATTCATATTGTAAATTTGCCTTATCACACATGATTTTCTCAATACATTTTAAGTGATCATACCCAAACATTAAGACCATGATTTAATGATACATCCTTATTGGTCTTAATTCTTTATAAATGTTTTGAATATTTTAGAAAATCACTTAATGAATTTTTGGACAATGTTTTTATCAAAGAAAGTCATGAAAAACTCCCACAAAAGTGCCAATATGTTTTGGGTTGAATTAGGATCAAAGACCACATCATTTCTAACCCAAAAGTGCAGGAAAAACCCATTCTGGAGGAATGGGATCGATCCCCTAAGGAAAGGGATCGATCCCTTTTTGGCAGTGTGCCCCGGAAGGCCAAAATGAAGCATGGGATCGATCCCCTAAGGAAAGGGATCGATCCCTTTATGTCAGAAAGTCTCCAACGGCTATTTTCTGTGAGATACAACGGCTAGCTTCGGTTTTGGCTCCAACCAACGTCCACAAACCATCCAAGGGACTATAAATAGAGGCTTAGAAGCTAAAGGAAGGGAGAGGAACAACCAAGCAACATCTTTCATCATCTTATTCATCTTTCTCAAGCCTCAAACAACAATCAAGAGCTCCAAAGTCTACATCATCTATCATTCTCATATTCATTGTAGTGCTTAGCACAAATATTGTATAGGCTTCTCATTGAGCTTAATTTCTGTAATCACTTGCCTACCTAGAGGCTTATCTTTGATTACATTATTTGTATCTCATCAATCCTTGTAAAGGGGAGGTTTCTCTTAAGCCTAGAAAAGAGGGAGGTTTCTCTTAAGCCTAGAAAAGAGGGAGGTTTCTCTTTAGCCTTAGAAAAAGAGGGAGGTTACTCTTGAGCCTAGAAAAAGAGAGAGGTTTCTCTTGATCCTTGAAAAGAGGGAGTGTAACAAATTCAAGTATAGTGAATTTGGGGAAAATCCTTGGGAGCGTCTCAAGGTAGAGGACGTAGGCAAGGTAGCCGAACCTCTATAAATCGATTGTGTAAATCTCTCTCTCCTTACTCTTTATTTACTTGCACTTATATTGTGTTTATTTCATTGAACTTGAATTGCATGCTTGTCTAGCCTAGAGAACTTAGAAAATATCAATATAGGCTAGAGAATTTAGAGAAACCGAAAAACGAGCTTAAGATTAGATAAAAACCGATTCACCCCCCCTCTCGGTATCGCCTATAAGAGCCAACAATATTCTATAGTACTATGGTGTTGTAAATTAAATAGGGGATGTAAATGATAAATAAATTCTCAATATGTAAATATTTCATTAATTATAAATTACATTTTGTTAAATAGTTAATGTATACGGAAAAAGGAAAGTAAGGCATCACAGACAGCCCATCATATAAAATGTGTGGAAAAACATGAAATAATGTAGACACGAGATGTGACATGGTCACTGGTTACTTTAAACTTCTAGTGATTCTTCGTAGCGGATTTCTCGTAAACTGATGAGCCATTTAGGATGGTGAGAAGGGGGTGAGCTTTGGAGAAAGCCCAGTAAGAAACATATATAAAAGTGCTTACTAATGCATTTAAATAAAATCATTTATTTTACTAAAAAAGGAAAAGCATATTGAATATAAATATAAATATTAAAATGCATAAAAATATTTATTTTCCTAAGGGCTCACTAGGGGACAGTATAGGAAGGATATTATAGTCAGCTAGGAAACCGGGTGGAGTATGGAAGGTACTTTGAAGTAGTTGTCGTGTTCCAGTCCCCAGAAGTGACCATAGGGAATAGACAATTGTCGATAAAATAATTATGCAGTATAAAATATTACTAATTTCATGTAGTTTCCAATCAATAAAAACATATAAACAATTTTATTTTAAACAATTTCATGATGCAATTTCAGTATGCAATCTCAATAACCAATATGGTAACAAATTCAAGATCATGAAATAATATAGTGATTTCAGTAATTTCATTAGTGCAGTAAAACGATTCTTTTAAAATCATTAAAATAGAATAATGCACTTGTATCGAGAAAACTCATATCACTTCTTTTGTCACTTGTTAGTCAATAGTATATTATTCTTGTAAACCAAATCATTTAGTAAATCAATCGTCTATCAAGTATCACATATCAATGGAAAAATAATCTCCCAGAGATTCATGCACGCACTATATCCCATAAGGGACCTATATAGGAAGGCTAGGGATCCGAAACTCTTTAGCCAATCCTATGAAACACTATAATGAATGGCCATCATCGATCACTCACAGTTCGCACTGGTCAGGTGTTTACTGTGTAAACCTGTGGTTTTGACCATAGTCCCATAGTCATATACAAGTAAACTTGTGGACTGATCAGGTCTCGCAGTCATATACACGTAAATCACATAAGCACATAAGTATGCATGATCATCAGGGAGACATCAATTACATAAAATCATATCATTTAACAATAGAAATCACTTTCAAATAGCAATTATCTTCAGTCAGTCGAAAATCATGTAAAACAGTAATTTATGCAATTTAAACAATTCATGTAAATTTTCTCATGGAAATCATTTAACAAAAATCATTTCTTGCAATTCATGTCATGTAATTCATTTCATACAAATCATTTCGTGTAATGCAATTCATGTAACGTAATTCAATTCATGTAAAATATTTCGTGTAAGGCAATATTTAGGCTTGTAGAAATTAAAGATAAATTTATTTCTTGTGTTCAAAAAAATTGGGAAGGAGCGAATTAGACGAGATTTCTAAGAAATTTCAAATAACAATAACACATATCCTATACGACTCCTATACATGTTTCTTACCTCTATTCCGCGCAATATAAAAATCCACTAAAGCCTTTACGTTTCTTTATTTCCCGAATTTAACACTGCATGGAGATTCCAAATATATTTTAAATTTCATGTTCCACTTATAACAATTGTTTTATTGATTTCTATCTTCTAATTTAAAATTTCCATTAATTAATTTATTTTATTTTCTACCAATTACCATAATTAAATTATACTAAGTGGACATTTCTTCCAAATTTCATTTCTTAATTAATTTCATTAACATTGACATTTATAATTTATAGTCTAATTCTTAAACCATGAAAATTCTCACGGTATTCCTATTTTCCATGTTATCAATCTCATTACTTTATTTATTTATTTGTTCATTTAATTTCCTATTAAATGTCCTAGCATAACGATACTTTTATTGAAATCTTTCCTTATTTTAATTTCACTAATAAATCATATTTCAATTCTAATAATTATTCTTTTAATCCTTATTTTCTATTTATCATTTTTCAAGATAAATTTATTTTATTTCAAATTGAATATCTAAATATAACTATAATTAAATTGACTTGTTTCTCTATTATCTTCAATTATTTAGTATAGTCAAATATTTTATTCTTATGTTGTATTATTATTATTATTATTATTATTATTATTATTATTATTATTATTATTCCAATTCAAACTTTATGTTTAATCTTTGTTCACCATTAATATTAATCCCATTATTTGCTTACATCAATATTACTTCCATTTTATAATTTCCATAATTAATTTATCTTGGTCTTTTATTGAATACCAATACATGCTCACAATTAAATTTATTTTGTTTTCCTATTAATGATCATAGGGTAATTTCAATTAAATTATATTCTTTCTTTCTAATTCTGTAAGAGCCTCGCCCGTCTCACCAGGCCGTCTGCGAGCATCCCCTAGAAGTCCCACACTCCCCAGATTTACTCTTACAACATCGTCAAGGCCTCGCCCGTTCTAGTGGGCTGTCGGTGAGCATCCCTTATGCGCACTCGCCCTAGGTTTGCCTTGACAGTGAGAGTAGGCGGTTGCCTAACACTCACTGGTAACATGATTGTAAGTCTTGGGTATCTAAGGATGCCAGGGTTCGAGCCTTGGCAAACACGCTCAAGGCATTATCCTGAGTTCTTCAGGAGCCTTAGGACAAAGCCGTGAGGGTGGGCGACCTCCCAGAGCGGACAATACGTTGTTAGTGAGTGTTGGGCGACCACCTACTCTCGCTGTCAAGGCAAACTTGGGGTGAGTGCACCTAGGGGATGCCCGTCGACGGCCAACTGGAACAGGCGAGGCCTTGACGATGTTGTAAGAGTTAACTTGGGGAGTGTGGGACTCTAAGGGAATGCTCGTTGACGTCCTGCTGAGACGGGCGAGCGTTTTTATGTAAGAGCCTCGCCCATCTCACTAGGCCATGGGCAAGCATCCCCCAGGTGACCTCGCCCCAGGTTTGCCTTGAAAACGAGAGTAGGCAGTATCCCAACACTCACTAACAACGTATTGTCCGCTCTGGGAGGTCGCCCACCCTCACGGCTTTGTCCCAAGTCTCCTGAAAAACTCAGGATAATGCCTTGAGCGCGTTTGCTAAGGCTCGAACCCTGGCATCCTTAGATACCCGAGCCTTACACTCATGTTACCATTGAGACAAAAGGAGCCTTGGGACAAAGCCGTGAGGGTGGGCGACCTCCCAGAGCGGACAATACGTTGTTAGTGAGTGTTGGGCGACCGCCTACTCTCACTGTCAAGGCAAACCTGGGGCGAGGTAAGCTAGGGGATGCTCTCCGACGGCCTGGTGAGACGGGTAAGGCTCTTAAATAAAAAACTTGTCTCAATGGTAACATGAGTGTTAGGCTTAGGTATCTAAGGATGCAAGGGTTCGAGCCTCAGCAAACGCGCTCAAGGCATTATCTTGAGTTCTTCAGGAGCCTTAGGACAAAGCCGTGAGGTGGGCGATCACCAAAGCAGACAATACGTTGTTAGTGATTATGAGCGATCGCCTACTTTCACTGTCAAGGCAAACTTGGGGAGTGTGGGACTCTTAAGGGATGCTCGTCGACGGCTTGGTGAAACGGGCGAGGCTCTTACATAAAAAAAATGTGTTTTTATATAAGAGCCTTGCCTGTCTCACCAGGCCGTCGACGAGCATCCCCTAGGAGTCCTACACTCCCCAGGTTTACTCTTACAACATCGTCAAGGCCTCGCCCGTTCCAGTGGGCGAGCATCCCCTAAGCGCAGTCACCCCAGGTTTGCCTTGACAACAAGAGTAGGCGGTCGCTCAACACTCACTGGTAACATGAGTGTAAGTCTCGAGTATCTAAGGATGCCAAGGTTCGAGCCTCAACAAACACGCTCAAGGCCTTATCCTTTAAGGAGCCTTGGGACAAAGCCGTGAGGGTGGGCGACCTCCAGAGCGGACAATACGTTGTTAGTGAGTGTTGGGCGACTGCCTACTCTCACTGTCAAGGCAAACCTGGGGCGAGTGCGCCTAGGGGATGCTCTCCGACGGCCCACTGGAACGGGCGAGGCCTTGACGATGTTGTAAGAGTAAACCTGGGGAGTGTGGGACTCCTAGGGGATGCTCACCGACGGCCTAGTGAGACGGGCGAGGCTCTTACAGGTAAACTAACCAAAACTAAGAAAAAGGAGGCAACTCGTAATTCTAATCTTTTAGAGATTATCAAAATTGTAAGGTCTAATAAAAGGGGTGAGTCTTATGGCAAACATGGCACAATTGGGTAGTACATGGGACCATTTGCTAAATACTTGCAATAATGTGGAATTGTTCCAGAATATACCATGCCTAGTAGTCCTGAACAAAATGGTGTGGCCGAAAGGCGGAATCGCACTGTTAAAGATATGATGAGGAGTATGATAAGTAGAACTAAACTTCTTGAGTCTCTTTAGGGTGAAGCCATTAAAGCTGCCTTGTACATCCTTAATAGAGTCCCTACAAAATTCATTCCTAAAACTTCTTTTGAATTATGGATAGGTAGGAAACCTAATTTGAGCCATTTTAGAGTTGAGGGTTGTCCTATAGAAGTAGGAATATATAACCCTTTAGAAAGAAAGACTAAACCAAGGACTGCTCGTTGCTATTTCAGAGGGTACTCAAAGCATTCTAAGGGATATCGGTTCTTTTGTCCTACTCATGGAACCAAGATTATCAGAATTGGATATTGTTGATAGTGATGTCATGATCAAGTTGTCAATGAAGAAGAACCTATTAGATATGTTGACATTCCTTGCATATTTCTCATAATGATGATTTGCCTATGATTGATGAGATAGTAAACCATTAGGAGCAAGATGAAAATCCCTTAAATCCTTATCTTTATCCTACTAATGTTTCTCAAAATTAAGGAGTTGAGAATGAGATGCCTTTAAGAAGATCTACTAAGGACAAGAGATCTGCTATTTCAGATGACTATTTCAGATGACTATCTAGTTTATCTTGGGGAAAGTGATTATGACATTAGTCATGTAATAGATCCTGTGACCTTTAATGATGTTGTTAGTTGTTCTCAATCTCAAATGTGGATGAATGTAATGAAAAGATGAGATGGATTTCTTTGCATGGAATGGAGTATGGGAAGTTGTTGAGCTTTCAAAAGGATGTAAGCTGATAGGTTATAAATAGGTGTATAAAACCAAGAAAGATTCTAAGGGAAAGATTGAAAGATTCAAGGCTAGATTGGTGGCTAAAAGGTTCACTCAAAGAAAGGTTGTAGATTATAATGAGACATTTTCACTGATATCTACCAAAGATTCTTTTAGAATTATCACGGCTTTGGTTGCCCACTTTGATTTGGAACTTCTTCAAATGGATGTAAAGACAACCTTCTTGAATGGTGATCTTGAGGAGGAGGTTTACATGGTACAATCAAAGGTTTTAAAGAGTCTGGGAAAGAACATTTAGTTTGTCGGCTTAAGAAATCCATTTATAGCTGGAAACAAGCTTCTCGGTAGTGGTTCTTAAAATTTGATGAGGTAGTTATTTCCGTTGGTTTTGAGGAAAATAAAGTTGACCTATGCATATATCTCAAGATCAGTGGGATTAAGTACATATTGCTTATGTTGTTCTTGGATGATATTTTGCTAGCATGTATGTTGGGCTATTGCATGAGACTAAACAGTTGTCTAAGACTTTTGATATGAAAGATCTTAGGGAAGCGTCCTTCTTTTTGGGATTGAGATTCACAGTGATAGATCTCGAAGTTTATTGGGACTTTCACAGAGGGCTTACATTGATCGTATGCTCCATGGATTTAACATGGAGAATTGTAAAGGTGGTGAAACACTTGTTGTGGAAGGTCATAAATTTAATCTCAATCAATGTCCAAAGAATGACTTGGAGAGAGAATCCATGAAAGATATACCTTATTTTAGTGCGATTAAGAGTTTTATTTATGCCCAAGTTTGCACTCGACCGAATATAGCTTTTGCAGTAGGGGTTCTTGGCAGGTATTTATCAAACCCTGGGATGGATCGTTGGATTGCTGCCAAGAAAGTCATGAGGTACTTGCAGAAAACCGAGGATTACATGGTCTGCGAAAAAGTAGACAATCTTGAGATAAATTGGGTATATGTATTCTGACTTCACTAGATGTCAGGATGATATGAAGTCTACTTCAGGATATATTTTCCATGTTAGCAGGAGAAGCTATTTCTTGAAAGAGTGTTAAGCAAACAATTTTAGCTTTTTTCCGCCATAGAGGTTAAGTTTGTTGTATATTATGGCTGCTACACAGGCTATTTAGCTTAAAAACCTCATCTTAGGACTTAATATTATTGATTCTATCTCTAGACTACTTAAGATTTATTGTGATAATAGATCTGCAATGTTGTTCTTTAAGAACAATAAAAGTAGTAGTGGATCTAAGCATATGGAGATTAAATATCTCAAGGCCGAAGACTTTGTGAAATTGACATTGTTGTTGAGCACATTGATATTGATAGCATGATTGCTGATCCATTGGCTAAGGGATTGAGACCTAGTGTCTTTCGTAAACATGTTTATAGCATAGGTATTTTGGGGTCATTTAATGTATTGGTTTATTGGGAGTGTGTTGCTTGTGACTAAACACTCATTTATTTTACATCATGCTATCGTATCAATGTGCTCAACAACAATGTCACCACTTTTCACAAAGTCTCTGACCTTGAGATATTTAATCTCCATATACTTAGATCCACTAGTACTTTTATTGTTCTTAGAGAAAAACACTACAGATCTATTATCACAATAAATCTAAAGCGGTTTAGAGATAGAATCAACAATATTAAGTCCTGAGATAAGGCTCTTAAGCCAAATAGCCTACGTAGTAGCCCCATAACATGCAACAAACTCAACCTCCATAGTGGATGAAGCACAAACAATTAGAATATTCTAATAAGTTGAGCTTAAGTTTTGAGTTTTAAGATCAAAATGAACTTGAATCTAACATTAGATCATTTCAATTTGATTCGATTCCATCCGCAGTCCCTTGGTCTGAATTAAAGCTATCTTTTATAAGAGAAGAGGATGATATGGGTATATAATCATTTTATCCAACTTTTATATTTTCACGTTGGTGCATCACTTTTCCGTGCTTGTGCAAATGTGCTTTCATGTTAGTATCAACTGATTGGAATAACAAGAGCAAGGAAACATTCAAGCTGGTCATGGCCAGAAAGTGATTGATATAAAATCTGTAATTTGTTCACGTCGATAATGTTGCAACTTCCTTCTTTTTGATGTTTACAAGCTATATTTCTAGGATTGACAGTTTATTGTTTAAGTTTTTGTTTTTGTTTTTCTTAAAAATGTTAGACTCAAGTATTTGGCTCCTGTGGGAGACTTGGTTGGCACACATAGAGACCACTCATTGTCTGCAATTTTCGTGGCCACTTTGCTTGTTGATGATCAATTTTTGTCTATGATTTTTAGTCCCGGCCCACAATTAAAAACATTTATTGTTGCAAAATGCGAGAGAGAGCTTTTAGACCCTTTTACCTTGATGGCAGCAGGCAATCTGCTAGCTTTGGCAATAGGCAATTTGCTTCGCACTTGTTTGTAGCTTCTACTCCTAGTAAAAGTAAGACAAGCAGAGGTGATCACATTCAAATGGTGCTGGCGGCTGGGAGATCTATGAATTTTGCGTTACAAGACATTTCAAGACAAATGTAGGGTTGTCAACAAGATGGATATCCGTTAATTTTGAGGTATTTGAACTCAAACTTGATTATGTTTTAGATTACTCGAATATGATTAACTATCCAAATATTTTTATTTTTACTACTTGAACTCTACCCATTTAATATATGAAATATCATTTAACTACTCGAACTCGATTAAATACCCATTTATTTAGTTAAAGTTTGACTTTCAAATTTAAATTCAAGATCAATTTTAATGCATATTATTAGGAAAATTTTAATTCATAAAAATAAATTAATATTAAAAATCATAATTAAAATACTTAATGAATTAATTTAATTAAGTATTATATTAAAAATAAATAATTTATAAATAAAAATGTATACAACAATATTTTAAAAATATTATTTATAATCGGGTTTGGGTAGTAGGGCATAAGGTCACTACCCGAACTCGTAATAGGTAGTACTTGATTATTACATACCTTAATCCTACTTAATCAAGTTAAGTAATACAAGGTACTCATTTATAAGATACCCATTTACATCCCTACTTATGTCAATGATTATCTAACTTTTGGAAACTGAAAATACAAATTTGTTCTGCAGCCTGAAGTAGATTCTTGAATCTTGTGTATGCGGTGACTCAATCCAACTATTTTGTGGGGTGAGCAACTACTAGAGCTGTCAAAATGGGCTAGCTCGGGCCAAAAAGCCTTTTTTGTTAAATGGGCTTGAAAATGCAAGCCCATATCCGGCCCTAAGGGCTAACGGGCTTAAATGGGTCGGCCTGTATAAGAAATTAAAAAAATTAAAATTTATATTAAAATCCCATTTTTTAGTAAATAAATAAAATAAAATTTGAAATAAATATTAAACAAACGTCAAATAAATCCATATCAATCCATCAAGTTTTTAACATCATTTGAACATTACATATTAATAGTCTAACAAGCATAATATAAATTATTTTAACAAACCTATATACTGAAAAACATGTCTTAACAATATTAAAAATAAAAAACATGATAAATAGATATGTGTCCATCCATCTCCTCTATAGTGTCAATCACATTCAATCAATTCTTTTTTAACTTCGTCATCTACAAACATAAATAAAGAACAATATAAGAACTCACAAGAATTAAACTTATGAATTGATTAAAAATTGTCAACTAATTAATAACATACCTTCAAAACCAAAATCCAATTTTGAGTGCAAATGAGAGTTTTCACGTTCTCATGATTAAGAAAATTTCGATACTTATTTAAAACACAAGAACCAATACTAAAAGAACTCTTCGATGCCACCGTTGTTATTGGAATGCTCAAGATATCACAAGCTATACTTGCAAGCTTTGGAAATCTTGGCTTATGATTTTTCCACCATTGTAGCACATTTAAATCTTCAACCATACTACCCATAATCTTTAGCTCTTCTAAATAAAGAGCTAATTAAGATTTTGGTTCTTTCACTTGAATAGTTTCAAATCTTTTGAAAGCCTATATGATTGGATATTTCAAAATAAATTAATTGTCATTACAAAAGAGAATTTAAAATAAAGTATATACTTAGAAAACAAAAATGAACTTACATTACTCAAAGCGAATGTATTTTTCCCTTTCAACTAACATGTGTAAGAAGTTATGAGTTATTAGATTGGTTTGAAGTAATTTAGTAATATTAAATAGAATTAATTTTATATATTTTACTTTGACTAAAATGTTAAATATATAAATAATTAAAATAAAAATAAAACTTTAATATAATTAAAAATATTTAAAAAATTAAACGGGCCGACCCATTTAAGCCCAGATTAAATCGATTTAGGCTTCGACCTAAATGAGCTAGGTCAAAAAGCTCTTTTTCTTAAATGAGTTACAAAATGAGATCCAAGCCCGAAATAAATGGGCCAGGCCGAGCTGGCCCAACGGGCCTTGGCCATTTTGACGGTGCTAGCAACTATTGAAACTGAACATAGTGGTTGAAGATAAACTTCTTCTGACTCTTGGATAACTTGTAAGTGGTTTTGGAAGACTTTTTGCTAGTAGTTTTATTTTAATTATTGCTTCAATTTTAGTAGCTAATTTTTGTTTATTTGTCTGAAGCAATTTTCTAGTATGGATGGTTTTGTTTGTTAAAGGTGTGGGAAAAGAAATTTGAAAAACTCCCAGTCCAATACTTTATAAGCAAATTAATTTACTTTTTTTGTCGAAATTTTTTGGTATCCGAAAGTTATTTTAGATATAATAATAATAATAATAATAATAATAATGTTCCATCTTTTTTCCTTCAATATAAAAGTACATTCGTAGTATTCAATCTAGAAGTTATCAATGAATTTTTAATTTATCGACGGAATGTTATTACCAACAAACTTAAACTAAATGCTGACGGTGTTTTTAGTGGAAAATTTTCATCGTTAATAATGTAAACAATGGAGTATAAATTTTTATCGACAAAAAATTTTGTGGATAAAATTTTCATTTTTTGCTGTGAAAGTATAATTGTGATTTAAATCATGGTTTTAGGTTCTAACAAAAGTTGAAGCAACTGAAAATCACGAATGATTATTTTTTATCTTTATAAGAAGCATCCATGAAATGGCTTAATCGAAATGACTGTGCTTGCAGGAGCTTTTTCACTCCTTAAGGCTTACAAAAAGAAGCCCTGTTTTATAAGCCCTGCCACAATTGGCATTGAGGAAACCAAAAAAAGTTCGGCGCAATAAGTAATTTTTATTATTTTCATTTTAATTTGGAAGAGATTTTTTTTTCATTAATTTGGAAGAGATTCGAGTCTAATTGTTTAACTAAATAAATATATGCATTATCATTGTATCAAATACTGAGAAGTAGATACACATGATTAAAGGAAAAAGTTTGGCATCAACTTTCCATTCAAAATTATATATTTATAATCAAATGCGGAATGCCAGTTCAGGTCAATAAGAGTATCGTACTTTGCAAATATTCTCGGCCATTATTGCTCAAAAAAAAAATAAAAATAGAAAAGAAAAGCTGAATTTGGTTGGCTTAAAAGTATACTATAAGAACTCAACTCTGGAGTCTGACAACAACAATTATGTAAAAGCACATGGGGGACAATTATTGAGATGAAGAGCTAATTAATTTATCTTCAGCATTATTTTATACCTTTTTGGTGGCATCAACAGATTTAGAGCCGAAAAGAATGAGTTTCTAAAAAGGAAAGGAAGAAGTTGGAGTTATTGTACCATTGAGAACTCAAAGCCAATTTTTTAACTGCAAAACTAGCAGGCCTTACGGGTAAATATGGTAGAATCTCTGCAACGTCACCAACGATGAATAAACGAAGTTAGACAGCTTCATCCACCATTGAATGCGAAAGATATGTGTAGTGTCCAATGGTTAAAACGCCGAATTCAAAGTACGAAAATTCGTCTGTTTATTTTATTTTATTGAAATTTTTATAATAAAATCACAAATTTTAATTTTATTGTAACATAATTAAACGTAAATTGAAAATCATGAAATGTAAAATATGTTAAAAATATTATAAAAATATGATTATCAATTTAAACATTAATGTAAATAAATTTAAACACATAGATAATTTTACTATAATGTATGTCTATGTTAATTATCCTGTGTTTACATACTTCTAACATATTTTACACTTAAAGTTTTAAATTTATACTTAATTATATATTGTTTATATTAAGCTTAAGTTAATTATTAAGTGTTTACGATATTTCTAATATATTTTATGACTTTAAATTTATGCTTAACCATGTGTTTTTTACGTTTACTTTACGGTAAGGTCAAAATTTATAACCAAACTATAAAATTTCCCCTTGATTTATGCATAAGAAGAAAAATAAAGCATTCCACTCTACAAATGCTGAATTACAAACATGATATTGGAGAAAATTTTCCTAACCAATATGCCTAAATACTCAAAAGCTATACACATATTTCACATGATCTCATCTCACCGCTCAACCCCATTAAAGAAAGACATGACCATGAGCAAAACAATAATATAAAGAGAGAAATTTTACCAACTATCATGATTTGCCAAGTGCTAATTCATGTTGAAATGTGATTCAACAGCTCAACAACTTGATTCATGGCGGGCCTTTCCTTAGACAAATCATTAGTACACATACGTGCAATTCGGAAATACTCCTTGACCTCATCTTCAACTAACCCTTTTCTTGGAATCTTCTGATATACCATTTGTGTGTGTCGATTTTGGGCCATCATCTCTCCAGCCCACTCCACGAGTCCTACGTCTTTCCCTTCCAACCTCACCGGCCAATTCGGCCGGTTTTGAGTGGCAATCTCGAGCATCAATATTCCGAAACTGTAAACATCCGCCATAACTGTGGCAGCCGTGTTCCCTTCCCGGTACTCCGGCGGCATGTAACCCATTGTCCCGGCGACTTGCGTGGAGACATGTGAATGGGCCTCTTGGACTTGTCGGGCGAGCCCAAAATCAGAAATATGGGCGACAAAATCGTTATCCAACAAGACATTACTAGCCTTGATATCTCTATGGATAATGGGCGTATCAAGCCCATGTAAATAAGCCAGTCCATTAGCTATCCCAGTAACGATTCTCTTCCTCGTATCCCAAGATAACGGTAACCGGCCAACCGAGTTTTCGTGTTCCTCCTCGTACAACCACTGGTCCAAACTGCCTCTCTCGATGAACTCGTAAATCAAAACCAGATCAAGACCCGACGAGCAAAACCCGAGAATCTTGACGATGTTTTCGTGACGAAGCTTACCTAGGGTTTCCATCTCAGCTCGAAACTCTCGGAGCCCCTGAAAAGCATTGGGGTCCAGCTTTTTTATAGCGACGGTGACTCCATTAGAGAGAGTAGCTTTGTAAACATAGCCGAAGCTTCCGTCGCCGATGATGAGGTCCGAGGAGAAGTTCTTCGTGGCGGCAGCTAGCTCCGCCATGTCGAGACGGTTGAGAGACGGGTCGAAGGCGGCGCTGTCACATGTTGTGAGGTAGGGTGGGGTAGGGGCTGGGCGGGTTTGGGTTAACGATCGGGTTTGAGTAGGGTTTGGGTGGGCGGGCTTTTTGGTTGATTTGCAGATTAAGATAATGAAAGATAATATTAAAGATACTAAAAAGAAGCTTAAAATCGCTGCCAAAACTGCTTGAAGACTTCGATCCATTGAGAAAAAGGAAAAATCAGACGAGAAGAAGAAGAGAAGAGGAAGGAGCAGCCATGGGAAATGGAGGGAGGCTTTGTTTTCAGTGACGGAAGAGGGCCAGAGGGGAAGAGGAAAGTCAATGGTGGCGGAGTAGCGCAGAGGACGAGTCAACGGGAGAGAAGAACAGAAATCGTAGGATAGAGTGTAGGTGTCCTTGGTAAATAAATATGGCAAGAATTCACAAATGCCTGACACCGACTCTGACCCATTTGTTCAGTTTTTCGGCCTTTTTGGGTTCCATTTTCGCCGTAAATTAGGTGTGTTTTAGAATTTTAGGTGAAAATTAGTCAAGAAAAAAAAATCTGTTCTGCTTATATATTTTTGCCTATGGAGCTATTTGTTGTTGGTATTGTTTAATAAAATCGTACTATATACGATACGTATCATGTAATATGATTCAATTTATTATATAATATGATTTGATTTACTATAAACTTAATACGTATTGATATAAAAAATTTATTTTATCACGAATTCGTAGTGTATCTATCGATACACAAACGAATCGATGCGCATCATATAATACACGGATATATTTCGATACACTTTATATTGAAATTGGATCAGGCCCAGTAAAAATTTTATTTGACCCAATTAATGAAAAATGTAATTTTAATAGTTTTTTAACTTAAAAAACACTTAAAAATATATTATCTATATAATTTAATCTTGAAATATTGAAAAATAAATTAAACTTTTAGTTAATAAATTAAAAATAAAAGTTATATAAAAATATTGTTTAAAACTGTATATTATTAATGAGTATATTAGTTTGAAAACGATCACACTTCTTATTTTTATTATATACTTATTTAATCCTATTAATATGTATAATATTTTTTATTTTTCTTACATGTATATATTATTTATAGTTAATTTTAAAATTATTTACAGTATCTTATAATACGGTACTCGATTATTAAAAATAAAATTTTAATTTATGATACGTATCTCAATTTAATAACTATGGTTGTTGGGCTTATAATTTGTTTCGATGATTGGGGCTATCATAAAATGTATTGTTCAAATAACTTTTTTTTTTCAAAATGCTGTTAAAAAAAAGTTAAATTAATGTTTAACAAATTCATTGTAAAAGTACAGCAGAAGGTTAAAAATAAAATTTTTGTATATTTTTAAGAAATGAAAAATAAAATAATAAACTTTATTAAATTAAATCACAAAATTTTAAGTGAAACAAATAAATAAAACAAAATAAAAATTTTATTAATTAAAATGAAATTAATATAAAAATGAGACAATATAAATAAATTATTGTAAAAATAATATGAATTATTTTTTATTATTTTGTAAATTATTGAAAAATAATGTGAAAATATAAAAATTTTCACTAAATACATGTTATTGAAATTATAACTTATTGAAAAAGTTCTAATTTATAACTTCATTAAAAAGTTCAAATCTGCTTCTCTTATAAACTAAAATTTTTAAAATTTTGAAAAACAAATATTTGATTTCTATTTCTAAAGTAGATAAACTCCTTCATAAGACAAGCCAAACATACACTTATTAAGTCTATGTATTGAAATTTGGAAACTATGTGCATTCATATTTACCTTTTAAGAAAAATTCTAAACGTTTAATAAATATGGTTTAGATACAAAACAAACATAGTTATTATTATTGTTGTTGTTGTTGTTATTGTTGTTGATATTTGAATAATTTAAAAAAAAATTGTGTTGTAATGTTTGCACCTACCTATGACAGCCTTCGAGATAAGCATCTTCTCTATTATTCTTTCTGTCCCTTAAAAATTGTTCTAGTTTTTTTTAATTATTATTTTAATTTTTTTCAAATTAAAAGGTTAACTTTTATTTTATCTTTTATTTTTCTAAAGCTTAGGATGGCAATTGCTTCAAATGTCAATTTCACTTTGTTTTATTTTAGGCGTCATATCATTTTTAAATAAAGATCAAGTTCTGTAAATTAGGTAATTTATTATTTCTTTTGTGGTTTTTTTTGTTATTTTATGAGATTCTGTACAATGATGGTAACAAACAATAAATAAGAATATATATATATATATATATCTATATATATAAAGTTGAGAATTTAATTACATTATTATTTTATTTTTTAATTTTATAAAAAAATAGATAAAAAAATTCTTTCAAACTCTTTTTTTTTTACAAAACAAAAGTATTTTATCTTTTTCACTTTTTTTTTTCTCTTTTAAAATTTTCTTGTTTTACTATTTTTTAGTCATATCAAACAAAGTCTAAATGTTAGCTAAATGCTGATGCGCAATAAAATATTTCATTTTTTTATTATAATTGGATGTAGAAGTTGAATCTTTTAGGCTCGTATTCCAACTTTACAACACGTTTCAATCTCATTTCTATTCAAAAAAATTATTGTATGTATATGATACAGATACAAAGGGAAAGGAATTAGCACAGAGCATTGCTGTGACACGTGGAAGAAGAGAAACAAGGAGGCCTGCTAGGTATGAAGACTAGTTGCCAGCCGTGACAGGGATCAAGACATTAGATCAGTTAGAAATCAGTTGGCATGGGCGGAAAATGATAGAAAGACAGTTATGTAGTTAAAGCTGTTAGTACTATGACTATTGTAGAGGTTATAAATACAGCAGTGTGAAATGTAATTGACATGATATGAATAAGAATTTTTTAGATCCCTCTTCTCATTTACTTTCTTGTTCTCTTTTTCTCATCTCTTCCTCTGCAACTTGGAATTCCCGATAGATTCTACTTTAGAATCTATCATTTGGTGCTTTCATTGCTTACACATGGCTTCCACACGAAGCAAATCTTTGGATGATCGAGTCGATCGACAAGAGCAACTTTTGACACAGTTTCAATCAGAAATTTCTGATGTGCATAATGAGATCTCACAAGTTTGTACATATATGGAATCCATGGGGATGAATGTGGCCAACATTTCAACTCAGTTAAATGATTTTGCATTCAAGATTTCAGCCTTGTGTGCAAATATAGAGCAAGGAAGGCAACAGCACACGAGTTTTAGTTCTCCCAACCTCAACCAGAACGTTAGAACACCATCAAACTCACCTGGAATAGCTCTGGTGAACCTCAAACCGCTGCGGATTGATGTACCAAGATTTGATGGTGGTGATCCGACAGGGTGGATCTTCAAGATCCAACAGTTCTTTGATTTTCATGGTACACCGCCGGAGCAAAGGTTACAGGTTGCTCCCTTTTATTTCGATGGAAAAACACTGGCCTGGTATCAATGGATGTACAAGAACCAGCAGATTTCCAGTTGGGATGGTTTCTTAGAAGCGTTACACGTAAGGTTTGGCCTTTCGGAGTTAGAGGATTATCAAGGACAATTATCAAAACTGGTGCAAAAAGGATCGGTGATTGAATATCAAGAAGCTTTTGAAGCCCTGTCTAACAAGGTAAATGGCCTTTCTGATTCCTTTCTATTGAGTTGTTTCATATCTGGATTGAAGCCTGAGATTCAACATGAGGTGTTGGCGTTCCAACCCCATTCATTAACAAAAGCCATAGCTTTTGCCAAGATTCAAGAATCCAAGTTGAATCTTAAACGTTTTCCACCGAAGATCCATTCACCATTACCACCCTTACTGCCCAACCCTCCAACAAACCAACTCATCTCTACCACCACTAAAACATTTCCACCTAAAACCTTACCAGACAACTTACCAAAGATGATATCAAACACAGCAAACCAAAAACCAGCAATTCAGAAATTAACCCAAAGCCAAATCCAAGTACGAAGGGAGAAAGGACTTTGTTTTTATTGTAATGACTGCTATACCACAGGGCACAACTGTCGAGCATCGGTACATATCCTAATTGCTCCAGATGATGGAAATGTTGAGAAAGTGCAGAATGAGGAAGTAACAGTTGAACAACCAGTAGAGGACACACAAGTGGCAATCTTTGAAACCCCTCACATAAGTTTCCATGCAATGTCTGGCATGATGGTGCCCCAAACCTTGCATTTTTCGGGATAGATTGCAAAAACTGAAGTACAAATCTTAATTGATGGAGGTAGTACTCACAACTTTCTACAGTCTCATGTTGTTTCTAAACTCAGTTTACCTATTGATGACAACCATAAGTTTGAAGTTATGGTTGGGAATGGAGAGGTGTTAACTTGTGAAGAGAGATGCCCGAAGGTGCCAGTGCAAATTCAGAAGCATGTATTTTTAGTTGATTTCTATGTGTTGCCAGTACAAGGAGTGGATGTGGTCTTAGGAGTTCAGTGGCTACAGTTGTTGGGACCAATTGTGATTGGTTATCAGAAGCTCACGATGGAATTCGATTGGCAATCAGTTAAGGTATAGTTGCAAGGATTGAAACATTGGCAAACTTAGCCAATATCAATGCACCAATTTTGGAGATGTCAAGTCAGAGATACAATAGCTTCCTTGTTTCATTTGACATTGTTACAACCGGAGGAAAAGCAGCCTTTAGCTAAAGCCCCTACAGAGATTGAGTTACTGTTGAAGGAATTTGAATCTGTTTTCCGTGAACCAACAACTTTACCACCTCATCGCCACTTTGACCATGAAATTCACCTGTGCTCCAATGCAAACCCAGTGAATGTACGCCCCTATCGTTATCCCCACTTCCAGAAAAATGAGATCGAAAGACTTGTAGGTGAGATGCTCAGTACAGGGGTTATACGACCTAGTACTAGTCCCTTCTCATCGCCAGTATTGCTAGTAAAAAAAAAGGATGGTACCTGGAGGTTTTGTATAGACTATAGAGCTCTCAATAGCATCACAGTGAGGGATCGGTTTCCCATTCCTACTGCAGACGAACTCATGGATGAATTGGAAGGAGCTTCAATCTTTTCTAAGCTTGATTTGAGAGTAGGTTATCATCAAATTCGTGTCAAGCCATCTGACATTCATAAGACAGCTTTTAGAACGTATGAAGGCCATTATGAATTTGTTGTTATGCCATTTGGTCTCACAAACGCACCCTCCACCTTTCAGGCTATGATGAACCTGATCTTAAAGTCTTTTCTCAGAAAGTTTGTGGGTGTGTTTTTTGATGACATATTGGTTTATAGTCCTTCCATGCAAGAGCATGTATTACACTTGAGACAAGTTCTACAAGTCCTCAAAGAAAATCAGTTCTTTGTGAAGAGAAGCAAGTGTCAATTTGCTCAAGCATCAGTGGAGTATTTAGGCCATGTAGTATCGGCTGAAGGTGTAAGCATGGATATTCAGAAGGTACAGGCAATGGTCGACTGGCCTCAACCAAGAAACTTGAAGGAGTTACGTGGTTTTCTTGGGTTAACAGACTACTATCAACGTTTTGTTAAATCCTATGCTGCTATCGCAGCTGCACTGACGGATCTCTTAAAGAAGGATTCATTCACATGGAACCCAAAGGCACAGCAGGCATTTGACCAGTTGAAACAAGCCATGATATCGGCTCCAGTTTTATCCCTTCCTAATTTCTCAGAGGATTTTGTGCTGGAAACAGACGCATCCAATGTGGGCATTGGTGCGGTATTGTTGCAAGACGAGCATCCCATAGCCTATTTCAGTAAAAAACTTTCATTTCGGTTCAACGAGCATCGGCATATGTACGAGAACTATACACCATTACTGAAGCAGTAAAGAAATGGCGTCAATATTTGCTGGGGAGGAAGTTTATCATTCGTACAGACCATAAGAGCTTGCGAAGTTTGCTAGATCAAATCGTCCAAACACCGGAGCAGTAACACTATTTAGCCAAGCTATTGGGATTCCAGTATACTATAGTATATAAACCTGGTAGAGATAATAGAGTTGCTGATGCGCTTTCAAGGAAGCCTGTTGAAGCTTCAAGTCAATATTTGGCCTATTCTACAGTCCAATACCAACTGTTGGAGCAATTGAAATTGGAGAACCAGGATTCATTGTTTTTTAGACAATGGCATGAACATCTGACGAACCAACCAGAACTATTTCCAGAATATGAAGTACGTGAAGGGGTGATATTATGTAAAGGGAAGCTGCTCTTGGATTTTACTTCTCCATTAAAACATCAAGTTATCCAGGAATCCCATGCCACTTTAGTAGGAGGACACGCAGGCATTCAGAAGACAATTGCCAAGGTTGCAGGGGCTTTTATTTAGCCAGGGTTTAAGAAGGATATAAAACGGTTTGTCAAGACTTGTTTGGTTTGTCAGCAAACTAAATATGAAGCTCGAAAACCAGTAGGGCTTTTACAGCCCCTACCTATACCAGAACGTATATGGGAAGAAGTGAGCATGGACTTCATCACTACCTTGCCAAAATAAGAGGGGAACTATTGGTTGTAGTGGATAGGTTATCCAAACAAGCTTACTTTGGGGCTTTGCCAACACACTAAACTGCTTCTAAAGTAGCAGAGTTATTTGCTAAAATGGTCTGCAAGATACACGGCTTCCCAAAGACAATTGTGTCAGATCGAGACTCCATTTTTATGAGTAAG
Organism: Heritiera fomes; assembly: GCA_032173925.1. Lineage (NCBI taxonomy): Eukaryota > Viridiplantae > Streptophyta > Magnoliopsida > Malvales > Malvaceae > Heritiera > Heritiera fomes. The sequence goes on along the minus strand of JAPDPM010000004.1, from coordinate 16,167,002 downwards.
TTCTGGACTGAACTATTCACTTTAAGTGGAACAGTGCTCAAACGTAGCTCGGCTTACCATCCCCAAATAGATGGCCAAACAGAGGTCATCAACCGCATCTTGGAGCAATACTTGAGATCATTTGTCAGTGAATTTCCCAAACGATGGCATACTATTTTACACTAGGTAGAACTTTGGTATAACACTTCATTCCATACCTCAATCGGAATGCCACCTTTTCAAGCGGTGTTTGGGCGTGAACCGCCTTAAATACTGGACTATATTCCCATGAAAGCGAGGACTGATGCAGCTGACAAAGAGTTACTGGACAGGCAGCAAATTTTACACAAGCTTCAGGAGAATTTAACAAAGGCCCAAAAGCTTATAAAAGCGAATGCAGATAGCCACAGGTGAGAGATGAATTTTCAAGTTGGAGATACGGTCTTGGTTAAGCTTCACCCGTATAGGCAATACACAGTGGCGAGGCGAGAGAATGATAAGCTAGCTAAGCATTTCTTTGGGCCATTCAAAGTATTGAAACGAATTGGTCATATTGCTTATAAGTTGGAGCTGCCTGAGGGGTCCAAAATCCACGATGTTTTCCATGTTTCAATACTTAAGAGGTTTGAAGGAAGTGATCAAACTGTGCCTTTACCATTGCCTACGGATTTTATAGCCTGTCATCCTATGCTGGAACCAAGCAGAGTGCTTTAGTCTAGGCTGATAACTCGAGGGGGACAGGAGAGCAAACAATTGTTGATTCAGTGGGAGGGTTTGGAAACATCGGAGGCTAGTTGGGGGGATGTAGATCGTTTGAAGACAACGTACCCAGACCTCAACCTTGAGGACAAGGTTGAAATTGATGGGGGAGGTATTGATACATGTTGGCTCTTATAGGCAATACCGAGAGGGGGGGTGAATCGGTTCTTAGCTAACCTTAAGCCCGTTTTTCGATTCTTTAAATTCTCTAGCCTATTTGAATGTTTTCTAAGTTCTCTAAGCTAGGCAATTATACAATGTAAATTCAATACAATAAACTCAAATATAATTGCAAATAAGTAAAGAGAGTAGGGAAAGAGAAATGTACGCAAGCGATTTATAGAGGTTCGGCAACCTTGCCTACGTCTTCTACCTTGAGACGCTCCCAAGGATTTTCCCCAAATTCACTAACTTGAATTTGTGTTACACTCCCTCTTTTCAAGGCTCAAGAGAAACCTCTCTCTTTTTCTAGGCTCAAGAGAAACCTCTTCTCCCTTTTTTTCTAGGCTAAAGAGAAACCTCTTCTCCCTCTTTTTCTAGGCTAAAGAGAAACCTCCCTCTTTTTCTTAGGCTAAAGAGAAACCTCCCCTTTTTACAAGGATTGATTGTGTTTACAACTTGTGTAATCGAAGAAAGGCCTCTAGATAGGCAAGGGATTACAATGTTTAAGCACAAGGATAAAGCCTATACAAAGTTTGTGCTATTCTATACAAGAGATAAGTGAATGATAGAAGATGAAAACTTTGGAGCTCTTGATTTGTTGTTTGAGGCTTGAGGATTTGAGGAATATGTGTTATGGAGTTGCTGAGTAGTTCCTCTTACTTCCTTTAGCTTCTAGGCCTCTATTTATAGTCCCTTGGATGGTTTGTGGACGTTGGTTGGAGCCAAAACAGAAACTAGCCGTTATGTCTCACAGAAACTAGCCATTGGGAGCTTTCTGGCATAAAGGGATCGATCCTTTTCTTCATTCTGGGATTCTGGGGCATTCTGCCAAAAAGGGATCGAGCCCTTTCCCTAGGGGATCGATCCTTTTCTTCCAGAGGGCATTTTTCCTGCACTTTTGGGTTAGAAATGATGTGGTCTTTGATCCTAATTCAACCCAAAACATATTAGCACTTTTGTGGGAGTTTTTTTTGACTTTCTCAAATGAAAACATAGTCTAAATATTCATCAAGTGATTTTCTAAAATATTCAAGACATTACAAAGTATTAAGACCAATAAGAGTATGTAATTAAATCATGGTCTTAAGTTTGATATGATCACTTGAAAATGGATTGAGAAAATCATGTGTGATGGGCAAATTTACAATGTGAATTAAAACATTAAGGCTTACTTAAGTTTTTGTCATTTCAAAATATATATATTTCAATTTAAAGCTAACAATATCCCCCTTTTTGATATGACAAAACTTAATGTAAATTTGCTTTGAAAATTCTTTGATAGAATACTCCCCCTCAAATAAAGCAGGATTTTACAAAGCTCCCCCTTAATATAAGCATGGGTTTTGAAAATGAATTTTCAAACTATTTCTCTCCCATTATCTCTCCCCCTTAATATCTCTCCCTTTTAATATCTATCTCTCCCCCTTTTTGTCATAGCAAAAAGAAGGAAAAAATAATAAAAAATATGCTCCCCCTAAAATCATGTCTATGTGAGAAGAGATAAAAAAATATGCTCCATCCAACAAGAAATGTGTTAGTACATGGGACTCATAGCACAAATAAATAAGTCAACTGTTCATAAAGAGTATGAAATATTCATGCAAAGAACATGACTTATGATCCTATACCAATTGTTTATAAATAATTTTGATACCAATTGTTAATAAATAATTTTGCAAGAAGTTCCCAATTGGTAAATAATGAAGCAAGTTGTGTATAAATATCTACTAAGGTCTATGACTTGCTCAGTTCAATCCTATTAAGCACCTAAGTACATCAATTGTTCTATTAAGTCCAACTAAGGTGCATGGCAATACATCATGATTATGAGCTAAAATTATATAACATATCATATGCATGTGCTCATAAATCATTTTCAAGAAATATTGTGCCTAGAATTAAGATATATAGCAATTAACTACAAATTCTAGCACATAAGAGTTTCATGCAAAAATATCCTAAATGAATTCTTCTCTATTTGGCATTTCAAACTAAAGAGCATGAGAAGAATTGTCAATTTAAAGCTCATACCAATTGGCAATTTAGATTTGACTTACCAATTATTGAAAATATGGTTGCCAATGATACTAATTGTTATTTCAATCTAAATACCAATTGTTACTAATGGTTGACTTAGTCATTTTGCATGAATCCAATATTTGTGTATAGTGTGATCATGTCAAGAAAATAATCATTCTAAATATGCAAGAACACAATCACACATCATCAAATATGCATATGGATTAATTAAACATTAGCACACTATCATAAAGTATTAATCCATATTCATATTCACAAAGTTATACCATATGGAAGATTCAAAAAATCAAGGAATTCAAGTAAACACATTTTCTTCCATGGTTTCAAGCACAAAAATCCTATGCTCATTTTCCAATTCAAGTCCTTAACTAATTATGAGCAAGGAAAGATTCAAAATTACCATTTTAATCAATTAAGAGCCATATCCCTAGTTGTTATCATCATTTAACGTTCTAGAGGGTATATGCTATTTTAACTAAAATGGCTTCACCTAAGTGAATCAATATTATCAAGCTAAAATGTATTTTATCATCAAAATCCATAAGCTATGAGTGAGATTAAGCACATAATATCATGAAATAACTATTCTCATCTCATAGGCATGATTATTGATTCAACTTAAGCAAACATGCATGTTCATCATCAAAACAATCAAGATACAATGCATGTATATCAATTGTTGGTGTTCTCATTAAAGCCCAAGTTCTTTACTAATTTGGCCATAAGAAAAATTTAAGTACATGGATGATAAAGTTTCATGCATTTGAACATTTAGGATCAATTTATCATCACACATTGTAGGCCAAGGAAAACTATGACCTTATACCAATTGTTGAATTTACATTTGAAATCAATCCTTAAGGTCAAGTTTTAATTATTCTTCCACTAGATGTGTAATTATCATGAAACCTAGTGTGGAATAGATAAGTCAAGCTAAGAGACATAATCCTATAAGCATACTTGACTAAGATGAACAAAAGGTATAATGAATATTCATTATGCACAAGTTCATCAACTTCTCAAATATACACAAATCTTTGAAATAAATCTTAAAATTATGTTTAAGCATTCATTGAGAGTATATTTCAAGATTATTTCAAGATTTATGCAATTCATGACTATTTTCAATGAGAAAAACGATTTTGCACTTGTGAGCTCAAGAAAAATGATATTGATTGTTGAAAGTGATACCATTTGTTGGAAATAATACAAATTGATAGAGTTGAAGCATGATATTAATGAAAAATGGATTTTCATATTTTAAAGATCATCAAAAAGAAGTTAAAACAATGAATTTTAAGTTGAGAAGAGAGAAAGTATCAAAACAATGAAAAGTTCTTCTCAATTTCGGTTGAAAACATGCAGGAGAGCCTTTTCTGGCCTGGGGGGATCGATCCCTTTAGGAGGGGGATCGATCCCTCATATGTTTCCTGCAGATTCTGCAGTTGTTTTGACAGAAAATTGAACTAGTGAGGTACCAAAACTCCGTTTTTGAGTAATTTAAGTCCAAGTAAAGGTTTAAACATTTGTAAAACATGATTTTGGACTTGTATGAATGAAAAACCATTTTACAAAAGATTTTGCAATTTTGGAAGAATTTACACAATAAAATGCATTTTTGGCCTCAAAGGATGTCATTTTGAGAGTTATGCTTGTTTTGGCAAAACCAATGCATTAGAAACCACAAATATGCCAAAACAAACTTGTTCACATAGATTTTAAGCACATATAACATCAAATCATCATACTTGTGAACATTATGCCATGATTTCCAACATACATATTATTCATTAAGGCTCATGACAAGGCATTTTGCATAAATGACATATTTGACAACTTTTGAGCAACTAAATATATTATCTAGATATATCAAACTTGCTCAAGATGTAGAAAACCAATAATCATTTCAAAATTACTAAACATGCTTTTCATCCAATAATCCAATGCCTCAAGAACCATTCATCAACCAATCAACAATCATTCAACAATCATTTATCATGCCTTTTGCTCAATCATTCTACTTATAATGCATCAAGAATCATCAACATCCCGTTCTCGATTCTTTCACTTTCTTAATTCTCGGGATTTTCACCAATATCCCGTTCTCACAAATTTTTATTTATTTCCTCTTATTTAATTTCTCCAATATTTATTTTCAATATTTCTAATTTCCAATAAATGGAAAATTTATGGTTATCACATCCTCCCCACCTTAAGAAATTCGGTCCTTCGAGTTTAACTTAAGTCCAAAGGGGGTATACACCGTATACTTATGACTTTTGAACTCTAGTTCATCCTCCAAGTAATACTGCCAGTACACTTTCAACATCAAGAGTACTTTAGACCACTGCATGCTGTCTTTCATCATATATGTCTATACTCCCGTAAGTTAATTTCTCAAATCGGGAGTTATTCACTTTTACTCTTTTCATATAAGAGTCATTCATAATATTTTTAATATTACAACTGTTCTATGCTGTTCATCATCCATTCTTCTCACTTAGTGCCGAGTCGACATAATTTGGTACTATCATGTACTCATGTCAATCAATTATATGTAAGTGTCCTAGTAGCTTTCACATCTTATGCACACGCTCTCTCAATATCATGGAGTGTTTACATCTCACGCTCATATATATATCAGTATGGAGCGGTGCTATCAATACACTTGGGATCTCAAGGCCTTTTGCGATCTCTCATTAGCAAATGACAACTCAGAGACTCCCATCACATGTAAGGCTCACTAGAACTGTACATACACATTCACACCGTTTAACACTTATACTTCGACTAAGGCACTAGAGAATTTAGAAGTCTGATAGTGGAAAGTGATTCTATTTAGATCATCAGTCTTTAATCACTTCCATATCATCATTTCTCTTTTGGACTCTTTATTGTCCACAATATTCATTTTCACACTTATTCTATCAAGGCTGCATCTCATTGCAAATTTTACTGTTAATCATCTCTTATAGTAATAAATCATGAGACAATCATTTTCTCTCCATGTCTCTTTTCATGTAGTATGGTCATTACATCTCTTACTCTTGTGGTATATTCAATATCATTTAAATTTTAAAATATACCCGGAAATATACTCTTTTCATAATTTAAATTCTGTGATTGAATCCTCGAATTATCCATTTAAGCACCACATTATCTATATAGTTCCACCATTTCTATCATGACGAGGTGGTTATATGTGCAAACATTTCCTATTTATATACTGGTAGTAAACATATCATTTATCTTATTCCTTTGAGTATCATTAATTGTGCTTATCAAAGTTGGCTTAATTTTACATCTTGCCACAGTTATGTGATAACCAACACGAATCACCCTCAGTCTTACCTTCGGGAACTGTTTCATATTGATGTTCCCTTCTCATCGTGCAATTTATTTCCTTATTCCTCTTTCATTTTCATTTTCATATTTCCACTTTTATCTCTTTATATATATATACATATATATATATATATATGCATATATATATATTTAATTGGTATGGTACTATACTGCTAAGATCTTTTAAAATCTTGCATACCATCTTTTTCTTTACACTTATCCATCTACCGACTTTAATTTCTTTAATTAGATCTCCTCTACAGAGCAGCTAGTCTCATCACTCTTTATAGGCTGGCAATAGTATTTAGCTAGACTCATTACTTTCGTATCTCAATCATTATCTTTATATCATAGACAGATTCACTGTCATCCTGTCGTCTCAAGATTATATATCTCAAGAGGAGATACTATCTAGCCAAATTTCTTAGTTGCTAATCTTAGCACAATTCCACAGCCTTTAAGGGTTTAAGGATCATATCACAATGCTGCTCATGTTCCATTTATACTTTAGACTCTATCAGTATTTCATTAATTTACTCATGTAAGGATGCCTCATTCTTTAGGCTTATATACTTTACAAGGCAACTCATTACCCTTGTAACTTCAATAGGAACTCGTAAAATTCACTCCGAGTTCAAATCATCATCTTATGGACACCAATCTTCAATCTTTTATCTAAGGACTCTTTATACTGAGGCTAGTCTTATTAACTCCTCACACATCCCTAATCAGCTCAATAAAGCGTTTATTTTCATGTAGATGAATACTTGTTCTTCACCAAAACTTTATTAATGATTGGAAATCAATACCTCCTTTTTAATTCATCTACAACTCAATATCATTTGTATTTCTCTCATTTACACTTATACAGATAATTTCATTATTCCCATTTTTTTTATTTTCGTCATCCAGACCTTTACACGTGAATTTTCATTATTCACACATTTTCCAGAGTTATTTTCTTAAGCTTTTCGGATTCTTTCTATATCCTTCGATATAAGCTTAAAATTTAACTTCATATTCAAAATCGAGTCAATGTTATCTCGATTCCTCTAATTTATATAATTCTGGAAGTTTTATCAGAAATCAAATCTGATATTTTCTTTAACCATACATTTCTTATCATCTTGTGACCATCGTTCTTCAACTTTTCATCTGATGATGCCTTTTACAAAGATTGCTCTTATAAGCTCCTTATACTCTCCGATTAAATCATATTTAAGGCATCACTTCCATATAGATATTTATTTGTTCTTCATAAGAACTTTAGTGTATAATAAAAATTTTAATACATCATTTAATTCATCCTCAAATCATATCATTTGTATTTCCATCCTTTACATCGATACATGTGAATTTCATCATCCACAATCGAGTCAACATTAACTTGATTTCTCAATCTATGTTACTTTGGAATTAATCGGGATTCTCATCCGATAGTTTCTTTAACCGCACTTCTCTTATCATTTTGAACCTTCATCTTTGTGTCCCATCATTTCACAATGTATTCTCAAGGCAGAGACATTCAATATTCAAATCATTTCGATACATACTCTACCTTGATTTCATTATCTAGTCATACTTTACAGCGTTACGAATCTCATTCTGGTAAGCTGTATCAAGTACAATGGTTCTCAACACACTTTATAGCTACCCGTTTCAATTCAGTTATTCACTTTAAAATCATTTCCATTTATTGAATTTAGGCTTAATTTCCCTTTAGTATACTATCCACAAGGTTCGAACCTTGGCACCCTTACGTACCTAGTTCCTTACACTCGTGTTATCACTAAGCTTCTTATAAGAGTCCTACCTGTTCGAATCGACCGTCGGTGAGCATCCCCTAAGCAATCCTTCCGCCCTAGGTTTACCCTTACTAGTGAGTCGGCGATAACATAGTTCGCCTATCTCTCACAACACATGATCCACTACGAGTCGCCTATCATTGGGTCGCCCATCACAGTTCTGTCTCAAGGGTCCTGAAGAACTTAGGTTAGCTGTCATCTTCTTTTTATCACTTCACTATTCTTATAATTATTCTCTAATTTATAGTACTCCACACAGTACCTCATTCTGTAGCACATATTTCAAGATATGTCGGCTCTATATAAGATTATCTGTTTGATACCTCAAAGTTGTAAAAACGTATAGAACCATAAGTAACCACACCAGTATGTATTTCATTATCTGTACTATTCATCTCATCAGTCAATTCCTGTAATCATTTCACTTTCATAGTATTCAACGATCCCGTTCAATACACTCTTAATTTTTCGACCCTTACAGTCAATAACCGGGCCAAACATCTGATGACATTCCACTACACTCTTTGGATCGCATCACATAAGGCCCCGGCCTGTCCGCCGTCCGCCTGTACACATCTGTACTATCCGCTCTGGGTTCTAGAGGTGGCCCCCGTCACACAGATGTGGCACTTAGCCCCTCACGGATTTCTTTCGTGTCCGTAATCTAAGTGTTAATGGAATCAGTAATAGGGATCATTATATTCATATGACATCCTCTATGCCATTAATAATTCCATTACTATCATTGGATTCCAATTCAGCTCGGTTTTATCACTGTTCCGAACATCGCCCAACATAGGGGCATTTTCATCATTTCGACATTTATTTCTTTCTCCTCAATATACATTTAAATCAATGAACTGATCATCTATATGTTGATAGTATCCTTTCTGATACTTATAACAGCGATTTAGATCTCAATCGATTTCGATAGAGAAATTCACTAAAATCCACAATTGGATTATTTTGCTTGTAATTCAGCCTTATATCATCAATTTCTCTATCAGATCAATCTATTCAAACTTCCATTGGTCTATTTTAACTCTTGGTAAAATTTTAAGGGTAAGGGTATTTTGGTCATTTTTGGCCAAAAAGTTTCTCTTTAAATTACCCTCAATCAGTGATCTTAAAGTCTATTTAATGATGATATTTCATTCCCCTCCTTTATACCATCACTTTCAGGTCTTAGTTCGATTCGAACAGAAAAGTACTGGTGGGGCCCTCTCATCGAGTCCATTTCTGTTCCTTACCGAGCCGACCTTCACTTAGATCATAAGATCACTATTTCAGGTAACATTCCCGAGCCGTTTTCCCATTTTAGCATTCCTTATTCCAAAATTGCTCACTCCCTTCTAAACACTTAATTCAATTTGCAATCATTTATTTTCTCTATGTATTCAGACTACACAGTACTACAGGGAATGTTTAGCTCTTTTCCTTCCAAAAGTATCCACAGACATCAAGCCAACTATTGCTCTGATACCATTAAATCTGTCACGACCCGTGACCACATTTCTCACCTTATTGTACACAACTTAATCGGTTGGGCTGTCTGTGATACTTCACTTGTACTGACTGTTAAACAATTTTACATAACATTGTTTATATTATACACATCCCCTATCGTATTTAATCAGATAAGTAGTACTGTAGACATGTCTAAATACAAAGAATAAATGATCATACCTCAAATAGTTCAGTCGGTCTGTCACATTGTCCTTCGTATACAGCCGGGATCCACACTCCACTGAACTCACAATCATCAAAACCTGAAATGTTTAAAATTAAGGGGTGAGCAAAACCACGGCTCAGTAAGAGAATTATATGCCTCACTTGATACTCAGCTTCCTATATGCTGAAAATCTTTTTCAGTTTTCCTATGGGCTCTAGGCTCGCATGTAGGAAGGATATTACAGTCGGCTAGGGATCCGGGTGGAGTAAGGTAGGTATTTTAGAATACCTATCTTGTTCTGGAACCTAGAAGCAACTGTAGGGAGTAATAAATTTCTTTTCGTTTTGAATTAATAAATCCTTTTCCTTTACCATTTCATAACCTTTTCATATTCTTTTCAAAATGGTGCTTTTATGAAATAAAGCATTTAAATAAAATAATTAATATTCGTATATTCCTTGAAAAGAATATTAGTTAAATCATCATCTTATTTCTTTCAAACTTATTTCATGTTTTACTGTACTCTCTTAATTAGTACAGTACTTTAAATAGCAAAATAAGCTATTAAAATCTATTCCATTTATCAAATTAGCAAAGCAGTAAGCACTTCGATAGATTGGTCACTATATACGTTGATAAAGCGGTTACTATGTAAGTTAATAAATCAATCCATTCACAAAACAAAAATCCATAAACTTTACGCGTATAGTTGAACTCATTGAAAACAGTTCCAATATAACCGATTACTTAATCACTTTAGGCGTAAGCCCCAATTCACTGATTCAGTTACGACATCCATTCTAACTAGCAATGGAGTTAAGTGTCATATCGAGGAACTCGTGTAGCACGTAGGTCTTTCAGGATTCTAGAGGTGGCTCCCACGGTCCAACTGGTATCCGTGTAGCACGTAGGTCCCTTGGGATTCTAGAGGTGGCTCCCACGGTACAAAGATCGAGTCTTCACTCGGTTTAGCCTTTAGGACACAGACTTCTTACTAACACATCGGAACTCGTGTAGCAATTAGTTTTCAAAGGATTCGAGAGGTGGCTCCCCATAGTTCACAAGGAATCTATGTAGCACTTAGGTCCATTGAGTTCTCTAGAGGTGGGTCACACGGTACAGAAACTTCTTACTAACACACCGGAACTCGTGTAGCACTTAGTGGTCAAAGGATTCTAAAGGTGGCTCCCACGGTCCAACTAGTATCCGTGTAGCACGTAGGTCCCTTGAGTCTTCTAGAGGTGGTTCACACGATACAGAAACTTCTTACTAACACATCGGAACTCGTGTAGCACGTAGTGCTCAAAGGATTCTAGAGGTGGCTCCCATGGTCCAACTGGTATCCGTGTAGCACGTAGGTCCCTTGAGTCTTCTAGAGGTGGCTCACACGGTACAGAAACTTCTTACTAACACATCGGAACTCGTGTAGCACTTAGTGCTCAAAGGATTCTAGAGGTGGCTCCCACGGTCCAACTGGTATCCGTGTAGCACGTAGGTCCCATGAGTCTTCTAGAGGTGGCTCACACGGTACAGAAATCGAGTATCTACTTGGTATGGCCTTTATGCCATATACTTTCCACTATTTTATCAGAACTCGTGTAACACTTATAATCTAATATTCCATTTAAATTCATGGTAAGAATATTAGATTTATCAATTCTTCCTTTTTGAAAACATATTCCATGTTTGTATCTCATGTCTTAAGAGAATCATCTCACAGTACTATAATCAGTATCGAAATGAGCATTTTTTAAAAAGGCTATAATTAAATTGATTTTCTTCTCATATTATATGAAACATGTTCTTTTCACATGTCACCCATCATATATCACATTTTCCGTTTGACATATTCCATGTCATGTAAAACACTTTCCTTTTTAACATGTCACCTATCATTTATGGAGTCTATGATAGACATTAATCTTATCGTAGTATAAACCCCTGAGGGTAAAGAAATAAACTGATCACATCTATGACCATAATCTATATTGTCCTCGATGGATCACTGATCAGGTGTCGACCGGGACTAAACATATCACATATCATGCATCAGCATGATAGGAATGCCAACAATCTCAAAACCGTAGTTTTCATCATAAAATAAACCTTTATGGAATTTATATAAATATATAATTCCATAATTTAAAACCATACCGGTTAAAATCCTTTAGTGAATATTTAAAAAAAATATTCATAAAAATATTCACTGTATTTCACTTCATCTTTCACCTCGCATTACGTGTAATTTATCTATTCCGAGAATTCTCGGTGGTTTCATTATCACCATTCTCGAATACATGAATATTTTAAAATTTCATCTCATTATATTCATGTTTTATGAAATTTAGTAATTTCCACATGTTTCGTGATTTAATATCGATTTTTGGAAATAAAATCATTTAATATGATTTTATAAAGTTTTTCTAAAATTTTCGACAGCATAACGGCTGCCGATTTACTAACCTCCTACACGAAAAATACAGTTTTAAATTTCCAGCCAGTACTTCAACCCAAAACTTTCAGCCAATCATGCATCATAATAATTTTCATAAAATATTTGCATAAAATATTTCAAATTAAAATATGCAGACCGAATATCCTTACAGTGCTGCACATGCATCCCTTACCTTTTCCGGGTCAGCGACTTCCTCTTATTGATCGCGCCCGCACTCCATTTCTCCCGATTCCTTATCCCGATCGCTGAAAATAATTTCTGGAAATAAAATTCTAAATTTTAGAATTTTTTCATAATTTATTAAATTTTTTTGAAATTTAATTTCCGGGAATTTCTTACCGAATTTTCGTAAGTTTCCGGGTTGTCGAATTTTCGGGAATCTCCGAATTCCCGAAATTCTCCTTTTTCCTCTTTTCTTTTTCTTTCTTTCTTTTTCTTTTCTTTCTCTTTCTTTTCTTTTTCTTTTTCTTTTTCTTTTTCTTTTTCATTTTTCTTTTCTTTTTCTTTTCTTTTTTCCTCTTCCTTTCCCGATCAGACCGGTTTAGACCATTCCTCGCCGACGACCGGTTCTCCAGCAGTTCGGGCGTCCTTTAGCTGCCCGGCGTTGAGACGAACTTGCCGGTGGCCTCAGCTTGGCCTGGATCGACGGCACGACGGCGGATCGAGGCGGAATAGGTTTGGTTTCTCCTTTCTCTTCACCGGCCTTCCTCCGCCGTTCATTGCGCCTCCGGTGGCTTCCCACGTCTTCCTCTTCCTCCGGTGAAGCTTCGGTTGCAGTGGTAGCCACTGATTTGGCCGGCACCACCGTCGGCCATTTTCCTTTTTTCCTTTCGGCTTTTGCTCCCGTTTCACTTCGATTGTTTCTCCGTTTCGCTTCGCCGGCGTTGGCGTCAGCTTCCTCTTCCTTTGCCGGCGACGATGCTTCTCTTCCCTCTTCTCCTTTCCTTCTCCAACGACCGCTGACGGGGGCGGCTTCTTCCGAAGACAGAATCGGGAATCCCGATTCTGGTCTTCTCTTTTCTTTTTTTTTTGTTTCATTTCCATTTTTAGTTTATTTTCTTTCCCTTTTTAGTATATAATATACTATATATTATACACTATAATTTATATTTTATACTTATAATATATATTATATATCATACATATATTATATCATATATAATGTAATACAATATAAATTATATATATTGTATAATACAAAATATATATCTACTATATATATGTATATTTATATACTTTAAAATAAATAACATTTACATATACAAATTATATAGATGTTATAACACAATATTTATACATGTAAACTTTAATATAAAACCACATTTACCTTTCTTCTATATGTATTTATATAATTATATATACACATAAAATATTATGTTTATATGCATATGTATTATTTAAATTTATGAAATAGTATATATTTTCATATATATACCAACGTATATTAAAATATACTATATAGTATTTTAAATTCATATGTATTTGTATAAAATACATTTGTAAGATTTGAAATTACATAAACATACTTTATTTTCATTTCTCTTTTTTCTTATTCAATTTGGATTTTTAATTTGTCCAAATTAATTTTTTTCCTCTCTTTATTATTTTTATTTTCACTTCCAAATTTAATTTCCTTTACACGAATTTCTCGGTTCTTTCACTTTCTTAATTCTCGGGATTTTCACCAATATCCGGTTCTCGCAAATTTTTATTTATTTCCTCTTGTTTAATTTCTCCAATATTTATTTTCAATATTTCTAATTTCCAATAAATGGAAAATTTACGGTTATCACATATAAACAACCCCATTTCAATTCTCAAAACAGCCCCACTTTGTTGATTTATTCTACCTTATTCACGCACCCAAATTTCCACCAACACAACCCCAATTTTGTCTTCATTCCAGTCAAGTTTCCAGCCTAAGTAGCCATTGATTTGCCCTGCCAGATCAGATTTTCTTGCTGTGTTCAGGTCCCCTTTTTGTGCGTGGCCTGCTTTGATCTTCTTGTTCAATCGGTTATAAAAGAAATGTTTGCCTTTCACACCTTTACTCCTTTGTTATTCAAGCCATGAAATCATCAACCAATGCAGCTCAAATCAATATCTAAAATAACTGAAAACCCTACCTTCCCAAGCTCCTCTTCTCTTCCCGATCACAACACCTACTTCTTCTCTCTCGGTTTCAACTATCTTTTCCTCACTTGTTGTAATTTCTATTCTTCTCTTCTTCTTTTTCCAGTTGAGATCTCTTTTTTTCTTTCTCCCTTTCCTTCCTTTTCTTCTTTTCCTTCTTTCCTTCTTTTTTTGGTCGGGTTTTCTTTTCTGTTTCGTTTTGGCAGAAGCTCTTGTTTGGCTTCTTAAGGAAGGCAATCAATTATATTATTATTTATTATTATTTATATATGTATATTTACATATTTTTTTTGTTCTAAATTCTATTAGCATTAATCATGTATTGCTAAATGCTCCGAAATAAAGTATTTATTTCCATTACTTGTAGTAATTAGAAGTACAACTACATTTCAATACATAGCTTGTTTGTTGTCTTTTATTCATTTACAACATTAGTACGAAATTTGTAGCCTTCACAGGTTAGCATAAAAAAATTTTGACAGCATAATAGTTTATTCAAACCTAACCCCTTCTGTATAAAAATCTAATTTTCAAACCACAATTCACAGTTTCAAAATTCAATCCAACATATTATTTAATTTTCAAAATCTGCAATTCTCATCAAAACATGCAGTGTTATATCCCTATGCTTCATACAAATATCCCTTACCTCTAATTTTATCTGTATTCAATTCTCCGGCACCAACAGTATCCTCAGACTTAGAGGCTGCAAATAATTATTCAAATTTAATAAATTCACTATTCTTTAATTAAAAGAATATTTGATAATTTAAATGCTAATGAATTGTCAATATAATCTATTAAATGCAGTTTAATTTCTACTGGTGCAAAATTATAACTTTTGCTACATAATTCTGATTTCGATTCCAATCGCGCTTAAAATCTCAGAATACTTTATACATTATCTTAGGACCTAATTTGTATCAAAATTGGCACAATTTCATCCTCCCCTTCAATAAGCTGAATCCTCCCTTTATTTCCACAACTTGAATTTTTTCCAAGTTTAATTTTTTATTAAATCTAAACTTGCTTATTTGATTTTCCTACATTATTCTCACATGTTATTCACATCAAATGACATCAAAATCATGCTCAACAAGCCTTGGCCGAACCACTCTTGGTGCCTAAAAAATTGAATTTCTTCAATTTAAGCATAACTAAGCTTAATTAAGCTAAATTCCATACTTTTCATATTTTCTACAATTTTTCTACATCAACTTCTCATCAATTTGCACCATTTTCATACTCCCATGGTGTTGGACGAAACCCTCATATATCACTCTTCATGATTCATGCATAATTTAAGTTAAAGGAAGCATGAAACATGATGAACATAAAGTACTTAATCAAAATTCATGGAAGAAAATCAAAATTCCATAAAATCTCATCTTAGCCGAATTCAATGGGGAAGCTTGGGGTCTGATTTTTTTTTATTTAACACTTGATTTAGGCACCGAATTGAAGAGCAAGTTGAGTTGAATAATTTTGGTGAAGAGTGTTAAATTTTAAGGTAGTTTTTCTAAGTTTTTTCTCATTTTTCTCTCTTCTTCAAGGTGGCGTTAATGGAGGTTTATCGAAGGTTCTAGTTTGCAGCAAAAAAATGACAAGGAAGCTGTTGGAAGAGAAGACAAAATTCTTATTTTTAGGTAAAATTACCATTTTACCCTTATACTTAAAGATTTCTTCTAAAATTGTCCTTAAACTTTGACTTGGTTGAAAAGAGCCTGTCTAACCTCCAAAATATTTTATTTAATCATAAATCAACTATATTTAGCTTGCTCTAATGTTTGGTGAAGCTTTTATTGAGGTTCAGTTACTGATTTGGGTGAAATTACTAAAATACCCCTAACCGTAAAATCGTGTAAATTTCTATCTTTACATCTCGTTTCTTCCATCTGTCTAGATATTCTAAAACTGTATTTTGTGAGAAATTATTTAGTATAAATAGTAGGTCAAATGTCTTTTTAATTTGATCGTTATTTTCAAAAATTTTGGCGGCCTATATATTAAACCATCATTTTTTAAATTGTTGTACATTTTCCAAAGTATTCAAAAATAATTGAGATTAAGGTTAGAATCCTTACCATCATATTTTTCGACTCCAAATATCAAGTCCCTGAAATTTCACCTTCATCTGGATCTTTGGGAATCGGTGGGGCCCACTACCTATTTAACTTATAACCTAAAAGAAAATAAACTATTAATTAATTATTAATATTTCATAATTCTCAATTATTTAAATATACTTAAACCGTACTATAAATTACAAGGTATCACATGATTGAGGTCGAAAATATACTTAAAATAATTTGGAAAGAGAATAACGGAGTGAGCTTATGCCTAGTAAGAGATTTGTATAAAAGAGCTGATACAATGCATAACCATATGCAGGTATCAAAATATACTCTTTTACATAGAAAACATGAGTGACACAAGCTAAGCACAATATGGGAAAAGATACTATAATCGGTTAGATAACCAGGCTAAATACATAAGGATGCTTTGGAGCACCTCACTTATTATAGCACCTAAATCCAACTATAAGAATTTCTTTTGAACGTGCATAGTTCAATAAACATACATAGTTCAGTAATTGTTTATAAACAATATTTAGCAATTCATTTGGCATTTCAAATAATAGTTTAATATTTTCTCCGTAAACAGTACGGATATAAGTTTTTTGTAAATAGTAATAGTATTCAAAAAATAAATTTAATGGGCATAACATTCCAAAATCGTAAAATACAATTTAAGTCTGGGAGTGCCTGAATCTATTTTAACTAGGGATTTACCATTCCAGTGGAAATTAAATAGTGGAAACAAGGCATCACCCCCCATGTATAACGACATATGGCCATAGTCAAAAGGTTGTCCATAGATGTACACGAGCCAGGTGTTATCTGTGACACTAAATGATAGGATCAAGATCATTCAGCTATAGTAACAATAACAGTAGGGTGCATGTGCTCGTAATCAGTTATGGGGCCAATAGTCTTAAATCAGTTCATAAAACAATTCATATTAATTTACGGAGATAAGTTCAATAACATAAATCTTCAGTCAATCCATAAAACATTCAGATCAGTAATTCAATATAGTTGAAGAAAAAAAATTCACCAAATATTGTCAATTTAGAAATAACTGTCAAAAATATTTTATTTACACATCACAGTAATATAAGAACATAGATATGGCACTAACAGCATGAGAATCGTTAAAAACGCTCGAAAAATGAAGTTACAAAATTTATGCATGTTTATGAACTTTTGAACTCTTACCCCCAAAATCATAATTTTGTGGTATTTCAAGTATAAATACCCTAATAGATGATAGTTAGAAAGGTTTAATTCGTTTTACAAAATTTTGACAGTATAACGGTATAGTTTACTTTAACCTCCTTGCATGAAATACAATTTATAAACCTAATTTCAGTTCACATTTCCAAACCAAATCTTAACATTTCAAACTCATAAAAAGTATTGTTATCAAAACATGTACCACAATATCCCTATGTCTTCTATACTCATCCCTTACAACTTAGTTTGTTACAATGGTACTTGTCAGCACTATGTCGTTTTTTACTTTTGAGCTACAAAACACTGTACAAACATGATCAAATCATCACACTTCAATTATAAAGAATAATTAACTTTTCATAACCTATTACATTGCCTACATGAACTTCCATATGTCTTTTTCACACCAGTTCTTGAAGGAAACCGAAACAAACACGCAGCGGAATTTAAATCATTCGGCCTCCACCAGGATTGATTTGGAGAGTTGCCTGATTAGGGTTTCGAGATTTTACCTAACATTTTCTCTAATTTTCTGTCGTTGGTCGAGTCACAAGCAACAACTTTTCGTTCCTGCCTCTATGGTATCCACACGAACGGATCTCACGACTCTTGAATGTCTCACGATCAAAAGCCTTAAAGAGCGTTTTTGATTCCTTATAACCGAATTGCTAGCTTCGATTAAAAGAATATTTTGTTTTCTGTTTAATTGTGCGGCTCTTTTAGAAAAAACACAAAACATCCTTTTATAGGCAGTAAATTTTACCCTAAAATTTACTGTCAAACAGAACTCTAATCCTACTTAGAATAGGATTAGTTATATCCTTAATCCAATTCAGAATAGGATTAGTTATGTCCTTAATCCAATTCAGAATAGGATTAATTAAGCTCCTCATTGATCCGTTCTAAGTGTGCAACTTATTAGGTTCTCAAAACAATGGCAATGACAAAATTGTCACAGGCAATGAGCGGTATCTAGCAACACATCATTGCTACCCATTTAACAAGAATGTCAATGACTCGACATAACCTTACTCGTAATAGATGTTACCGTGTAGTCTAATCCCTTTATCCTTTGATGTCTTGATTAGACACAAGTCATGGAATGTGTCACACTTGTATAGTCTAATCAGCGTTTCTTGATTCCTGAGTAGACTAATTAAACAAATAAAATCAATATCTCATATTGACTTATTCGAGCACGGCCATGCATTTCTTAGTCTCACTCTATCAAAGGGCCCAACACATCACTCTTGTTATATAAGAGGGATAAATCCTATCTTGATCACTCAACATCCCTCTACATAGATCAAAGCATACCCAATTACTACCTTTATAGTCCATCCTGTTACGAATGACATCTAGCAGCATTAAAATATGCAATTCTCTATGTTGGGATCTCTGATGATCTCAAGTCAAAGGATCACATACACCATCATCACTATGAGAATCGCTTATGACACTCATATAACAATCCATGTAGCGTTCTCATGGAGGGTCGATCCAGTACATAGTTCTCTAACATGTACCTATGTGATAACTTGATATCTTATATCCATGACAATGGTCATCTGTCAACCACATACTAGTCTTATCGTATCATTGTTATCCTTGTTCACAATAATACTTGACTAGGGATATTTTAAGAATAGTGTGTCATTACTATTCTAAGGACATTATCATATAAGATTACATTACGCAGTTATAAGACAAATATAATAATGAACTATAATAAATAAAATGTCATGATACATAAAAAATGCCAAAGTCAATCATCTAATGAATGGTTCTAAGGGCATAATCCAACAATCTCCCACTTGCATTAAGACCATTTACTCATGTATCTAATACCTAGTGACCTAGTGTGACAATCATGTCTCTGCTGCGTCAAAGGCTTCGTCAGTGGGTCGGCGATGTTATCGTCAGTTGGTACTTTGCATATCCTCACATCTCCTCTCTCGATGATATCTCGAATGAGATGGAAGCGCCGTAGTATATGTTTGGATCGTTGGTGAGATCTAGGTTCCTTAGCTTGTGCGATGGCTCCATTGTTGTCACAATAGAGCTCAATCAGATCTATAATGCTAGGAACAACTTCAAGCTCAATAATGAACTTCCTGATCCAAACAGCCTCCTTAGCAGCTTCAGAGGCAGCTATATACTCAGCCTCTGTTGTAGAATTGGCCACTGTCGCCTGCTTTGAACTCTTCCAGCTCACAGCACCACCATTAAGGCAAAACACATAACCAGACTGCGATCTATAGTCATCTTTATCAGTTTGGAAACTAGCATCAGTGTAACCTGTTACAATGAGCTCTTCCTCACCTCCATATATCAAGAATGTATCCTTAGTCTTTCTCAAGTACTTAAGAATATTCTTGACAGTGATCCAGTGACGTTCACCAGGATCAACTTGATATCTACTCGTCATGCTCAAGGCATACGAGACATCGGGACGTGTGCATAACATTGCATACATAATGGATCCAATAGCAGATGTATATGGAACTTTACTCATACGTTCTCTCTCTTCTTGTGTTATAGAGCACTGTTCTTTTGAGAGAGTAATGCCATGTGTCATAGGCAAGAATCCTTTCTTGGAATCCTGCATGCTAAACCTATTTAGCACTTTATCTATGTATGCACTTTGACTTAGGCCAATTAATTTCCTTGATCTATCTCTATAGATCTTTATACCCAGTACATAGGTAGCTTCGCCCAAGTCCTTCATTGAAAAGCAATTCCCTAACCAAGTCTTTACAGACTGAAGGGTAGGGATGTCATTCCCAATGAGTAGTATGTCATCTACATACAACACCAGGAAGACAATAGTGCTCCCACTGACCTTCTTGTAGACACAAGGTTCATCTTCATTCTTGATGAAACCAAACTCTTTGATTGCATCATCAAAACGAAGATTCCAACTTCGAGAAGCTTGCTTTAGTCCATAAATAGAACGTTGCAGCTTACAAACCTTTCCAGTATTTTTTGGATCAACAAAACCCTCAGGTTGTGTCATGTACACATCCTCGAGTAGCTTTCCATTAAGAAAAGCAGTCTTGACGTCCATTTGCCAGATTTCATAATCATGGTATGTAGCTATCGCAAGCAAGATCCTAATGGATTTGATCATCGTGACTGGTGAAAAAGTTTCATCATAGTCAATACCATGAATTTGTTTAAAACCTTTAGCAACCAATCGTCTTTTATAGGTATGAACATATCCTTCCATGTCGGTTTTCTTCTTAAAAACTCATTTACACCCTATAGGTTTTACCCTTTCGGGTAAGTCAACCAAGGTCCAAACTTGGTTGGCATACATGGATTCCATCTCAGATCTCATGGCTTCAAGCCATTTCTCAGAGTCTGGCCCTGTAATAGCCTCTTGATAGGTAGTAGGCTCATCTTGATCCATGAGCAATACATCACCGTTCTGAGTCATTATAAATCCATATCTCTGTGGCTCACGATGTGTTCTAACTGATCTATGCAAGGCTTGTGTCTCTTGAGCAGGCGGTTGCTCCACAACAGCTTGTGGTTCTGGTTCCACAACAACTTGTGGTGCTTGCTCAGGCTCCATCTCAACATCAGGTGCGCTATCTTGTAGCTCTTGAATTTCTAAAAGTTCTACTTTTCTCCCACTAGTTCTTCTAGAAATGAATTCTCTTTCTAGAAAGACACCTGTTCGAGCTACAAACACTTTGCGCTCAATGGGATTGTAAAAATAATCTCCTTTAGTTAGTTTAGGATATCCCACAAAATAGCACTTATCAGATTTAGGTGCAAGTTTGTTAGAGACTTGACGTCTTACATAAGCCTCACAACCCCAAATCTTCATAAAAGACATACTGGGACGTTTACCAGTCCATATCTCATATGGTATCTTTGGAACCGATTTAGATGGAACACGGTTCAGTGTAAAAGTAGCTATTTCTAATGCATGTCCCCAAAAGGATTCTGGAAGATCTGTATGACTCATCATTAATCGAACCATATCTAATAAAGTTCTGTTTCTCCTTTCAGATACACCATTCCATTGTGGTGTACCTGGAGGAGTGAGTTGTGACACAATCCCACACTCTTTAAGATAGTCATAAAATTCTTGGCTTAAGTATTTACCACCTCGATCTGATCGAAGTGCCTTAATGCTATTGCCAAGTTGGTTTTGTACTTCATTCTTGAATTCTTTGAATTTTTCAAAAGATTCTGACTTGTGTCTCATAAGATACATATAGCCATATCTACTGAAATCATTAGTAAATGTAATAAAGTACATAAACCCACCTCTGGCCTGTGTGTTTAAAGGACCACATACATCTGTATGTACTAAGCCCAATAAATCACTTGCCCTTTCACTATGTCCTTTGAAAGGGGCTTTGGTCATCTTACCCATCAAACAAGATTCACATGTCTCATACGATTCAAAATCAAATGAGTCCAAAATTTCATCTTTATGGAGTTTGGAAATGCGATTCTCATTTATGTGTCCCAAGCGACAATGCCAGAGATATGTTGGATTTTGATCATTAGATTTAATCCTTTTAGCAT
Organism: Heritiera fomes; assembly: GCA_032173925.1. Lineage (NCBI taxonomy): Eukaryota > Viridiplantae > Streptophyta > Magnoliopsida > Malvales > Malvaceae > Heritiera > Heritiera fomes. The sequence goes on along the minus strand of JAPDPM010000004.1, from coordinate 16,144,811 downwards.
TTATGTTATAAATAGGCATATCAAGATTTAGAATGTAAAAACCATTAATTAGTTGTGCACTACCATAAAAGATATCATTTAAATAAATGGAGCAACAGTTGTCCTTCATTATAAATGAAAAACCCTTCTTGTCCAAACAAGAAATAGAAATAATGTTTTTAGTGATGGAAGGCACATAATAACAATCATCTAATTCTAAAACAAGCCCTGTGGGCAATGTCAAAATATAAGTTCCTACAGATAATGCAGCAACCCTTACTCCATTTCCCACTCGTAGGTCGACCTCGCCCTTAGTCAACAATCTACTCCTTTTGAGTTCCTACACATTTACATAAATGTGAGAACCACATCCAGTATCTAATACCCATGATGAAGAAGTATATAGATTAACTTCTATAACATAAATACCTGAAGTGGAATTCTCACTTCCTCTCTTCTTCTTTAGCTCTTCCAGGTATTTGTTGCAGTTCCTCTTCCAATGTCCGGTCTCACCGCAATGGAAGCATTTCCCTTCTTTGGCAACCCCATCTTTAGGCTTCAGTGCAGTATCATTGGGCTTGAACTTGCCATTGGCTTTATTAGCCTTTTTCTTGCCCTTTGCATTAGCCCTGCCCTTATCTTTCTTAACTATTAAGACATCTTTGGGCTTGGCCTTTTTCATGTTGGATTCAGCTGTTTTCAACATGCTAAGTAACTGTGGCAGAGTCTTGTCAATTTCATTCATGTTGTAATTAACAACAAACTGACTGTAGCTGTCTGGCAATGATTGCAGAATCACATCAGTGGCCAACTCTTGGCCTAAAGGAAATCCCAATCTTTCAAGGTTTTCAATGTACCCAATCATCTTGAGCACATGAGTACCAATGGGAGTCCCCTCTGCCATCCTACACTGAAACAATGCCTTAGAGACATTGTACCTTTCTTGCCTAACTTCCTCTTCATAGAGTTGCTTGAGATGCTCGATCATATCGAATGCATCCATTTCCTCATGTTGCTTTTGAAGCTCAGGATTCATGGAGGCAAGCATAAGGCAACTAACATCCAATGCATCATCTTGATGCTTCTTATAAGCATCTCTTTCTGCCTTTGGAGCATTAGCGGGTGGTTCCTCAGGTAAGGGAATCTCAAGGACATACAACTTCTTTTCTTGCTTGAGGACTATCCTTAGGTTCCTGTACCAATCCAGGAAGTTTGTCCCATTCAACTTGTCCTTCTCAAGGACAGATCGCAGTGAAAGTGTGTTATTTGTGTTTGATGCCATGGTAATCTACAACAGAAATATGCAAAATATAAGTATCATGAATGCATTCATTTAATTAAATATTTATTAAATGATGCTCCCACTATTTTTATCGAATCAACAACCCTCACTATTAATTCGAAAAAATTATCACATAATTTCTCTAGTGAGCCAAGATCCATATTTCACCTTATCTAGAGTTAGCTTTGGCTAATCGCCCAAGATTTGGCTATTTAGGTAGGCAACACTTACCAATTACATCTCATGTAACTCTCGGATAGTTGGGTGAACAATACTTGTTCTAATTCATCTCATGAATGGAAGCCCAACTTTATGCCTCAAAATTCCCAATCCTATAGAGGAAATTTAGTTAAGTCAACCCAATTTATAGCCTTTGGATATCACTATTATCCCATCGCGTCTTACTAAGATAGATATGATATTTTGCTTTGGCAAACATAACAAAATCGATTCTAGCCTTGACGAGTGCTATTCATTGGTAGGCATCTATTATTGACTTAATTTAATTTGAGGGATTTTTCTTAGTTTATTGAATAAGATCTCACCAATTTTACTTTTCTAAAATTATCATATGATTTTCATATCATAAATGTACAAAATAAACCATGCATCTCATGCAATTAAGCAATAAAATAAACGTGACATAGTTATAGCCCAAACTAAATGGATTTCCCAAGCCAATGAGAATGTAACGACCCGTTACCACATTTTTCTTCTTATTTTACACAATTTATCCGGTTGGGCTGTCTGTGATACTTCACTTTATTTCTTATGTTAAACAATTTCATAAAATATTATTTATATTATATACATCCCCTATCTTACTTAATAAGCAAGTAGTACTGCATACATGTCTAAATACAGAAAATAAATGATCGTACCTCATATAAATCAGTCGGTCTGTCACATTGTCCATTATGTGCAGCCGTAATCCACAAATATTGGATCTCACCACCATCAAAACCTGAAATGTTAAAATTAAGGGGTGAGCAAACCACGGCTCAGTAAGAGAGTTATATGTCACACTTGATATTCAGCTATCTATATGCTGAAAATAAATTTTTTCATTTTCTTTAAAATCTTCCTAACTGGCTCTAGGCTCACATGTAGGAAGGATACTACAGTCGGCTAGGGATCCAGATAGAATAAGATAGGTATTTTAGAATACCATACTTGTTCCGGAACCTAGAAGCAACTGTAGAGAATATCAATTCCGTTGTTTTCAAAACGATATAATTTTCGCTTTTCCACAAAGTAAACCACTTATTTCTTTTCACTTCAATATACTTTAAAACACATAACAGTTCAGTAGTAAAAATAGTAGTTTACTTCTCTTCTCTTCGGTACAGTAAAAACAGTATAATACAGTGATTTGTAAATATCCAATCATTGGATAATTACTTCTTCGATTATTTCTATCTTAGAAATAATTCTTATATTATTCTTTTAGAATAAACATTTATTTCTCATTTCAAATCAGTAACCGTATCGTACAGCTCAGTAAAACAGTATATTCAGTAAAACAGTAACTCGATACGGTTCAATCAGTAGACAGTAAATAGTAGCTACCAATTCAGAAATCAGTATAAGGTAGCTTTCAGTTCAGTAAACAGTAAATGGTAGCTTTCAGTTCAGTAAAATAGTAATCAATGGCTACCATTTCAATAAATAGTACAGTTCAGTAACACAATGTTTTGGTACGGTCTTTCATCAATAAACAGTAAACAGTATAGTACAGTAAATAGGATATCGTAAATCCTTTCAGAAATCAGTAAACAGTAAACAGTAAGCAGTAAGTGAGACTAGGCAACACCCTACAAGTAAATCATGCTATCATCGTCCACTAAGGGACACAGTAACAGTAATGAGATCTATGGCCATGATCTATAATGTCCTCGGTGTATGCTTGCTAGGCGACAATCCGGGACGCTGATGACTAGCTGGTCAATCAGCCACGTGACAGTAACAGTATATGTGATGCATGAAGCTCGGGGCCTAAGTCTCAAAATAGTGTAACCGTACCATAGCCTTTATGGATTTTAAATACAGTAAATTAAAACATTTCACAAATATCCATAAGGCTCACATGTAATAAATCATCACCTTTATGAAATAATTAAATTAAAATAACATTTCTCAAAATATTTCATAAAGGTATAAATCATATTTTCCATACGGTGAAAACAGTTTATAAATCATTACTGAAAATATAGAAGGGCAAAACTGTCCTTTTTTTACCGTAAAACACATATGCACACTTTTCCGTGCATTCAATCGAAAACATGGTTTTATAATTATCGGAATTTCAAACAAATCATTTTTATAATTTATGAAGATCAAATATTTATTTTCTAACTTTAAATTCCCATCACCATGTTTTCTTCTAAAAACACGTGTAGAGACCTCTAGTCTCGAAATCATAGTTTTTCTTCATTTTTTAACTTTTATGGAATTTTCATAATTAATTATTTCCATAATTAAAACCATAAAGGTTTTATATGAAATCAAGTGAATATTTAAGAATATTTATAAAAATATTCACTTCAGTCTCTTTTTCATTTCCATCTCGTTTCACGTGAAATATCACCTACAGGGTAAATTTTCGGTGATTTCCTTTTCACCCTTCTCGAAAACATGAATATTTTAAAAATCAAATATCGTTATATTCATGTTTTATGAAATTTACTTAATTTCTCGATTTTCGTACTTGAAAATCATTTCACGTGAAATCAAATCATTTATTATGATTTTCGGTGATTTTCGGTAAATTTCAGTAATTATTTGATAATTTTTCGGCAGTATAACGACTGCCGATTTGGCTAGCCTCCTGCACGAAAATACATTTTATATTTTTCAACCAGTATTTCACCACAATTTGAAACCGATAAATCACCACAAATTTCAAAACTAATCAATATAAATTGCATTTATAATTTAAATGCATAATTTAAAACATGTGGCCGAATATCCTTACAGGCGGCACATGTCTCCCTTACCTGTTTCGGGTCGGCGACTACCTCTCGAAGGTCGCGCCCGTGTTCACCTCGCCCGATTCCATCGGCTCGGTCGTCGAGGATATTTTCTGGAAATTAAATTCTAAAATTTAGAATTTTTCCATAATTATTTAAATAAATAAATTATTTAAATAATTCAATACTTTTCGGGATTTCTTACCGATTCCCGTAATTCTCGGGATCTCCCGGAATTCCTTTTCCCTTTTTCTTCCTTCTTTTTCTTCCTTCTTTCTTTTTCTCTTTTCTTTTCTTTTCTTTTTCTTTTTCCTTTTTCTTTCCTTTTTCTTTTTCTTTTTTTCCTTTTCTTTCTTTTCTCGCCGGACCGGTTTGCCTCCTTCCTTGCCGGTTCCTCGCCGGCGGCCGGTTCTCCGGTGGCTCAGGGGCTCAGCAGCTGGCCGGCACCACGGTGAAGCCGGATCTGGCCTCCGTTCGTCACGAATCGACGGCACGGCGGCGGATCTACTCGGTTTTGGTTCGGTCACTACTCCTCCTCCGTCGGCCTTCCTCCGCCGTTCTCTGCCTGAACCGTGGCCTCCATCGTCTTCCTCTCCCTCCGGCGATGCTTCGGTGGTAGTGGCGACGATCGATTTGGCCGGCACCGCCAGATCTGGTTTTCCTTTCCTCTTCCGGTTTCGTCGGCTTCCGCCCCTGTTTCCGCTTCTGGTCCCTTCCGTTTCCGTCGCCGGTCGTCTTCTCCTCTCTAGCCGGCGCCGTCTCTTCCCTTTTCCCTCGCCGGCGGTGGCCTCTCCGCCGCCGTCGGCTTTTGGCTGGGAAGGGGTCGGGATTCCTTCCCCGATCCTGCCCTTTCCTTTTCTGTTTTGTTTCTTTTCTATTTTTAGTATATAATATCCCATATTATATACTATAATTTATATTTTATACATATAATATATACTATATATTATACATATATTATTTCATATATCATATAATACAATATATGTTATATATAAAATATATATTGTATATTACAAAATATATGTCTAGTATATATATATGTATATTTATATATTTTAAAATTAAATAACATTTATATAAATATTTATATAAATGTAACAATTCCGTATATATATATTGTATTTACAATATATACATATTCAAACTTTAATGTAATTTAATATTTACATTTTCTCAAATATGTATATACTTACATATACATAAAATGTCATACTTGAATACATATGTATTTATATCAAAATACATTTATATAATTAGTAATTATATAAACATATTTTATTTTCATTTCTCATTTTCCTTATTTAATTTGGATTTCCATTTATCCAAATTAAATTTCCTTCTTTCATTATTTTCCATAATATCTCATCTTATTTTTCCGATTTAAATTTCCTTCACTTAAATTTCCAATTTCATCACTTCCTCAATCCTCGGAATTTCCACCATCCATTCCTTTCTTGATTCTCGGGATTTTCACCAATATTCCGTTCTCATAATTTTATTTATTTTCAATATTTATAATTTCCAATAATTGGAAAATTTACGGTTATCACAGAGAAACCCTAAGGGTTAACCTAAGGGTAATAGCATCTTCTCCAAGTGCCTCTTTGGTCATCCTTTGCATGGTTGTCAGCTCCATTAGTGTTGATCACCATCAACTTATACTTAGCTAAATTCTAACCGTATACTACGTTACAATTACATAGTTTAAGAGAAACCTCGAGTTACATTCGAGGGGAGTAAGATGAGAAAAGAATGTACAACTAGAATTTCAAGAACAAGGCAGGACACGCAGGTCGTATTTATTAAAATTTACAACCATCAAAAATACAATCATATTGGGCTAGGGCTATAACTATGCACCATGCTCAAACAACAACCACCATGTTATACAAACAAGTATAATGCAATTTAAACTTTTAGTTTTATTAATGAGGCACATTTGAAAAGAATTATGACCCTGACTGCAGGCCGCCCCTGGGCGGTGGTCCTGCTGACTGGTCAGCGGGTGGGGTCAAGGGGCAGCGCCCCTTGCGGGGGTTTGGGGGCGGAGCCCCCGAAAAAAAAAAGGTCAACAGTATTGACATTGCCAACGCCCCTTATCTGGAAGTGTCCTAATCTTATCAGGATGTTCCAGCCAGTATCTCATACTGATTATAATTTTAGTCGCATCAGAACTCTTATCTAAAAGTGTTTCAATCTTTATACACTTTCGACATTATTCTGTTTCTTCCATAACGTTTATGCAGAACAGAAACCGCCATTAATAATTCGCATCACAGATTATATCTCACATATAAGTTGAATCGAAATTGATATATATCATATATATAATTTCAACAATTCGATTTCTAGCCTCTGAATATATCATATACATTCTAATCCGTATTAATCTCATTAAACCGATTGCATGTAATCATAAACAGAAAGTAACCAGAGATCATGCTCTTATCAAAACAAATCAGGGACTCTGAATCTGGCTCTGATGCCAGTGAAGCAAACCGAAACAAACACGCAGCAGAATTTAAATCATTCGGCCTCCACCAAGATCGATTCGGAGAGTTGCCTGATTAGGGCTTCGAGATTTTACTAACGTTTTCTCTGATTTTCTGTCGTTGGTCGAGTCACAAGCAACAACTTTTCATTCCTGCCTCTATGGTATCCACACGAACGGATCTCACGACTCTTGAACGTCTCACGATCAGAAGCCTTAAAGAGCGTTTTTGATTGCTTATAACCGAATTGCTAGCTTCGATTAAAAGAATATTTTGTTTTTTGTTTAATTGTGCGGCTCTTTTAGAAAACACAAAACATCCTTTTATAGGCAATAAATTTTACCCTAAAATTTACTGTCAAACAGAACTCTAATCCTACTTAGAATAGGATTAGTTATATCCTTAATCCAATTCAGAATAGGATTAATTAAGCTCCTCATTGATCCGTTCTAAGTGTGCGACCCAATAGGTTCTCAAAACAAAGGCAATGAGCGGTATCTAGCAACACATCATTGCTACTGATGTAACGAGAATGTCAATGACTCGACATAACCTTACTCGTAATAGATGTTACCGTGTAGTCTAATCCCTTTATCCTTTGATGTCTTGATTAGACACAAGTCATGGAATGTGTCACACTTGTATAGTCTAATCAGCGTTTCTTGATTCCTGAGTAGACTAATTAAACAAATAAAATCAATATCTCATATTGACTTATTCGAGCACGGCCATGCATTTCTTAGTCTCACTCTATCAAAGGGCCCAAGACATCACTCTTGTTATATAAGAGGGATAAATCCTATCTTGATCACTCAACATCCCTCTACATAGATCAAGGTATACCCAATTACTGCCTTTATAGTCCATCCTGTTACGAATGACATCTAGCAGCATTAAAGTACGCAATTCTCTATGTTGGGATCTCTGATGATCTCAAGTCAAAGGATCACATACACCATCATCACTATGAGAATCGCTTATGACACTCATATAACAATCCATGTAGCGTTCTCATGGAGGGTTGATCCAGTACATAGTTCTCTAATATGTACCTATGTGATGACTTGATATCCTATATCCATGACAATGGTCATCAGTCAACCACATACTAGTCTTATCGTATCATTGTTATCCTTGTTGATGGAGATCCAAGCTCACAAAGCTCAAGTCATGTTTGTGATGTTCGTGATCCTTTGAGTATCCATGGAGGTCCAATTACAAGAGCTAAATCAAAGATAATGCAACAAGCCTTGGCTGGTTTCATTGATATTGTTAGAGAGAAAGCCCAACAAAGCTTGAGCATGGAGGATGATAAAGTCTTCTACAACATGATCCAAGCCCAAGTTCAACCTTCTTGGAGACACACAAGCATTGGGTCGAAATGCAAATTAGGCTAGGTGCATATTTTATTTAGTTAAGTATTATTGGGCTGAACATTATCTTAATTTAATTTAAGCCCAATTCCTTTTTAAATAATAGATTTTGTAAGACTTCTATTACTTGTTCTGCAAGTTAGGAGAGTAGGATTCCTATTGCTTGTTCTGCAAGTTTGCTATTTCCTGTTCTGCAAGTTAGGAAAGTAGGATTCCTATTACTTGTGCTGCAAGTTATCTATTTGCCTATAAATAGTTATGTAACCATATGGGGAGAACACAATTGATTTTAGTAATAAAATTGAGAGACTTCTTCTCTTTGGTTCTCTTGAGAACTCTTGAACTTATCAAGGTCATCCTTGTGGCGTTCTTCTACCTTCCACCAATATATACCATAGGTTCTTGCTTTTCTAAGCAACGGGTCTTGGTCCAATACCATAGGTTCTTGTGTTTCTACACAACGGGTCTTGGTTTTACTTCTAATTTTTGTTTTCCTTTGCTGCGTTTTTAACTTGTTATTGTTTTTCTTCAAGTGTTCTTCGTCTTCTTCATTGAACCTCATCTTCTTTCGGTGAGGTCCATATCATTTGGCATCAGAGCTTAGGCTCAATTCGTGGGAGTCTCGTTTTTGTTTTTTTTCTTTCTTTGTCTTCTTGTCTTGGACAAACCTTGATCTTGAATCCTTTTCCAAAGCCACCACTAATATTGTTTGTCCCTCAAACCTATTTTCTTTACTTAGCCACCAAATAAACCCTATCTTGTTCTCCAAGCAACCAAATCCCAAAGGTTTTCTTGCTCACCAAGAAACCTTCAAAAGCTCTACAACCCTATCTTGTTCTCCAAGCAACCAAATCCCAAAGGTTCTCTTGCTCACCAAGAAGCCTTCAAAAGCTCTACATCACATAAAGACTACTTGTTTCACAAGCCACCGTTCCCTCTTGTTCCTTGCCATACAAGCTACTACCAAAACTAGCTTGTTTTTGTCAAAAGTTTACTTGTTCCCCAAGTAAACCTCTTCTTATTTTTTGGACTTTTTCTTTTTCTTCATTGTTTGTTTACTTTAGTAAAAAAAGAGAAAAAAAGAAAAAAAAAGAAAAGAAAAAAAAAGAGAAAAAAAAAGAGAAAAGAAAAATCAATTCAAGAGGGGATTTATTACATCGTGTGTAGCCAGTGCAACATCAAAGGCAATTCGTGGAGGTGTGCTTCATCAAAATCTTGAGGTAGTCATTCTTTCTTGAGCTTTGAGATTTCTTATTTGCCTATTTTGAAAATTCATTGTTACCATTCTACCCTACTACCTAAAATTACCTTTTTGACCCTACCCACATAAAAGGACAACACTACCCCACCTTTGGCTAAACCCTACCCTAATTAAACACCCCAAAACACTCATATTTCCTTCAAGGTTTAGTTTCATTAGAGTCTTCTTAAGCCTTATTGAGTCTTGCAAAGTCTTGTTGAGTCTTCATTGTTTTGTTTTCCCTTGATTAAAATCTTGTGCTTAGCTTGTTTATTGTTGGTTGATAGTTGAATTCTATAAGCTGATTTTTTATTGAGTCTTGAGTTCAATATAGAACCTATAGAGAAAAGTTGTGAGAGGAAAAAATAGGCAAGAGTGTGTGAGTAACATTAGTAGAGAAAAGCCATATTAAAATTGTGTGAAACACGAGTGTGAGTGTTACATTCTTGTGTGTATTGAGTGTAAACACGTGAGGTCATACTTATGAGGTCTGTTTCTTTTACTAACGTTTCTTGCAGGTTACAATTATGTCTTCTAATAGTGAAAAGCTTACTTTGAGTAACATTGAGATCATGTTCCTAGACATGCAACAACAACTTTCGAGGATAGAGTCGAAGTTGATTAAATATGATAAGTTGGAGCAACATGACGTTGCCCTAGCTAAGGTAAACCAAGATAATGCTTCTTATGCATGTGATAATGTAGCTAATAATAAGTTGGATAGCAATTACAGAGAAGATTTTGATGATGATTCTATGCTGCAACTAAAGGATGATGAGGATAGTATGGAATCAGCCATGTATGGAAAGGAATCTATAGCATGTCAAACTTTAAGTGTGCTACTGAAAGATGAGGATCAATTAAGATTAAAAGAGAGTGAGGAAAAAGTAGTGAGTGAAGCCGAGGTTAAGCAAAAGGAGAAAACAATCGAGATTGAGTGTGATGCTTTAAGCATAGGTATTCAAGCTGTTTTAATGCAGGAGAAGCACCCCATTGCTTTTTTTAGTGAGAAGTTAAGTGGCGCTGCCCTTAACTATCCCACTTATGATAAAGAGATGTATGCATTAGTGAGGGCCTTGGAAACATGGCAACACTATTTATGGCCCAAGGAATTTGTCATCCACACTGATCATGAGTCCTTGAAGCACTTGAAAGGACAAAGCAAGTTGAACAAGCGTCATGCCAAGTGGATGGAGTTCATTGAAACATTTCCTTATGTGATCAAATATAAACAAGGTAAAGAAAATGTCGTGGCTGATGCATTGTCTCGAAGGTATACTCTAATCACTACTCTTAATGCAAAACTACTTGGATTTGATTATATTAAAGACTTGTATGCTATTGATGAGGATTTTGAAAATGTGTTGAATGCATGTGAGAAAACTGGTTTTGGAAAGTTTTATAGGCATGATGGATTCTTATTTAGGGAAAATGGATTATGTGTGCCGAGGAGTTCTTTAAGAGAATTACTTATTAGAGAAACCCATAGTAGTGGGTTAATGGGACATTTTGGAGTAAAGAAAAGTTTAGATATATTGCATGATCACTTCTTTTGGCCTAACATGAAAAGAGATGTTGAAAAATTGTGTGAAAGATGTGTCACTTGTAAACAAGCTAAGTCTAGAGTTATGAATCATGGTCTTTATACTCCATTACCTATTCCTACTACTCCTTGGACTGACATTTCTATGGACTTTGTTATGGGGTTACCAAGAACAAAGAGAGGTACAGATTCTGTTTTTGTTGTTGTTGACAGGTTCTCTAAGATGGCTCACTTCATTGCTTGTCACAAGACAGATGATGCAAGTAACATTGCCGATTTATTCTTCAAGGAAATTGTTCATCTACATGGGGTTCCGAGGACCATTGTTTTTGACCGTGATGTGAAGTTCCTTAGCTACTTTTGGAAAACATTATGGGGAAAGTTAGGAACAAAGCTATTGTTTTCAACTACTTGTCATCCACAAACCGATGGTCAAACTGAAGTAGTCAATCGTACTTTGTCTTCTTTGTTGAGGTCCATTATTCAAAGGAATTTGCAGAATTGGGAAGATTGTTTGCCTCATGTGGAGTTTGCTTACAATAGAAGTGTGCATTCTACTACTAGTTATTCTCCATTTGAAGTTGTCTATGGTTTTAATCCACTCACTCCATTGGATCTTTTACCACTACCTATTGAGGAGAGAGCTAGTTTGGATGGGGAAAAGAAAGCTGATTTTGTTAAGCAACTACATGAGAAGGTACGTCAAAACATTAAGAAGAGGACTGAGCAATATGCTACTCAAGCCAACAAGCATCGCAAGAAAGTTGTCTTTGAACCTGGTGATTGGGTTTGGGTACATATGCGTAAAGAGAGATTTCCTGCTCAGCGTCGCTCCAAGTTGCAACCTCGAGGAGATGGACCATTCCAAGTGGTTAAGAAGATCAATGACAATGCTTATAAGTTAGATCTTCCAGGTGAGTATAATGTTAGTGCTACATTTAATGTTTCTGATCTTTCTCCCTTTGATATTGATGTAGGTGATTCTGATTTGAGGACAAATCCTTTCGAGGAGAGGGGGAATGATGGAGATCCAAGCTCACAAAGCTCAAGTCATGTTCGTGATGTTCGTGATCCTTTGAGTATCCATGGAGGTCCAATTACAAGAGCTAAATCAAAGATAATGCAACAAGCCTTGGCTGGTTTCATTGATATTGTTAGAGAGAAAGGCCAACAAAGCTTGAGCATGGAGGATGATAAAGTCTTCTACAACATGATCCAAGCCCAAGTTCAACCTTCTTGAAGACACACAAGTATTGGGTCGAAATGCAAATTAGGCTAGGTGCATATTTTATTTAGTTAAGTATTATTGGGCTGAACATTGTCTTAATTTAATTTAAGCCCAATTCCTTTTTAAATAATAGATTTTGTAAGACTTTTATTACTTGTTCTGCAAATTAGGAGAGTAGGATTCCTATTGCTTGTTCTGCAAGTTTGCTATTTCCTATTCTGCAAGTTAGGAAAGTAGGATTCCTATTACTTGTGCTGCAAGTTATCTATTTGCCTATAAATAGTTATGTAACCATTTGGGGAGAACACAATTTATTTTAGTAATAAAATTGAGAGACTTCTTCTCTTTGGTTCTCTTGAGAACTCTTGAACTTATCAAGGTCATCCTTGTGGCGTTCTTCTACCTTCCACCAATATATACCATAGGTTCTTGCTTTTTTAAGCAACGGGTCTTGGTCCAATACCATAGGTTCTTGTGTTTCTACACAACGGGTCTTGGTTTTACTTCTAATTTTTGTTTTCCTTTGCTGCGTTTTTAACTTGTTATTGTTTTTCTTCAAGTGTTCTTCGTCTTCTTCATTGAACCTCATCTTCTTTCGGTGAGGTTCATATCACTTGTTCACAATAATACTTGACTAGGGATATTTTAAGAATAGTGTGTTATTACTATTCTAAGGACATTATCATATAAGATTACATTACGCAGTTATAAGACAAATATAATAATGAACTATAATAAGTAAAATGTCATGATACATAAAAAATGCCAAAGTCAATCATCTAATGAATGGTTCTAAGGGCATAATCTAACAGTTCTAACACTGCAATTATCGTTTAAACATCTTTATTTTCAGTTTCAATTTTGCCTACTTTCTTGTGTTAATTTATAAATTATTCTAAGACCCAAAACCCATCAAATTGAGTATGAATTCTACCTTTCCTTCTCTTGGCCGAATTCAGTTAAGCTTCTTGCCTAGTGTTTTCAAGCAAACGATGTCAAAATAAAAGGAATTTTTTTAAAATATTTAATTAATACCATTTTATTAAAATTAAAGGATAATGCATGATTGGTATCATTTTTAAATAGGCTCTATGTGTCATGTGCTAAAATACAATTCATAATACCATTTTTTATGTCTTAATTATTTACGATTAGGCTGTCTGTAGTGTCTTCGCTTCATAATTTGTACTATTTTTTTAATTTTCATAACTAACCCAGGAACTACACTGTTCAATTAAAATATACAAAATATATAAAATCTCAAACTTTTATAACAGACTTCTTGTTTTGGTTTACATCCCAAGTATAGATATACATACTCAAAGTACTGTACATTTAAGTCCGAACATATAAAAGTAATTTCGTATACCTCTACGGAAATCGAGAATCCACCTGAGGGATACCCAAAAGAGAAAACTCTTCCTGATCGAGGCCGAAAGTTTATTGAAAATAATCTGGAAAGAGAATAAGGGGGTGAGCTTATGCCTAGTAAGAGATTCGTATAAAAGAGTTGATATTATGCATAATCATATGCAGGTATCAAAGTATATTCTTTTACATAGAAAACATGAGTCACAAAAGTTAAGCATAGTGTGGGAAAAGATACTATAATCGGTTAGATAACCAAGCTGAATACAGAAGGATGTTTTGGAGCTCCTCACCTATCCTGGCACCTAAATCTAACTATAGGAATTTCTTTTGAACGTGTATAGTTCAATAAACGTACATAGTTCAGTAATTGTTTGTAAGTAATATTTAGTAATTCATTTGGCATTTCAAATAACAGTTTAATATTTTCTCTGTAAACAGTACATATATTAGTTTTTTGTAAATAGTAAAAGTATTTAGAAAATATATTTAATAGGCATAGCATTCTAAAATCATAAAATATACTTTATGACTGGGAGTGCCTGGATCTATGTTAACCAGGGATTTACCACCCCAGTGGAAATTAAACAGTGGAGACAAGAAATCACTCAATAGATCCATGCATAACGACATATGGCCATAGTCAAAAGGTTGTCCACAGATGTACACGAGCCAAGTGTCATCTGTGACACTAAATGATGGGATCAGGATCACTCAACTACAGTAGTAGTAACAGTTCATAAAACAATTCATACTAATTTACGGAGATAGGTTCAATAACATAAATCTTCAGTCAATCCATAAAACATTCAGATCAGTAATTTAGTATAGTTGAAGAATAAAAATTCACCAAATATTTTCAAATTAGAAATGATTGTCCAAAATATTTTATTTACACATCACAGTAACATAAGAACATAGATATGGCACTAACAGCGTGAGAATCCTCACAAAATGAAGTTACAAAATTTATGCACGTTTATGAACTTTTGAACTCTAACCCCCAAAATCATAATTTTGTGGTATTTCAAGTATAAATACCCTAATAGATGATAGTTAGAAAGGTTTAGTTCATATTACGAAAATTTTGGCGGCATAACGGTATAGTTTACTCTAACCTCCTTGCACGAAAATACAGTTTATAAACCCAATTCCAGTTCACATTTCCAAACCAAATCTCAACATTTCAAACTCATAAAAAATATTATTATTAAGACATGTACCATAGTATCCCTACATCTTCCAGACTCATCCCTTACCACTTAGTTTGCTATCGTGGTACTCGCCAACACTAGTGTTGTTTTTCGACTTTCGAGCTGCAAAACATCATACAAACACGATCAAATCATCACACTTCAAGTATAAAGAATAATTAACTTTTCATAAGATATTACATTGCCTCCATTAACCTCCATATCAGTCTTTTTCACACCGATGCTAACACTGCAATTACCGTCTAAACATCTCTGTTTTCAGTTCCGACTTTGGCTACGGTCTTGTATTAATTTGTACATATATTCTAGGACCCAAAACACATCAAATTGAGTATGAATTCTACCTCCCCTTCTCTTGGCCGAATTCACCTAAGCTTCCTACACTTGTGTTTTCAAGAAAATGATGTCAAAATAAAAGGAATTTTTTAAAATATTTAATTAATACCTTTTAATTAATATTAAAGTATAATACATGATTCGTATAGTTTTTAAACAGGCTTTGTGTGTCACATACTAATATTGTAACATCCCGTTACCACATTTTTTACGTATTTCTATACAACTTTACCGGTTGGGCTGTCTGCGATGCGATTAACATTTAACAGTAACAATAATAAATGATAAACATTTATTTACCAAAAACGGAATATGAAAATTCTTTTCATATTTCCTTACGTCTGACATCCCCTATTAACCTTTATTTCACTAAGGTAGTACTGTATACATATGTCTGAAATGTAAAAGAGAAGATACTGTACCTGTCACGTTTAACGTGCCATGCCTCAGTGCTTTAAGCATAGCTATACCCATCTGAGGGCTAATTCTCTCAACTCCGTGTACTTCTTATCTGTGGAGTTAAAACAAAGGGGTGAGCGATTCATACGCTCAGTAAAGGAGATATATGCTGCTTTATAAAACATAATTATATACCACAACATATTTGATTATCCCAAAATCATATCGAATATGAAAACAGTGGATATAGTAAAACAGCACTCTCAATACACCAATTAATCACTGGCTAAACAGTTTACTTTTAAACGTAGTAAATGATACATAGGATTTCAACAAATCCTAACAGTAAACAGAAATCAACAAGTTGAGACTAGGCAACAAATAAATCATGCTATCATCGTTCCCCCTCCCCCTTGCGAGAACGGAATCTGCCGCTATTGGGGTGCACCCGTAGGCCATCGCCCCTCACGGTTATCTCAGATCTATGGCCATAATCTATAGTGGTCATCGGGTCCACTTGCCAAGTGACCTCGAGACCGCTGATGACTTGGCGAGTCCATCAGCCCTGTGACGCCCTGAGGTGCACTCTTTGGTCCATTGACTGAGCCACCGCCCCAGGTAGGTCACGCAACTACATGAATAATAATGCATGAATTTAGGGCCTAAAGTCTCAAAATCAAGTTATCATATGTATCATTTCCATAAAATGATTTGGTTTTCCAAAAGGTTTTATAACTATTAAAACAACCCTCAAATTCAACAGTCTCTGTGAGAGAAAGGCACGTTTTGGAGCTGGTTCGCCCATGGCTAGTTCGCCCAGGGTCAGCTCGCCCATTGGCCAATTCGCCCAATGCTCAACTCCCCTAGTGGTCAACTCGCCCGAGAGTCAACTCGCCCAAGGTCTACTTTTCCAAAAATTTCCACATTTTCTATTTTTCAAAATATTAAAACATCTTATTTTTTCGCAAAAGAAATTTCTCTTTAAAACTATTCGCCAGAGTCAGCTCGCCCTTCACGGCTCGCCCCTGACTAACTCGACAAGACGGCGAACTATTATTCGCCCGCCACTCAGCTTTCATAACAAAAGTGGTCGCCCGCCACAATTTTATAAGAGATTTGGCTCGCCCGCCAATACCAAGAATTTATATTTTCCATTTTCAAATGTTAAAATGGCTAATTTTTCCTCAAGAAAAATACCACCGAAACTCAATTCGCCATGGTCAGCTCGCCAGCCCAGCTCGCCCATGGTCACTCCAAACGGGTGAACATGTATTCGCCCGCCAATCCATTCTTTTAAAACATTAAGTAAAACTGGCTCAACCTCAGTGGCTCGCTACAATTTTCTCAACTTAGGGGTCGCCCGCCCCAAACAAAATATAAAAGGGTTCGCCCCAAATGGCTCGCCCGCCTTTTTATTAAAACAAGGGTTGTTCGCCCGCCAATACCAATTGGTTTAGAAATATCATAAGGGTCGGCTTAGTAGCTCGCCCAATATCAAATAAATTCCTCAAACAATGCATGTCAGAAAACAAAACATTTAACTTAATATTTTCACAAAATTTTACTCCACAGGACATGCATCTCTTCACACACATCTCCCTTACCTGGTCTAACGAAGCCTTGCTTCGCCCTGCTTCCTGCTCGCCAATTGCCATTTCCCATTCTCGGCTGTAAAAATGATTTATTAAAATTATTAATATTTTCCTTTTCCAAATTTCCAATATATTGTACGATTTAAAAATCAAATCGCTCGCCTGCAAGGAATCTTATTCGCCCTTTCGAGCTCGCCATTCTTCAATGGCTTACACACATTATCACGCCCTCATATATTGTCTTAAATGTGGGCGTCAAACACAACTCAACTCGCCATTCACATTGGCTTATATGTGGGAGTTCGCCCGCCATTTATACTCGCCCAATGCCTCACGCATTTGAGCTCGCCCATTATTTCACTTCACTAGAATTGGGCGATCTCGCCCATTTACACAGAATTTACCTTGGCGAGTTCCTTATTATCTACTCGCCTCATTGGCGATTACTAATTTTCATCATTGGCGTACACAATAGTCGCCATTCTCGTCACTTATTCCATTATTTTCCTTGTTTTCATATTCTCCAAAGATCTAACGAAAAACAAGACTGTATCTATGTTTATTACTGCATAAAACATAGAAATCTATCATTAAGCATCAAGAAAACCTCAGAAAATATGAAACTCACCTCAACCAACTGCACTTCCAGAACAGACTGCTTTCTGTCTCATGTTGGCCTTCCTTTTGCTTATTCCTTCAGCTCACCAATTATGAAAGAAAGGCTTTATAAGCAGGTTCATGTGTTTTGGCCAACTGAAGAGTGAAGCTCAGTAAATCAAGTATGACAGAAACGGGAGGAATAACATAAGCTCTCGTGAAGAAGATGAAGTTTGCCAAATGAGTTTTCCTCAAGCCTTTCTCCTTATATAACCATGCTAATCCAATCCGAAGCTACCGCCTGTCCCTTATCCTGTATCCTTCATCATTTCACGTCTTTAATGCATGAAGAAAACTGAGGCACAAGTGGCGTGAAAGTCTCCCTTTCACATTCTTTTTCTTCTGCTGCTGTTGACTTTGTTTTATTTCTCAACCAATCAGGTAAATTCCTTACTGACTTCAACCTCTTATCCGTTAATTCTCTTCAACCGTGTGACTTATAAGTCAATTTTGGCTGCCAGGTTGAATTCTGTTTTCATTTGCCCCTCTATCTGGGTGACCACCTTACTCGCCCAATACATGCCTTGGGCTATCACAACAAACACGGAAATCATCCAATTTTGTCCTTGGCGAACTCATTCGCCCAACCAAAGAGCAACCAACCAACTCGCCAATTGCTAAGATTCCCCACATTTGGAAATTTTTATTTAGCATTTTAAATTCTTCAATTTGTGTGGGCGATCGGGAGCCCTCGCAGATTTTGGCAAACTAATAAACTCGCCCTCGCCATTATCCATTGGCGATCTGCTCGCCCATTGGCGAACATACTACCTTCTCCCCTTTGGCGAGCTGAACAACATTCTCGCCCATACGTTATTTCACCATAATTGCTCCATTACTACTCAACTTAAGGAGCTTTTCAACTAAATGGAAATCAATACTCTCTATTTGTTTAATTTCCAATATCCATTTTATGAGATTAAGGTCTATAGTAGGGTAAAATCAGATCTTACAAATATACAGTTCACAATACCATTTTTTTTGTCTTACTTATCAACGGTTAGGCTGTCTGTAATGTCTTCGCTTCATAATTTGTACTATTTTTTATTTTTCATAACTAACCCAGGAACTAAGCTGTTCAATTAAAATATACAAAATATATAAAATCTAAAACTTTTATAACAGACTTCCTGTTTTGGTTTACATCCCAACTATAGATATACATACTCAAAGTACTATACATTTAAGTCTGAACATATAAAAGTAATTTCATATACCTCTACAAAAATCAAGAATACGCCTGAGGGATACCTAAAAGAGAAACTCCTCCTGATCGAGGCCGAAAGTCTACTAAAAATAATCTGGAAAGAGAATAAGGAGGTGAGCTTATGCCCAATAAGAGATTTGTATAAAAGAGCTGATACTATGCTTAACCATATGCAAGTATCAAAATATACTCTTTTACATAGAAAACATGAGTCACACAAGTTAAGCACAGTATGGGAAAAGATACTATAATCAGTTAGATAACCAAGCTGAATACAGAAGGATGCTTTACAACACCTTACTAGTCCTGGCACCTAAATCCAACTATTGGAATTTCTTTTAAACATGTTTAGTTCAATAAATGTACATAGTTCAGTACTTGCTCATAAATAATATTTAGCAATTCATTTGACATTTCAAATAACAGTTTAATATTTTCTTCGTAAACAGCACAAATATCAGTTTTTTGTAAACAGTAACATATCCAAAAAATATATTTAATAGGCATAACATTCTAAAATCATAAAATATAATTTAAGTCTAAGAGTGCCTGGATTTATGTTAACCAGAGATTTACCACCCCAGAGAAAATTACACAGTGAAGACAAGGCATCACCTAATAGACCCATGCATAACGACATATGGCCATAGTCAAAAGGTTGTTCACAGATGTACACAAGCCAACTGCCATTTGTGACATTGAATGATGGGATCAGGATCACTTAACTACAGTAACGATAATAGTGGGGTGCATGTGCTCGTAATCAATTATGGGGCCAATAGTCTCAAGACAGTTAATAAAACAATTCGTATTAATTTACGGAGATAAGTTCTATAACATAAATCTTCAATCAATCCGTGAAGCATTCAGATCAGTAATTCAATATAGTTGAAGATTAAAAATTCACCAAATATTTTCAATTTCGAAATGATTGTCCAAATTATTTTTTTTACACATCACAGTAATATAAGAACATAGATATGGCACTAACAACATGAGAATAGTTAAACACACTCAAAAAATGGAGTTACAAAATTTATGCAAGTTTATGAACTTTTGAACTCTAACCCCAAAATTATAGTTTTGTTGTATTTCAAGTATAAATACCCTAATAGATGATAGTTAGAAAGGTTTAGTTCGTTTTACGAAATTTTGACAGCATAACAGTATAGTTTACTCTAACATCCTTGCATGAAAGTACAGTTTATAGACCCAAATCTCAACATTTCCAAACCAAATCTCAACATTTCAAACTCATAAAAAGTATTGTTGTCAAAACATGCACCAAAGTATCCCTATGTCTTCTATACTCATCCCTTACTACTTAGTTTGCTGCAGAGGTACTCGTCAACACCAGTGTCGTTTTTTGACTTTCGAGTTGCAAAACACTGTACAAACACAATCAAATCATCACACTTCAATTATAAAGAATAATTAACTTTTCATAACCTATTACATTGCCTACATTAACTTCTATATCAGTCTATTTTACACTGATGCTAACACTACAATTACTATCAAAACATCTCTGTTTTCGGTTCTGATTTCACCTGCGATCTTGTATTAATTTGTACATTATTCTAGGACCCAAAATACATCAAATTGAGTATGAATTCTAGCTCCCCTTTGATAAGTCTCTAAAATATACACTTTTCAAGTATTTTATTGCATCAATATTGCTTGAATTTTGAAATTTTATTGTAATTTCTTCCCAATTTAATTATATTTTCTTAATGAGTAGGAAATTTAAGAATAAGGAGGACACCGAGAAAATGGCAAGAAAATCAAGGAAAATGGGTTGGATTTGATGTTTAACCCCTAAAATTCATAGACTTAACATTCTCCTAACCCCAATTCCTATTCCTACCACCTTACCCATAAATTATTTTTAAACCATAAACTTTACCTAAACTAATTTTCCAAACCATTTTAGAAACTCTTTAACCCTTACCCCAGTATAATCCAAACCTATCCCATTCTCACATAAAGCCCAAGTATTATTTAAACCCATTTTAAATACCAAAACTCACAAACCTAAAATATTTCAAATCTAAAAACCACATTGATGTATTAGCCTTTTCTCATGCAAGCCCAAATTATAGTTATTTATGGATTTATTTTTATCAAAAAGCCCAAAAGAGAGGCAGCCCATGAAGATTATTTGTCAAAGCCCTATTGAAGAAGCCCTAACCTAGATAAAAAAAAAAAGGCAGCTGCAAGGAAGAGGAGGGTATTGGATTATGCCCTTAGAACCATTCATTAGATGATTGACTTTGGCATTTTTTATGTATCATGACATTTTATTTATCATAGTTCATTATTATATTTGTCTTATAACTGCGTAATATAATCTTATATGATAATGTCCTTAGAATAGTAATAACACATTATTCTTAAAATATCCCTAGTCAAGTATTATTGTGAATAAGGATAACAATGATACGATAAGACTAGTATGTGGTTGACTGATGACCATTGTCATGGATATAAGATATCAAGTCATCACATAGGTACATGTTAGAGAACTATGTACTGGATCGACCCTCCATGAGAACGCTACATGGATTGTTATATGAGTGTCATAAGCGATTCTCATAGTGATGATGGTGTATGTGATCCTTTGACTTGAGATCATCAGAGATCCCAACATAGAGAATTGCATACTTTAATGCTGCTAGATGTCATTCGTAACAGGATGGACTATAAAGGTAGTAATTGGGTATGCCTTGATCTATGTAGAGGGATGTTGAGTGATCAAGATAGGATTTATCCCTCTTATATAACAAGAGTGATGTTTTGGGCCCTTTGATAGAGTGAGACTAAGAAATGCATGGCCGTGCTCGAATAAGTCAATATGAGATATTGATTTTATTTGTTTAATTAGTCTACTCAGGAATCAAGAAACGCTAATTAGACTATACAAGTGTGACACATTCCATGACTTGTGTCTAATCGAGACATCAAAGGATAAAGGGATTAGACTACACGGTAACATCTATCACGAGTAAGGTTATGTCGAGTCATTGACATTCTCGTTACATGGGTAGCAATGATGTGTTGCTAGATACCGCTCATTGCCTGTGACAATTTTGTCATTGCCATTGTTTTGAGAACCTATTGGGTCGCACACTTAGAACGGATCAATGAGGAGCTTAATTAATCCTATTCTGAATTGGATTAAGGATATATCTAATCCTATTCTGAATTGGATTAAGGATATATCTAATCCTATTCTAAGTAGGATTAGAGTTCTGTTTGGCAGTAAATTTTAGGGTAAAATTTACTGCCTATAAAAAGGAAGTTTTTCTAAAACAGAGCCGCACCTTTTAAAACAGAAAACAAAAAAAAAACATTCCTTTTAATCGAAGCTAGCAGTTCGGTTATAAGGAATCAAAACGCTCTTCAAGGCTTCTGATCGTGAGACGTTCAAGAGTCGTGAGATCCGTTCGTGTGGATACCGTAGAGGCAGGACGAAAAGTTGTTGCTTGTGACTCGACCAACGAAAGAAAAATCAGAGAAAAACGTTAGGTAAAATCTCGAAACCCTAATCAGGCAACTCTCTGAATCGATCCTGGTGGAGGCCGCATGATTTATTTCCGCTGCGTGTTTGTTTCGGTTTCCATCAGAGGGGAGATTGGCCGGTGACGACTGCCAAAGTTTCTCTCCATTGTTGCTGCATTGTTTTCATATTCCCTTAGCTATGATTCCTAGTTTTCGGTTATTAAGATTTTTTTTATTTAACTTTCTTTCTTTTAGATTAGTTTTATTTAGTACATTCAAAGTTTCCATTGAAATACTCAAGTTTTTCTATAAATTTTAATTCAATGAAAGTTTAAATTCTCTGTTTATGTTTAATATTCTGTTTCAATTATTTTACTGTTTATCATTTTTTTATTGTTTCTTGCTTATTTTCCTTTGGATTCTTGTTTAGGATTTACTTTCTTAGTTATTTATTCTTCACTACACTGTTATTCGTCTTCTCTACTCACACAGTTTCTTCATACTTCACCATCGTGTTATATTCTATTTTATAAATTCTTCTTGTTCCGATTTATTGCTTTACTGCTATACATTCTTCTGTTGCTGCTTCTGTATGCTAGATTGTTCTGGTTGTTGAAGCAGGATATAGTTGCTATGTGGCGTCGCTGCACTGCTTCTGTTAAGAGCAGCAGATGCATGGACAGGTGAGTGGACCGGTGCGATAGTAGGAGCTATGCGTGGTTGTTGTTGGGAGCAAGAAGCAGTTGCTTGTCCTGTGCGTGGAGGCTGTTGGAGTCAACGCTTGAGGAGTGAAGGCTGGTCTGCTTTGCTGCGCTAGAGGTTGCTGGTTCAATGAGCGTGGCTGTGTTGGATTATGCCCTTAGAACCATTCATTAGATGATTGACTTTGGCATTTTTTTATGTATCATGACATTTTATTTATCATAGTTCATTATTATATTTGTCTTATAACTGCGTAATATAATCTTATATAATAATGTCCTTAGAATAGTAATAACACACTATTCTTAAAGTATCCCTAGTCAAGTATTATTGTGAACAAGGATAACAATGATACGATAAGACTAGTATGTGGTTGACTGATGACCATTGTCATAGATATAGGATATCAAGTCATCACATAGGTACATGTTAGAGAACTATGTACTGGATCGACCCTCCATGAGAACGCTACATGGATTGTTATATGAATGTCATAAGCGATTCTCATAGTGATGATGGTGTATGTGATCCTTTGACTTGAGATCATCAGAGATCCCAACATAGAGAATTGCATACTTTAATGCTGCTAGATGTCATTCATAACAGGATGGACTATAAAGGTAGTAATTGGGTATGCCTTGATCTATGTAGAGGGATGTTGAGTGATCAAGATTGGATTTATCCCTCTTATATAACAAGAGTGATGTCTTGGGCCCTTTGATAGAGTGAGACTAAGAAATGCATGGCCGTGCTCGAATAAGTCAATATGAGATATTGATTTTATTTGTTTAATTAGTCTACTCAGGAATCAAGAAACGCTGATTAGACTATACAAGTGTGACACATTCCATGACTTGTGTCTAATCAAGACATCATAGGATAAAGGGATTAAACTACACGGTAACATCTATCACGAGTAAGGTTATGTCGAGTCATTGACATTCTCGTTACATGGGTAGCAATGATGTGTTGCTAGATACCGCTCATTGCCTGTGACAATTTTGTCATTGCCATTGTTTTGAGAACCTATTGGGTCGCACACTTAGAACGGATCAATGAGGAGCTTAATTAATCCTATTCTGAATTGGATTAAGGATATAACTAATCCTATTCTGAATTGGATTAGGGATATAACTAATCCTATTCTAAGTAGGATTAGAGTTCTGTTTGGCAGTAAATTTTAGGGTAAAATTTACTGCCTATAAAAGGGATGTTTTTCTAAAACATAGCCGCACTTTTAAAAAAACAGAAAACAAAAACATTCCTTTTAATCGAGGCTAGCAATTCGGTTATAAGGAATTTAAAAGCTCTTTAAGGCTTCTGATCGTGAGACGTTCAAGAGTCGTGAGATCCGTTCGTGTGGATACCGTAGAGGCAGGAACGAAAAGTTGCTGCTTGTGACTCGACCAACGATAGAAAAATTCAGAGAAAACGTCAGGTAAAATCTCGAAACCCTAATCAGGCAACTCTCCGAATCGATCTTGGTGGAGGCCGAATGATTTAAATTCCGCTGCGTGTTGTTTCGGTTTCCTTCAGGCTGAGCTGAGCGGTTTGGCATAAAGCAGTTGAAAGCGTGGCACCACTTAAGCTATGGCAAGCTGAAGTGTAGCTGGCGTGAATGGGCAGTAGACGTGGCTGGATTGCAGGGCATGGTGGCTGTTGTGTTTAAAACATGGTTATAGGTTTTAGTGCTTCAGTAGTTAAGTAGGTTATTTTAGCAGTTTTTATTATTTTAATTTAAATAGTTTAGTATTTTATCATTAGTTTGAATTTAATTAGTTTATTAGTAATTTAATATTTTAATTAATTTGCTCATTTTTAGAATTATTAATTTAAAATTAAAATTTAAGTTTAGGTAATTTCAAATTAATCAATTTGATAGTCATTTTATTTTTACTCATTTCAAATTTTATTTTGCAAAATTAAGTTCTTTATTTATTTTAAAGTTTAAATAGTTAATTTAGCTTAAGAAAATTGCATATTGCTTGAATAAATCTAGGGGTGACAAAATTTTAGTATTTAACTAGAACAATTCTAACTAATCCTAATGGGAACGATACTCTACTCACTCTTTATTACTTATCGCGACCTGTGCCCTTGTGGTATAGGTTTTAGAGTGCAACAAGTTTTTGGCACCGTTGCCGGGGAGCGAACCTGGGTCGCCCGCGTGACAGGTGAGAATACTCACCACTACACTAGAACGACATTATTCTAGGACTCAGAACACATCAAATTGAGTATGAATTCTACCTCCCTTTGTCTTGGCCGAATTCAGCTAAGCTTCCTACACTTGTGTTTTCTTCAATTCAACCTTAAATTCATGTTCTACACTAACTCTACATCATTTCCTTATCAAGCCATGCCATACCATTCTCATACACAATGAAGCTTGGCCAAAACCCTAGGATGATGGTTCTCATGGTTTCAATTCAATTTAAAGCTAGATACAAGCTTAAACACCTTAAACACATAGCTTAAAACCATTAAAACATGGAAACTTAATTTTCTCTCACCTCTTTATGCTTGGCCAAATATGGAAGGGGAGCTTACATTTTGATTTTAGCCACCTTGGTACTTGATTTTGATGTGAAAAGATAGAGCACTAAAAACTGAATAGCTTTGGTAAAGACAGTGTTCAGTTTCGGTGAGTTTTTGGTATAATTTTTAAGCTTTCTCTCTCTTTCTTAAGCTTTGGCTATGGAGGTTTGAAGAAAAAGAGGTGGCTGCCAAAATGGGAGGAAGAAGAAGCTGGAAATTTCATTTAAAAATAATGTTTTATGGTGTAAATTACCAAAATGCCCTTACACTTAAGTAATCTTCCAATTTTGCCTTTCACGGTTTAACTTCAATTTAAATAATCAGTCTAACCCTTAAAATATTTTATTCAATCATGAAATACATCTATATAACATGCTTTAATTATTGGTTAAGCTTTTGTTTAGGTTTGACTGTTCATTTGGGTAAAATTACCAAAACACCCTTAATAGTTGAATCGCGTAAATTTCTACTTTTGTGCATGATTTATTCCATTAGTCCACATGGCCTAGAACTTTATTTCGTAAGTAATTATTTATCACTGTTAGTTGGTCAAAAGTTGACTTGGTTTGACCATTATTCACGAAAGTTCTATTAACCTATGGAGTTAATCGTCATTTCCTAATTTGTTTGCACGCTTTTCAAAGCATGTTTAAACAAATAAGTTTAAGGTGTAGATTCTTACCAGCACTATATTTGGCTCTAAATAATGTGTCCGCTGAGTTTCACCTGCTTCGAGACACTAAAAATCCTGTAGGGCCCACCATCTATTTCCTTATACTCTTGTAAAGTAGAGGTCATTTAGATGATTATAAAAAATCTATTAATACATACAGATGGTAAATAAATGAATATCACATTCCTTC
Organism: Heritiera fomes; assembly: GCA_032173925.1. Taxonomy (NCBI): domain Eukaryota; kingdom Viridiplantae; phylum Streptophyta; class Magnoliopsida; order Malvales; family Malvaceae; genus Heritiera; species Heritiera fomes. The sequence continues at coordinate 16,118,325 of JAPDPM010000004.1, read as the reverse complement.
GCATCTTAGGAAATTTGATCCTTCAAATTTGATTAGACTTGTTAGTTGAATAAGTCTGGATATTTCTATTTCATTAAGCTCTCCAACTCCTAAGTAGCCTCTTTTGTTGAATGATACTGCCATAGAACTTTTAATAGAGGAATTGTCTTAGACCGTAGCACTTTCTCCTTTTGATCCAGTACATGTATCAGTTTCTCGACATAGCTACTGTCATCTCTTATTTCTAGAGGTTCGTACTAGATAACATGTGTCGAATCTAGATGATATTTCCGCAGCATAGATATATGGAAGACATTATGGACACCGGACAGCTTTGGTGGTAGTGCTAACTGATATGCCATATCTTTTACTCGGTTTAAGATTTCGAAAGGTCCAATAAATCGAGGACTTAATTTCGCTTTCTTCCCGAATCTCATAATGCCTTTGGATGGTGAAACTTTCAGGAAAATCGAATCTCCTACTAAAAACTCCAAATGTCGGCATCTAGTATTTGCATAACTTTTTTATCGACTTTGAGCAGTTCTTAATCTATCACAGATAATCCGAATATCCTCGAAAGCCTGTTCAACAAGATCAAGAGCTAATACAGCCAATATTTTCCTATCACCCACTTCTTCCCAAGTGATAAGAGAATGACATCTTCTACCATATAAGGCTTCATAAGGTGCCATGTCGATGCTGGTGTAATAACTGTTATTGTAGGAAAACTTTGCCAATGGTAAATGATCATTCTAGGAGCCTTTAAAATCAAAGGCACAAGCTCTCAACATATCTTCAAGCATTTGGATAGTCCGCTTGGACTGACCATTAGTATGCGGATGAAAAGCTATGCTAAAATTCAGTCGAGCTCCCATAGCATCTTAAAAATGCTTCCAAAATTGAGAGAGTAAATTGAGAATTTCTATTAGAGGTAATGCTTAATGGAACTCAAAGAATCAGTAGATTTAATAGCCAGAAAGTGAGCTGACTTCGTCACTCTATCAACAATCACCCAGATTGCATCATGATTCTTTCTGGTTCTTGGCAAACCCATGATGAAATCCATGGTGATTTGCTCCCATTTCCACATCGGTATCAGTAGAGGTTGAAGTAGTCCTCTTGGCTTTTGATGCTCCACCCTGCAACAAACTCAGTGATGTCTCGTTTCATCTTGGGCCACCAATACTCCTTACGGAGATTGTGAGACATTTTATTACTGCTCGGATGTAAAGTGTACTTTGAAGTATGTCTCTATTAAAATCAACGCTCTCAACTATTTATCTTCAGGAATACATATCGACCTCTAAACCTTAGAATGCCATTTGTGCCAATGTCATAATTTGACTGAATACCCAATTGTATTTGACAAGCAACATTGATACAAAAAGCATCCTCCTTCTGAACACTTTTGATCCGATCCATTAAGTCAAGTTCAATGCGAAAACTAGCAAGCAAACTATACCTTTTAGAAGGAGTCACATTCAGGCTGAGGCTCGCAAACTATTCCAAGCTATTGTATTCTTGAACCATCATATAAGAAATTATACCTCGGTGCTTTTTGCTCAAGGCATCTTCCACCATAGTCACGTTCCTCGAGTGGTACAATATCTCGGAGTCATAGTCCTTTAGTAGCTCCATCCATCTACACTGCCTCATGTTTAATTCATGCTGCGAGAGCAGATACTTGAGACTTTTATGGTCAGTGTATACTTGGAATTTCTCACCATATAAGTAATACCACCATATCATCAAAGCAAATACCACAATAGCAAGTTTTAGGTCATAGGTAGGATAATTCTTCTTGTGGTCCTTCAATTGACGAGAACCATAAGCGATCACTTTCTTGTTCTACATTACCACACAACCCAAACCAAGTAAAAAGGCATTATTGTACATTGAAAAGCCTCATAAACACTAGGAATAGTATGGATCGATGCTGTAGTCAACCTCCATTTCAATTCCTGAAAGATGCACTCACAAGTATTAGTCTATTCAAACTTAACATCCTTGCATGTGAGACGCATCAAAGGAGAAACTAATCTCAAAAAACCTCAACAAGCCAACCACCCAAGAAACTTCGAATCTCAGTTAATGACTTCAGTCTCTCCCGCTACACAATTGCTTTAATCTTAGATGGATCAACTGACACCCCAGCTTTAGAGACCGTATGTCCTAGAAAAGTGATTTGATCTAGCTAGAATTCACATTTACTCAATTTAGCATATAACTTCCAATCTCTGAAGGTCTGTAGGACCATGTAAAGATGCTATACATTTTCTTCTCGAGATTTAGAATATAGTAGAATGTCATCGATGAACACAATGACAAATTCATCCAGAAAAGGCTTGAATACCTTATTCATCAGATTCATGAAAGCTGCATGGGGCATTAATGAGCCCGAATGGCATGATTAGAAATTCATAATGACCATATCGAGTCCTAATAGCGGTCTTTGGGACATCTGACTGTTGGATCTTTAACTGATGATATCCCGACCTTAGATAAATTTTGGAGAACACCAAGCACCCCTAAGCTGATCAAATAGATCTTCTATTCTGGGCAAGGGATATTTATTCTTGATAGTAGCCTTATAGAGTAATCGATAATCAATACAAGGTCACAGACTACAGTCCTTCTTTCTGACAAATAGGACTAGTGCATCCCAAGGGGAAACATTGGGTCAAATAAAACTCTTGTCCAATAACTCCTAGAGCTGCTTTTTGAGGTCATCAAGCTCCACCAGTGCCATTCGGTAGGGAAGCTTGGATATGGGTTCAGTGCCGTGTATCAAGTTAATAATGAATTTGATCTATCGATTTGCAGGAAGACCTAGTAATTCATCCAAAAACACATCTGGAAAATCCCTGACCAGAAGAATCTCGTGTAACTCCAAACTTCTCTTTTCTACACCCTCCACATAAGCAATGAACCCTTCAATCACAACATTCAAAAGTTCAATCTCACACATTTTTAGCGAAATTCCATATTTATTACTATACAAAAAGTTTTATAATATACTTGTTAAGATGAAAAAAGGTTACATACTTAGTGTAATAGTCAAACTGACATGGTTTGTAGCTAACCAATCCATTCCTAGAATTACATCAGAATCATATATATTCAGAACAATTAGGTCAGCTACTGTTTCCTTTTCTCCTATTTTTAACTTACAATTACGATACACTACATCAATTATTTAAGATTCCCTAAAGGGTGTATTTATCTGTAGCGAATACCCTAAAGTTTAGATTCTACTAGTATTTTAGTAGCAAACAATGGAGATACAAACAAGTGAGTAGAATCGGGATCAAGTAATAGAAATGCATCAATACTAAAAATAGTGATCTTACCCTTAATAATATCGAAGGAAGCATCAGCAGACTCCTTATCTAGGACGTAAACTCGACCCTGAGTCATAGCCTTCTTCCCTTTCTCTGTAGTTGTAGTTTTCTTGGGTGTAGATGGCGTAGCCTTTTTTGGTTCCTTCACCTCTGATGTTGCTGCTGATGTTGGTAAGGTTGATTTCTATTGAGGATAATCTTGGACCAAATGTCCCTTCTGCCCACATCTGAAGCATGCTCGGTAGTTAATAAACAAGGTCAATCACCATGAGGCCTTCCACATATACCACACATGGCTGTAATACCCTTCCGGGTAGTGAAGCTATTGGCACCTGTGGGCTTAGTAGATTTGTCTCTAGTAGGCTTACCCCCAATGACAATACCTCAGTTTCTTAACTGGCCTCTTGTTTGATCTATCATCTAAACCATGCTTAACCTTTTCTTTACCCTTAGCTCTCGCACAACACCCATACTCAGCTTGATGCTGCTCATAATTCTATTCACATAACTGTGCTCGGCAGACTGCTTCATCATAAGTGGTGACATCAAAAGGAGTTAACCTCGCATTGTATAACGGTCTTAGTCTAGTTAAGAACTACTTGACTTTATGTTCCTCACTTCTCATTGTCTCTAGGTCGAATTGACTTAGTGCATAAATTTAGGAACTCCCTCTTTAACTTCTTCTTGGCAGTGCAAGGAATATACTTCTTGTGGAAGGCCTCCAAGAAATTATCCCAAGTCACCACTGGGTGTCTCACCACTAATATCGTCTCGATGGACTTCCAACAGTGTTCTACCTCATTAGTCAACAAATAAATAGCCAGCCCAACTTTCTCTACCTCAGAACATCTTATATATCTGAATAATTTCTCCATGGCATTCACCCAATTTTTTGCCACCAGAGGACCCCTATCACCCTTAAACTTAAGAGGATTCATCTTATTAAACTACCAAAGTGTATTAATGACACACCTAATAATTGGATCCGACCTAGGCTAACTGGAATTTGAGGTTGAGGCTGAGGCAGCTAGGGAGGCGGTATCAGCTATTGCTAGGGTTTTGGGGGAACATTAACTTAGGGCTAAGGAGGTTGTACTCATTCTGGTACTGGTGCTCTTGTTTGACTAGTTATAAAATCTACGACCATATGCTTTAGTCTCAAGATGCGAGTATTTGGACTCTCGAGTTGTAGAAGAAGAGTAGGCTCTAACATCGGCTCCAGAGATAGCTCTGGGGAATGTTGGACACGTCTAGGACATCCTTGTTCCCGTCTGGCACCCTTTCACCCTTCAATCATTCTATCCTAAAACAAACACAAAAAAACGTTTTCAGTTTCATAACAATTATATTTTCAGACAAGTATAGTACTACAAGGGATGTAAACCATTTCTATTCTTAATGACACTGATAGACATCAGACCAACCTTGCTCTAATACTAACTCAACTGTCACGTATTGATATATGCTTCACAATACCATTTCTTATGTCTTACTTATCTATGGTTGAGTTATTTGTAGTGTCTTCGCTTCATAACTTGTACTAAAGTTTTTTTCATAACTAACCCAAGAAGTACACTGTTCAATTAAAATATATAAAATCTCAAACTTTTATAACAAATTTTTTCTTTCCGTTTACATCCCAAGTATAGATATACATAGTTAAAGTACTATACATCTAAGTTCGAACATATAAACGTAATCTGGAAAGAGAAACTCAAAAGAGAATCTCTACAGAAATTGAGAATCCGCCTGAGGGATACCCAAAAGAGAAACTCCTCCTAATCGAGGCTGAAAGTCTACTAAAAATAATCTAGAAAGAGAATAAAGGGGTGAGCTTATCCCCAGTAAGAGATCCGTATAAAAGAGTTGTTACTATGGATAACTATATGCAGGTATCAAAATATACTCTTTTACATAGAAAACATGAATCACACAAGTTAAGCACTGTGTGGGAAAAGATACTAGAATCAGTTAGATAACCAGGCTGAATACAGAAGGATGCTAGAATCAGTTAGATAACCTGGCACCTAAATCCAGCTATAGGAATTTCTTTTGAACATGCGAAGTTCAGTAATTGTTCATAACCAATATTTAGCAATTCATTTGGCCTTTCAAATAACAGTTTAATTTTTTCTCTGTAAACAGTACATATATCAGTCTTCTGTAAACAGTAACAATATTAAGAAAATATATTTAATTGGCACAACATTCTAAAATTATAAAATATAATTTAAGTTTGGGAGTGCCTAGATGTATGTTAACCAAGGATTTACCACCCCAGTGGAAATTAAACAGTAGAGACAATGCAATACCCAATAGACCCATGCATAATGACACATGTCCATAGTCAAAAAGTTGTCCACAGATGTACACGGGCTAGGTGTCATTTGTGACACTAAATGATGGGATTAGGATCACTTAGCTATAGTAACAGCAACAATAGGGTGCATGTGCTCATAAGTAGCTATGGGGCTAACAGTCTCAAAACAATTCATAAAACAATTCATACTAATTTACGGAGATAAGTTCAATAACATAAATCTTCAATCAATCTATAAAACATTCAGATTAGTAATTCAGTATAGTTGATGCATAAAAATTCACCAAATATTTTCAATTTAGAAATGATTGTCCAAAATATTTTATTTACACATAACAGTAATATAAGAACATAGATATGGCACTAACAGCATGAGAATCGTTAAAAACGCTATGAAAAATGAAGTTACAAAATTTATGCACGTTTATGAACTTTTGAACTCTAAACCCCAAATCATAATTTTGTGGTATTTCAAGTATAAATTCCCTAATAAATGATAGTTAGAAAGGTTTAGTTCGTTTTGCGAAATTTCGGTAGCATAATGGTTAGTTTACTCTAACCTCCCTACATGAAAATACAATTTGTAAATCCAATTCCTATTCATATTTCCAAACCAAATCTAAACATTTCAAACTCATAAAAACTGTTTTTTATCAAAACATGCACCACAATATCCCTATGTCTTTTATACTCATCCCTTTCCACTTAGTTCGCTACAGTGGTACTCGTCAACACTAGTGTCGTTTTTAGACTTCTGAGCTACAAAACACCACACAAACACGATCAAATCATCACACTTCAATTATAAAGAATAATTAAATTTTCATAACTTATTGCATTGCCTACATTAACTTCCATATCAGTCTTTTTCACATTAGTGCTAACACTGTAATTACAGTCAAAACACCTTCATTTTCAGTTTTAATTTCACATGCAGTCTTGTATTAATTTGTACATTATTCTAGGACCCAAAACACAACAAATTGAGTATGAATTCTACCTCCCCTTCTCTTATCCGAATTCACCTAAGCTTCCTACACTTGTGTTTTCTTCAATTCAAGTATAAATTCATGTTCTACACTAACTCTACATCATTTCTACATCATTTTCGCATCAAGCCATACCATTCTCATACACAATGAAGCATGGCTGAAACACTAGGATGATGGCTCTCATGGTTTCAATTCAATTTCAAGCTAGATACATGCTTAAATACCTTAAACACATAGCTTAAAACCATTAAAACATGAAAAATTAATTTTCTCTCACCTCTTTATGCTTGGCCAAATATGGAAGCAGAGCTTATACCTTGATTTTATCCACTTTGGCACTTTATTTTGATGTGAAAATATAGAGCACTGAAATCTGAATAGCTTTGGTAAAGATAGTTTTCAGTTTCGGTGACTTTTCGATATAGTTTTTAAGCTTTCTCTCTCTTCCTTATGCTTTGGCTATGGGGGTTTAAAGAGCAAGAGGTGGCTGCCAAAATTGGAGGATGAAAAAGCTGGAAATTTCTTTTAAAAATAATATTTTATGGTTCTAATTACCAAAATGCCCTTACATTTAAGTAATCTTCTAAGTTTGCCCTTTACGATTTAACTTCGATTTAAACAATCAGTCTAACCCTCAAAATATTTTATTCCATTATGAATACATCTATTTAACATGCTCTAATTATTGGTTTAGCTTTTGTTTTGGTTTGACTGTTCATTTGGGTAAAATTTCCAAAAACCCCTAACAGTTGAATCACGTAAATTTTTACTTTTACGCATGATTTATTCCATCAATCCACATGGCCTAGAACTTTATTTCATGAGTAATTATTTATCACTATTATTTGGTCAAAAATCGACTCTGTTTGACCATTATTCACAAAAGTTCTATTGAACAATGGACTTAATTGTCATTTCCTAATTTGTTTGCATGCTTTTCAAAACATGTTTAAACAAATGAGTTTAAGGTGTAGATTCTTACCACCACTATATTTGGCTCTAAATAATGTGTCAGCTGAGTTTCACCTGCTCCGGGACACTAGAAATCTTATGGGGCCACCATCCGTTTCTCTTTACTCTTGCAAAGTAGAGGTTATTTAGATGATTATAAAACATCTATTAATATGTACATATGGTAAATAAATGAATATCACACTGTGGGGGTGCTGTAAAAACTACAAATTTTCTATTTGTTAAATAATGCCAAATGACTCTTAGAAGGTGTTTGGAGGCCAACCTGCGACGATTTTGGGTTTTGGTGTAAAAACGCAGGCTTTCGTACAAACAAGTTGGTAGGCCCCACAAGAGCACGCATCCACCAAGAAACCATGTAAGTAGCTTAAAGTTATCATTAATGGTTTCAGGTAAGACAATTTAGTTATTATGGTTACAATTTAGTCCTATTCCGAGAATTTGACAATGAACCGAGAATTTTGGTTTTTGGCTCATAACCAATTTGCCTTGTCTCGATGATGTCTCTTGATCAGAGTATCAAAACAATAAATTGTAAAATTCTTGGAAAAGCTGACTTAAAGAGCTTTCATCCATAAAACTCCCGTGATTTAATTCCCTACAAATTAATACCAGAAAGATTTCGAAGTTGCACTACGTGCAGTAAAATTCGTCAATCGATACTCCTGTAAAGAATCAAGCATATCTCTTAGTAGAAAACTCCCATTAAGGCAAAACAAAGTTTTTTGAGAAGCTAACTCGATAAGATTTCCGACCATATAAAGCCTGTCTTCTAATTCAATGTGGATCAATAGCAATAAATTTTTGAATTCACGTTGTATGCAAGAAATTCAAACTTTGAGCAAATGATAAAGAAATGAGCAGAACCTTTGATAGAATACTCCGATTTAGGTGATTCAAAGTGTGTCAAAAAGATAATTTAGAGACATATTTTTATCACATATAGCAGGTCTTTAGACCACTTGTATATTAATATAGTAAATTTTTGGAAGTTAGGCTTGGAAGTGAGCAATTACGAGATTTATAGATGAAATTTGGTTAGTCAAAGAATTTAATGGGATTGAGGTTTAGTTGGATTTAACATAATTCAAAAAGACCTAATTAGATTGGAAGTAAGTATTTCAATTAATTTAGGTTTAGGATTATAAGAACCTAGAGCCAAAAATCCCCTATACATGAATATTAAACAAAATTCAATAGTCTCTAATCATTAGGATTTAACACAATAAAAAAACCCTATTAAATGATTGAAATAAATTACAAATTTGGCTAAAATTAAAGCTAAACCCATTAGCTTTTTAAAGGAAAACCCAAATTTTCCTCTCTTCTATCTTAAAGAAGTGAAACCCCAAGAACCCTTCCCTAAATTGGACAAACACCCAAAATTCACAATAATAGAGCCAAATTTCACCTCTCCGAAGTTGAATTTCACTCTCTCTTTTTCAATGGAGTTTCAATTTTATGATTTTGGGAGAAGAAGCAAACAAAATTAGGGAAAATATGAGCTAGGGTTTGGGCTTTCGCAATAAATTTAGAGGTAAGTATAATTTCGGTTGAGATTCTTTTAATTGAGATGTGTTTCATCACTCTAATACTGATTCAAGGTTCAATTTTGAAGATTTCTCGAGGATTTCGAGCTAAAGATTTAGCTTCTTCGAGAAATTTGGGGATTTCATTTTGGGTAATTTAAATTCCTTTAACTTAGCTTCATACACGTTGTAATTTGGTTGTTGATGATGTTTTAAGTCCAAATTTGTTATGGGCGGTAGGTAATTTGAAATTAAGGTTCATGCATTAAGTAAAATTTGGATTTATTGTGTGAAGCCTTAAAATTTTAAATTGATTCAAAATTGATGTAATTGGGTTAGTAAATTAGGGTTTTATCAATTCAATTTCATGAAACCCTCAAGAAACCCTCACACATGGATTTTTACAAGTTTGTGAAATTGGGGATTTTATGATTTGAGTATAGTTCGCTATGAATTTTAGAAATTGAAGTTATAATGAGGCCTAATTATCTATATGTGAAGTGTTAATGAGCAATTGTATAAAGAATTTGGAGAAAAATAAAAAAAATAGCCAATTTAGGTATGTATTTGGTGAGTGCGAAATGTGTGACAAAGATACTAAATTGAACGTAAGTCTAAAAAAAGTGAACCGAAGCATAATTTTTAGATGTTTGATGATAACGTGATGTGTTGGTACACTGCTGACATAGAATTAGTGGTGTGTTATCAATTTGCAGAAAATTGCCTTATGCATGTAGCTCTAGGCTTTTGAGATTTTTCCTAGATAAATACATTAATTTCAAGCGCACATCTATTCTAGTATGTTTAGAAACAAGTGTAGAGCATTATGGAAATCTCACAACTCCTAAATGGTGCCCTACCCCATATCAACACTCAGTCATCTTAAGGCGTAAGGATTATAACTAATGGAATACTGAGCTCCACACAAAGCTAGATGCATAGTAAATGCTGAAAATTAATCAGATAAGGGCTAACTTCACATAAACGACAAACTTACACAAGTTGTAAATAGCTAAATTAAAACAACTTATGCATATGTGTAGTGGAGTAGCAAGAGTCGTGAAAAGGTGTGAGTTTAGGCTGTGTTGGTGGTGTGCAACTAAGTTAACTCCGGAGTACAGTAAGTGATTGTATCAATGTATTTGCAATGCATTGTTAAGTTTTGCAATGAATGATTTGTTTATGGTTTGAAATTTTAAGTTTGGTGCTTATGCATAAAAGTTATGAGATTTGATTTTCCATAGCATTCTGTATGTTAGAAGTTTGAAAAGTTTGTTTAGAAACTTTTAAGGGCATTTGTCCAAAGGGGTAAATCTACTCTAAGCTACACCTTTTGAACATACTTTGTTTTAAAACTTTGGTTTTAAAAAGACATGAATTTTCAACTTTAACATGAATTGGATCTTAAGAAAATTGCATAGTTTTACATTTCGAGCATAACCGTTTTAACAAGCATTTAAAATTTGTGTTTCTTGAGAATGAAACTATAAAAACATCTTTAAGACTTGATTGAGGTTGAAAGAGGTTTAGCTTTTGAAAACCGTTTGTATGAGAAACTTCTTTTGGAAATTAGTTTGAACGGTTTGATATTGAGCCTTGGGTACCATGGTACCATATAGGAGTTAGAACCCTGAGAGGCAGGCAACCAAGGTTCCTTAGAGCAACTTTGAACCCACTTCTTCGAAAAAGTCTCAAAAGCACTTAGGCTTGTCCAACATATATCGGACAAGTCTCGATTTCAATCAATCAATGAAATCAGGGAAAGTTTAGATATATGGCCATAGGTAGAGCCTATTTTGGGAGTTTGGTCATTGATAGATACATAGAATTATCTTTTTAAGTCTTTATGTGATGTACTTAGTTTTATGCCTCGTCTCGCTTTCAGTTTGATCTTTAGGAATGTTTGTTGTTGGAATATTTGAAGTTTGAACTACATGGTTTGATTTGAGAAATTTGAGTTCGAAGTTATTTGCTATTTGATTTCCTTCAGTTTGAAATTATGTGTTTGAAATGAAAAATCTGAGACTAAAGTTTGTTTAAAAGATGTGATTTTCGTATGTGTTTGAAATATTTGAAAGTTTGAATTTTGAACTTTGAACTCTACATACAACAATGTTTTGTTTTGAGTATGCATGAGGTTTGAACTGCATTTGAATTTGAAAGCTTCGAACTTTGTTATGAGATTTACATCTTTGCACACTTTTCAGTTTTATCAATATATGCATGCTTTGACACCATCCAACTTCAATCTGTGAAAGGATTTCTGAATCCAAAACTTTTATACAGTCTCTTATTAAGCCCTCACTCACCCGCTCACTTTCCTTCTTTTAGATTAAGCTTCGAGGACTGCTTGTTCCGTGCTAGACTAACTTCTTCGATGTCTTTCCTTTTGTTTTGAGGTATAGGTGATGTGAGAACTGTAATTTCCTTAAAATCGATCATGTACTCAATGTGTAATTATAAGTACATACAATGCAATGCAATTTATGGATTTCAAATATATATTATGGTTTATGTTTATTGAAATGAAGTCTTCAAGAATAGAAGTTGAGAATAACGTGAAACTTATACAATTTATTTGAATTGTTATGAAAGGAATATAAAAATTCCACGTAGAGATTACATACATGCATGTGCCATCAAAGGCATGCAATGTACATGCATGCATGTGTACGTAAACTAAATGCATGCAACGCGCATGCATGCATGTGTATACACATACCTAAATAAGCAAATAACTAGGTCAAAAAGGAAATAATTTAAAATACGTATAAAAAATTACGTAAGTGTATAGAAGTGAATATATTCATATTTATACACATAAGAATAGGTAAGAATGTGAGGACCCCATTTTTCCAATACCTAATGTAAGTTACTTGTTCTGGAAATTGAAAAGCGAAGGTTAACTGCTAATATTCCCGAATAGTAGGAGTGTTGGAGGAATTGGACGCGAACCCACATGGATTTGTTATGATCTGAAATTGCCTTAAAAGAGTAGATTGATTATATTCAGAGTTTGGTCTATCTATAATATGGAACTTGTCCTAATTGGAGTTTACTTCGAAGTACCGAAGAAAGGTATAGGAAGAGATAGTAATGTGGGCCCTACTAAGATTTCTATAGTCCAGATTGGGGTGAGACCCTAAAGTATTGATATTTAGAGTGAAATACTGAGATGGTAAGAAGTTGCATCTCAAAATTTATCTAATTTGATTTATAACCAATTGACAGTCATAGGTGAATCGTTGTGTGAAGAAGTCTTATGTGATTCCAACCCGTAGACTAAATCACACAAAAATGTTGAAAATAACATGAATGAACAATCAAGGGTATTTTGGTAATTTCATCAAAATGATAGTCAAACCCCAATAAAAGTAGATTTTTTGACTAAATTATGTAAAATAGATATATTTTGCATTAAAATAAATATAGTTTGGAGTTAAAACTAAATTTAATCGAATATTGAAATAGTGAGGACATAACGGGAATTTTAAAATTGTTAAGGGCAATATGGTAAATTGGCTATAAATATCTTTAAAAGGCTTAAAAATCTCATCTTTCTCATTATGCTTGCCCGGCCGTGAATGGAAGGAGAGAAAAAGCTTGGTGTTTCATGGGTTTAGAAAGGGAAAGCTCGAAAAACCCTAGTGTACAAGCCCCAAACTAAAAAACTCACTAAACAAAAATTGATCCTCTTCTCGAGCTCTACCACATACCTTGGATATTATGACTATATTGAGAATGATTGATTGAGTTGTGTGACTGGATGCTATGACTGTATTGAGAATGATTGATTGAGTTGTGTGATCGTCTGTTGTCACTACAGTGAAATTGATTAACTAAATTGTGTAATTTGATATAGTGAGTAAATTGGTATTGATGAATTGGTATGTGGCCATTGAACTGTATTTTAAGTATAGGAGGGTTAGGATAGTCATTACCATTATGCTACCGAAAATTCATAAAATGATCATAAAACTATAGATTATTAATGAGAAATTGTTAATGTATGATGGAAGGAACTGAAAGGAATGATTAGTTAAGTTTGCCATTGTTAGTATATAGATGTGTACGTATTTGTAACTCTGTTTTGGAAAGGATTTTTAAGGATTTCGATGCTTTCTATAAAGCAATAAGTTTTAGATTTATTTTATACGTAAATAAAATATTTCAAACACTATTTATCCTAGTGAGAATATATTATATTGAAAATACTTTTATTGACTTGTAATATCTTAAATGCAACTATTATCAGTTTTAATGACTTATGGACTTACTGAAGATATGTTTCAACTAATTTGATTTAGTGATATGTTTTCTACTGTTTTATGGGTGGTTTAGATTGAACCTAGAACATTGTATAAGATTTTCGTCTCTTTTACGGACTGGATTATGAAATGTATTATCGAAATTTTTAAACTTCCAAATGAAGTAAATGTTTTGAATGTGTTAGATTGAATGATTTTGTTTTATTGAAAGTTTGAATTTTTGATCGAAATTAATGTTCCAAATATTCTGAATCGACTGATATTGTTGTTTAGAAAGTTTCGATTTTCTAACAGAAGTTAATTTTTCTAACGTTTTGGATTTGATTGAACGTATCAAACGAAATAATTTTAAAATGATGAAATATTATAAATGTTTTAACATGGTATGCTATGGTTTGAGAGTTATATTATGGAAGCCACCTCTAGAGTCTTGAAGGACCTAGAGCTACACAAGTTCCTTTGAGATCGTGAATGTGAGATTCACACTTCCTGTTTTCTTTAAATAACTGTTAAGGAGTATAAAAGAATAATATATCTCATGGTGAATTTAATGTTATAAGTTTTGTAGGTATAAAGGAGAAAGGAGTGGTGGGCACCACCTAGACCTCTACTGCTCCGATGGGCATAAAACTTCATAGCATTGATAATTGAAGCCAAATACTGTAATGGTAAGAATCTGCACCTCAAACACAATTGTTTATGCATGTTTCGAAAAATGTGCAACAATTTAGAAAACGACAATTAAGTTCATAGGCTGTTAGAATTTTCATTAATAACGGTCAAACCAAGTTGACTTTTGACCAACTGACAGTTATAAGTAAATCTTTGTGTAATAAAGTTTTAGGCCATGTGGACTGATGGACTAAATCAGGCGTAAAAGTAGAAATTTATGTGATTTAACAATTAGGGGTATTTTGGTGATTTCACCCAAATAATAGTCAAACCTCAATAAAAGCTCAACCAATGATTAGAGCATGTCAAATATAAGTGTTTTATGATTGAATGAAATATTTTGAAGATTAGACTGATTATTTTCAACGAAGTAAATTGCTAAGGGTAAAATTGAAAGATTTTCTTAAGTATAAGGGCATTTTGGTAAATTTACACCATAAAATATCATTATTTTAGAAATTTTCAGTAGCCTTCTTCCTCATTCACGTCAACCACCATCTTCTCCCAATTTCCTCCATAGCCAAAGCTTAGTAAGAGAGAGAAAACCTTTAAAACACTACCTTAACCACCTTAATATCGAAAACGGTATTCACCAACCCTATACAGCTTTCAGAGCTCTATAATTTGACACCAAAATCAAGTGTTAAAGTGGTTATATTTTGGTGAAACAGCCCCCATCAATTTTGGCCATCATAGGTAAGAAAGAGAAAGTTTATTCCTTTAATTCAAATGATAGATTTTGATGTGTTCTTGATGTTTAAGCTTGTTTGTGGCTTTAAATTGAAACAAAACTTGGTGAATCATGTTAGGAGGGTTTCGACCATGAGGGTCTAGTGTAGGATGATGCACGACTACATGCAAAAGTGGTGTAGAAATGATGTAGAGATCATGAATAAGCTAGCCATGGTGTTGGAATTTAATAAAACTTAGTGAATGGTAATGCTATGTTTTTGGCCAAACATAGTTAATGGGGTTACCATATTTCAATTGTTACTTTAATGGTCGTTAGAATATTGTTCTAATGATAATAAGACTGTTAGTGAAGTTAGATTCGAAAAAGGAAGTGTATTGACGATAGTTGTGGTTCTGATATCCAGTAGGAAGTAGACTGAAATTGTTATTGTATTAGGAATTATGGAAGTTCTTGAGGTGTAGAATAACTTTTATAAAAGGAGGGTTGAGTTTTAAACATGTTTGAACATTGTTTTTGCAGCTTTAAGTGAAAGAGGCTAAAGTTCGAACAGCTTATTGGTTTGCTACCTTTAAATTCCTGTTGGTGACTATTGGCATTGTGGTAAGGGATATATATAAAATAGTGTAGGAGATACTATATTGCATTAGGAATATTAGTTGGTTGTGAGATATAAATTGTGTTTTCAATGCAAGAGGGTTAAGCTAGTTTCTGCCGTAATGCTGCCAATTTTTTTAAAATAAAAATCAATTCTTATTCACCATTAGTACCAAATCATTTTGAAATAGCTAAATAGAAAGAAAAGTAAGAAATGAGAGAGTAGGATATTAGGTCTTAAGGCTGTATGAATTTGTAATATGGGTTTTGAATGGATTTTTAGCTATTTTTACACGTTTTCGATTTCCTGCATATTTTACACACATGGTCTCACGTAAGAAAAATATTTTGAACCTTGTTTATCGTACTGAGAATAATTGCCAAATTGTTTTTACTTGACATGTAACTATTTTTGTTTTAAATATCTATGGACTGACTGAAGATTTGATGGGTTGAAATATTTTATGTAAATGTTTCTGAATGATAAAAGAAAGTTTTGAGACTGCTAGCTCTCGTAGTTGCCAATTGGTAATCATGCAAATGAATAAATGAATGAAATGGACTGTTTGACACTAATCACGTCTTCAGCAGCACAGTAGTCACCTGATCAGTGCTCTTGTTGACCCCTGACTATGGCCAAAAGTCTGAATGAACTATCCCTCACGGGAATATTAATGGGCATAATTCTACTGGGATGTTGGTTGTCTCCATTTAATGTTTTACAAAATGTAATGAGATGGAATGTTTATTTATTTCTTAGAAATGAAATGAATGGCACGAGATGTTTTATGTGCTTTTCTACAAATGAAGTGAAGTGTTTCTACACGAAGAAATAAAATTATGAGATTGTTTAAATGAAATACTGTGTCTTATGGCTATATATATATGAATTTAATGAGTTTTATTGTTTTTTGGTTTTGCAATGGAAATGATTTCATAATGCATAGCATTTCCTTTGAAGTTTGGATGAATAGATCTTTAATTTATATGCATGAATTTCTTCCCTATAATTGGACCTAGGAATTGGGACAAGTCAGGTACTTTAAAGTATCCTTCCATACTCAGCCAGGTGTCCCAACCGATTATAGAATCTTTCCTTTTGGAATCATTAACGTTATTGGTTTTACATAATTGTCATAGAGCCAAGTAGGATACTTGCATATAGTTGCATAGTATCTACTTTTTTATATATGTTTCTTGCAGGACGTAAGCTCACCCCCCTTATTTTTCCTTCTAGATTACTTTAAGTCGGCTTTTGTGCCTTGGACGAGGAGTTTCTATAGCGTACCGTTATATACAGTAATTATCCATATTCATACACAAAGTAAGTTGGTTAGGCTATTTGTGATGCCTTTATCACACTCACTTTTAACAATAATACACTTTTTTAAAATAAAATTCTATTTATAACAGATATTAATATTTACAACAAAATATTATTTTCAGTATCTTTCATGAATTTTACATCCCCTGTAAACTATTATACAAAATGTAGTACTATACATAAGAAGTATGAACATATAAAGAAAAAAATATACCTCCAAGATACGATCAAAGCTACCTCAAGGTACAATAAGCGCAGCTAAATTTGTAAAACAGTATGTTAGCTTTAAATTGACATATATATTTTGAAATGACAAAAACATAAGTAATCTTAAATGTTTGATTCATATTGTAAATTTGCTCTATCAATTATGATTTTCACAAATCATATTAAGTGCTTTTATCAAATATAAAACCATGATTTAATTGATTATCTTTATTGGTTTTAATCAATTTAGAAAATATTTTTTAATTATTGGTTTAAGTAATTTTCTTATGGAATTATTGAATATATTTTAAGAAAATTACTTTATTAATTTTTTGGACTCAAATTCATGTTTTCAAAGTCATGTCATATTTAAAAATACTTAAAATTGGTTTTAGAATGTTTTTAATGCCTAAAAACCTAAAAAAGGCAAATGAATAGTGTAAGGGATGGATCTCCCTGATCAAAAGGATGGATTCCCTGTCTGAAGGGATGGATCTCCTGATCAAAGGGATGGATCCCTTGTCTGAAGGGATCGATCCCTTCATGGCAATAAGCTATTTTGGAGGCAGAAAGGTCCCTCAAGCCCAGAATAAGCAATCTGGAAGCTTGGGATCGATCCCCTATGGAAAAGGATCGATCCCTTTACACGAAAATGGGCTATAATGACTAGTTTTGTGAGATACAATGGTAATATTCAATTTTGGCTCCAACCAACGTCCATAAAACATCTAAGGGACTATAAATGGAGGCTTAGAAGCCGAAGGAACTAAGAGGAAGAGCTCAGCACATTCAATCTTCATTTTCCTCATATTCAAAGCCTCAACAACTTCTCAAGTGCTATACATTCTTCATTTTCTATCAATCTCATATTCCTTGTATAGAATAGCATAGCACAAACCATTGTATAGGATTTTCCTTGTGCTTAAACATTGTAATCACTTGCCTATCTAGAGGCCTTTCTTTGATTACATTTCTTGTAAACACCTTGTAAAGGAGAGGTTTCTCTTAAGCCTTAGAAAAAGAGGGAGGCTTCTCTTTAGCCTAAGAAAAAGAGGGATTGTAATCACAAATTCAAGGATAGTGAATTTGGAGAAAATCCATGGGAGCGTCTCAAGGTAGAGGACGTAGGCAAGGTGCCGAACCTCTATAAATCACTTGCGTACATTTCTCTTCCCTTCTCTCTTTATTCAATTGCAATTATATTTGTGTTTATTGTATTAAATTTGGATTGCATGTTTGAGTAGCCTAGAGAACTTAGAAAACTTCAATATAGGCTAGAGAATTTAGAAGAATTGAAAAATGAACATATTGCTAACTAAGAACCGATTCACCCCCCTCTCGGTATAACCTATAGAGCCAACAATTGGTATCAAAGCTTGGGCTTGAGATTGATTTAGATTAACATCTATCGAGCAAAACAATCATAAATGGCTCATTTGAATATAGGTACACCCCTAGGAGAAGAGGGACACTCATTAGTTAGACCTCCACTCTTTAATGGAGAAAATTACTCATATTGGAAAATTAGGATGATGTTATTTGTGCAACCAAATGACTATAAAGTGTGGAGAGTAATAGTAAATGGTCCCAAAATTCCAATGAAGAAAATTGATGGAAAAGATATCCTTAAAAGTGAGGATGAATGGGACACAAATGACATGAGATTGGCATAATTGAATGCCAAGGCTATGCACACCCTCTTTTATGCTTTAGGTCCCAATGAGTTTAATAAAGTCTCCTTATGTGAGCATGCTAAACAAATATGGGATAAACTAGCCATCACACATGAAGGGACCAAACAAGTTAGAGAAACCAAAGTAGGAATGCTCACACCTGATTATAAGCTTTTTAGAATGAAAGAAAATGAGTCCATGAGTGAAATGTACACTAGATTTAATAACATAATCAATGGACTTAAGGCATTAGGCAAGACCTATTCCAATGTAGAAATGGTGAAGAAAATTTTGAATAGCTTGCCATAATCATGGGAGGCAAAGGTAACCGCTATAAAAGAATCTAAAGATCCTAACACATTGTCCCTAGATGAGCTCATGGGCTCCCTACTTACCTATGAAATGAAATTAAAAAGAAATGAAGTGCCTTCAAAGAAAGTAGGGGTAGCTCTTAAATCATCCACTCATGAGAATTTTGGAGATGATAGTGATGAGAGTGGAGATGAGGAAGAAATGGCAATGTTTGCCAAAATGTTTAATAGATTTATGAGGATGAAAGAGAGAGAGAATGATAAGAGACATCAAAGAAGAGGGGTAATGAGAGGAGAGTCAAGTAGGAAAGAAAAAGACCCCTTAGTGTGTTATGAGTGTAATGAACCGGGTCACACTAAGCTAGATTGCCCCTTACTTAGGAAAGAAAAGGATAGGAAGCATAAAAAGAAAGCATTTGTGGCTGCATGGAGCGATAGTGATAGCTCCGATGAGGAAAACATAGATGATGAGGTACCCTATACATGCTTTATGGCTATTAGTAATGATGAGGCTAGCTCTAGTTCTAGTGAAGATAATGATTATACATTTGATAAACTACAAAATGCCTTCAATGAATTAGCAAATGAATTTCAATGTATGAACTCCAAATATAAGAAAATCATTGCTAAATTAAAAATAGAAAATGAAGCCTTGACAAATGCTAAGCTAAATTTGAAAGGAAATTAGAAGAAGCAAATCTAGAAATTGATGAATTTAAGAAAAAGAACATAAATTTGCAAAACTCATTTTCTAGATTCTACATGGGTCGACAAAAGCTAGATCATATGTTAGAGACCCAAAGAGCTTTCGGGTTAGGCTATAATGCAAAACAAAAGGAAACTCATATTAAGAATTTCCTAGTGAGCAAAAATACTATGCATGATTTATCTCTTACATGCTCACTTTGCAATAGAATAGAACACTCTTCACAAGCATGCACTTATAGAAAAACTACATTTAGAGGAAGAGTAGTTAGAAAAATGTGGATCGAAAGCATGCTATAAATAATGATGAATTAAGTTTGAAATGGATCCCTAAAGGATAAAAAATTATTTGCACTAACACTCATAGACCCAAGAAAATTTAGGTACCAAAGCATGCATGAATTTTTTTGATGTAAGAGTGTTAGAGCATGGGAATACAATGAAACAATGAAGTTTGAATGCTTAACACATCCTTATGGAGTTTGCTTGTGCCAATGAAAAAGAGGAAGAGCTTGGGAATTAATCCTTGGCAAGGTCACAACAATTCTTCAAAGAATGGCTCAAGATGGATTCAACAATACAAGGCAAAGCACTCTCATGCAAAGTAGTTTTGTAAGCTTAAATCCTATCTCTTCAAAACTCATATTTGCTAAAATTATTTATTTATTGAGGCAATTTGATTGATGATCTTCGATGCATTGTAAGTTGAATGATTGAACAAAAAGGCATGATAAATGATTTTTGATTGTTTGATAGAGAGTTCTTGAGGCATTGAATGATTGGATGAAAAACAAGTTTAAATGATTTTGAAATGATTTCTGTAATTTGAGCAAATTTGCAATGTGATGATAATATATTCTCTTGCTCTAAAAATGTCAAATATGTCATTCATGCTAAATGCCATGTCATGAGCATCAATGAGAAATATGCATGTTTGAAACTATGGCATGATGTTCACAAGTTGTATGACTTAATGGTTAAATTCTATTTGAACTTGTTTATTTTGACATATTTGTGTTTTCCAATGCTTTAGTTTTGAAAAAATATGCATAACTTTTAAATGACCTCCTTTGAGACCAAAAATGCATTTATTGGTGAAAATCCTTCCAAAATTGCAAAATCTATTGTTAAATGTTTTTCATTCATATTTTTCATTCATACAAGTCCAAAATCATGTTACACAAATGTTTAAACTTTTATTTGGACTTAAAATACTCAAAAACTAAGTTTTGGCACCTCACAAGTTGAATTTTCTGTCAAAAATCTGTAGAAACTAGATGAGGGATCAATCCATCCACATGTAGGATCGATCCCATTGGACAAAAATGCAGAAAATTGCATTCTGGAATTTAAGGATCGATCCCCTTACCCTTGGGATCGAACCCTCTTGGCAAAATATGCCTATTTCGGGGTTTTTAGTAAAAATTGAGAAGTTTTCTTAATTTTCTTGATACCTTCTTCCTTCTCAACTTAAAAGTAATTGGCTTAACCTCATTTTAATGATCTTTTTAATATGAAAAATCATTTTTCATTGATATCATGCCTCAACTTCAACAATTTGTATTATTTTCAACAAATATTCTTTTCCTTGTCAAAAAAAAAATTCTTTTCCTTGAACTTAAAAGAGAAAAATCATTTTTCTTTGATTGAAAACATTAATGATTTCCATAAATCTTGAAATAATCTTGAAATATATTTTCAATGAATGCTTAAATATAATTTTAAGAATTATTTCAATGATTTGTGAGAATTTGATGAACTTATGCATAATGAGAATTGTTCATACTTTAGTTCACCTTAGTCAAGCATGCTTAAAGGATTATATTTCATAGCTTGCTTTACATATTCCCATTAGACATCATGATATATTTCTTAGTGGAATATGAATAATTAAAGGTCAATATGTATGCTTAAATGATAAAACGATCATAACTTGACCTTATTAATAGAATTCAAATATGACTTAGGTAAAGTTAGGCATTTCAAATACAAAGTCATAATTGATCTTGGCCTACATTTTGTGATGATAAATGGATCTTAAATGTTTAAATGCTTGAAAATTTATCATCCATGAACTTAAATCTCTCTTATGGCCAAATTGTTAAAGAACTTGGGCTTTAATGACAACATCAACATTCAAGGATAAATTCAAACTTGAACAAATACACTTTGATTGATATCCATGCATTAAATCTTGACTGTTTTGATGTTACACTTGCATATTTGCTTAAGTTGAATCAATGATTATGTCCATGAGATGTGAATATTTGATTTTATGAAATTCTACTTGATTCCACTCATAGATTGAAAATCTTATTGATAAAACACATTTTAGCTTGATAATATTGACTCACTTAATTAAAGCCATTTTAGTTAAAATAGCATATATCCTCTAGAACCTTAAATGATGATAAAAATTAGGGATATGGCTATTAATATGGCAATCTTGAACTCTTCCTTGCTCATAATTGGTTAAGATCTTGAATGGAAAATTGAGCATAGGATTCTATAGTCTTATGGAACATAATTTGTGCTTGAATGACTCAAATTCTTGAATCTTCCATATAATTAGAATTGTGCTTGTGAATATGGATTAATACTTTATGATAGTATGCTAAAGTTTAATTAATCCATATCCATGTTTAATGGTGTGTGTGATTGTATGCTTACATGTTTGATTTGATTATTCACTAAGCACACCACACATAACAATTAGCATCATGCAAAATGGCTAAGTCAACCATTGGTAACAATTGGTATGAGCTTTAAATTGGCAATTCTTTTGCATGAGACACTATTGTGCTAGAATTTGTGGTTAATTGATGTATAATTTAATTCTATGCACACTCTTTTTTGAAAATGATTTATGAGCTCATACATATGATATGTCATCTATTTTCAGCACATAATCATGATGTATTGCCATGCACCTTAGTTGGACCTTAGAGAACAATTAATATACTTAGGTGCTTGATAGAATTGCAATAAGCAATTTATAGGACTTAGTAGATAATTTATCAACAACTTGCTTCATTATTTACCAATTGGGAACTTCTTGCAAAATTATTTATAAACAATTGGTATAGGATCATAAGTCATGTTCTTTGCATGAATATTTCATACTCTTTATGGATATTGACTTATTTATTTGTGCTATGAGTCCCATGTACCAACATGTTTCTTGTTGGATGGAGCATATTTATTTGTTCTCACATAGCCATAATTTTAGGGGGAGCATCACTTTTATTTGTCTTTCTTTTTGCTATGACAAAAAGAGGGAGAAATAATGGGGTTTGAAAACTTCTTTTGAAAACCATGCTTATATTAAGGGGGAGCTTTGCAAAATCATGCTTTATTTAAGGGGGTGTATTTCTTTAAAGAATTTTTCAAAGCAAATTTGCCTTAAGTTTTATCATATCAAAAAGGGGGAGATTGTTAGCTTTAAATTGACATATATATTTTGAAATGACAAAAACTTAAGTAATCTTAAATGTTTGATTCATATTGTAAATTTGCTCTATCAATTATGATTTTCACAAATCATATTAAGTGCTTTTATCAAATATAAAACCATGTTTTAATTGATTATCTTTATTGGCTTTAATCAATTTAGAAAACATTTTTTAATTATTGGTTTAAGTAATTTTCTTATGGAATTATTGAATATATTTTAAGAAAATTACTTGATAAATTTTTTGGACTAAAATTCATGTTTTCAAAGTCTGGTCATATTTAAAAATACTCAAAATTGGTTTTAGAATGTTTTTAATGCCTAAAAACCTAGAAAAGGCAAATGAATAGTGTAAAGGATGGATCCCCTGATTAAAGGGATGGATTCCCTGTCTGAAGGGATGGATCTCCTGATCAAAGGGATGGATCTCCTGATCAAAGGGATGGATCCCTTGTCTGAAGGGTCCGATCCATTCATAGCGGTAAGCTATTTTGGAGGCAGAAAGGTTCCTCAAGCCTAGAATAAGCAATCTGGAAGCTTGGGATCGATCCACTATGGAAAGGGATCAATCCCTTTACACGAAAATGGGCTGTAACGACTAGTTTTGTAAGATACAATGGAAATATTCAATTTTGGCTCAAACAAATGTCCACAAACCATCCAAGGGACTATAAATAAAGGCTTAGAAGCCGAAGGAACTAAGAAGAAGAGCTCAACATATTCAATCTTCATTTTCCTCATATTCAAAGCCTCAACAACTTCTCAAGTGCTATACATTCTTCATTTTCTATCAATCTCATATTCCTTGTATGGAATAGCATAGCACAAATCATTGTATAGGATTTTCCTTGTGCTTAAACATTGTAATCACTTGCCTATCTAGAGGCCTTTTCTTTGATATCATTCCTTGTAAACACCTTGTAAAGGAGAGGTTTCTCTTAAGCCTTAGAAAAAGAGGGAGGTTTCTCTTTAGCCTGGAAAAAGAGGGTGAAGAGGTTACTGTTGAGCCTAAGAAAAAGAGGGATTGTAAACACAAATTCAAGGATAGTGAATTTGGAGAAAATCCTTGGGAGCGTATCAAGGTAGACGACGTAGACAAGGTTGCCGAACCTCTATAAATCACTTGCGTACATTTCTCTTCCCTTCTCTCTTTATTCAATTGCAATTATATTTGTGCTTATTGTATTGAATTTGGATTGCATGTTTGAGTAGCCTAGAGAACTTAGAAAACTTCAATATAGGCTAGAGAATTTAGAAGAATCAAAAAACGAACATATTGTTAGCTAAGAACCGATTCACCCCCCTCGCGATATAGCCTATAGAGCCAACACGGTATACTACTACAAGTAATCTGTGGAGTGGAAAAATAAGGGGTGAGCTAACGTGTTCAGTAAAAGAATCGTATGTAAGACTGATACTATGAAATCTATATGCATAAAACATTTAATTCCTAGCAATATATTAAGGTATAAATAAGAAAGGATACTATAGTTAGCTAAGAAACCGGATGGAGTATGAGAGGTACTTTGAAGTACCTGTCGTGTCCTAGTCCCTAGAAGCAACTATAGAGAGTAATCAGTTGCAGAAGATATATGTAAACATTTTAAATCACTTGAAAACACTTCATGCATTTACAATATAAAGATAAACAATATATATAAACACGTTAACTAAAATCTTTCCGGTAAACAATGCAATATAAAGATTCAGTAAACAGTACAGTAATATTTTAGAATTCCACAGTACACTCAATACTTAAAACATTCAATTCGATACCAGTAATATTTACAGTTCAGTGAAACATTACAGTAGTGGAGACCAAGCAACACCCAATGAATATCATGCCGTAATAGTATCCTAAAAAGGGAAAAACAGTAACAGTATGACATACGGCCATAGTCACAGTGGTCCACAGTGTACACTTGCCAGGTGAAAACTGTGAAAACTAAAGACTTGGCAAGTCTATCAGCAACAGTAATTGTAACTGTAACAGTTAGCATGATATGGGGCCTAATAGTCTCAAAACTCTTTATAAATAGTAGAAACATCATTTATGAAATCAATTTAAAGGATAATATCTTCAATCAGTCCATAAATAAATCTATTGAAAAATATAATCAATTCAGAAATAAAAATTCACAAAATATTCACACTTCAGTATTCTTTTCTAAAAACTTTCTATTTATCTATAGAACAGTTATAAGCATATGTCGGTACCTTTACGTACATAAAATTCATTACTATGAATTTTTAAATATTGTTTTTCGGTAAATAATAAAAATATGCAATTTTTATAAATGATAAGAAAATCATTTAGAAATTCTTTTATTTCTAATATTTAAGAATATTAAAGATCATATAATAGAATTTCTAGAATTTTCGACACTATAATGGCTGTTTCTAACCTAGCCCTCCTACAATGAAAATATACTATATAAACCAGCTAATATTCCCAATTTCACCAATTCCAAAGCAATTGGTTTCCAAATCATTTCATAAAACTTATTTAAGCCAAATCATGCATTCATAATATGATTACAGCTTCCATACTCATCCCTTACCTGTCGTTTTTGTACCGATTTGCCGATAGCACCACTCAACAATGCTTCACTCCCAAGTTGCAAAACATTATGCCAACCACTATTATTCACCGTAATTCAATTCTAATAATTTTTTCCTTATTAAAATCTGATACATTATCCACAGTAGTCATTAAACCCAGTATAATTTACATCGGTGCTAAAACATACTTTGCCTAAATCAACTCCGATTTAAATTTCGATTTCACCAATAGTCTTCTCTTAATTTATACAGTCTCATGGAACCTAGAATTCACCAAACTGAGCAACATATCATGTAAAAACTACAAATTTTGTACCATGTTAGTGTGATAACCGTAAATTATTCATTTAATTGGAAATTATAAGTATTGGAAATAAATATTGGAGCAAATAAATATTGGAAGAAAATAGATAAATTGGAAATTATGGAAAATAATGAAGAGAAGGAAATTTAATTTGGATAAATGGAAATCCAAATTAAATGAGAAAATGACAAAATGGAAGAGAAATATATTTATATAATTATAAATTATATAAATGTATTTTTATATTAATACATATGTATTGAAATAATTACATAGTATATATTAAAATACAGAGGAATAAATAGATTATATACTATGGTATAAATTGAAATAATACATATGTATTAAATATAACATTGTATGTGTATATATAAGTATATACATATTTGAGAAAGGCAAATATTAAAGTATATTAAAGTTGGAAAATATATATATTGTAAATACAATATATATATATATATATGGAATTTTCTACATTTATATATAAAGAAATATATAAATGTTAAGCAATTTAAATTAAACAAATATATATATACTAAATATGTATTTTCATAATACATAATATATATATCTTTATATACATATATAATATATAGTTATATAGTAATATAATATATATAATAGTAATATTATATGTATTATGTTTATATATAATATATGTATATATAATTAAACTAAATGAATTAAAACAAAAAGAAAAGAAAGAGGAAAGATCGGGAGGAACCCGATCCTCCTAGAGGGGCCGACGGCGGCGAAGCTGCCACCGCCGGCAAGGGAGGAAAAGGAAGAGTGAAACGGCGCAGGCAAAGAGATGGGAAGCCGGTGACCGACGGAAAACGGAATGAAAACAGAAACGGAAAAGGAAATCCCGGCGGAAACCGAAGGGAAAAAAAGAAAAGGGATCTGGCGGTGCCGGCCAAATTGGCCACCGCCACTGCGGCCACACCACCGTCGGAGGAAGAGGAAAACATGGGATGCCACCGGAGAGGCGGGGAACGACGGAGGAAGGCCGACTGAAGAGGAGAAGAAACCAAGGAAAACCGAGTAGATCCGCCGCCGTGCCATCAATCTAGGCCAAGCTGAGACCACCGACAGCTTCACCTCGACGCCGACCATCTACTGGGCCACTGAACCACAGGAGAACCGGCCACTGGAGGAGAACCGACGGTGAACCCAATCTGACCGGTCTGAATGGCCTGAACCAGCCAGGGAAGGAAGAAAAAGAAAAAAAAGAAAAAGAAAGAGAAAAGAAAAAGAAAAGAAAAAGAGAAAAAGAAAAAGAAGAAAGAGAAAAAGAGGAATTCCGGGAATTAGGAAAATTCCTGAGAATTCAGAAATTACGGGAAATCTCGAGAATTACGGGAATCGGTAAGAAATCTCGAAAAGTGTTAAAATATTTAAATAATTTATTTATTTAAATAAATATGAAAAAATTATAATTTTTAGAATTTAATTTTCAGAAAATATCCTCGATGATCGAGCCGATAGAATCGGGCGAGGTGAACACGAGAGCGACCTTCGAGAGGTAGTCGTCGACCCGAAACAGGTAAGGGAGACATGTGCCTCCTGTAAGGATATTCAGCCACATGTTTTAAATTATGCATTTAATTTATAAATGCAATTTATAATGGTTAGTTTTGAAAATTGTAGTGATTTATCGGTTTCAAATTGTGGTGAAATACCGGTTGAAAAATATAAACTGTATTTTCTGTGCAGGAGGCTAGCCAAATCGGTAGCCGTTATACTGTCGAAAATTATTGAATAATTATTGAAATTTACCAAAAATCACCGAAAATCATAATAAATGATTTGATTTCACGTGAAACGATTTTCAAGTACGAAAATGGAAAAATTAAGTAAATTTCATAAAACATGAATATAATGATATTGGATTTTAAAATATTCATGTTTTCGAGAATGGTGAAAAGGAAATCACCGAAAATTCACCCTGTAGGTGATATTTCACATGAAACGAGATGAAAATGAAAAAAAGACTGAAGTGAATATTTTTATAAATATTCTTAAATATTCACTTAATTTCATATAAAACCTTTATGGTTTTAATTATGGAAATAATTAATTATGATAAATTCGATAAAGGTTAAGAAATGATGAACAACTATGATTTCAAGACTAGAGGTCTCTACACGTGTTTTTAGAAGAAAACATGGTGATGAGAATTTAAAGTTAGAAAATAAATAATTTATTTTCATAAATTATAAAAATGATTTGTTTGAAATTCCAAGAATTATAAAACCATGTTTTCGATTGAATGCACGAAAAAGCGTGCATATGTGTTTTATTGTGGAAAAAGGACAGTTTTGCCTTTCTATATTTTGAGTGATGATTTTGCAAACTATCTTCATCATATGAAAAACATAATAAATACCTTTATGAAATAGTTTGAAAAATGTTATTATTTTATAAATTTCATAAAGATGATTATATTTACATGTGAGCCTTATGGATATTTCGATTTACTGTATTTAAAATCCATAAAGGCTATGGTACGATTAATAGTATTTTGAGACTTAGGCCCCGAGTTTCATGCATCACACTTATACTGTTACTGTCACGTGGCTGATAGACTTGCCAGTCATCAGTGTCCCAGATGTCACCTAGCAAGTGTACACCGAGGACACCATATAGATCATGGCCATAGATCTCACTGTTATACTGTTACTGTGTCCCTTCGGGGATGATGACGATTACTGGTCCATTATTGGACGATGATAGCATGATTTAATTATAGGGTGATGCCTAGTCTCACATACTGATTACTGTTTACTGATTACTGAAAGGATTTACAGAATCCTATTTACTGTACTATACTGAATTACTGTTTACTGTTACTGATGAAGAACCGTACCAAAACATTGTATTTGCAGAACTATACTGTACACTAAAATGGTAGCCACTGATTGCTGTTTTACTGAACTGAAAGCTACCGTAAACTATTTACTGAATTGGTAGCTACTATTTGCTGTTACTGACTGAACCGTATCGAGATACTGTTTTACTGAATACTGAATATACTGTTTTATTGAACTGTACGATACGGTTACTGATTCGAAAAGAGAAATAAATGTTTATTCTAAAAGAATAACATAAGAATTATTTCTAAGAAAGAAATAATCGAAGAAGTAACTATCCAATGATTGGATATTTACAAATCACTGTACTATCATGTGTTTTACTATACCAAAGAGAAGAGAAGTAAACCACTGTTTTTATTACTAAACTGTCACGTGTTTTAAAGTATACTGATGTGAAAAGAAATAAGTGGTTTACTTTGTGGAAAATGAAAATTATATCGTTTTGAAAACAACGGAAATAGTACTCTCTATAGTTGCTTCTAGGTTCCAGAACAAGTCAGGTATTTCAAAATACCTGCCTTACTCTATCTGGATCCCTAGCCAACAGTAGTATCCTTCCTACATGTGTGCCTAGAGCTAGCTAGGAAGATTTTAAAGAAAATGAAAAAAAATTATTTTCAGCATATAGATAGCTGAATATCAAGTGTAGCATATAACTCTCTTACTGAGCCGTGGTTTGCTCACTCCCCAATTTTAACATTTCAGGTTTTGATGATGGTGAGATCCAATAATTGTGGATTACAGCTGCACATAGTAGACATGTGACAGACCGACTAAGATATGTGATGTACGATCATTTATTTTCTGTATTTAGACATCTATACAGTACTACATTTTTGTAAATAAGATAGGGGATGTGTATTATATTAACAATGTTATATTAAATATGTTTAACATTAATTGCAAGTGAAGTATCGCAAACAGCCCAACCGGATAAATGGTGTGAAATTAAGGTGAAAAATGTGGTAACAGGTTGTTACATATTTAATGGTATCAGAGCATGGTTGGCCTGATGTTTGTGAATACTTTTGGAAGGGAAAGTGTTAAACATCCCGGTAGTACTGTGTCGTCTGAATACATAGAGAAAATAAATGATTGTCAATTGAGTAAAATGATTTAAAGTGAATGCAACTTTGTGAATTAATAATGTTAAAGAAGAAAATAGGCTCAGAAATTACCAGAAAATTGGTGATTCTTATAATCTAAATGAAGGCCTGTTCGGTAAGGAACCGAAAGGACTCGGTGAGGGCCCTACCAGTACTTTCTGTTCGAACCGAACTGAGACCTGAAAGTGATGGTATAAAGGAGGGGAATGACATATCATCATTAAATAGACTTTAAGATCACCGATTGAGGGTAATTTGAAGAGAGAGAAAATTTTTGGCCAAAAATAACCAAAATACCCCTGGCTCAAATATTTTACAGGGAGTTAAAATAAACCAACAGAGGTTGGAATTGATTGATTTTTTTTTGAGGAATTGGTTGATTTGACAGAGAAATTGATGATGTAAAGCTGAATTACAAGCAAAATACTCCAACTGTGGATTTTAATGAACTTCTCTGTCGAAACCGAATGAGATCTAAATTGCTGATATAAGTATCAGAAAGGATAATATCAGCACATGGATAATGAGATCATTGATTTCAATGCATACTGAGGAGAAAGAAATAAATGTCGAAATGACAAAAATGCCCCTATGTTGGGCGATGTTCTAAATAGTGATAAAATCAAGTTAATCTTGAATCCATTGATGGTAATGGAGTTATAAATGACATAGAGGATGTCATATGGATATAACGATCCCTATTACTGATTCCACTGACACTTAGAGGACGGACGCGAATTACGAGTGACCTAGTGAATGGGCTAGGCCTCATGATAAAACCTCGAGGGGTGACCCAGTGAACGGGCTGGGCATTCTCAAAGAGTTTAATACACATTGTGTACAGGTGGACGGCAGACGGGTCGGGGCCTTATATGATGCGATCCGATAAGAGCGCAGTGGGATGTTGCAAAATGATTGGCCCGGTTAATGACTGTAAGGGCCTGAAGCATGAGTGTACTGAATTGAATATTATCACGGGATTGTTAGATATTATGAAAAGTGAAATGAATACAGAAAATGACTGAGAAAATGAATAATACAGATAATGAAATCCATAACAGTACTATTGACTGAGGTTCTATATATTTATACTAATTCTGAAGTATTAAAAGAATAATTAATTATAAAACCGGAGCATTTGAGATATGGCTTGCAAATTAATGTACTGTATGGAGTATTGTGAATTGGTGAATATATATAAGAACAGTAAAGTGATAAAAAGAAGATGACAGCTAACCTAAGTTCTTCAGGACCCTTGAGACAGAACTGTGATGGGCGACCCAATGATGGTCGACCCGTAGTGGATCATGTGTTGTGAGATGCGGGTGAACAATGTTATCGCCGACTCACTAGTAAGGGTAAACCTGGGGTGAAAGGATCGCCTAGGGGATGCTCACCGACGGTCGATACGAACGGGCGAGACTCTTACAATTGTTTTAATGGTAACACAAGTGAAAGGAACTCGGTACGTAAGGGTGCCAGGGTTCAAACCTCGTGGATAACATACTCAAGGGAATTAAGCCTGAATCTATTAAATGAAATTGATTTTAAAGCAAATTACAGAGATAATAAATTGGTTAGCTGTAACATGTGTTGATAACTGTTGTACTCGATACAGCTTACTAGATTGAGATTCGTAAGGCTGTAAAGTATGAGTAAACAATGAAATCTAGGTAGAGTATGAGTCGAAATGAATCGAATAGTAAATGTCTCTACCTTGAGAATACACAGTGTAAATAATAGGACATGAGGATGTAATGTCCGAATTAATAAGAAATGTGTGATTAAAAAAAGTATCGGATTTGATTTCCGATAGAACTTCCAGAGTTATATAAATTGGAGGAATCGAGATAACATTGACTCAATTTTGAATATGAAATCTGATTCTAAGCTTATATCGGAGAACTTAAGAAAATCCGAAAGCTTAAGAAATCCACTCTGGAAAATGTGAGAATAATGAAATGCACATGCATAAGGTGTGACTGAGGGAAATACAGATAACGTAAATTGAGGATAAGAAAGTTATCTGTATAAGTGTAAGTGAGAGAAGCACTGATGATATTGAAATGTAGATGAAATAAAGTGCTATAGTAAATGATTACTATTTAATAAAGTTCTTGTGAAGAGCAAGTATTCATCTACATGAAAATAGACGCTTTATTGATCTGATCATAGACATATGAAGGGTAAATAAGACTAGCCTCAATATAAAGCGTCCTTAGATAAAAGATTGGAGACTAATGTCCGGAAGATGATGATTAGAATTCGTAGCGAATTTTACGAGTTCCTATTGAGGTTACGAGGTTAATGATTTGCCTTGTGAGGTATATAAACCTAAGGAATTAGGCATCCATACATGAGTAAATTGATGAAATACTGATAGAGTTTAAAGTATAAATGGAAAATGAGCAGCATTTCAGTATGATCCTTTAAACTCTTAAAGACTGTAATTTCTAAGTTAAGATTGGCAACTAAGAGACTTGGCTAGACAATATCCCTTTCTGAGATATATGATATCGGGATGACGGGATGACAGGATGACAGTGAACCTGTCTATGATATAAAGATAATGATTGAGATACAAAAATAATGAGTCTAGTTAAATACTACTGCCATTCTATAGAAGAGTGATGGGACTAGCTGCTCTATTAATGGGATATAATGAAAGAAATTAGTGTCGGTAAATGGATAAGTGGGAAGAAAAGATGGTATGCAAGATTTTAAAAGATCTTAGCAGTATAAGTTCCATACCAATTGAGAAAACCGACTAAAAGGATGAGAGTAAAAATATGAAAACGAAAATGAAAGTGGAATAAGGAAATAAGTTGCATGATGAGTAGGGAATATGAAATAGTTCCTAAAATTGCGACTGAAAGTGAATTCAGGCTGGTTATCACATGATTGTGGCAAGATGTAAAAATCAAGCCAGATTTGATGAGTGGAAGTAATGGTACTCAAAGGAGTAAAATAATTGATATGTTTACTACCAATATCTAAATAGAAAAGTGTTATACAGACATATAACCACCTTGAAATGATAAATGGTGGAAGTGTATAGATAATGTGGTGATTAAATGGATAAACTGAGGATCCAATCATCGAAAGACCATACTACATGAAGAGAACATGATCGTCTCATGATTTTTGATTGTAAGAGATGATCCATAGTAAAGTCTGCAAGTGAGATGCAGCCTTGATAAAATGAATATTGTGGATAATAAAGAGTCCAAAAGAGATATAACGATATGGAAGTGATTAAGGACTAATGATCTAAATAGAATCAATTTCCATTATCGGAATCCTCTATTCTCTAGTGCCTTAGTCTAGTATGAGTGAGCATTACATGTGATGGGAGTCTCTGAGATGCCATATGCTTAATAAGAAATAGCAAAAGGCTTTGAGATCCCAAGTGTATTGATAGCATCGCTCCGTACTGATGTAAATATCTTAGCGTAATATTGAAACGCTTAAAGATACATTGAGAGAGCAGATGCATGAGATGTATAAGCTACTGGAACAATTACATATAACTGACTGACATGTGTAATTGATAGTTTTAAACTATATCGACTTGGCACTAAGTGAGAAAAATGGATGATGAACAGCACAGAGTAACTGTGACATGAAAAATACTGTGCATGGACTCTTATGTGAAAAGAGTAAAAGTGAATAACTCCCGATTTGAGAAATGAACTTACGGGAGTATAGACATATATGATGAAAGACAGCATGTAGTGGTCTAACATACTTTTGATGTTGAAAGTGTACTGGCAGTATTACTTGGAGTAGGAACTAGAGGTCAGAAGTCGTAAGTGTACGGCATGTACCACCTTTGGACTTAAGTTAAATTCGGAGGACCGAATTTCTTAAGGTGGGGAGGATGTGATAACCGTAAATTTTCCATTTAATTGGAAATTATAAGTATTGGAAATAAATATTGGAGCAAATAAATATTGGAATAAAATAGATAAATTGGAAATTATGGAAAATAATGAAGAGAAGGAAATTTAATTTGGATAAATGAAAATCCAAATTAAATAAGAAAATGACAAAATGGAAGAGAAATATATTTATATAATTATAAATTATATAAATGTATTTTTATATTAATACATATGTATTGAAATAATTACATAGTATATATTAAAATACAGAGGAATAAATAGATATATATACTATGGTATAAATTGAAATAATACATATGTATTAAATATAACATTATATGTATATATATATATATATAAGTATATACATATTTGAGAAAGGCAAATATTAAAGAATATTAAAGTTGGAAAATATATATATTGTAAATACAATATATATGGAATTTTCTACATTTATATATAAAGAAATATATAAATGTTAAGCAATTTAAATTAAACAAATATATATAATAGTAATATTATATGTATTATGTTTATATATAATATATGTATATATAATTAAACTAAATGAATTAAAACAAAAAAGAAAGAAAGAGGAAAGATTGGGAGGAACCCGATCCTCCCATAGGGGCCGATGGCGGCGAAGCTACCACCGTCGGTGAGGGAGGAAAAAGAAGAGTGAAACGGCACCGGCAAAGAGATGGGAAGCCGGTGACCGACGAAAAACGGAATGAAAACAGAAACGGAGAAGGAAATCCCGGCGAAAACCGAAGGGAAAAGAAGAAAAGGGATCTGGCGGTGTCGGCCAAATTGGCCACCGCCACTGCAGCCACACCACCGTCGGAGGAAGAGGAAAACGTGGGATGCCACCGGAGAGGCGGGGAACGGCGGAGGAAGGCCGACGGAGGAGGAGAAGAAACCAAGGAAAATCGAGTAGATCCGCCGCCGTGCCGTCGATCCAGGCCAAGCTGAGACCACCGGCAGCTTCGCCTCGACGCCGGTCAGCTACTGGGCCACTGAACCGCCGGACAGCCGGCCACCGAAGGAGAACCGACGGTGAACCCAATCTGACCGGTCTGAATGGCCTGAACCGGCTAAGAAAGGAAGAAAAAGAAAAAAAAGAAAAAGAAAAAGAAAAGAAAGAAAGAAAAAGAAAAGAAAAAGAGAAAAAGAAAAAGAAGAAAGAGAAAAAGAGGAATTCCGGGAATGAGGAAAATTCCTGAGAATTCAGAAATTACGGGAAATCCCGACAATTACGGGAATCGGTAAGAAATCCCGAAAAGTGTTAAATTATTTAAATAATTTATTTATTTAAATAATTATGGAAAAATTCTAATTTTTAGAATTTAATTTCCAGAAAATATCCTCGATGACGAGCCAATGGAATCGGGCGAGGTGAACACGGGCGCGACCTTCGAGAGGCAGTCGCCGACCCGAAACAGGTAAGGGAGACATGTGCCGCCTGTAAGGATATTCGGCCACATGTTTTAAATTATGCATTTAATTTATAAATGCAATTTATAATAGTTAGTTTTGAAAATTGTGGTGATTTATCGGTTTCAAATTGTGGTGAAATATCGGTTGAAAAATATAAGCTGTATTTTTCCGTGCAGGAGGCTAGCCAAATCGGTAGCCATTATACTGCCAAAAAATTATCGAATAATTACTGAAATTTACCGAAAATCACCGAAAATCATAATAAATGATTTGATTTCACGTGAAACGATTTTCAGGTACGAAAATGGAAAAATTAAGTAAATTTCATAAAACATGAATATAGTGATATTGGATTTTAAAATATTCATGTTTTCGAGAATGGTGAAAAAGAAATCACCGAAAATTCACCCTGTAGGTGATATTTCACGTGAAACGAGATGAAAATGAAAAAGAGACTGAAGTGAATATTTTTATAAATATTCTTAAATATTCACTTAATTTCATATAAAACCTTTATGGTTTTAATTATGGAAATAATTAATTATGATAAATTCCGTAAAGGTTAAGAAATGATGAACAACTATGATTTCGAGACTAGAGGTCTCTACACGTGTTTTTAGAAGAAAACATGGTGATGAAAATTTAAAGTTAGAAAATAAATAATTTATTTTCATAAATTATAAAAATGATTTGTTTGAAATTCCAAGAATTATAAAACCATGTTTTCGATTAAATGCACGGAAAAGCGTGCATATGTGTTTTATTGTGGAAAAAGGACAGTTTTGCCTTTCTATATTTTCAGTGATGATTTTGCAAACTGTCTTCATCATATGAAAAACATAATAAATACCTTTATGAAATAGTTTGAAAAATGTTATTATTTTATAAATTTCATAAAGGTGATTATATTTACATGTGAGCCATATGGATATTTCGATTTACTGTATTTAAAATCCATAAAGGCTATGGTACGGTTTATACTGTTTTGAGACTTAGGCCCCGAGTTTCATGCATCACACTTATACTGTTACTGTCACGTGGCTGATAGACCTGCCAGTCATCAGCGTCCCGGATGTCACCTGGCAAGTGTACACCGAGGACACCATATAGATCATGGCCATAGATCTCACTGTTATACTGTTGCTGTGTCCCTTCGGGGATGATGATGATTACTAGTCCATTATTGGACAATAATAGCATGATTTAATTGTAGGGTGATGCCTAGTCTCACATATTGATTACTGTTTACTGAAAGGATTTACAGAATCCTATTTACTATACTGTACTGTTTACTATACTGAATTACTGTTTACTGTTTACTGTTACTGATGAAAAACCGTACCAAAACATTGTATTTACAGAACTGTACTATACATTAAAATGGTAGCCACTGATTGCCGTTTTACTGAACTGAAAGCTACCATTTACTGTTTACTGAACTGAAAGCTACCGTAGACTATTTACTGAATTAGTCGCTACTATTTACTGTTACTGACTGAACCGTATCGAGATATTGTTTTACTGAATACTGAATATACTGTTTTACTGAACTATACGATACGGTTACTGATTCTAAAAGAGAAATAAATGTTTATTCTAAAAGAATAACATAAGAATTATTTCTAAGAAAGAAATAATCGAAGAAGTAACTATCCAATGATTGGATATTTACAAATCACTGTACTGTCACGTGTTTTACTGTACCGAAGAGAAGAGAAGTAAACCACTGTTTTTATTACTGAATTGTCAGGTGTTTTAAAGTATACTGATGTGAAATGAAATAAGTGGTTTACTTTGTGGAAAACGAAAATTATATCGTTTTGACAACAACGGAAATAGTACTCTCTACAGTTGCTTCTAGGTTCCGGAACAAGTCAGGTATTTCAAAATACCTGCCTTACTCTATCTGGATCCCTAGTCGACTGTAGTATCCTTCCTACATGTGTGCCTAGAGCCAGCTAGGAAGATTTTAAAGAAAATGAAAAAAAATTATTTTCAGCATATAGATAGCTGAATATCAAGTGTAGCATATAACTCTCTTACTGAGCCGTGGTTTGCTCACTCCCCAATTTTAACATTTCAGGTTTTGATGATGGTGAGATCCAATAATTGTGGATTACGGCTGCACATAGTAGACAATGTGACAGACCGACTAAGATATGTGAGGTACGATCATTTATTTTCTGTCTTTAGACATGTATACAGTACTACATTTTTGTAAATAAGATAGGGGATGTGTATTATATTAACAATGTTATATTACATATGTTTAACATTAAGTGCAAGTGAAGTATCGCATACAGCCCAACCGGATAAATGGTGTAAAATTAAGGTGAAAAATGTGGTAACGGGTTGTTACAGTCGGATTCGAAAACGGAGCTAAAACGGGAAAGTTAAGTTTTACTACCAGTATAATTTATACTGGTTAGTCTTAGGTAGTATCATTAGTGGCTTCATTTTATGAAAGTAAATAGCCTAAAATTAATGTGAAAATTAATGATAAATTTTGGTAAAATTATTTTGCAGCCGGGATTTACGGTTTACGATTGGTGCTACCGAATGAGTCGGTATTGCTAGACAAGTAAGGGAGAAGTGTGTGAGTTGTAGGGATCTAGTGAATTGCATGATTTGTTAAGTATGATTTTATGAAATTATTGGAATGATGAAATGTTTTGAAAATCATGCAAATTGTGGTATACGACTGGTTTTATATACTGTATT
Source organism: Heritiera fomes (assembly GCA_032173925.1). Taxonomy (NCBI): domain Eukaryota; kingdom Viridiplantae; phylum Streptophyta; class Magnoliopsida; order Malvales; family Malvaceae; genus Heritiera; species Heritiera fomes. The sequence goes on along the minus strand of JAPDPM010000004.1, from coordinate 16,080,403 downwards.
TTAAGTGCAGGAGGTTAGGAAAATGCAACTGTTATGTTGCCGAAAAATTATCAAAATTATTCTAAAATATCATGAAATATTTTAGATGCATAATATAAGTCAATTATGGATTTTGGACATTATTTCCATAAATTTTCCATAATTTGGAATTTTATTGAAAATTGTTAAATTAAATATTCATGTTATGAAATTTTATTAAAGTGAGAATAAAAATATATTCTTTAAAATATTTTACATATAAAAAGAATATTTATGGATTTCTCACTAAAAACATGAATATTTTTATCGACTGTTTTCACTATATTATTATTAATGAATTTAATACCTTTTTGGAATATTTATTTAATTTAATGATAATTTTTATTTAAATTCCTTAAAGGTATCTCATATGGAATTAAATGATTTTGAGACTTTAGGTCCCAACTTCATGCTCACTGTTACTGTACTATCACGTGACTGATTGACCTACCAAGTCATCAGCAGTCTCGAGGTCATCTGGCAAGTGCGCTCTATGGATGCCCTATAGACTATGGCCATAGATCTAATTACTTACTGTTATTGTTTCCCCTTCGGGGATAATTATAGCATGATTTGATTTAGGGTGTTGCCTAGTCTCAACCCACTGATAAATGATTACTGAACTGTGTTTTACTGAATATTGTCTACTATACTATACTGAAATTACTGTTTACTGAACTGAATTTACTGATTTTTGTTTACTGAACGGTATTGAAACCACTATTTATTGAAAAGAAAATATTATGATATTATTTCTAAATTAGAAATAATTACTAAACTGTTTATCTACTGATTTTGGAAGAGATTAATTGTGCTGTACTGAAGTGACTGTATACTATTTTTACTGTTTAAAAAGGCTACTGAAGTGATGAAATTAAGTGGTTTATTCCATTTATCTTTATTGAAAATATATATTAAAATATTTATTATAACAATTTATAAATTACTCCCTATAGTCGCTCTGGGTTTCCGGGACAAGACAGGTATTACAAAATACCTTCCATGCTCCATTTGGATTTCCCAGCCGACTATAGTATCCTTCCCTTTTACTATGCTTAGTGAATCGTTAGGAAAATAAATATTTCCCAGCATATAGGTTTCATTATATCAAGCTTGCATATGACTCCTTTACTGAGCACGTTGTCGCTCACCCCTTTATTTCCACTCCATAGGTTATTGTAATTGGATAAGAGATATACAATCCCGAGTTATCGGCTGCGATTTTGATTACCCGAGTCATTAGATTTACGATCTTGGAGGTATTTTATTTTCTTTTATATATTCAAAAGTGTTGTACGGTACTACTTTAATTGTAAGTAGAATACAGGGGATGTAAATATGATAAGGAATAATGTAATATTCATATTCTGAATTTGTAAGTTAAATAAAATTTACTATTTATTATTGTTACTGTTTAAGGGATAAGGTATTGTAGAGGGCCCAACCGGTAAATATCTGTAAAAATGAGTGATTTACTGTATATTCAGACTGTTACGGATGCTGTGATATGTGTTAGTGTTGGTAGGTCAAGAACTGTTTACATCCTCGAAGTAATGTACTTGTTTGAATGTATACTGTACGTATTTGTTTAGAATGGTGCTGAATATGTTTGTTCTACATAGGTATTCTGTAAAAATTAGGATTAGCAATGAAATAATGATGAAACAATGTCAAAGAATGGTTAAAAGGTTACGTGAATAAGTTTGAATGTGTGTTAAAATATTTTTATGGTTGTTGTAATGTGTTGGGATATCGTGAAACATCGTTGGTATGACATTGATCAGTGTTGGAAGAACTTAAAAAAACAACTATGAGAGTTATTAGATAAGGAATTTACACGCCCAAGTTTGTCACTCTATGGGCTTCATTATAGTAGTGAAAATGATAGACGATAGTTTAAGATTGTATATGAATTATAGGTAGTTAAGTCAATTGAAAACTAAGAATAAATAACTGTTGCCTAGGATTGAGGACTTATTGGATAAGTTAAAGGGTGCCTAAGAAATTTATAAGATTGATTTAAGATCAAGGTGCCTTCAGTTGAAAATCGAAAGGAAAGATGTCCTCAAGATAGCACTTAAGGTAAGGCACAACCAAATCAAGACTTGGACGATGAGATTAGTGTTGACATATTATTAGGGTATAAGGGCAAGATATGTGCTCTGGAACTAGTAAAGAAAGCTTTTCAGAACGTGAAGTTGGTATGTGACCAGTTAAGAATAGCTTAAAGTAGACAGAAGAGTTATGCTGGCCTGGAAATAGGAGAGACTTGAAGTTTTAAGTCAGGGATAAAGTATTTTTGAAAATCTCTCCATCTAAAGGCATAATGAGGTTTGGTAAGAAAAGGAAGTTGTGCCATCGATACATTAGGTCATTTGTAACACTAGAAAGAATGTTGGTAGGCCACGAATAGAGCTTATCCCAGAAACACCTCCTCTTCCACTCCTACAGCGTCCTACTCTTAACCCTAGATTAGGACAATTAGAGCATGTAAGGTTAAGGTGGGAGATAGGGAACTTAAAGTGGATTTGCAATAATATTAACAAAGGCCTAGTAGGTTATGTGGATATGAAAACGATTAATGATTACACCTAGGCCACATTTATATGATATATGATGCGTGACATGTGAAAAGAACATGTTTCATATAATATGAGAAGAAAATCAATTGAATTATAGCATTTTTACAAAATGCTCATTTCGGTACTGATTATAGTACTGTGAGATGATTCTCATAAGACATGAGATATAAACATATAATATTTTTTCAAAAAGGAAGAATTGATAAATCTAATATTCTTAACGTGAATTTAAATGGAATATTAGATTATAAGTGTTACACGAGTTTTGATAAGATAGTGGAAAGTATATGGCATAAAGGCCATACCGAGTAGATACTCGATTTCTATACCGTGTGAGCCACCTCTAGAAGACTCAAGGGACCTACATGCTACACGGATGCCAGTTGGACCGTGGGAGCCACCTCTAGAATCCTTTGAGCACTAAGTGCTACACGAGTTCCGATGTGTTAGTAAGAAGTTTCTGTACCGTGTGAGCCACCTCTAGAAGACTCAAGGGACATACGTGCTACACGGATACTAGTTGGACCGTGGGATCCACCTCTAGAATCCTTTGATCACTAAGTGCTGCACGAGTTCCGATGTGTTAATAAGAAGTTTCTGTACCGTGTGAGCCACCTCTAGGGAACTCAATGGACCTAAGTGCTACATAGATTCTTTGTGAACTATGGGGAGCCACCTCTAGAATCCTTTGAGAACTAAGTGCTACACGAGTTCTGATGTGTTAGTAAGAAGTCTGTGTCCTAAAGGCTAAACTGAGTGAAGACTCGATCTTTGTACCGTGGGAGCCACCTCTAGAATCCCAAAGGACCTACGTGCTACACGGATACCAGTTGGACCATGGGAGCCACCTCTAGAATCCCGAAGGACCTACGTGCTACACAAGTTCCTTGATATGACACTTAACTCCATTGCTAGTTAAAATGGATGTCGTAACTGAATCAGTGAATTGGAGCTTACGCCTAAAGTGATTAAGTAATCAGTTATATTGGAACTGTTTTCAATTAGTTAAACTATACACTTAACGTTTATGGATTTTCGTTTTGTGAATGGATTGATTTATTAACTTACATAGTAACCGCTTTATCAACGTGTATAATGACCAATCTATCGAAGTGCTTATCGCTTTGCTAATTTGATAAATGGAATAGATTTTAATAGCTTATTTTGCTATTTAAAGTACTGTACTAATTAAGAGAGTACAGTAAAACATGAAATAAGTTTGAAAGAAATAAGATGATGATTTAACTAATATTCTTTTCCACGAATATACGAATATTAATTATTTTATTTAAATGCTTTATTCCATAAAAGCACCATTTTGAAAAGAATATAAAAAGGTTATGAAAATGGAAAAGGAAAAGGATTTATTAATTCAAAACGAAATGAAAATTTCTCTCTACAGTTGCTTCTAGGTTTCGTAACAAGTATGGTATTCTAAAATACCTACCTTACTCCATTCGGATCCCTAGCCGATTGTAGTATCCTTCCTATATGCGAGACTAGAGCCCATAGGAAAAATGAAAAAGATTTTCAGCATATAGGAAGCCGAGTATCAAGTGAGGCATATAATTCCCTTACTGAGCCGTGGTTTTGCTCACCCCTTAATTTTAAACATTTCAGGTTTTGATGACTGTGAGTTCAGTGGATTGTGGATCGCGGTTGTACACGAAGGACAATGTGACAGACCAACTGAGTTATTTGAGATATGATCATTTATTTTCTGTATTTAGACATGTCAACAGTACTACTTATCTGATTCATTACAATAGGGGATGTGTATAATATAAACAATATTATGTAAAATTGTTTAACAGTTAGTTTAAGTGAAGTATCACAGACAGCCCAACCGGTTAAGTTGTGTACAATAAGGTGTAAAATGTGGTCACGGGTTGTGACAGATTTAATAGTATCAGAGCAATGGTTGGCCTGATGTCTGTGGATACTTTTGGAAGGAAAAGAGTTAAACATCCTCTGTAGTACTGTGTAGTCTGAATACATAGAGAAAATAAATGATTACAAATTGAATTAAGTGTTTAGAAGGGAGTGAGTAATTTTGAAAAAAGGAATGCTAAAAAGGGAAAACGGCTCAGGAATGTTTCTTGAAATAGTGATCTTATGATCTAAATGAAGGTCGGTTCGGTAAGGAACAGAAATGGACTCGGTGAGGGCCCCACCAGTACTTTTCTGTCCGAACCGAATTGAGACCTGAAAGTAATGGTATAAAGGAGGGGGATGAAATATCATCATTAAATAGACTTTAAGATCATCGATAGAGGGTAATTTAAAGAGAGCGAAAATTTTTGGCCAAAAATGACCAAAATACCCTTGACTCTGAAATTTTACAAGGAGTTAAAATAAACCAACAGAGGTTGGAATTGATTGATCTGACAGAGAAATTAATGATATAAAGTTGAATTACAAGCAAAATAATCCAATTGTGGATTTTAGTGAACTTCTCTGTCGAAATCGAATGAGATCTAAATTGCTGTTATAAGTATCAGAAAGGATACTATCAACATATAGATGATCATTTCATTGATTTAAATGTATATTGAGGAGATAGAAATAAATGTCGAAATGACTAAAATACCCCTATATTGGGCGATGTTTGGAATAGTTTTAAAACCGAGCTGAATTGGAATCCATTGATAGTAATGGAATTATTAATGGCATAAAAGATGCCATATGAATCTAACGATCCCTATTATTGATTCCACTAACACTTAGATTACGGACGCGAAAGAAATCCGTGAGGGGCTAAGTGCCACGTCTGTGTGACGGGGGCTACCTCTAGAACCCAGAGCGGACAGTACAGATGTGTACAGGCAGACGGCGGACAAGCCAGGGCCTTATGTGATGCGATCCAAAGAGTCTAGTGGAATGTCATCAGATGTTTGGCCCGGTTATTGACTGTAAGGGTCGAAAAATTAAGAGTGTATTGAACGAGATCGTTGAATACTATGAAAAGTGAAATGATTACAGGAATTGACTGATGAGGTGAATAGTACATATAATGAAATACATACTGGTGTGGTTACTTATGGTTCTATACGTTTTTACTACTTTGAGGTATCAAACAGATAATCTTATATAAAACTGACATATCTTGAAATATGTGCTACAGAATGAGGTACTGTGTGGAGTACTGTAAATTAGAAAATACTTATAAGAACAGTGAAGTGATAAAAAGAAGATGACAGCTAACCTAAGTTCTTCAGGACCCTTGAGACAAAGCTGTGATGGGTGACCCAATGATGGGCAACCCGTAGTGGATCATGTGTTGTGAGATACAGGCGAACTATGTTATCGCCGACTCACTAGTAAGGGTAAACCTGGGATGAAAGGATCGCCTAGGGGATGCTCGCCGATGGCCGATATGAACGGGCGGGGCTCTTACAATTATCTCAATGGTAACACGAGTGTAAGGAACTAGGTACGTAAAGGGTGCCAAGGTTCAAACCTCATGGAGAATATACTCAAGGGAACTAAGCCTGAATTCAGTAAATGGAAATGGTTTTAAAGTGAATAACTAAATTGAAACGGGTAGCTGTAAAGTGTGTTGATAACCATTGTACTTGATACAGCTTACCAGAATGAGATTCGTAACACTGTAAAGTATGACTAGGTAACGAAATCAAGGTAGAGTATGTATAAAAATGATTGAATATTGAATGTATCTGCCTTGAGAATACACTGTGAAATGATGGGACACAAAGATGAAGGTCCAAAATGATAAGAGAAGTGTGGTTAAAGAAACTATCAGATCAGAATCCTGATAAATTCAGAGTAACATAGATTGAGAAATCAGGTGAATGTTGACTCGATTGTGGATATGAAACTTATTCTTAAGCTTATATCGGAGAATATAGAAGAAATCCGACAAGCTTAAGAAAATAATTTTTGGAAAATATTGTGGACGACGAAATTCACATGTATCGATGTAAAGGATGGAAATACAAATGATATGATTTGAGGATGAATTAAATGATGTATTAAAATTTTTATTATACACTAAATTTCTTAAGAAGAACAAATGAATATCTATATGGAAATGATGCCTTAAATATGATTTAATCGGAGATATATAAGGAGTTTATAAGAGCAATCTTTGTAAAAGGCATCGTCAGATGAAAAGTTGAAGAACGATGGTCACAAGATGATAAGAAATGTATGATTAAAGAAAGTATCATATTTGATTTCCGATAAAACTTCCAGAGTTATATAAATTAGAGGAACCGAGATAACATTGACTCGATTTTGAATATGAAGTTAAATTCTAAGCTTATATCGGAGGATATTGAAAGAATCCGAGAAGCTTAAGAAAATAACTCTGGAAAATGTGTGAATAATGAAATTCACGTGTAAAGGTCTGAATGACGAAAATACAGATAATGAAAAATTGAGAATAAAGAAATTGTCTGTATATTGTAAATGAGAGAAATACAATTGGTATTAAGATGTAGATGAATTAACAAGGATGTATTAGTTTCCTATCATTAATAAAGTTCTAGTGAAGAAAAAGTATTCATCTACATGAAAATAGATGCTTGTTTGATCTGATTAGAGATATGTGAGGAGTTAATAAGACTAGCCTCAGTATAAAGCGTCCTTGGATAAAAGATTGAACATTGGTGTCCATAAGATAATGATGTGAACTCGGAGTGAATTTTACGAGTTCCGATTGAAGTTACAAGGGTAATGAGTTGCCTTGTGAAGTAGATAAGCCTAAAGAATGAGGCATCCTTACATGAGTAAATTGATGAAATACTGATAGAGTCCAAAGTATAAATGGAACATGAGCAAGATTGTGATATGATCCTTAAACTCTGAAAGACTGTGGAATTGTGCTAAGATTTGCAACTAAGAGATTTGGCTAGACAATATCTCCTCTTGAGATATAAGATCTCGAGACGACAGGATGATAGTGAACCTGTTTATGATATAAAGATAATGATTGAGATACGAAAGTAATGAGTCTAGCTAAATACTACTGCCAGCCTATAAAAGAGTGATGAGATTGGCTGCTCTATGGATGAGATCTAATTAAAGAGATTAAAGTCGGTAGATGGCTAGTGTAAAGAAAAAGATGGTATGCAAGATTTTAAAAGATCTTAGCAGTATAGTACTATACCATTTAAAATATATATGTATATATATGTATATATATATGAAGAGATAAAAGTGGAGTAAGGAAATAAATTGCATGATGAGAAGGGAACATCAATATGAAACAGTTCTCGAAGGTAAGACTGAAAGTGAATTGTGTTGGTTATCACATAATTGTAGCAAGATGTAAAATCAAAGCCAGAATTGATAAGTGAAAGTAATGATACTCCAAGGAGTAAGATAATTGATATGCTTACTGCCAGTATATAAATGAAAAATGATTATCTATATAACCATCATAACATAATAGAAATGGTGGAATTATATAGATAAGGTGATGACTAAATGAATAATGGGAGGATTCAATTGTAGAATCTAAATTATGAAAAGAGATTTAAAGACCATACTACATGAAGAGAATATGATAGTCTCATGAATTATGATTGTAAGAAATGATTAACTGTAAAATTTGCAATGAGATGCAGCCTTGGTGGAATAAGTGTGAAAATGAATATGGTGGACAATAAAAAGTCCAAAAGAGAAATGATGATATGGAAGTGATTAAAGACTGATGATCTAAATAGAATCACTTTCCATTATCAGACTTCTAGATTCTCTAGTGCCTTAGTCGAAGTACAAGTGTTAAACAGTGTGAATGTGTATGTACAGTTCCAGTGAGCCTTACATGTGATGGGAGTCTCTGAGTTGCCATATGCTAATGAGTCATAGCAAAAGGCTTTGAGATCCCAAGTGTATTGATAGCACCACTCCATACTGATATATATATATATATATATATATGAGCGTGAGATGTAAACGCTCCATGATATTGAGAGAGCGTGTGCATGAGATGTGAAAGCTACTGGGACACTTACATATAATTGATTGACATGAGTACATGATAGTACCAAATTATGTCGACTTGGCACTAAGTGAGAAGAATGGATGATGAACAGCATAGATCAGCTGTAATATTAATAATATTGTGTATGGACTCTTATATGAAAAGAGTAAAAGTGAATAACTCTCGATTTGAGAAATGAACTTACGGGAGCATAGACATATCTGATGAAAGACAGCATGTAGTGGTTTAAAGCACTCTTGATGTTGAAAGTGTACTGGCAGTATTACTTGGAGGATGAACTAGAGTTCAGAAGTCATAAGTATACGGCGTATACCCCCTTTGGACTTAAGTTAAATTCGAAGGACCGAATTTCTTAAGTTGGGGAGGATGTGATAACCGTAAATTTTTCATTTATTGGAAATTAGAAATATTGAAAATAAATATTGGAGAAATTAAACAAGAGGAAATAAATAAAAATTTGCGAAAACGGGATATTGGTGAAAATCCCGAGAATTAAGAAAGTGAAAGAATCGGGAAATTGGTGTAAAGGAAATTAAATTGGAAGTGAAAATAAAAATAATAGAGAGAGGAAAAAGAATTAATTTGGATAAATTAAAATCCAAATTAAATAAGGAAAATGAGAAATGAAAATAAAGTATGTTTATATAATTTCAAATCTTACAAATGTATTTTATACAAATACATATGAATTTAAAATATTATTTAGTATATTTTAATATACATTGGTATATATATGGAAATATATACTATTTCATAAATTTAAATAATACATATGTATATAAGCATAATATTTTATGTATATATATAATTATATAAATATATATAGAAGAAGGGTAAATGTGATTTTATATTAAAGTTTATATGTATATAGGTTGTATTATAACATTTATATAATTTGTATATGTAAATGTTATTTGTTTTAAAGTGTATAAATATACATATATAAATATACTAGATATATGTTTTGTAACATACAATATATATATAATTTATATATAATATATATTGTATTACATTATATATGAAATGATAAATATATAATATATAGTATATATTATATGTATAAAATATAATTTATAGTTTATAATATATAGTATAATGTATACTAAAAAGGGAAAGGAAATAAAACTAAAAGAGGAAAAGAAACAAAGGAAGGAAAAATCGGGAAGGACCCGACCCTTCCCAGCCAAAGGGCCGACGGCGGCGGAGCTGCCACCGCCGGCGAGGGAGGAAGGAGAAGGGCGAGACGCCGCCAACCAGAGAAAGGAAAGAAACTACCGATGGCGTGAAGAAACGGAAACCAGAATCGAAGGAAAACGAAGGAAATCAGGGAGGAAAGGAAAAATGGCGAACGGCGGTGCCGGCCGATCCAGGCATTGCCACTATCATCGAAGCACCGTCGGAGGTAGAGGAAGAGGATGGATGCCACCGAAGGCGCAATGAACGGCGAAGGAGGGCCGGTGAAGAGGAAGGAGAAACCGAACCTATTCCGCCTCGATCCGCCGTCGTGCTGCCGACCCAGGGCAAACGGAGGGCAGCGGCAAGTTTGTCTCAACGCCGGCCAGCTGAGGGACGCCCGAACCACCGGAGAACCGGCAGCCGGTGAGGAACCGGCGAGGAAGGGAACTGGACCGGCCTGAACCGGTCTGACCAGGAAAGGAAAAGGAAAAAAAAGAAAACAAAAAGAAAAGAAAAAGGAAAAAGAAAAAGAAAAGAAAGAGAAAGAAAAGAAAAAGAAAGAAAGGAAAAGAAAAGAAGAAAAAGGAGTATTTCGGGAATTCGGAGATTCCCGAAAATTCGACAACCCGAAAATTTACGAAAATTCGGTAAAAAATTCCTGGAAATTTAATTTCAGAAAAATTTAATAAATTATGGAAAAATTCTAAATTTTAGAATTTTTATTTTCAAAAATTATTTTCAACGATCGAGATGAGGAATCGTGAGAGATGGAGTGCGGGCGCAACCGATAAGAGGAAGTCACCGACCCGGGAAAAGGTAAGGGATGCATGTGCAGCACTGTAAGGATATTCAGCCTGCATATTTTAAATTTGAAATATTTTATGGTAATATTTTATGAAAATTATTATGATGCATGATTTGCTGAAATTTTTGGGATGAAGTACTGGCTGGAAATTTTAAACTGTGTTTTTCCGTGCAGGAGGTTAGTAAATCGGAAGCCGTTATGCTGCCGAAAATTTTAGAAAAATTTCATAAAAATCATATTAAATGATTTTATTTCCAAAAATCGATATTAAATCATGAAAAATAAGGAAATTACTAAATTTCATAAAACATGAATATAATGAGATGGAATTTGAAAATATTCATGTTTTAGACAATGGTGATAATGAAATCATCGAAAATTCTCAAAATAGATCAATTACACGAAATACGAGACGAAAGATGAAGTGAAATATAGAGAATATTTTTATGAATATTTTTATAAATATTCACTAAAGGATTTTAACCCTTATGGATTTAAATTATGGAATTATATATTTATAAAAATTCCATAAATGTTTATTTTATGATGAAAAATATGGTTTTGAGACTGGTTGACATTCCTATCATGTTGATGCATGATATGTGATATGTTTAGTCTCAGACGACACCTGATCAGTGATCCACCAAGGACGATATAGATTATGGTCATAGATTTGACCGGTTTATTTCTTTACCCTCCGGGGTTTATAGTATGATAAGATTGATGTCTATCTTAGACTCCATAAATGATAGGTGACATGTTAAAAAAGGAAAGTGTTTTACATGACATGGAATATGTCAAACGGAAAATGTGATATATGATGCGTGACATGTGAAAAGAACATGTTTCATATAATATGAGAAGAAAATCAATTAAATTATAGCATTTTTTACAAAATGCTCATTTCGGTACTGATTATAGTACTGTGAGATGATTCTCATAAGACATGAGATACAAACATGTAATATGTTTTCAAAAAGGAAGAATTGATAAATCTAATATTCTTACCATGAATTTAAATGAAATATTAGATTATAAGTGTTACACGAGTTCTGATAAGATAGTGGAAAGTATATGGCATAAAGGCCATACCGAGTAGATACTCGATTTCTGTACTGTGTGAGCCACTTCTAGAAGACTCAAGGGACCTACATGCTACATGGATACCAGTTGGACCGTGGGAGCCACCTCTAGAATCCTTTGAGCACTAAGTGCTATACGAGTTCCGATGTGTTAGTAAGAAGTTTCTGTACCGTGTGAGCCACCTCTAGAATCCTTTGAGCACTAAGTGCTACACGAGTTTGGATGTGTTAGTAAGAAGTTTCTGTACCGTGTGAGCCACCTCTAGAGAACTCAATGGACCTAAGTGCTACATAGATTCTTTGTGAACTATGGGGAGCCACCTCTAGAATCCTTTGAGAACTAAGTGCTACACGAGTTCTGATGTGTTAGTAAGAAGTCTGTGTCCTAAAGGCTAAATCGAGTGAAGACTTGATCTTTATACCGTGGGAGCCACCTCTAGAATCCCAAGGGACCTACGTGCTACATGAATACCAGTTGGACCGTGGGAGCCACCTCTAGAATCCCGAAGGACCTACGTGCTACACGAGTTCCTCGATATGACACTTAACTCCATTGCTAGTTAGAATGGATGTCGTAACTATATCAGTGAATTGGGGCTTACGCCTAAAGTGATTAAGTAATCAGTTATATTGGAACTGTTTTCAATGAGTTAAACTTTACGCTTAAAGTTTATGGATTTTCGTTTTGTGAATGGATTGATTTATTAACTTACATAGTAACCGCTTTATCAAAGTGTATAATGACTAATCTATCGAAGTGCTTACCGCTTTGCTAATTTGATAAATGGAATATATTTTAATAGCTTATTTTGCTATTTAAAGTATTGTACTAATTAAGAGAGTACAGTAAAACATGAAATAAGTTTGAAAGATATAAGATAATGATTTAACTAATATTCTTTTCAAGGAATATACGAATATTAATTATTTTATTTAAATGCTTTATTCCATAAAAGCACCATTTTGAAAAGAATATAAAAAGGTTATGAAAATGGAAAAGGAAAAGGATTTATTAATTCAAAGCGAAATGAAAATTTCTCTCTACATTTGCTTCTAGGTTTCGTAACAAGTATGGTATTCTAAAATACCTACCTTACTCCATTCGGATCCCTAGCCGACTGTAGTATCTTTCCTACATGCGAGCCTAGAGCCCATAGGAAAAATGAAAAAGATTTTCAGCATATAAGAAGCTGAGTATCAAGTGAGGCATATAATTCCCTTACTGAGTCGTGGTTTTGCTCACCCCTTAATTTTAAACATTTCAGGTTTTGATGACTGTGAGTTCAGTGGATTGTGGATCCCGGCTGTACACGAAAGACAATGTGCTAGACCGACTGAGTTATTTGAGGTATGATCATTTATTTTCTGTATTTAGACATGTCAACAGTACTACTTATCTGATTCATTACAATAGGGGATGTATATAATATAAACAATATTATGTAAAATTGTTTAACAGTTAGTTTAAGTGAAGTATCACAGATAGCCCAACCGGTTAAGTTGTGTATAATAAGGTGTAAAATGTGGTCACGGGTCGCGACAGTGACATATAACTCTCTTACTGAGCCGTGGTTTGCTCACTCCCTAATTTTAACATTTCAAGTTTTGATGATTGTGAGATCCAATATTTGTGGATCACGGCTGCACATAACGGAAAATGTGACAGACCGACTGAGATATATGAGGTACGATCATTTATTTTCTATATTTAGACATATATACAGTACTACTTTCTTTTAAATTAAGATAGGGGATGTGTATAATATTATGAATTAATAATTAATTATTTAAATTAAAGATGAAAAGTGAAATATCACAGACAGCCCAATCGGGTAAATTGTGTAGAATCACGTGAAAAACGTGGTAACAGACTGTTACATTTTCACATTTCATTCACTCAGTTGGACTGTGCTCAGTGTTGCCAACTCAATATTAAGCTAAAATATAATTAGCTAGATTAGTAACCATCTTCCAGATTTGGACCTAATTTCGTCATTTAATACACTCGAACACATTTTTTTTTCTTCCATTTCCACTTAACATATTCAAAACCATTTATTATAGAACCAATTTATATAAACATCTTTAAGCATATCAATATATATATCAACAGGTACAACACTTCTAACCTCATTTCTTACATCTATCAAACTGTAACTAGTATCCATTTTCACTCGGTTTATATCCCTTTCCTACTCATTACAGTACTATACAATAAAGTCTAAACATACAAAATAACTGTACTAAATATACCTTAAAAGTACGCTTTAACTACCTCGAAGGATTTCCATAAAAACCTCCTTCAGAGACCAAATTTACTACAAATAATTTGAAAGTGGGAAAAGAAGGGGATGAGCTTAAACCCAGTAAGAAATATATATCTATATAAAGATACAAATATCGTAAACTCTATGCAGACAACTTAAACAATTTTCTAAATGTTAGAATCCAAACAGTAATTCTAAATAAAGACTCGTAAGGAGAAGCTTCTATAGCTCATTAGGGATTAGGGATGAGCACAGAAGGATGCGTTAAAGCACTTTATTTGTCCCTTTTCCTAACACTACAGCTATAGATCAAATTAAGAAATATATTGGAGAAGGAATTCATGCGTTTTAAGTCAAAGCCAAAACAACAAAACAGTTTAACATTCAAACATTCGTTTCAAAACTATACAGTGTAGATATTTTAAATCAATCAGAAACCATGCAAATTTTAGAGTTCAAATGACATTCATATATTAGTATCAAACCATATTGATTCAAAGTGAAAATATCATAAGTTCAGAAATCATTCAAAGTCCAGATAGATCAAAATCATTTTAGAATTCAGAGTTCAGATATCAAAGGTTCAGAAAACATATATACTCAAATAAATCAAAAATTGTGAAAACTTGGCAACATCCCAATAGAAATCATGTAGTCTAGATCCCATAAAGGGAGAAATAGTAGACATATGGCCATAGTCATAAAAGAGCCCATAGTGTATACGGACTAGGTGACAACTGCGGATATTGATGATCGGATCAAAGTCAATACAGCATTCAGAATCAAAAACACCATATAGTACCACTGAGTAGGTGATATTGAGGTGGTTACAGACTTGCTTAAGATATAACAGCTGTTTAGAATCAGAATCAGAACCAAAAATACAACAAGATTACCCAAAGGCCAACTACGAGGAGCCAGAGTCTCGAAATAGTCTATATAACATTCCAAAATACTTAAAGAAAATCAATTTCAATAAAACATATCTTCAGTTAGTCCATAAATATCAACATAGATAACAATTTCATTTCAAGTATAAAAAATTCAACAAATATTCTCCAGTGTTTGAAATATTTTATTTATGTATAACACATGTCAAAAACATGCAGGAAACTTAAAAAGTTAGAAAACAATTAAAAACCTAGTCGAAAACCAAGTTACAAAATTGTCTGTTTTTAGTATCAACTAGCCAAAAACCTTGACTAAATCAGACCATCATTTAAACTTACATGTGATGAAATCATGAGACATTTTCAAGAACCAAACCCTATGACAATTTCCATTTCAAGTACATTTTTAGATTTAAGGTCTAATTCATGCTAAATTTACATTTTACAAAATTTAGGCAACATAACAATATGATAGTTCTAAACCTCATGCAAAGTAAACATAGTATATATTCCCAAAACAGTTGATTTTAAAACCATGTTCAGTATCACCTACGTTCTTTATACACATTCCTTACCACTCAAATTGCACCATCCTATTCGTAGCACCAGTGTCTCACACCTCACTCCCGAGTTGCAAAACACCATACAAACACAGTCAATTCATCACATTTTAGTTATAACTAGTTTATAACTCCTTGAAATTAACTACATTGCCTACTGCAGCTGCAAATCTGGTTTACTTCATACCCATGCTAACACTGCAACTATCGTTAAAACACCTCCGTTTTCGATTCCGATTTCACCTACAGTCTTGTTTATACATTATTCTAAGACCAAAGTTACATTGAATTGAACATGGTTTCAGTCTCCTCTTCACTTGGCTGAATTTCACTCTCTCACCTACACACCTCATTTCTTCAATTTAAGCTTAAATTCATGTTCTACAACATTGTCTACATTAATTCTACATCATTTTTACATTCAGTCACATCATTTTCATGCATGGGAAAGGTTGGTCAAAACCCTAAGAGAGAAAATTACATGGTTTTAATTCAATCCAAGCTCAAATACATGATTAAACACCTTAAACACATAGTATAAAGTCATTAAAACATGAAAAAACACAAGCTTTCTCTCTCTCTCTTACCTTGGCCAAAAGTTGTAGAGATCCAACCATTGTCAAAATGGCCACTTTAAAACTTGATTTTGGTACTGTCGTAGAGGGAAGTTATGAGAGCAAGTTTTTCGGTTTTAGCAAGTTTTACTAGGGTTTTTAAAGGTTTTCTCTCTCTTCACAAGCTTTTAGTGTGAGAAACTATGGTGGAAAGGTGGTGGCCTACCTTAATGAAGAAAAAGACTAGAAATATCATTAAAAATAAATATCTTGGTGTGAAATGACAAAAAAGCCCTTATACAATTTTAAAAATTCCAACTACGTCCTTTTTTTTCTAATTTCAGTTTAAATATTCAATTTAACTTCCAAATATTTCATTCACTTATAAAATACATCTATTCAACTCATTCTAATAATTGAGTAAGATTTTGTCGAGGTTTGGCTGGTAAAAAGGGTGAAATTACTAAAATATCCCTAACGGTGCAATCACATAGTTTTTGGCTTTTGCATGTGATTCACTGTTCAAGTTGACATGGCATGAGACTTTTTCACACGTAGATTTATATATGACTGCTAGTTGATCTTAATCCAAATTAGATTGATCATTATTTACGAAAGTTTCCAAGGCTTGTGGATGTAAACATTATTTTCAAATTTGTTGCACGTTTTTTGAGACATGCACAAATGAAGGAATTTTGAGATATGGATTCCTTCCACCTCAGTATTTCACTCCAAATATCATGACTCTGGAATTTCACCCCAATTCAGACTATGAAGGTCCCTTGGGACCCACATGATAATTTCCTTCTATAACTCTAGTTATTCAATTTCTTGGTAATTTATCCTTTGTCTTTCAATTTCCATACCCTTTAACTTATGGAATTTGTTGTAAAAATGTGTTCCTCACACTTAGTCACACCTGATCAGTAAGGCTAAGAGATATGAGGTATATGGCCATAGATAGCGCCCTAGTTGGTTTCTAAGGGACAATGACATGATTTTTCACTGCTAGCTAAAGTGAAATGGTCTTTATTGATAGAGTATTAGGGATCTAGCCTAGTCTTAAACCTGATATGATATGCTTCTAGAATATAGTTTTATATGATATGAATTCTAGACTTTACATGATTTTATAGTATATGAGAAATATTTTGAGACTGCACATGTTTTAGACATGCTATAAAAGTGAATATGAGATGTTTGAGACATTACATGTTTTCAAACATGTTTTAAAAAGTGCACGTGATATGATTTGCGAATTGTACATGCTTTAGCCACGTCTTAAAAGTAAACATGAAATGATTTGAGATTTCACATGCCTTAAAAGTATATGTAATATGATTTCAATACTATATGCTTCATATATGTTATATGCCAAGCGTGATATGATTTGAAATGACATTCATTTTGAATAGTAAAGCTTGCATAAGTATGTATATTGAATCATGGCATAACGATATGCATTCTACATGAAGGAAGTCTTGACCTTATACTGTACATGAACATGGGATTTATATGAAGAATGTCATGACTTTTATACTACATGTGATCATATTTTTCCACATTAAAAGTGATGTGATTCAATACAGTATAGAATATAATTTTTAGATGAAAAGTGACATGATTTGATATTGTGCTTGAATATGGGATTCATATGAGATGTGATATGGCATGAGATTTATATGAGCATGGTTTAATACCATATGAGGTTAGATTTAGATATGTTTCACTGTTGCATGAAATACTGTGGTATAAGGAGAAAAGTATTGAAAAATGATCGAATTGTTATGATGAGAGGTCGATGTAATAGACAAGTGTTAGAGTGGGGATAATGAGGTACTTCATGGTACCCTTTCATCGATAACCTAAATCCCTTGCCCACTTAGAGTCCTTTAGGACATGATCCCAAATGTTTTAATAAACAATGACAAAGGAAATATGATATGAGAATCTTTATTTAAAAGTTTCATCTATTTGCATTAGAACAGTATAGGCCTGATTCTGCACTTATATAAATGACTTTTTGAGCACTTACTCATTAAATGAAATTAATTTCCTCCACAGATAAAACTCAAGTTAGGTGAACATGTTTGGACAATTTTGGTGGTTAAGTAGAATCTCAACTCCAGAGGGCCTTGCCTCAGATATTTTGGTATTGTAATATTATCTTTTGCATATGTTTTTACTTTCAAACAAATTTTGTACAGTACTATAGGATGGGATGTAAACTAGGATAATGAATCGTAGATATAACATTTTGGTGCTACATAATATGTATCCGATTAGTTGTGGATATTAGGATTGTTGAATTGGGAAAGTGCAAAGTTCGAAAATATGAAATTCTGAACTAACTTTTTCTTTTGAATACCACTTTTCTTATCCACATATCCATTACCATTTGGTTTGCATTCAATGTTAGTGTAAGTTTGATCTATAACTTTCATTATAATTTAATCTCTATATCATTAAACCATTCAGCCTATAAATAGTACATAGAAAATCAACATATAAACCATCATATGAAAATTTATAATTTTATTTATATCAGTTCCAATCAAGTACATCCCATTAGTTCAAGGACATTCTTTAACTACACTACTGACATCCTGTTTCATAAACATATTTGTTGTGCGTACACTAGTCTAAATATAAATATAACATTCTACATATACTTGTTCACTTGATACTTTAAACTTCTAGAGAATTTCTTGAAGTAACCTAGAAGCAACGGTCAGCACGCATATTGATGAGCTATCTGAGATGGTGAATAAGGGCGTGAGCTTTGGGGAAAGCTCAGTAAGAAATATATATAAAAGCGTTATACTATGCTATTATATGCAGATAAAAATAAACTTATTTACTAATTATGATAAGCATATTGAATATGAATATTACAATACATAAAATTATTTATTTCCTATAGGCACATTAAGAGACATTTTAGGAACGATACTATAGTCGACTAGGTAACCAGATAGAATATGAGAAGTTCTTTGAAGTACCTTTCGTGTTCCAGTCCCCAGCTCCGACTATAGGGAGTAAGCAATTAAAGATGATATGAATAAACAGTATAAATCACTTTAAAATCATATCATGCAATATCTCAGTATGTAAATAGTATATAAATAGTTTAACTAAATCACTTCAGTAGACAGTTTAGTATAAAAATCCAGTAAATAATACAGTAATCATTTTTAAAACTTCAATGCAGTCGATATATAATCAATTCGGTTCAGTATCAGTAGGAAATTCAGTTTAGTAAAACAGTACAGTACATTGGAGACCAGGCAACTCCTAATAAATATCATGCTATAACAATATCCCAAGAAGGGAGAAATAGTAATAGTAAGACATATGGCCATAGTTTGGGGGTCCACAGTGTACACTTACTAGGTGACAATTGCGGAAGCTGAAGACCTGGCGAGTCTATCAGCAACAGTACAGTAACAGTCTGCATGAAATGAGGCCTAACAGTTTCAAAACAGTTTATAAGGAGTATAAATAACATTAAAGAAATCATTTCTAGTAATAAAATCATCAGTTAGTCCACAAATGAACATGTTGGAAAACATAAGCAGTTCAGTAATAAAAATTTATAAAATATTCACAGTTTAGTATTAATTTCTAAAAATGTTCTATTTATCTGTAAATAAGTTATAAGAACATGACAGTAATCTCACGTACGTAAAATTCAATAACATGAATTTTTAAATATTGTTTTTTGATATTTAGCGAAATATGAATTTTCAATAAATGAAATGAGATTAACTCAATAATTTCTTCATTTCTAATACTTGAAGATATTAAAAGATAATTCCATAAAATTCTTAGAAATTTCAACAGTATAACGGCTATTTCTACTCTAGCCTTCCGTAGTGGAAACACAGTTTATAAAACCAACCAAAGTCCACAATTTCAACAATTCCAAAGCAATTGATTTCAAAATAATTTCATAAAATCATTTTCAACCACGATATGCATTCACAGTATCCCTACATCATCCATATTTATCCCTTACATAGAAACCATAGTTTATATTTTTCCCAAACTAGCCAATAATCCCAATGCAAGCATAGCAGTTCCTATGCATCTTCCATACATGTTCTTTACCTCTACAATGTCATTTCAATACCAAAATAGAATATGAATACCTCATAAATTTTGAGATCACCTACATACCCTTTTTACTCAAAGTAGTACTGTACAATTTTATTGAATATATAAAAGAATATAATGTACCTTTGATATCATATATCTGCTGACTCGAGTAGCCGATAACTCTAGAAGGAAAACCTTTTAATCCAAATCAATAACCTGTGGAGTGGAAATAAGGGGGTGAGCGACAATGTGCTCAGTAAAGGAGTTGTATGCTGCTTTATAAAACCAAAACTATATACCACAAAATGTTTATTTTCCCTAGCAGCATACCCAGTAGGAAAATAGTGGATATAGTGAACAGTCTTTAATATTCAAATCACTGGCTAAACAGTTTACGATATAGTATAGTAAATAGTAAACAGGATTCAGTAAATCCTTCCAGTAAATAGAAATCAGTAAGTTGAGACTAGGCATCACCCTACAATTAAATCATGCTATCATCGTTCCCGAAGGAACCCAGTAGTCGTCCCCACTAGGACACAGCTATATCTATGGCCATAATCTATAGGTGGTCCTCGGGTACACTTGCCATGTGACCTCGAGACCTCTGATGACTTGGCGGGTCAATCAGCCACGTGAATAGTAATGTATGAAACTCGGGGCCTAAAGTCTCAAAAATTCACTTTATATCTCATAAAGAACCTTTAAGGAATATTTCACATATTTCATCATTTCTTTAAAATGATTGTTTTCCAAAAAGGTATTATGTTTTCTGTTTACAAAACACAGTAAAAACAGCCAATAATTTCACCTTTTTTTTGTGTGAGAAAAACACAAGTTAAACCGGCTCGCCTCTTACCAGCTCACCCATTACAGTGGATTGAGCTCGCCCAAATTCAAAATAGTTTATCAAGCTAATGCATGTCTCAAACCAAATCATTTTCTCAATATTTTTATAACATTTTTCTCCATAGGACATGCATTTCACTTCACATACTACTCCCTTACTCGGTCTTACGAAGCCTAGCTTTCCAATCGCCTTTATCGAGTCCTCAATTCCCAGCTGCAAAATAAATTATCAAGACCATCAACATATATTCTATTCGAATGTTTCCAACACTTTGGCGAAACTTGAGACTAATCCACTAGCTCGCCCAATATAACTCACCATTCATAGATTGGCTTATACGTGGGAGCTCGCCCCCAAATCAGCTCGCCATGCATATGCATGAGAGCTCGCCATACATAGCTTTTTATTCAGAGGTGGGTTCGCCCATACGAAACATTAAAGTTTTAAAAGTACTCGACTTCTTTGGACGAAGTAAGTTTAGCAAAATGTGGGCATCAACTTTACAGTACAGAGATCAGCTTATCAATCACAACTTTGCATGTTTTCAAATCAAATCATGCTTCTGATATTTTCACAGAATTTAACTCAAGAAAACATGCAATTCATTATATCCCAACAACTCACACACTTCCTCCTTACCAGTCTTTTGAAGTTGAGCTTCCCGGTTACGTTTACCGTATTCCGTCAACTTATGCTGCAAAATAATTTTATTAAAAATTATTAATATTTTTATTCTTATCTCTAAGCCACTAGTATTCATAAAATGCAGCCACTAATATTATAATATAAGCACAACCAGTATAATTTATACTGGTACCAAATCTCAACTTCTTCAATTTAGTTCCTTTTTCGGTTCTGATTTCACCGGTCTTCTTCTTTAAATTTCTATATTCATTTTCTATTATTAAACTATAAAATTCAGCATTGATTCATGCCTCAAATAACATGGCCAAGATCCCCCTTTTTGGCCATTTTTTGATTTTGCTTTCATTTTCCATTTTGACCTCTTTAACATTCTTATCTCATATCAAGTTGTTATTTCCTACCTTTGACATGCAAAAATATGCATGTCCTCCATGAGTTAATAAACCCACCGAATTTCACAAAAATTGGCAGATTTTTATTGATCCAATTTTATAAATTTCTAATGGCATACTTGTATTCTATACCATTCTCTTAGATAGAACATCAATTTAGAATAATTCAAAACATCCAATTTTCAAGCCTTCCACACTTGACTGAATATCCCTTAGCCTATTTCTCCTTATTTATTTAGTTTAAATGCCATATCTTGACTATACCATTCATGCTATGACAATTAAAAATCGTCATAAGAAATAAATCAACACTAAAACTCATTACCTTTGCTTGACCAAATCGACACTACTCCTAAAACAGAATACTTTCTGTTCCACGTCTACCCTCTCTTTCCTTAGTTCTTAGGTGCTCTTTGGGTAAAGGAAAGGTTTATGAAGAAGGTTTGAATAATTAGCTAGCAAAAGGATGAAAATTTGCTAAGGAATCATGGAAGGAATGAGAGCAAAAATGAGCAAAATGAGCAGCTGCATATAATGGGTTAAGAAGAAGAAGTTCGACTGGAGCTTATTTCACTTACTCAGATATTTATCCTATTATCAAATCCACTTAGCTTCCCATCGTTTTCCTCATCATTTTCTTTGTCTGATATCTCATTAAATGATGAAGAAAATGGCAGCTAAAAAGAATACGGTGAGGAGTAATTTTTTCTACACTCATTAATTTGTGAAGATAATCTGCAGCCAAAAGTAACGATGGAAAGCTTCTTCCACTGTCCCGTTTTGACCAAATGCCACCTTCTTTTTGACATTTTTTCTCCAATATAAATTATGCAAATGGTATTTTCTATTTCTCTTCTTTTTTATTGCTTATAATGAAGTTTTATTGTTTAAAACAATGGCTGAATTTCCTTAAGACTCCAGCTGCAATTCACGGCACCAAGTCAGCAACCAACTAATGTGATATTCACTCTCGTGATATTCACTCTTCTTGGCTGATCGGTTTTATCATATATTCTACTCTCTTTAATTGTATCTCAGCCAATAAAAATCCTCTTATTTAGTACCTTTAATATTCCATCTTTTAAGCCATATTTCCTTATATTTTATACTATAAAATTCATAGTCTACCAGCTAAAAAAACCGGATAAGGACATGTAACAGCAGCATAAGTGGCGTACTGCAGTCCATTTTGGCTGCTCTTTCTTGAATTTTCTTTGGCATATTTCAGTCAATAAATCAGCCAATAAAATCCCACTATACATCCACTTAATAACTCCCTTTCATCTAATATTATTTATCAAATTTTTTCCACCAAAATTGTATCACAATCAATAGCAAACCGTGTACATGCAGCAGCCATGTAAATGGCATGGAAACTACCTCCTTTTTTGCCACATGATTTAAGTTTGTTCCTCTTTTTCTATGTATATTCCATACATCCAAAATACATCCATATAATATAAAATTCTCTTTTCTCCTATTAATATTTTTGTTGATATTTTATGTCATGGAATAACTCTTCCAAGCATAATTTTTCTAATTCTTTTTCTTCTCATATTCTATGCTCTTTAATTCATCTTTCCATATTTGTTTCAACTTTATACACTATACTACAATTCATGAATCCAAAAATTCCAAATTGAGAATGGAAATTCATTCCATCTTTATTTAAATTCCACTATATAATTAAATTCCACTAACAATAATTCACAAGTATAGTGTACAGTGTAATAAAATCGAGGCTCACATTATTATTATTATTATTATTATTATTATTATTATTATTATTAACACAGCAGCTGGTGCACCACTAACTGCTGTATTTTTCACTTATATGGTGGGATGTTTTTTTAATAAAGATGCCTGACTAACCTAAGACAAATGGAGGGATTAGCCGCCACTTAGCAGTGTTATTTGCTCTCAACATTTTTATGAAGAATTCCATTTCTCTCCATCTCTTGGAATCACCAAAATCACAACAGAAATATTAACAAAATAAGCCTTTCCCACTTATCACTTAAATAATAAAAGTAGAACATAAAGAGAATGAAGAAAACTTCTTATTAGAATGACCATGCTTGAAATATAATTCGTATAATGTAAAACTTTGAGAATACCTTTTATTATTATTATTATTATTATTATTATTATTATTATTATTATTATTATTATTATTATTATTATTAACACAGCAGCTGGTGGTGCACCAGCTGCTGTCACCAGATACACCTAATAAAAGTATACATAATGAGTTCATATATGCAAATTGAGGAAAAGAAAGAACAAGAGTTCCTCAACCAGCAACAAGCTTTCTAGATTGTCAAGTAAATCAACTGTAACATAGTTGTAGAATATGAATTACATGGGGTAAGACTTGCTACTCCTATGACTTTTTTAAAGATGCAAGGCTCATAGAAGCAAACTCTAATTTCCTTTAATCATTAAAGATGTAAGGCTCATAGAAAATGAGCTAATACAGAACTAGACAGTAAAAAGCATGTATCATGTGCTCTTAGAAAGACCTGATAGAACACAAAGAATAATTATAGATTCACGTTTTGATTTTCGGGCATTAATACAAAATGATTATAACAGCTAAATTTCATGAGAACACACCAAATTTTAAAGAAAGAAACTTGCATCGATCTACCCTACCTTTTTAGCTCAACTAATATGCCTTTTCAACAGATCTAGTGTTGACAAATTCTTGTTTGATTGCTCATCCAAACAGAAGGAAAAGGAAATTCAGCTTATTCCAAGAAAGGAATAACACAAATAAAATTTCTTATTTGATTGCTCATCCCCAAACATCATGTCCAATTCATAAATGCAAATATATATAACATTCAAATAAAAGAGAAAGAAAAATAAAGCCAACACCATTCAACATCCCAAACATCATGTTCAATTCATAAATGCAAATATATATAACATTCATATAAAAGAGAAAGAAAAATAATGTCTACAAAGCAATGTTGACTCACTAGCATCCAACTCCAAGAAGTGAACGCCTAAAGCATAATCGAATCTATTTATACTACAGTTTAATAAAAATCTATATATTTAATATATATACTTAATCAATAAAAATATCCATTTAATATAAAAATTGTAAATATCTATAAAAATATCCATTTAACATCCACGCACAAAGATCATGTTCTATCCACTAGTAGTGTTTTTAAATCAATAATAATCATATTATTAAAAATAAATTATGTTTATTTTAATTATTACATATTCTTAAAAGAATTTTTAAAAGAAATTGCTACAGCAGCTAGTGGTGCACCACCAACTGCTGCAGGGCAGTTTTATTTAGCCAGCACCTAAAAAATAATTTAAACTCTTTGCTCTTAAAATATGGTACTTTTAAACTTATTTCTATAAACAAGGTATTTTAGCCAACTAGATGCCATGTCATTTTATTAAAAAGGAAAATAAAAATTTAGATTTTTTGAAAACATAAAAAGTTCTGAATAATATTTTTTTGCTCTTGATAAACATTAAAAACTAAGCAATTTGATCCTTCTTTTTCAACCCTCTAAAAACTAGGAATAAAAAACAATAATTGTTTAACCCAACGACTGAAGACTACTTACTATTCAACAAAATCAACTCACTCCTTTGAACAAACTGATACCTATCCAAACCGAACAAATATGTAACAAACAAAAAAAAAATTCCAGCACAAGTTGAAGCCTTCATTTTTGTTTTCACAACTTTGCTTCCTTAATTTGCTTTATTTTGTCTGAATTTTTATTGAAGAAGCATAACTACTTTTAATTATTTCAAATGATTGATTTACCAAACAATCATTTTGGATCATCAAATTTTTAGAGATATGCAACACCAGCTGAGCAGCAGCTAACCCTTTGGGCTTCATTTTAAGACAAGAATCATTCCTAAGACAAGAAATCAAAACCCAAATTCATATTTCAACTCATTGACACTTTAGGGATAAAAAACCTAAAAAATAGCAATTAAACTCCTTAAAAACTTAAACTTTTCCACAATATCTAAAATCAAAAGCAAGAGATACCCAAAAACAGTAGCTCCAAACAGAGGTGCTTCAAGAACAACTGCGGATGGCCTTAAGTTAAACCCATTTGATCAAGATCAAGATAAAGTAGAAGATCATTACCTGAGATATGAAACAAAACAAATTTCGGCAAGTGAAATTCGCCAACCAAACGGAGCCAAAATAGTGCTCGAACACCAAGAAGTGAACACCTAAAACATAAGAAAAATTTATTTACGATTTTATAATTTAACAGAAATCCATGTATTTAATACACATATACATGCATTGTTCTTTCATACATACATACATACATACATACATACATACATACATACATACATACATACTTACATACATATGCGTGAAGGAAACCGAAACAAACATGCAGCGGAATTTAAATCATTCGGCCTCCACCAGGATCGATTCGGAGAGTTGCTTGATTAGGGTTTCGAGATTTTACCTAACGTTTTCTTTGATTTCTGTCGTTGGTCGAGTCACAAGCAACAACCTTTCGTTCCTGCCTC
The DNA here is from genome assembly GCA_032173925.1 of Heritiera fomes. NCBI lineage: Eukaryota > Viridiplantae > Streptophyta > Magnoliopsida > Malvales > Malvaceae > Heritiera > Heritiera fomes. Next base: position 16,053,965 of record JAPDPM010000004.1, on the reverse strand, counting down.
TATGGTATCCACACGAACGGATCTCATGACTCTTGAACGTCTCACAATCAGAAGCCTTAAGGAGCGTTTTTTTTATTCTTTATAACCGAACTGCTAGCTTCGATTAAAAGAATACTTTTCTGTTTTCTAATTGTTGTTGTGCGGCTATGTTTCAGAAAACATCCTTTTATAGGCGGTAAATTTTACCCTAAAATTTACTGCCAAACAGAACTCTAATCCTACTTAGAATAAGATTAGTTATATCCCTAATCCAATTTAGAATAGGATTAGTTATATCCTTAATCCAATTCAGAATAGGATTAATTAAGCTCCTCATTGATCCGTTCTAAGTGTGCGACCCAATAGGTTCTCAAAACAATGGCAATGACAAAATTGTCACAGGCAATGAGCGGTATCTAGCAACACATCATTGCTACCCATGTAACGAGAATGTCAATGACTCGACATAACCTTACTCGTGATAGATGTTACCGTGTAGTCTAATCCCTTTATCCTTTTATGTCTTGATTAGACACAAGTCATGGAATGTGTCACACTTGTATAGTCTAATCAGCGTTTCTTGATTCCTGAGTAGACTAATTAAACAAATAAAATCAATATCTCATATTCACTTATTCGAGCACGGCCATGCATTTCTTAGTCTCACTCTATCAAAGGGCCTAAGACATCACTCTTGTTATATAAGAGGGATAAATCCTATCTTGATCACTTAACATCCCACTACATAGATCAAGGCATACCCAATTACTACCTTTATAGTCCATCCTGTTACGAATGACATCTAGCAGCATTAAAGTATGCAATTTTCTATGTTAGGATCTCTGATGATCTCAAGTCAAAGGATCACATACACCATCATCACTATGAGAATCGCTTATGACACTCATATAACAATCCATGTAGCGTTCTCATGGAGGGTCGATCCAGTACATAGTTCTCTAACATGTACCTATGTGATGACTTGATATCCTATATCCATGACAATGGTCATCAGTCAACCACATACTAGTCTTATCGTATCATTGTTATCCTTGTTCACAATAATACTTGACTAGGGATATTTTAAGAATAGTGTGTTATTACTATTCTAAGGACATTATCATATAAGATTATATTACGCAGTTATAAGACAAATATAATAATGAACTATAAATAAAAATGTCATGATATATAAAAATGCCAAAGTCAATCATCTAATGAATGGTTCTAAGGGCATAATCCAACAATCTCCCACTTGCACTAAGACCATTCACTCATGTATCTAATACCTAGTGACCTAGTGTGACGATCATGTCTCTGCTGCGTCAAAGGATTCGTCAGTGGGTCGACGATGTTATCGTCAGTTGGTACTTTGTATATTCTCACATCTCCTCTCTCGATGATATCTCGAATGAGATGGAAGCGCCGTAGTATATGTTTGGATCGTTGGTGAGATCTAGGTTCCTTAGCTTGTGCGATGGCTCCATTGTTGTCACAATAGAGCTCAATCGGATCTATAATGCTAGGAACAACTTCAAGCTCAGTAATGAACTTCCTGATCCAAACAGCCTCCTTAGCAGCTTCAGAGGCAGCTATATACTCAGCCTCTGTTGTAGAATCGGCCACTGTCACCTGTTTTGAACTCTTCCAGCTCACAGCACCACCATTAAGGCAAAACACATAACCAGACTGCGATCTATAGTCATCTTTATCAGTTTGGAAGCTAGCATCAGTGTAACCTGTTACAATGAGCTCTTCCTCACCTCCATATATCAAGAATGTATCCTTAGTCTTTCTCAAGTACTTAAGAATATTCTTGACAGTGATCCAGTGACGTTCACCAGGATCAACTTGATATCTACTCGTCATGCTCAAGGCATACGAGATATCGGGACGTGTGCATAACATGGCATACATAATGGATCTAATAGTAGATGCATATGGAACTTTACTCATACGTTCTCTCTCTTCTTGTGTTGTAGGACACTGTTCTTTTGAGAGAGTAATGCCATGTGTCATAGGCAAGAATCCTTTCTTGGAATCCTGCATGCTAAACCTCTTTAGCACTTTATCTATGTATGCACTTTGACTTAGGCCAATTAATTTCCTTGATCTATCTCTATAGATCCTTATACCCAGTACATAGGTAGCTTCGCCCAAGTCCTTCATTGAAAAGCAATTCCCTAACCAAGTCTTTACAGACTGAAGGGTAGGGATGTCATTCCCAATGAGTAGTATGTCATCTACATACAACACCAGGAAGACAATAGTGCTCCCACTGACCTTCTTGTAGACACAAGGTTCATCTTCGTTCTTGATGAAACCAAATTCTTTGATTGCATCATCAAAACGAAGATTCCAACTTTGAGAAGCTTGCTTTAGTCCATAAATAGAACGTTGCAGCTTATAAACCTTTCCAGCATTTTTTTGGATCAACAAAACCCTCAGGTTGTGTCATGTACACATCCTCGAGTAGCTTTCCATTAAGAAAAGCGGTCTTGACGTCCATTTGCCAGATTTCATAATCATGGTATGCAGCTATCGCAAGCAAAATCCTAATGGATTTGATCATCGCGACTGGTGAAAAAGTTTCATCATAGTCAATACCCTGAATTTGTTTAAAACCTTTAGCAACCAATCGCCCTTTATAGGTATGAACATTTCCTTCCATGTCAGTTTTCTTCTTAAAAACCCATTTACACCCTATAGGTTTTACCCTTTCGGGTAAGTCAACCAAGGTCCAAACTTGGTTGGCATACATGGATTCCATCTCAGATCTCATGGCTTCAAGCCATTTCTCAGAGTCTGGCCCTGTAATAGCCTCTTGATAGGTAGTAGGCTCATCTTGGTCCATGAGCAATACATCACCGTTCTGAGTCATTAGAAATCCAAATCTCTGTGGCTCACGATGTGTTCTAACTGATCTACGCAAGGCTTGTGTCTCTTGAGCAGGCGGTTGCTCCACAACAGCTTGTGGTTCTGGTTCCACAACAACTTGTGGTGCTTGCTCAGGCTCCATCTCAACATCGGGTGCGCTATCTTGTAGCTCTTGAATTTCTTCAAGTTCTACTTTTCTCCCACTAGTGCTTCTAGAAATGAATTCTCTTTCTAGAAAGACACCTGTTCGAGCTACAAACACTTTGCGCTCAGTGGGATTGTAAAAATAATATCCTTTAGTTAGTTTAGGATATCCCATAAAATAGCACTTATCAGATTTAGGTGCAAGTTTGTTAGAGACTTGACGTCTTACATAAGCCACACAACCCCAAATCTTCATAAAAGACATACTGGGACGTTTACCAGTCCATATCTCATATGGTGCCTTTGGAACCGATTTAGATGGAACACGGTTCAGTGTAAAAGCAGCTGTTTCTAATGCATGTCCCCACAAGGATTCTAGAAGATCTGTATGACTCATCATTGATCGAACCATATCTAATAAAGTTCGATTTCTCCTTTCAGATACACCATTTCGTTGTGGTGTACCTGGAGGAGTGAGTTGTGAGACAATCCCACACTTTTTAAGATAGTCATAAAATTCTTGGCTTAAGTATTCACCACCTTGATCTGATCGAAGTGCCTTAATGCTCTTGCCAAGTTGGTTTTGTACTTCATTCTTGAATTCTTTGAACTTTTCAAAAGATTCTGACTTGTGTCTCATAAGATACACATAGCCATATCTACTGAAATCATCAGTAAATGTAATAAAGTACATAAACCCACCTCTGGCCTGTGTGTTTAAAGTTCCACATACATCTGTATGTACTAAGCCCAATATATCACTTGCCCTTTCACTATGTCCTTTGAAAGGGGCTTTAGTCATCTTACCCATCAAACAAGATTCACATGTCTCATACGATTCAAAATCAAATGAGTCCAAAATTCCATCTTTATGGAGTTTGGAAATGCGATTCTCATTTATGTGTCCCAAACGACAATGCCAGAGATATGTTGGATTTTGATCATTAGATTTAATCCTTTTAGCATTTATGTTATAAATAGGCATATCAAGATTTAGAATGTAAAGACCATTAATTAGTTGTGCACTACCATAAAAGATATCATTTAAATAAATGGAGCAACAGTTGTCCTTTATTATAAATGAAAAACCCTTCTTGTCCAAACAAGAAATAGAAATAATGTTTTTAGTGATGGAAGGCACATAATAACAATCATCTAATTCTAAAACAAGCCCTGTGGGCAATGTCAAAATATAAGTTCCTACAGCTAATGTAGCAACCCTTGCTCCATTTCCCACTCGCAGGTCGACCTCGCCCTTAGTCAACGATCTACTCCTTTTGAGTTCCTGCACATTTACACAAATGTGAGAACCACATCCAGTATCTAATACCCATGATGAAGAAGTAGATAGATTAACTTCTATAACATAAATACCTGAAGTGGAAGTCTCACTTCCTTTCTTCTTCTTTAGCTCTTCCAAGTATTTGTTGCAATTCCTCTTCCAATGTCCGGTCTCACAGCAATGGAAGCATTTCCCTTCTTTGGCAACCCCACCTTTAGGCTTCAGTGCAGTATCATTGGGCTTGAACTTGCCATTGGTTTTATTACCCTTTTTCTCTCCCTTTGCATTAGCCCTGCCCTTAGCTTTCTTAACTATTAAGACATCTTTGGGCTTGGCCTTTTTCATGTTGGATTCAGCTGTTTTCAACATGCTAAGTAACTGTGGCAGAGTCTTGTCAATTTCATTCATGTTGTAATTAACAACAAACTGACTGTAGCTGTCTGGCAACGATTGCATAATCACATCAGTGGCCAACTCTTGGCCCAAAGGAAATCCCAATCTTTCAAGGTTTTCAATGTACCCAATCATCTTGAGCACATGAGTACCAACGGGAGTCCCTTCTGCCATCCTACACTGAAACAATGCCTTAGAGACATTGTACCTTTCTTGCCTAGCTTCCTCTTGATAGAGTTGCTTGAGATGCTCGATCATATCGAACGCATCCATTTCCTCATGTTGCTTTTGAAGCTCAGGATTCATGGAGGCAAGCATAAGGCAACTAACATCCAATGCATCATCTTGATGCTTCTTATAAGCATCTCTTTCTGCCCTTGGAGCATTAGAGGGTGGTTCCTCAGGTAAAGGAATCTCAAGGACATACAACTTCTTTTCTTGCTTGAGGACTATCCTCAGGTTCCTGTACCAATCCAGGAAGTTTGTCCCATTCAACTTGTCCTTCTCAAGGACAGATCGCAGTGAAAGTGTGTTATTTGTGTTTGATGCCATGGTAATCTACAACAAAAATATGCAAAATATAAGTATTATGAATGCATTCATTTAATTAAATATTTATTAAATGATGCTCCCACTATTTTTATCGAATCAACAACCCTCACTATTAATTCGGAAAAATTATCACATAATTTCTCTAGTAGGCCAAGATCCATATTTCACCTTATCTAGAGTTAGCTTTGGCTAATCGCCCAAGATTTGGCTATTTAGGTAGGCAACACTTACCAATTACATCTCATGTAACTCTTGGATAGTTGGGTGAACAACACTTGTTCTAATTCATCTCATGAATGGAAGCCCAACTTTATGCCTCTAGATTCCCAATCCTATTGAGGAAATCTAGTTAAGTCAACCCAATTTATAGCCTTTGGATATCACTATTATCCCATCGCGTCTTACTAAGATAGATATGATATTTTGCTTTGGCAAACATAACAAAATCGATTCTAGTCTTGACGAGTGCTATTCATTGGTAGGCATCTATTATTGACTTAATTTAATTTGAGGGATTTTCTTAGTTTATTGAATAAGATCTCACCAATTTTACTTTTCAAAAATTATCATATGATTTCATATCATAAACGTACAAAATGAACCATGCATCTCATGCATTTAAGCAATAAAATAAACGTGACATAGTTATAGCCCAAACTAAATGGATTTCCCAAGCCAATGAGAAACCCTAAGGGTTAATCTAAGGGTAATAGCATCTTCTCCAAGTGCCTCTTTGGTCATCCTTTGCATGGTTGTCAGCTCCATTAGTGTTGATCACCATCAACTCATACTTAGCTAAATTCTAACCCTATACTACGTTACAATTACATAGTTTAAGAGAAACCTAGAGTTACATTCGAGGGGAGTAAGATGAGAAAAGAATGTACAACTGGAATTTCAAGAACAAGGCACGACACGCAGGTCATATTTATTAAAATTTACAACCACCAAAATACAATCATATTGGGCTAGGGCTATAACTATGCACCATGCTCAAACAACAACCGCCGTGTTATACAAACAAGTGTAATGCAATTTCAACTTTTAGTTTTATTAATGAGGCACATTTGAAAAGAATTATGGCCCGACTGCGGGGTTCCCAGAGGCGGCGCCCTCGAAAAAAAAAAGGTCAACAGTATTGACATTGCCAACGCCCCTTATCCGGAAGTGTCCTAATCTTATCAGGATGTTCCAGCCAGTATCTCATACTAACTATAATTTTAGTCGCATTAGAACACTTTCGACATTGTTCTGTTTCTTCCATAACGTTTATGCAGAACAGAAACCGCCATTAATAATTAGCATCACAGATTATATCTCACATATAAGTTGAATCGAAATTGATATATATCATATATATAATTTCAACAATTCGATTTCTAGCCTCTAAATATATCATATACATTCTAATCGATATTAATCTCATTAAAACGATTGCATGTAATCATAAACAGAAAGTAACCAGAGATCATGCTTTTATCAAAACTAATCAGGGACTCCGAATCTGGCTCGGATACCAGTGAAGGAAACCGAAACAAACATGCAGTGAAATTTAAATCATTCGGCCTCCACCAGGATCGATTCAGAGAGTTGCCTTATTAGGGTTTCGAGATTTTACCTAGCGTTTTCTTTGATTTCTGTCGTTGGTCGAGTCACAAGCAACAACCTTTCGTTCCTGCCTCTATGGTATCCACACGAACGGATCTCACGACTCTTGAACGTCTCACGATCAGAAGCCTTAAGGAGCGTTTGTTTTTTGATTCTTTATAACCGAACTGCTAGCTTCGATTAAAAGAATACTTTTCTGTTTTCTAATTGTTGTTGTGCGGCTATGTTTCAGAAAACATCCTTTTATAGGCAGTAAATTTTACCCTAAAATTTACTGCCAAACAGAACTCTAATCCTACTTAGAATAGGATTAGTTATATCCCTAATCCAATTCAGAATAGGATTAGTTATATCCTTAATCCAATTCAGAATAGGATTAATTAAGCTCCTCATTGATCCGTTCTAAGTGTGCGACCCAATAGGTTCTCAAAACAATGGCAACGACAAAATTGTCACAGGCAATGAGCGGTATCTAGCAACACATCATTGCTACCCATGTAACGAGAATGTCAATGACTCGACATAACCTTACTCGTGATAGATGTTACCGTGTAGTCTAATCCCTTTATCCTTTTATGTCTTGATTAGACACAAGTCATGGAATATGTCACACTTGTATAGTCTAATCAGCGTTTCTTGATTCCTGAGTAGACTAATTAAACAAATAAAATCAATATCTCATATTCACTTATTCGAGCACGGCCATGCATTTCTTAGTCTCACTCTATCAAAGGGCCCAAGACATCACTCTTGTTATATAAGAGGGATAAATCCTATCTTAATCACTCAACATCCCACTACATAGATCAAGGCATACTCAATTACTACCTTTATAGTCCATCCTGTTACGAATGACATCTAGCAGTATTAAAGTATGCAATTCTCTATGTTAGGATCTCTGATGATCTCAAGTCAAAGGATCACATACACCATCATCACTATGAGAATCGCTTATGACACTCATATAACAATCCATGTAGCGTTCTCATGGAGGGTCGATCCAGTACATAGTTCTTTAACATGTACCTATGTGATGACTTGATATCCTATATCCATGACAATGGTCATCAGTCAACCACATACTAGTCTTATCGTATCATTGTTATCCTTGTTCACAATAATACTTGACTAGGGATATTTTAAGAATAGTGTGTTATTACTATTCTAAGGACATTATCATATAAGATTATATTATGCAATTATAAGACAAATATAATAATGAACTATAAATAAAAATGTCATGATACATAAAAATGCCAAAGTCAATCATCTAATGAATGGTTCTAAGGGCATAATCCAACAATGCATGCATGCATCCATCCATCCATACATACATAAAAATCCATTTAACATCCACAACAAATGCATCCAAGTTCAGTCCACAAATATATATATATATGCATGACGTCAAATAAGATAAAAAGAAAAATGAAAGCTTACTTTACAGTGCTTCATGAAGATGGTTCAGCTCCAAGATTGGAAGGACCAACTCCAGGATGAGAATGTCCAACTCCCAGTGAATGTTGCATCTGAATGATTTGGGTCAATCTAACCAAAACATCTTTGATTTCATTTTGAGTTTGAACAAGTCAATCTTGTCCTTTTATCATGACCCGTGACCACATTTCTTACCTTATTGTACGCAACTTAACCAGTTGGGCTGTCTTTGATACTTCACTTGTACTGACTGTTAAACAATTTTACATAACATTATTTATATTATACATATCCCCTATCGAAATTAATCAGATAAGCAGTACTGTTGACATGTCTAAATACAGAAAATAAATGATCATACCTCAATTAACTCAGTCGGTCTATCATATTGTCCTTCGCGTACAGCCAGGATCCACAAATCACTGAACTCATAATCATAAAAACCTGAAATGTTTAAAATTAAGGGGTGAGCAAAACCACGGCTCAGTAAGAGAATTATATGCGTCACTTGATACTCAGCTTCCTATATGCTGACAATCTTTTTCATTTTTCCTATGGGCTCTAGTCTCGCATGTAGGAAGGATATTACAGTCGGCTAGGGATCCGAATGGAGTAAGGTAGGTATTTTAGAATAACATACTTGTTACGGAACCTAGAAGCAACTGTAGAGAGAAATTTTCATTTCTTTTTGAATTAATAAATCCTTTTTCCTTTTTAAACTTTCATAACCTTTTTCATATTCTTTTCAAAATAATGCTTCTACGAAATAAAGCATTTAAATAAAATAATTAATATTCGTATATTCCTTAAAAAGAATATTAGTTAAATCATCATCTTATTTCTTTAAAACTCATTTCATGTTTTAATGTACTCTCTTAATTAGTGTCGTACTTTAAAGAGCAAAATAAGCTATTAAAATCTATTCCAATATAACCGATTACTTAATCACTTTAGGTGTAAGCCCCAATTCACTGATTCAGTTACGACATCCATTCTAACTAACAATGTAGTTAAGTGTCATATCGAGGAACTCGTGTAGCACTTAGTGCTCAAAGGATTCTAGAGGTGGCTCCCATGGTCCAACTGGTATCCGTGTAGCACGTAGGTCCCTCGAGTCTTCTAGAGGTGGCTCACACGGTACAAAACTTCTTACTAACACATCGGAACTCGTGTAGCACTTAGGTCCTGAAGGACTCTAGAGGTGGCTCACACGGTACAGAAATTTCTTACTAACACATCGAAACTCATGTAGCACTTAGTTCCCGAAGGACTCTAGAGGTGGCTCACACGATACAGAAATTTCTTACTAACCATCGAAACTCGTGTAGCACTTAGTTCCCGAAGGACTCTATAGGTGGCTCACACGGTACAGAAATTTCTTACTAACACATCGAAACTCGTGTAGCACTTAGTTTTCGAAGGACTCTAGATGTGGCTCACACGGTACAAAACTCGAGTCTTTGCTCGGTTTGGCCTTTATGCCATATACTTCCCACTATCTTATCAGAACTCGTGAAACACTTATAATCTAATGTTCCATTTAAATTCATGGTAAGAATGTCAGATCTATAAATTCTTCCTTTTTCGAAACATATTACATATTCGTATCACATGTCTTAGGAAAGTCATCCCACAGTACTATAATCAGTACCGAAACGAGCATTTTGTAAAAATGCTATAAATCAATTGATTTTCTCCTTATATCATATAAACATATTATTTTCACATGTCACGCATCATATTTCACATTTTCCGTTTGACATATTCCACATCATGTAAAACACTTTCCTTTTTAACATGTCACCTATCATTTATGGAGTCTAAGATAGACATCAATCTTATCATACTATAACCCCGGAGAGTAAAGAAATAAACTGGTCAAATCTATGACCATAATCTATATTGTCCTCGGTGGGTCACTGATCAAGTGTCGACCGGGACTAAACTTATCACATATCATGCATCAGCATGAGAGGATGCTGACGAGTCTCAAAATCGTATTTTTGATCATAATATTAACCTTTATGGAATTTATATAAATATATAATTCCATAATTTAAATCCATAAGGGTTAAAATCCTTTAGTGAATATTTATAAAAATATTCATAAGAATATTCACTGTGTTTCACTTCATCTTTCGTCTCGTATTACGTGTAATTTATCTATCCAGAGAATTTTCGGTGATTTCATTATCACCATTCTCGAAAACATGAATATTTTAAAATTCCATCTCATTATATTCATGTTTTATGAAATTTAGTAATTTCCTCATTCTTCGTGATTTAATATCGATTTTCGAAAATAAAATCATTTAATATGATTTTATGAAATTTTTCTAAAATTTTCGGCAGCATAACGGCTGTCGATTTACTAACCTCCTGCACGAAAAATACAGTTATAAATTTGCAGCCAGTACTTCATCTCAAAATTTTCAGCAAATCATGCATCATAATAATTTTCATAAAATATTTCCATAAAATATTTCAAATTAAAATATGCAGACTGAATATCCCTGTAGTGCTGCACATACATCCCTTACCTTTTTTCGGATCAGCGACTTCCTCTTATTGATCGCGCTCGTACTCCATCTCTCCCGATTCCTTATCCCGATCATTGAAAATAATTTCTGGAATTAAAATTCTAAATTTTAGAATTTTTTCATAATTTATTAAATTTTTCTGAAATTAAATTTCTGGGAAATTTCTTACCGAATTTCCGTAAATTTTCGGGTTGTTGAATTTTCGGGAATTTTTCGAATTCCTGAAATTCTCCTTTTTCCTCTTTTTCTTCCTTTTTCCTCTTTTCTTTTTCTTTTTTTTCCTTTTTCTTTTCTTTTTCTTTTCTTTTCTTTTTCTTTTTCTTTTCTTTCTTTCCCGATCAGACCGGTTCAGACCATTCCTCGCAGGTTCCTCACCGGCGATCGGTTCTCCGGCGGTTCGGGAGTCCCTTAGTTGGCCGGCTGCACGACGAACTTGTTGGTGCCCTCCGTTTGCCCTGGATCGGCGGGACGGCGACGGATCGAGGCGGAATAGGTTTGGTTTCTCCTTCCTCTTCGCCGGCCCTCCTCCATCGTTCATTGCGCCTCCGGTGGCCTCCATCGTCTTCCTCTTCCTCCGGTGAAGCTTCGGTTGCAGTGGCATCCACCGATTTGGCTGGCATCGCCGTCGGCCATTTTCCTTTTCCTCTCCGGTTTCTTTCGTTTTCCGTCGATCCTGTTTCCGTTTCTTCACGTCGCTGGCAGCTTCTTTCCTTTCTCTGGCCAGTGGCGTCTCTTTCTCCTTCCTCCCTCGTCGGCGGTGGCGACTCCACCGCCGTCGGCCCTCTAGCTGGGAAGGATCGGGTCCTTCCCGATTTTCCTCTTCCTTCTGTTTTCTGTTTTATTTCCTTTTTGTTTTTATTCACTTTCTATATTTAGTATATAATACACTATATATTATACACTATATTTTATATTTTATACATATAATATATATTATATATCATACATATATCATTTCATATATAATATAATACAATATATATTATATATACATTATATATATTGTATATTACAAAACATATATTTAGTATATATATGTATATATGTATACTTATATACTTTAAAGTAAATAACATTTATATAAGTAAATTATATAAATGTTATAATACAATATATATATATCTATAAACTTTAATATAAAATAATATTTACATTTTCTATATATGTATGTATATATATTTATATATACATAAAATATTATGTTTATATACATATGTATTATTTAAATTCATGAAATAGTATATATTTCCATATATATACCAACGTATATTAAAATATACTATACGTATTTGTATAAAATACACTTATAATTTTTGTAATTATATAAACATACTTTATTTTCATTTCTTGTTTTCTTTATTTAAATTTGGATTTTTAATTTATCCAATTTAATTCTTTTCTTTCCTCTCTCTATTATTTTTATTTTCACTTCCAATTTAATTTCCTTTACACCAATTTCCCGATTCTTTCACTTTCTTACTTTTCGGGATTTTCACCCATATCCCGTTCTCGCAAAATTTTATTTATTTCCTCTGATTTATTTTCTTCAATATTTATTTTCAATATTTCTAATTTCCAATAAATGAAAAATTTACGGTTATCACACCTTCCGTCAAAGTTTCCATTCGAGCTTCCATATCATTCATTCGTTGACTAATTGCCGATGATGCACAAATTGAGGACATAGATCTCGATGAAGAGGGTACTGATGAGTCAAACAAATGGCTGCTATGTGGCCTAGCTCCAAAACCGTAGACATGTTTACGGGTAGTCTCTATTCCTCCAAAAAAATAGTAATATTCGAATACTTCTTAATTACAATTCTGAAATACCTACAATGATGAAAATTCAAATATATTAAACATTTAATCAAAAATAAAATGCATTTAGGTAGCAAAATGATAATAAATATGCATTATTATTAATGTAAAATTTAACATAAAATTTTAATATCTAAATTTTTAAGGTAAAAGAAAACAGAAGTGAGACATTTTCTTAAAAAATAAAAAATCCACCCCAACCAATCAACTAATAAAAAAATTGTTTGTTGCACATTTTTGTGTCCAAAAAGCTTATACATGTTATATACCAATGCATGCCCATACGCAGGAATTACATGTTAGATGCAAGGAACCCTGGCTTGTTGCATCAGCTCTTACATTTCTATTCATTTATTTTGCTGAATTATGATTCGAATTATAGGTGGTTGTTAAGAAAAATTTCAATTTGATACCACAGCCAATGAGCTGTGATCTGTTTGATTTTATTTGATGATGTGACTCTGCACTTCCTGTTCCTTTTATGTCTTTCACTGTACAACTTGGAAAACTTCTATTCTAGTTTGTGGCCAAGCCTGCTACCTGTTAAAGCTCAAGTCTCATTGTTTTCACCTTGTCCTTTGCCAACTAGCATTTGTCTTCCCTAATACATGTAGCTATATGGCTAGCTAGTTTTTTAAAGTGTATCAAAGATCAGTAGATGCCAGCAATAAATAATAAGCATTAGCTGAAGCAACACAAAGTCAATGAAGCAACATTGAAGGTTCCTTCTCCGAAAATGGCTCGAGAAACAAATTTATTCCAGGACTAAATCACCTTCATCCCATGCTAGTTTCGATCAATTAATTCACAAGTAATTGAACCATTAAATTCATACAATTGCAATCGACTAATTATACTGATAAAATGGACAAACAGTTTCAGTTCAACAACCATTTATACCTTGTCACATTCAAATGTTTTTAAAATTTAATTATTAGATTAAAATGAACTTAATTAAAAATGCACCAAACGATTTTGACTTAAACAAAACATATTGAAGTAAATAACTAACTCTTAGGTTTTGTTCTTTTTTCTTCCCCCTTTTTATTCTACTTATAAATTTTCTACATGCTAATGTTTGCCTCTCATTTGAAGCATTTGGAGCTAAATAGTTTACCAAGTCTAGCAAGGTTCTCTTCAGGGAAACACAACTTTGAATTTTTAGCCCTGGAAAAATTGAGTATGATAAAATGCCTAGAGATGAAGATTTTCAGTCAAGGAGATTTAAGCACACCAATACTGCAAAGAGTGAAATTAAGTACTTATGAAGATAAAGGATTTTAGGAAGGTAGCCTTGTTAGTATATCTCCATAATTATGGAAATAATTGTTTGGTTGACCAATTCCGGATATGGTCCATAATTTCACGGTGAATCTCAACTCAATATTTGGCTATTTAAAGCATGATTTTATGATGGTTAAAACGTGATTTTATTGCCATAATTAGCACGCTCTCATTATTATTTAAGGAGGGCTCCTTCCGGTCCCCAAGTACGTGAATCTCAAACACACAAACACCATCTAGTGAGGTTTTGAGTGCTTGGAAGATTTGGAAGGTCTGTGATCGACACAAAGTAGACTATCAGATTCGAAAATTGCTTCAACAGCAGAGTTACAGAGTGCAATGGCTGGAGGTTAGATCCTATCGCTTTCGCATTTTAATTTGTTTAACATGTTTCATATTGTGTAGAAGCATGTTAGGCTTGTTTGATGTACTTACATTTGGCATCAGAGCCGTAGTTTAACCTCTGTCTTGCTAGAGATCTGTAGAAAGAAGTCATAAAAACCCATATTTTGAAACTTTAAATCTCGAATTTCATGAAACCCATTCTGTTTTCATGTGATTTTGGTTCAAATATTTTAGATCTATTGTTGTAAAGCTCTAGGGATGAAAAATACATAAAAAACGAGACTGTTTGAAGGGTTTTGTGCCGGGTCGGGTCGAAAAGACCCAAATTTCTACAAAAAGGCCCATTTGGGCGAAGAAGAAAGAGTGGGAATCGGGCGCGTGAGATCCACACGCCCGATGCTGTTAATGTTGCGGGCGCGTGAGATCCACGCGCCCGATGTTATTGTTATTATGCGGGCGCGTGAGAACCACGCGCCCGATGGAGTAATGCGGGCGCGTGTGACGCACGCGCCCGCGCCCTGCTGCACTTTGCAATTCAGCAGCAAAAAAAAAAAAGAGGGAAGAAACCTTGGGCCATCCGGTTTTGGGCTACTATTTGGGTTTTCTTTTATTAGTTTTGGGCCATTTATTTTTGAACCCTTTTGGTTGATTATTTGGGCCATATGGATTAAATAAAAAGGTCATTTGGTTTATTTTAGACCTTAAGGATTTATTTAATTTAAGTAAATTTAAATTATTTAATTTAGGCCAAATAATTATATTTTTGATAGTTTTATATCAAATTTTCAATTCTGTAATTTTCATAATTTTATGAATAATTGGATTATTTTCACAAAATTAATATAATTATGAAAACTTCTCATTATTTTGGATTTTATGAGGATTTTTCATGAATTTGAAATTTTTATAAATGCTATAATTTTAAATTGAATAATTCTGTGAAAATTATCATAGAATTATGATTAAATTATGAAAATTTGATTTGAATATGTATATGTGCTCATTTTGAATGTGTATAATTTTGTTATTTTTATACTAGAAGCACATGTAGCTAAGTTATTCATATTATTTGGAATTAAAGTTGTCTTGTGTTAATTGCAATTTTTAAAATATGAATAAACTTAGAATTTTACCAATATGTCTAAGTGATTTATAATTTATTTAATTAGGGCTTAGCCACAGCAACCTTAATTAAGTAAAATTATTTTTGTAAAATCACATAATGATATTAGACATAAATTGTGATTAGTTATATAGTTATGATAAATTTTATCCCACAGGAATTTTTATTATAATTTTATAATTAATTAGGATAAAATATCAAATTAGTTTCTTAATTTACCCACAGGAATTAGGAAATGATATAATTTGATGGTTTTATCATTATGATATGAATCTATTAGAATTAGAACTTTAGCCCATAGGCAAGTTTTATGTCTAGGATTCATTAATAAAATATGTTTACATTGGTAGACATAATTAAGTTTGCCTCAAAAATTCTAGATACATAACCATGTGTTTTTCTTTAAGCAGTGTTTTCTCGGACTAATATTTACCTAGAAGTTCCCAAACTAGATGGAGAGAACTACAAGGTTTGGAAGGAGAGAGTTCTCCTCCAATTAGGGTGCATGGATATAGACTATGCTATAAGGAAAGACGAGCCCGTATTGACTGAGACCAGCATTCCTGCTCAAGTAGCTTTACATGAACGCTGGGAGAGATCCAATCGCCTTAGTGTCATGTATATTAAGACAAAGATATCTGCTGGGATACATGGTTCAGTCGAACAGCATACCAACATTAGGACCTTACTAAAGGCCATAGATGATCAGTTTGTCACTTCAGACAAAGCGTTGGCCAGCACCCTAATAATGAAGTTCTCATCGATGAGGCTCACCGATGTCAAAGGAGTGCGCGAGCACATAATGGCCATGAGAGATATAGCGGCCCAACTCAAGAAGCTAAAGTTGGAGATGTCTGAGTCTTTTCTTGTGCATTATATATTGAACACTCTACCAAAGCAGTACGGACCATTCAAGATATCCTACAACACACATAAGGATAAGTGGACCATCAATGAATTGATGACCATGTGTGTTCAAGAGGAAGGAAGGCTGCTTATGGAATCGGGTGAAAGTGCATTTTTTTTTGCAAGCCAAGGAAAGACGAAAGATCGAGCCAAGAACAAGGGAAAAGGGAAAACCCATGCCCAAGCTGACATTAAGAAAGAGTCCAAGTGTTTCTTTTGTAAAAGGAAGGTACACATGAAGAAGGACTGTGCCAAGCTTCAGCAGTGGCTCGTTAAGAAAGGTAATCCACTCTCATATGTTTGTTTTGAATCAAATATGGTTGAGGTTAATCATAACACATGGTGGATTGATTTTGGATCTACAATTCACATTTCGACTTCCTTACAGGGTATGACAAACCTAAGGAAGCCAGTGGGAAATGAGGAGAGCATCTATTCTAGAAATAAGATGCGCTCCCGTGTTGAAGGCGTTGGAACATGCACTTTAGTTCTTAGGAGTGGTTTTATTTTGCAATTGGAAAAGACTTTTTATATTCCTAGTTTCTCGAGAAATTTAATCTCTGTTTCTAGGCTGGTACCTTATGGATATTCCTTTCAATTTTCAAATAAATCAGTATTGATATATTTTAAGTCTGATATTGTTGGGAATGGTACCTTATGTGATGGTCTTTTCTCTATTGATTTGCAAAATAAGACTGCTCATAATGCCTTGCATGTTCAAACTGGCACTAAAAGATGTGTTATGAATGAGGACTCCTCCACGTTATGGCACCGGAGATTAGGACATATCTCCATAAATAGAATTAAGAGATTGGTAAATGACGGAATACTTAGTACTCTCAATTTTACTGATTTCGACACTTGTGTGAATTGAATTAAAGGTAAGCAAACCAACAAGTCTAAGAAAGGTGCCAATAGGAGTTCAACCATATTAGAGATCATACATTCTGACATATGTTGTCCAGACATTGATACATATGGTCAGCAATACTTCATCACCTTTATTGATGATTACTCGAGGTTTATGTATCTCTATATGCTTCATAACAAGAGCGAAGCATTAGATGCCTTTAAAGTCTTTAAGGCTGAAGTAGAGAAACAATGTGGAAAACCCATAAAGATAGTAAGAACTGATAGAGGTGGGGAGTATTACGGTAGATACACTGAAGATGGACAAGCACCTGGACCATTTGCGAAGTTCCTTCAAGAAAATGGGATTGTTGCCCAATATACCATGCCTGGTTCACCAGATCAGAATGGTGTTGCAGAAAGAAGGAACCGAACTTTGATGGAAATGGTGCGTAGTATGCTTAGCAACTCGAAGTTGCCTAAGTCCTTGTGGATTGAAGCTCTTAAAACGGCAGCGTATATATTGAACCGGGTTCCAACCAAGGCTGTTCCAAAGACGCCTTTTGAATTATTCAAAGGTTGGAAACCGAGTTTGCGTCATATGCGCGTTTGGGGATGCCCTTCTAAGATAAGAGTTTACAACCCACAGGAAAAGAAATTGGATCCTAGGACCATAAATGGGTATTTCATCGGATATGTCGAACGGTCCAAAGGCTACAGATTCTATTGTCCATCTCATAGCACTAGATTTGTGGAATCAAGGAACGCCAAGTTTCTTGAAAATGACTTAGTTAGTGGGAGCGATCAATCTCAAGACCTAGTTTCTGTGAGAGATCAACCCTCTACCTCGAGTCAAGGATTGGTTATCATGAACAATGTCCCTTCAGTACAACTGGACATTGAACAACCAATCGTTGAAGATCCACAAGTAGCTAATAACTTACCAGTAGACGAGGCTCCTTTGGATACACCAGAATTGAGTGAGCAACCAGTTGAACAACATGATCCTTCGGAGAATGTTGAACCAACATTAAGAAGGTCTACTAGGGAAAGGAAATCAGCTATTCCTAGTGATTATATTGTGTATCTACAAGAGTATGATTTCAATATTGGGCCCGTTAATGATCCAGAGACGTTTCACAAGCCATGAACAGTAAAGAATCAAAACTTTGGTTCGATGCTATGAAGGATGAGATGGATTCGATGGCATCTAATGGAGTATGGGATCTTGTCGAGTTGCCTAATGGGGCCAGAGCTATAGGTTGTAAATGGGTCTTTAAGACCAAGACTGACTCATTAGGCAACATTGAGCGTTATAAGGCAAGACTCGTAGTCAAAGAATTCACTCAAAAGGAGGGAATTGATTACAAGGAGACCTTTTCTCTTGTATCTAAGAAAGATTCTCTCCGCATCATAATGGCACTTGTTGCACATTTTGACTTAGAGTTGCAACAAATGGATGTGAAAACGGCATTTCTCAATGGTGATCTAGAAGAAGAGGTTTACATGAAACAACCTGAAGGTTTTTCCTCTAGTAATGGTGAGCATTTGGTCTGTAAGCTCAAGAAGTCCATATATGGGTTGAAACAAGCTTCCCGCCAATGGTATTTAAAATTCCATGAAGTCATCTCATCATTTGGTTTCGTTGAGAACATCATGGATCAGTGTATATACCAGAAGGTCAGTGGGAGCAAGATTTGTTTCCTTGTGCTATATGTGGATGATATTCTGCTTGCAACCAATGATAAGGGGATGCTACGTGAGGTGAAACAATTTCTTTCTGAGAACTTTGATATGAAGGATATGGGCGATGCATCTTATGTCATTGGCATTAAGATCCATAGACACGGACATAGAGGTATATTAGGTCTGTCACAAGAAGCCTATATCAATAAAGTCTTAGAAAGATTCAGGATGAAAGATTGTTCACCAAGCCCAGCTCTTATTGTGAAGGGTGACAGGTTCAATTTGAACCAGTGCCCGAAAAATGATCTTGAGCGGGAACAGATGAAGAACATTCCATATGCCTCAGCTGTTGGAAGCATTATGTATGCACAAGTCTGTACCAGGCTTGATATTGCTTTTGCTGTGGGAATGTTGGGTAGATATCAAAGTGACCCGGGGATGGACCACTTGGAGAGCTGCAAAGAAGGTGCTTAGATATCTTCAAGGCACTAAGGATTACATGCTTATGTATAGACGGACCGATGAGTTGGAAGTGATTGGCTACTCAGACTCAGACTTTGCTAGCTGTGTTGATACCCGGAAATCAACATCCGGTTACATCTTCATGCTTGCCGGTGGAGCTGTTTCATGGAAGAGTGCTAAGCAGACACTGACTGCCACTTCTACTATGGAGGCCGAGTTCGTTTCCTGTTTTGAGGCTACCTCACATGGTGTATGGCTTAAGAGTTTCATTAGTGGGCTTAGAGTTGTTGACTCCATATCTAAGCCATTGAGGATATATTGTGACAATTCAGCTGCGGTATTCATGGCTAAGAACAATAAGAGTGGAAGTCGAAGTAAGCATATCGACATTAAGTACTTAGCCATTAGAGAACGTGTTAGAGATAAAAGAGTGGTCATTGAACACGTTAGCACTGAATTGATGTTAGCTGATCCTTTGACTAAGGGCATGCCACCGTTTAAATTTAAGGATCATGTAGAGAGAATGGGACTTGGTCCCACATTTTGATTGTAATTGAAACTCTTATTAATAATATGATGTTTCTCATTTTTGATTTGTATACACTAAAGTTTATTTGAGAAATATCCTTGTTGTTTGGACCGAGAATAAACATAAGGTTTATTCATTAAGTATAAATGAGTTGATTTAGAAACATTTTACATAGTAATACATGGAAAATAATACTCACCATTAGAGGAACTGTCGCTATGATTCATGTGATTTGTTTCTTCTATAAGTGAAATATATGGACCAAGTGGGAGAATGTTAGTATATCTCCATAATTATGGAAATAATTGTTTGGTTGACCAATTCCGGATATGGTCCATAATTTCACGGTGAATCTCAACTCAATATTGGGCTATTAAAAGCATGATTTTATGATGGTTAAAACGTGATTTTATTGCCATAATTAGCACGCTCTCATTATTATTTAAGGAGGGCTCCTTCCGGTCCCCAAGTACGTGAATCTCAAACACACAAACACCATCTAGTGAGGTATTGAGTGCTTGGAAGATTTGGAAGGTCTATGATCGACACAGAGTAGACTATTAGATTCGAAAATTGCTTCAACAGCAGAGTTACAGAGTGCAATGGCTGGAGGTTAGATCCTATCGCTTCCGCATTTTAATTTGTTTAACATGTTTCATATTGTGTAGAAGCATGTTAGGCTTGTTTGATGTACTTACAAGCCTCAATAGCACAATCGAATGGTTGTTTGCAGAAAAGGTATGTATCAATGGAAATTAGTGATTTTCCTAAATTAGGTGTTCGAGTTCCCATATTAAGAAATAATGAATTAACAGAACAATGCAAGTGAAGACCGAAAAGATGAAAACCATTTTTACCTCCACAAAAATTTGTCAAGGGAGTAGGCTGCTGGCATTCGATCTGTTGGGGGAGTGATCGGCGATAGCTGCTTCGGTTGACACTGTAGAGGCTTGAAAGGGAGAGGCAGTGGGGAGGTGGTGGTGAAGCGCGCACTGGGGAGTTCAAGGTGATGGCGAGGCACGGGCAAGGGAGTTCGAGGCGATGACGAGGTGCGGGCAGGGGAGTTCGAGGCGGTGGTGAGGCGTACGAAGGGCGGCTGGGTTGATGTCGGCGCCAGATGTGGGTGGGTGTAGCCAGCGGGAGGAGTCAGGGTGAAGGAAAGTTGGGTGAGGGAGGCCGATTCTGCAAGGTTTTGTTTTTTTGTCTTTCTAAGCTAACGGGAATTGAAGAAAATGGCAGGGGCGGTAAACTACATTGATGCGCGCGGGAATTGAAGAAAAATTTTGAGACGGATTTGTGGTAACAAAATCCGTCTACCACAAATCCGTCTCAAAATTTTAATATATTTTTAATATAAATTAAATAATATTATTATTTCATTTAGAAGATAACAATATTACTATTTTTTATATTTAAATGATATTATTTATAATTTATATACTCTAAAAATTATTATACAATATTAAACTAAAAAAAATTATGATATTATATTTTATATTACTATATTAGTTTATATTCGATCTTTAAATTTTGAGATAAATTTTGTAACGAAAATTTTGTTTCAAAACTTTTGGATATTTTTTTTTATTTATCGAAAGATTTTGAGACGGAATTTCCGTTGCAAAATTCTGTCTCAAATATTAGAGGAGGAATTTTGCAATGGAAATTCCATCACAAAAACACTTATACTTTTTATCTCTTTTCAAAGATTTTGAGACGGAATTTTCCGTCTCAAATTCCGTTTCTAATATTTTGAGACGGACTTTGCAACGGAAATTCTGTCTCAAAACCTTATAATTTTTTTTATTTTCTTAAGGGTTTTGATACGGAATTTTCCGTTGCAACTTCCGCCTCAAAACCCTTATACTTCTTTCTTTTATTTCTTTAAAAGATTTTGAGACAGAATTTCTGTCGCAAATTCCATCTCAAAAATTACAGACAGAATTTGCAATGGAAATTCCATCTCAAAATATCTCAAGAAATAAAAAAAACACATATAAGTGCTTTGAAACAGAATTTTCCATCGTAAATTTCGTCTCAAACTTTAGAGATGGAATTTGCAACGGAAAATTCCGTCTCAAAACCCTTAAGAAAAATAAAAAATTTTTAAGGGGATTTGAGATGAAATTTTGCAACGGAAAATTCCATCACAAAACACCTATATGCGTTTTTTTTATTTTTTGAGATATTTTGAGACGGAATTTTCGTCACAAATTCCGTCTCAAAAATTACAGACGAAATTTGCAACAGAAATTTCGTCTCAAAATATCTCAAGAAATAAAAAAAAACACATATAAGTGTTTTTGAGACGGAATTTCCGTTGCAAATTCCGTCTCAAATATTAGAGACAGAATTTGCAACAGAAATTCCTTCTCAAAATATCTCAAGAAATAAAAAAAAGGAATATATGTGTTTTGAGACGGAATTTTCCGTTGCAATTTGCAACGGAAAATTTCGTCTCAAAACCCCTTATATTCCTTTTTTATTTCTTTAAAAGATTTTTGAGACGGAATTTCCGTCTCAAAATTCCGTCTCAAAATTACAGACTAAATTTTGCAACGAAAATTCCGACTCAAAATATCTTAACAAAACAAAAAAAGAAATATAAGGGTTTTGAGACGGAATTTTCCGTTGCAAAATTTCGTCTCAGATTTAGAGACGGAATTCGTAACAGAAAATTCCATCTCAAAACCATTATATTCTTTTTTTTTATTTCTTAGGATATTTTGAGACAGAATTTTCTGTCGCAAATTCGGTCTCAAATTTTTAGAAACGGATTTTGCAACGAAAATTTCGTCGAAAATTTGGCGGGGATAAACACTGCTTGCATGCGCCTCTTTAGCTTCAGAATTTGTGACAGAATTTATTCCGTTGCAAATTTGCAACGATTTTCCGTAGAAAATCCGTAGTTAAATTTGTCACTAAAACTTTTCTTTGTTTCGTCACGAATCCGTTGCAAATCCACAAAAACTTGTGACGGAAATTTCCGTCTCAAAAATTTCGTCACTGAAAGTACAATTTCTTGAAGTGATAATTTATATTTTCTCAAATAAGCCAATAATCCCAATGCAAGCATAGCATTTCCTATGCATCTTCCATACATGTTCCTTACCTCTACAATGTCATTTCATTCAAACAATACCTTTTGTACCACTGAGCTAGAGAGTAGATCCTAATTTGGCTCCTTTTCTATTTCATTCGTCTAACTTCGGAGTTGTAGAAGATTATTTTTACAAGTTTACTTTCAAGATTTCTATGCAAAACACCTTTATAATACATACTCATTAACAATGTGATTGCCTTAACCAACCATGCACACTAAAGTTCCACCCTTTCTATTATATACGTGGTCTACCATTGTAAGATTTTCTAACCTAGTAATGCCTTTCTATTCATAACTTGAAATATTGGATTCCAATTAATACGCCGTTAATTTTGCTTGAAACCTAACTTAATTCCCTATTTATAAGTGTAAGGCTTATTTCCTAATTCATTTTTTATTATTTTTAACAATTTTCCAATGTTCAGCCCAATTCTATCCATTTGGCAGGATGGTTTCCTAACCTTTGCACATTAAAAATTACATTACTAATTATAGGGATATCCAAAAATTATAAATCCAAAACCATATGATTCTTAATTCAATTCCTCATTAAGAATGGTAAGTTTCATAATTTTATCATTTCTGACTCATTTTTAATAATTCCTCAAATTTACTCTATTTTCAGGTGCATTCTTGCTGACCTATCTACTGATCTCTATGCACAAATTGGTTCATATCTCAATGCATGGCTGTCCAAATTGTGCAAACCTAAAAACATATTATTCCTAACTCATTTAAATTTCTATAAATGTATTTCTTGCCTCATAATTCGTTTTGGTCTATTTTCTACAAGTTTTCAAAGTCAGCAGTTTGAACCAATTTTCTAGGCAGAATGCCTTGCATTCATTTGCACATATCTTAGGCTAAAGAACTGCAAATCAAGTGATTCCAAAACTTAATTTCTACTAACGCATAAGGCTATCTACCATAATATTTATAGAATTTATCTCATTATAGAACCTCAAAACTAAACGTTTAAACATGAGGTCAGAACAGGATAGTGCAACAGAATCAGCACATATACATAATTTACACTTTGTTTCTTGTAACTTTACAATACTTTGAGCATAAAAACAACATTTTCCCCTTAGGTAACCTCATGATAGTAACTCTACCATATCCATACAATTTGATTTGCTTCAAATTCCAACTATAAACATGTTAAACAAGTGCAACACAACCATATTCAGCCATTGAAATCAAAAGCAAAAGCTATCTCTCTCACCTTCAACCATGGCAGAAATTTCCAGCAGCCACAACAGCCCTCAATCATAGGTTTTTGGTTTACAAATGGTATGTCTAGATAGCTCTTGAAATGAGGAGCAACTTTGGTGAAGGAAGCTTGGTGAATTGGTGAGTGTAAGTGAGGTTTCACTAAGTGAAATTAAAGAAAACTTAGAGCAACAATGGAGGAAAAGGAAGTAGCAAGGTGGTTGGCCATTCTAGAGAAAAAAAGTGGCTGAAATATCTTTAATTTATATTATTTATCATATAAAAACCAGCCATGAGTAAAAAGACTATTTTACCCCTCTTAAAACTCGTTATTTACAAGTATGCCATTACTAATACTTTATTATTTTCCATTTCAGATTTTTCATTTTATTTTTATTATTTTTCATATATTCAAGTCAAACATGATCAAATATTGACTCTCAAGGTGGTTTGACCGATCATGGGTAGTGAAATTACCAAACTACCACTAAACGAATGCTTTTTGCTTCATTCACGTTGTTTTTAGCACTTTCGTGTAATTCGGTTCACGAGCTGAATCCATGTTAAACTTCTTTACACGAGGATTTTCCTATAATAGTCTATAGGTCCAAAGTTAATTTGGTTTGATCATTATTCAGAAAAGTTCTTCCAGCTATAGACAAAATCGTCATTTTTTAATTTGTTGCATGCAAACCTACGCGTGCTCATCTTAGAGAATTCCAAAAAGTAGTCTTCTTGCCCCTTAGGTATTTTGGGCCCAAATTTCACATTTTGCCACTTCAAATGCCATCCGAGTTACGGATTGCCTTATGGTGCCCACTTGTCAGTTTCCCCAATTCCTCCACAACATATGGGAACTAGTTATCGTAATTTGACTTAATATTCTAATTCAACATCTTTAATAGGTGTAGGAAGAGTAAAGAAATTTGAGATCTCACATCCTCCTTACCTTTAAAGAATTTGGTCCTTTAAATTCGACACGGGTACTTAGGTAATTCAGTGCCTTGAGACTTATCAATTTAATACCTACTCTTAATAGTCAATCCTTTCACTCATTCATATCAATACTCTCCTACCATGTCTACACTATTTATTAACAATCCTCTTACCTTTGTTGATCCATGTCAATTTTTTTCAACATCAATCATATCCTATATGATCATTCTTTTACCATCAAAATAATACATATCTCAATCAATCATTCTCAATCATTCAATATCTTTTTCATTCATTCATGTTGATTCTTAATTCTTCTATACAATATCGATACCGTTCATTAACTATCTCATTGTTTTCCTCCTATCGTCATCAGTCTCTATACTGGTTATGTTCTTTATGATCATTCTATCATCTCTAACCAAACACAATTTTATCAATCATTTCTGATCATTCAGTACTTATCTCCATAATACTTCTATACACTATCCATAACACTTCTATACAATATCCATAACTATCGTTTATATTCTCAGTCACATACCTCATTCCATCATCAAATTTTCCTTTACAGATCGACATTTCATTCTATTTTCTAACTATTCTTCGCAATTTATATTCAGACAATGCACAGTAGTGTGGGATGTAAACAAATTCTAACCTACTTACACTGACACGTATTAAGCAAACCTTGCTCTGATACCACTTTTGTAACATCCGAAAATATAAAATCCCGAACTAACTTTTTGTTTTCAATACCACTTTTCTCATCTATATATTCGTTACTATTTGGTTTGCATTCGGTGTTAGTGTAAGTTCGATCTATAACTTTCTTTACAATTTAATCTCTATACCATTAAACCATTCAGTCAATAAATAATACACAGTAAATCAACATATAACCATAATATGAAAATTTATAATTTTATTTATTTCAATTCCAACCAAGTACATCCCATTAGTTAAAGACATTCTTTAACTATATTATTTACATCCTATTTCATAAACACATTTACTGTGTTTACACTAGTCTGAATATAAATATAACATTCTGCTTATACCTGTTCACTTGATACTTTAAACTTCTAGAGATTTTCTTCAACTAACCTAGAAGCAGCAATCGGCACGCACAGTGAAGAGCTATCTAAGATGGTTAGTAAGGGGAGAGCTTTAGGGAAAGTCCAGTAAGAAACATATATAAAAGTGCAATACTATGCTACTATATGCAGATAAAAATAAATTTATTTACTAATTATGAAAAGAAAACTAAATATGAATATTAAAATACATAAAATTATTTATTTCCTAGCGGTACTCTACAGGATGTTTTAAGAAGGATACTATAGCTGGCTAGGTAACCAGATAGAATATGGGAAATACTTTGAAGTACCTTTCGTGTTCTGGTCCCTAGCTCCGACTATAGGGAGTAAGCAATTGCAGATGATATGAGTAAAAAATATAAATCACTTTAAAATCATATCTTGCAATATCTCAATATGTAAACAGTATATAAACAGTATACTGAATCACTTCAGTAAACTGTTAAGTATAAAAATCCAGTAAACAGTACAGTAATCACTTTTAAAACTTCAGTACAGTCGATATATAATAATTTGGTTCAGTATCTGAAGGAAATTCAGTTTAGTAAAATAGTACAGTACATTGGAGACCAGGCAATACTCAATAAATACCATGCTATAACAGTATCCCAAGAAGGGATAAACAGTAGCAGTAAAACATATGGCTCTAGTCTAATGGTCTGTAGTGTACACTTGTTAGGTGACAACTGCGAAAGTTGAAGATGTCGCAGGTTTATTAGTAACAGTACAACAATAGTAATAATAACAGTAACAGTCAGCATAATATGGGGCCTAACAGTCTCAAAACAGTTTAGAAGCAGTGTAAATACCATTAAGGAAATCATTTCTAGTAATAAAATCTTCAGTCAGTCCATAAATGAACATGTTAGAAAACATAAGCAATTCAATAATAAAAATTTATAAAATATTCACTGTTCAGTATTCATTTCTAAAAATGTTCTATTTATCTGTAAAGAAGTTATAAGAACATGTCAGTACTTTCACGTACATAAAATTCAATAACATGAATTTTTTAAAAATTGTTTTTTGGTATTCAGTGAAATATGAATTTTCAATAAATGAAATGAGATTAACTCAATAATTTCTTCATTTCTACTACTTGAAGATATTAAAAGATAATTCCATTAAATTCTTAGAAATTTCAACAGTATAACGGTTATTTCTACTCTAGCCTTCCTGAAGTGAAAACATAGTTTATAAAACCAGCCAGAGCCCACAATTTCAACAATTCCAAAGCAATTGATTTCAAATAATTTCATAAAATAATTTTCAACCACGATATGCATTCACAATATCCTTACGTCTTCCATATTCATCCCTTACATAGAAACCAAAATTTATATTTTCTCAAACCAGCAAATAATCCCAATGCAAGTATAGCACTTCCTATGCATCTTCCATACATGTTCCTTACCTCTACAATGTCATTTCATTCAAACAATACCCTTTGTACCACCAAGCTAGTGAGTAGATCCTTATTCGCCTCTTTTTATATTTCATTCGTCTAACTTCGGAGTTGCAAAAGATTATTTTTACAAGGTTAGTTTCAAGATTTCTATGCAAAACACCTTTATAATACATACTCATTAACAATGTGATTGCCTTAACCAACCATGCGCACTAAAGTTCCACCCTTTCCATTATATAAGTACTCTACCATTGTAAGATTTTCTGACCTATTAATGTCTTTCTATTCATAACTGGATATATTGGATTCCAATTAATGCGCCGTTAATTTTGCATGAAACCTAACTTAATTCCCTATTTAAAGTGTAAGGTTTATTTCCTAATTCCTTCTGTATTATTTTTAACAATTTTCTAAAGTTCAGCCCAATTTTGTCAATTTGGCAGGATGGTTTCCTGACCTTTGTACATTAAAAATTACATTACTAATTATAAGGATATTCAAAAATTATAAACCCAAAACCATGTGATTCTTAATTCAATTCCCTATTTAGAATGGTAAGTTTCATAATTTTATCATGTGTAGCACTATGTTAAATGGATCTGATTTACAAGTGCTTAACTGGTGAAAATTTTAAAATATAAAAAAGAGATATTTTCAATATGCTACTAAGCAAGGATATGCTATGGGCTAAATGCGATCATTTCTCACTTTAGAAAATAATTTATTTCACTTTTGAATTAAGGAATGAACGAAAATTGTTTAGCAACTTCATTATTATAGAATACAAACACTAAAAAGAAAAGGAAAATTTTAGTTCATAAATTTGATAAGTGGAATATGTGTAAGTGTCAAGTGCACGTCACGACCTTTTGGTCGTAACAGGTGATATGTATTTTGTTTTTAGATATGAGTCAATTGCACAGTGTACTAGTATATTATTGCATATTGGGATGTAAACTATGTTCGTGTTTGATGTTTGAAACTGTTTTGAGATGAGATATCAAATATTGATATATTGTCACGTTTTAGTTATTGAAAATAGAAACTAACTTTTTCTTTTTATTTCAATTAGTTGTGCTGTCTATAGTGTCTTCACTCAGTTCAATTACCAATCGATAATCATTACCCCGTATTTATCCCACTAATAAGTAATTTAAGCCATTAACTACACCGCTCAGTTAAGATATGTGCATATAAAATCTGAAACTTTATTTACTTGATATGAAAGATATCCACATCTAACTTTTACTGATTGAAAATTATAATTTACATTTAATCTACTACAGTTTAGTTTACATCCCCTGTACACTAATATATACAAGTAGTACTGTACATGTACAATTTGAACATATAAAAGTAAAACAATATGCCTCTACAGTGATTAGAGAATCACCTGAGGAATACTGTATTAAAATGCTCTTCATGCAAAATCGAAACTACTGCAAGTAATTTGGAAGGAAAATAAGGGGGTGAGCTTATGCCTAGTAAAAAATATATATAAAAGAGCTGATACTATGTATATCTATATGTGTGTATCTTAAACATGCTCTTACACTCAGAATCCTATTAGTATCTATCAGTAATAAAGGACCCTAATTTTGGAAAGATACTATAATCAGTTAGGGAACTAGGTTGAGTACAAAAGGATGTTTTGAAACACCTCACTTGTCCTAGTTCCTAACTCTGACTATAGGGAGTTTCCTTGTGCTATAAGAAGTTTAGAAGTACTGTTCCAGTAAATGGTTTCATAACAGTTTAGTGAATGGTAACGATTAGCTCAGTAAGCAATATGATAATCGGTTCGCTAAACAACTCACTAGATCATTCAATAAACAGTACAATAAGTAGTTCGATAAAACAGTTCAGTAAATCACTTGGTAAACAGTTCAGTAAGTAGTTTCAATAAACAGTAGGGTAAAATAGTTCAATGAAATGCATTCAGTAAATATTTAGTAACGAGTATAGTAATATAGTTCAGTAAGTAATACAGTGGAGACAAGGTATCACCTAATGGAATCATGCAGTTTCAATATCCCATAAGGGAATAATAACAAGACATATGACCATAGTTGTCATTGTGTCCTCAGTATGAATTGATCAACTGATATCTGGGACAGCTGACGACATGATCAAGATCAATTAGCAATAGTATAGTACACTCACTCATTCAGTAGCCAACACTCTAAAAAAAATCGTAAACAGTAAAAACAATTAATAAAAATCAATTCAATAAATCGTATTTTCAATTAGTCCATAAATCTTCAAAATTAGTAACAGTTGCATTTGAAGTATAAAAATTCAAGAAATATTCTCAGTTCAGGAATCCATGTTCAAAATATTTTATTTACGTATAAACAAGGTACTAGAACACATGGGAATCTCGAAAAGAGAAAAAATAAGTAAAAATCTCTCTTCAAAAACTGCAATACAAATTTGTACACCCCATAAACAAATATAGAAGCTTAGTTTCAATTACTCTATTGTTTCACTCCCTCTTGCATTTGCAATCTCTTGTGGTGATTTTAAGGTTTTCAGTTCATTTTACGAAATTTTGACAACATAACAGTATTATCAGTTCAAAACCTCTTGCACTAAAACGTAGTTTACTAACCACAATGGCAATTTCACAATCACAATCAAATCACAATATTTAATCTCATACAATCCCAATTCAGTCATTTTTTAATGCAACACAGTATCCCTATGCCTCTTACATATATCCCTTACCATTCAGATTACACCGTGCTGCTCGATAGCATTAGTATTACACTCCTCACTTCTAAGTTACAAAACACCGCACAATCACAGTGAATTCACCACACTTTAGTTATAAAAAGTATTTAACTCCTTAAGACCCACTAAATTGCCTACCACAGCTGTAAATCCGGTCTACTTAATACTGTGCTTACACTGCAACTATCGTTAAAACATCTTTTTTTTCGGTTCTAACTTCACCAAAAGTCTTGTATTAATTTATACATTATTCTAGGACCCATTTTGCATTAAATTGGACATGTTTTCTCCCTCCCCTACACTTAGCCGAAGTACCTAAGCTTGCCCACACACCTCATTTCAACAATATATGGCCACAAATATGTTCTAATTATTCCTTATATTCATTCCACTTCACTTTTGCATGAAACAACATCACATTCATGCATGTACCATGTTTGGCCAAAACCCTAAGAAGAGGATTTATTGAGTTTTGCTTCAATTTAAGCTAATTCATACCTTTAAACACCTTAAACACATAGTATAATGCCAGTAAAACACAAAAATCTAAGCTTGCTCTCATCTTTCCTCCTTGGCCAAATAGTGTAGAGTCCCAAACACTACGAAAATGGTCACTTCTAGGTCTGATTTTGGGAGTATATTGTAGAGCTAGGAGAGGTGAACAAGTTTGCTTAAGACAGTTTTCGGTTTTTTGGTGTTTTTACTATGGTTTTAAGGGTTTTCTCTCTCTCCACTAAGCTTTTAGTGTGAGAAAGCTTTGGTAGTTGATGATGGTTGGCCAATATGGAAAAAAGACTGTAGACACCCCATTTTGTTCGGGGTCTTTTAATGTTATTAGGCCTTTGGGTTTGATAATTAGAAGATGAATCTAATTTTTGTATTACTATCTTTTCTATTATTAAAAAAATAAAAAAATGAAAAGAAAATAAAAAACAAAAAAAATAACAAAAATAAAGTGATCAAAGAAGGGAAACTTGAAAAAAAATCAGAATCTTAAAACAAAAGCAAAGTCAAAAATTTGAAAATTTTAGAAAGAAAATCAAAATCAATGAGTGAATCAAGTGAGAATCAATGAAGATACAAGTCAAACTCAAATTTGTGCATGGATGGAAAGAAAATAAAATTGGTTTAATACTCGTATCAAAAAAAGGAAAGGAAAATTAAATGAAAAAGGGGCACCACACGGGTATAAAAAAAAGAGAGAAACCTAAAATACGGAGGGGGGAGAAAAAAAAAGGGGAGGAAAAACCCTAGGGGGGGACACAGCCACGCTGGATCATCTTCATTCATTCAATGCCACCCCCTAGCACCACCACCACCATCATCAAACCGAGTATCTGCACCTTGAGTTTCCTTCATCATCGTGCCTATCTTCACCCTTTGCCATTATCTTTGTTCAAGCTATTAAACCAGTCAAAACTGAAAGCCATTTGCTTCTTGCCACACCGTTTGTCATCATCTTTATCGTCATGCACTACAGCCTCTACCTTGGTTCTCTGTCCCATTGAGCCACCATCCTCATTCCTACCTCCTATTATGTCACACCAAATTGTCAAGCCTTCACCCCATTTAACCGTGACTTCTGTCCCTAGCTCCGAGACTACCCAAACATCCTATGTGCGGCATCTCGTTCCCCGCACTCATCATCCCACTGCAGCATCGTCTCTGCTACATCCTTATTGTTTGCATCATTCTGCTGGAGGAAAAGCCTTGTTGTTTTAAACTATTGGAGCGAGCAGAATAAGTCAAAAGAACAGCAGAACCTTGAAGACAAAACAGAAATTATGAAAGCAGTGGCTGCTATTTACTGAAACTAAGGAAACGCGTGAGCATTTTTTTTCAAGAACTGCTGTGGACCAAAACGTGAGGAGAAGACGTTTGAAAGTTGCAAGCTGTCGTTGTGAAGCAAAACGTGAGGAGAAGACATGGAGTTGTCAAGTTTCAATCAAAACGTGGGCTGCTATGGTGAAGAAAGGAGGCCAACTACTTCAAAGTTAATGCAAACAGAGAGCTGTTTGTTGCCAGGTCAAATAAGCTTTGTTTTGGTGCTGTCTTTGTGAATCTTTGCTCTCCAAAATTGTGCATGAAACCATTAATAAAGAGGTTGAACAAAGCAACGTGGAGAAAGATAGTTGACAAAAATAAAACGAGAGGAAGAAGAAAGAATAAAGCTGTACGTGGGAAAGGAATAAAGACTAAATTGATGCTACCCATGAGATGAAGAGCAAAGAAAGGAATGAAGTTGCTGGAATAAGAGGGATCACGTGATTACAAGGTTTGATTATCTTTTTTTTTTAAATATTTTTAATGCGTTTTGATTTAGTCTATAATGGATATGATGTGAGATGTAATTTGTATGATATTGGCATGATATGATATATTAGGGTGGATATAATTGATTTGCATAATATGAATAAATTAGAATAGATTAAAATTTATAAATTAAAATTATTTTTTTAAATAAAAATGGTTTAAAATTATTAATTAATTATTAAAAGATAAATATATATTATACCGATGATGAAATTTCAAGAACGTCAATTGAGACTCCTTGAAATTTCTAGGTGAGAGGATTCTCCCTTAAGTTGAGCCAAATTGATGGGATACTTTTGGGAGAATTTTCAATAAAATATAATTCATATTTATTTTAAGACTAAATAGATGTAAAATAAACGAAATGAATAAAAATTAATTAGTAAAGACTAAAATTAAATGAGCATAAATAAAAGCAATACGTAAATAAAAAGGGTAATAAATAAGAGATAAAAATTAGATTGAGAATTAGATTTTATAAAATGAATGTGAATTGTAACAATGATGAAATTTAGAAAAAGTCAATTGAGACTCCTTAAAATTTCTAGGTGAGGGGATTTTTCTTTAAGTTGAGCCAAATTGATGAGATACTTTTGGGAGAATTCTCAATAAAGTATAGTTCATATTTATTTTAAGATTAAATAAATATAAATAAATAAAATGAACAAAATACGAATTAGATAAAGACTACGCTTAACTAAATATGAATAAAAATAAACGAATGAATAAATAAATAAATAAATGTGACAAGAGTACAATAAAAATAAAATGAGAAGTAAGTATGAATTATGCCGATGATGAAATTTCAAGAAAGTCAATTGAGACTCTTTGAAAATTTCTAGGTGAAAAGATTTCTTTTAAGCTGAGCCAAATTGATGGGACGCTTTTAAGAAAATCTTTAATAAACCATGATTCATATTTATTCTCTAAATAAATAAAATAAATAAATAAATAAAATATATAGATATAGTATGAAATAAGATTAAAAAATATAGAGATTAATATGGAGTCGAAATTAGAGCCAAAATTAGAAAGAATAAGATTTTCATAAAATATTTAATTGGTCTGACGATGGAATTCAAGAAAGTCAATTGAGACTCCTTGAATATCTTGAGGTGAGGGGAATTTCTAAGGTTGGAGCCAAATTGATGGAAAAACCTTAGAAATTTTCCCAATACATAAGTATATCGAAATTAATATGAACTCAAAGCAAATTGTAAAGATAACCTAAATCTAGTTGGTACCATTTTAAGATGGGCGTTGTGGGGGTGCTAATCCTTCCCTACACGTAACTGTACTCCCGAACCCTAGTGTCTTTGACTGTAGACCAAGCCTTATCCTTAGTTTGAATAGGTGACCAATCACACCTAGGTTAGAATGGTTGGTGGCGACTCCATAGTTTTGTGTCTAGCTATTAGGTTTATTCCAAAACTTATTACGTTCCGACAGTTTGGCGACTCCACTGGGGATGTTAGAGGGTCAAGCCAACAATTGGTTTAGGTTATCTTAGATTCATCTTAAGAGTGTTAAATTTTATAAAAGAAAAAAAAATTAATAATTACATGTTCCTTCAACACACACTTCATGCGCATTTGCATACATCAGCCCTCTTCTCGAGCTTTACCCTTTCTTAGGAGGGAGTAGAGTACTTACGCTCTCGTGAGGTAATACCTCCGTAATGGCTAGCGAAATACTCCCACTCAAATTGAACCTTTCCGTTTGTAGCCTATGATGGGTGAGGATTGGGTGCCTTACTAGTCCATGTGGACGACAGTGAGGAGCAATATGGGAACTTTTAGAAGGTCGAATTATCCAAAGCCCAACATGTAATAAAACTTAAGAGGCCCAACTTTAGACAAAGCCTTGCCAACTTAGTGTGTAGAAATAACCTATAGCTAGGACACACAAAGGAATATTCCTTTTCAAAAAATAAAAAATAAATAAATTAGGAGACAAAATGGTTTATTATGACGTGCATCAATTTGATTTTACAATGCATGACATGTCAATTTCAACATTGCACCTATACATCTAGATATTTTTGGTCATACATAAATTGAGCATGCATCTCATGCATAGGTTTGTATGTGCACATCATGGCATCTTGACTTAGACTATGGTAATAAAGGTGAGAAGATAGCTTGGCCATCAAAATTGCTAGTCAGCCACATGATACTTGTTTGCAAACAAGAGTAATGGAGAATGAGCAATTGGCACAAATTAATGGAATTGAAAAGGTACAACAAGAGATTGTCAGGGCCCAAGAAGAGTCTAGGGAACAAATGGCCAAGATGATGGAGATCATGATGAGCTTGGCAAAAGGGAAGGGAGTTGATGAAGACACTAACATTAGAGTGAAGCCCCAAATGGAGGACCCCATCAAGCAAGAGAAGCTTAGGAGGGAAGCGATTGAACTAGGTTCTCATGAGGGGATGCATCGTATGTGTGATATGTTAGAGGAGAGACTGAGGGCTATTGAAGGGAGCACTATTCATGGAAACATTAATGTGGAGAAATTGAGTTTGGTTCCTGATTTAGTGTTACCCGCAAAATTCAAAGTCCCCAACTTTGAAAAATATGATGGAACTAAATGCCCATTAGCCCATATTACAATGTTTTGTCGAAAAATGGCAGGGCATACTCGCAATGAAAAGTTGCTCATCCATTACTTTCAAGATAGCCTTATTGGGTCCGCAGCAAGGTGGTATATCCAATT
The DNA here is from genome assembly GCA_032173925.1 of Heritiera fomes. Lineage (NCBI taxonomy): Eukaryota > Viridiplantae > Streptophyta > Magnoliopsida > Malvales > Malvaceae > Heritiera > Heritiera fomes. The sequence goes on along the minus strand of JAPDPM010000004.1, from coordinate 16,018,628 downwards.
AGATGAAGGACGTATCCATTCATGGAAGGATCTTGCACGAGCCTTCATAGCTCAATATCAACATGTAAAGGATATGGCACCAGATCGGTTATTGTTACAGAATATGGAAAAGAGGACTACCGTGAGCTTTAGAGAATATATTCAGAGATGGCGAGACATTGCCGCTCAGGTTCAGCCTCCCCTTATGGAGAAAGAGATGATAATTTTGTTTGTCAGTACACTGAAGGCTCCATACTATGAGAGAATGATTGGTAATTTCACCAAAAACTTTGTAGATATGGTACTCTCTGGTGAGATAATTGGGCAAATACAATGAAAGGTGCAACATTCAATAACGAGAGTCAAGATGCTCAGGCTGTGACTAATGAAAAGCAGTATGAAAGTTATACCCCATATTACCCATACCTCATGCAACAAGCCCAACACCTTTGTCCATATCCTTATCAGTCAATTCCTCAAAATGGTTTTTAACCTAACTGTAGTCCTTAATCACTCTCCACCCTACCAAACAATCCAAGAAGGCCAAGAAAAGGTGTAAAGAGATTGCCAATTCCAATTTCTAAACTATTGCCTTTTCTAATAAAGAACCAATATCTGGTGCCTATGCCTTTGAAAACAACTCCAAACCCAACAGCAAAGAGAGTTATGAACCAAATAGCAAATGTGAATATCACATGGGGACAATTGGGCATTCAATAGAAAAGTGTAGGTTGAAGGAAAAGGTTGAAGAACTCATCAGTAGTGGTGCCTTGACTTAAGAGCTTATTGAACAATGGAAGTCTGCTTCTCCATAGGCCAAGTTTCCTATATGTAATTTACGTGAAACGTTCTCAAGATTCTTGAAATTTGCATCAAGATGTTTTGAAAAGCTTTCCCTATTTTCTTTCCACGTAGATGAAATAAAATAATTTTGAAAACATTGGTGATTGTTATTGAGAATGAATAAACCTAGCCATTACATTTCCAGTATACTTTCCAATTCAATGAAAACTTGGAATCCATAAAGAAACACAAGCTTGAAATTCATTCATTTTTGCCTACCCTGGTAAACTTTTGAAGTCAATGATCTTCGTTAAGGTAATGACCAATGAAATGACTAATGAATTTGCAAAACGTTTTGAACTGTTTTGAAGGACCAATTCACGAAGCATTCTCTTAAGGACTTTGTATTCGAAAATTTGATAGATGTTAAGGCCAAGCTAAGAGTCCCAAATACATCAACCCAAAATTCTTTCTCATAACTTGAATCATCCTTCGCTACACCTTGGGGCAAAATGATTGAAAGAGCCAAGCTTTTGATAACCTCAACATCTTTTAATGGCCATTCTTAATTTGATTGATATCTTTTTTCCTATTTTAAACCATGATAATGAAAATTATTGCATATGGCCTTCATAAAATTGAGTTGATACATTCTGTGCATGAGTTGTGAAAAAAAAAGTGAAGAAAAAAGAAGTTAAAAAAGAAGAGAAAAAAAGAAAAAATTGATTGTGAAACCATGCACGAGGGATATTCAAATGATTTCAAAAGCCAAATTTTCATCTTGAGGATTGGTTTTCAATAGAAGTGTCAATATCTAATATGACAAATGGCCATCTTTCATATTCCTATTACTGAAATGAAATCATCCGTTTGTTACCCCTTTTGAGCTTATTGATTTCTTTCTAAATGAACCTTGACCAAGGATCACCCTCCACATTGGAGAGGCAAATACATCAGAGGAGTTTTAGAAGCATTAGTGATTGGTCTTATGTCAAATACAAGAAAATGATGCCCTTATTGAGGGGCAAATGTGAGAAGAAGGATATGTGAAGATAGGAATCAATATGAAAAAAAAAAACAAGAAATTGAAAAAAATGAAAAAGGTAGATGTGAAAAAAAAAGAAAAAAGGAAATGAATGAGAATAAAAGGTTAGAAAAGAAAAGAAAAATGTTTCGAAGAGTGGGAAGGACAGATGTTCACAATCGAAGAAATGATCCTTGGTTCGATAAACCTTGAAAACACTTATTTTGGGCTATTTATCCATTCTTTGAAAACCCTAAACCTTGGCCTACGGTACGTGCTTAAAAGTCCATTTTGATCAAATAAAGATGCTTGTATTGAAAAGCTTTTCTTTGAGAAACCATCATCATTATTTTGTTTGGAATGAAATTTGAATTCTCAAATGCATGGTAGAATAATCAATAAAAAAAAGAAAAAAAGAGAATGAAGCTCTAGGGTGAAAACCCATGAAAGGGCAGTCTAGAGCAAATTTGAAACAACTCAAGGCCATTGTTTGTGACGATGCTAAGGTAATAACAAGAAAGAAGAAAAACCAGAGGAGTGATGCTTTCAGTCAAGACCTTTCGAGAAATTCAAAAACCATCACCTTGAAATTTTGACTTCAGATTTGTATCTTTGGTTTCCTTACCCCGAAATTTGAGCCATCACAGCTAGTCTTGACATTTGTTAAAGTCCACGTATCAAGAAATTAAGAGAGTGCTAAAATGGATTGTGTTCTGTGAAAGTTGTTTTTACAAAAGGAATTTTGATTTTTAATGAATTTGTTTCATTTGTGAGCCAAGATGAAGAGACATTGATCAATAGAACCTTTCTTGATAACCAAACATCCTTGATGCACCAAATCAGTACACTTATTCAGCTAGACCAAGTTGTGACTCATTCTATTTGTTCTCAATAGTAATCACCAATTTTTAAGAGATTTAAATGTCAAATGTTTTTATCTTGGAAAATTATTATATGGGGCAATTTTCTATTTTCAAAAAAAAGAAACTTGAAGAAGTGAAAAATGAGAGTTTTGTGATTTTATGGGGGCAAGCTCTTGTTTTAAAGAAATCAAGTGTGGTAATGGTGTTTTTAAGACTATTCTTGGGGCAATCTTTGGTTGATTTGAGAGCATGAATTTTCTTGAAGATATGAGAAGTGGTGAAGTGTTCTTGTGAATAGTTTGGGATGATTTTGTTGTTATAATTTGGATAGATGAATTTTAATTTGATAAGAATTGTGGGGTAACAAGAAAACTAAATGAATGATGATGATGGGGCAATGCGGAGACTAAATAAGTGATGATTGCTAAATTTAAAGAAAGAAGAATTGTGGGGCAAGAAGAAGACTGAATGAACGATGATGATGGGGCAAATGATTTTAGGATTGCTAAATTTGAAGAAAGAAGAATGATGAGGCATTGAAAGATTGAATGATAAGGCAGAGAGAAGATTAAAGGATGACAAATTTTTGAAGAGAGGAATATGGTAGATTGATGATGTGACTTGGTAAGGCATTATTTATCATTTGCATTGCATTCATGACATGCATGACATTTCATTATATGCATTTTTACACCAAAAAAGAAAAAAAAACTTTTGAACTGTTTGTTAAGATAATAGGATAAAAAGTTTTGAAAGATTAGATGACAAAATTTTTGAAAAATTTAAAAAAAAAAGAAGAAAAAGAAAATCAGAAAATGTGAGAAGGATTAGGAATAAGATGTGACGAAAAAGGTATGAAGTTTTGAAACAAAAATGTTAAAAATTTGGAAAGGAAGAGGGAACTAAAAAGGTATGGTTATGATGGGATAATGAAAAAGGGGTTGAAAGATGTGATGAGATGGAAAAATGTGATAGAAAATAGCAAAAAGAAGAAATTGGAATGATAAGATGATCTAGAAGATAGAATTGAAACGATGAGATAAGATCAAAGCCTCTGAGTACAATCTGTAAGACCTCCGGGCTTGATTCATTAAATCCCCTGGGTACAATCTATAAGACCTCCGGGCATGATTCATTAGAACCTCTAGGTACAATCTGTAAGACCTCCGGGCATGATTCATTAAAACCTCTGGGTACAATCCGTAAGACCTCCGGGCATGATTCATTAGAACCTCTGGGTACAATCTATAAGACCTCCGGGCATGATTCATCAAATCCTCTGGGAACAATCCGTAAAACCTCCGAGCATAATTGAACACATTTAGATGAGCAAATTTAAAGTTTCAGGGCCTTCCTAGTCGAAGGAGCATTTTAGTGATGAGAAAATTTTAAAGTTTCAGGGCCTTCCTAGTCGAAGGAGCATTTTAGAGATGAGAAAATTTTAAAGTTTCAAGGCCTTTCTAGTCGAAGGAGCATTTTACAGAGGAGAAATTTTAAAGTTTCAGGGCCTTCCTAATCGAAGGAGCATTTAAGAGATGAGAAAATTTAAAGTTTCAGGGCCTTTCTAGTCGAAGGAGCATTTTGGAGATGAGAAAATATAAAGTTTCAAAGCCTTCCTAGTCGAAGGAGCATTTTGGAGATGAGAAATTTAAAGTTTCAAGGCCTTCCTAGTTGAAGGAGCATTTAAGAATGAGAAAATTTAAAGTTTCAGGACTTTCCTAGTCGAAGGAGCATTTAAGAGATTAGAAAATTTAAAGTGTCAGGGCCTTCCTAGTCGAAGGAGCATTTTAGAGATGAAAAATTCTAAAAAAAAAAATCTCAGGGCCTTCCTAGTTGAAAGAGCACTTTAGGTGAAAGATTAAAAAAAATAGGAAAATTTAAAGTTTAGAGGAGCATTTTCATGATGAAAATCAATTTCTTTTAGAATGAGTAAATATCCACAAAAAAAAGGGGAACAAAACAAAAAAATAAAAAAAAAGGAAAAATAATAAAATAGATGCGGACAAAATGGATGTCTATGTCTTTGCACAATTACTATTTCATAGCAAATGTATAAAGTGGGGCAACTGTAGACACCCCATTTTGTTCAGGGTCTTTTAATGTTATTAGGCCTATTGGGTTTGATAATTAGAAGATGAATCTAATTTTTGTATTACTATCTTTTCTATTATTAAAAAAAATAAAAAATAAAAATGAAAAGAAAATAAAAAAACAGAAAAAAAATAACAAAAATAAAGTGATCAAAGAAGGGAAACTTGAAAAAAAATCAGAATCTTAAAACAAAAGCGAAGTCAAAAATTTGAAAATTTTACAAAGAAAATCAAAATCAATGAGTGAATCAAGTAAGAATCAATGAAGATACAAGTCAAACTCAAATTTGTGCATGGATGGAAAGAAAATAAAATTGGTTTAATACCCGTATCAAAAAAAGGAAAGTAAAATTAAATGAAAAAAGGGGCACCACACGGGTATAAAAAAAAGAGAGAAACCTAAACTATGGAGGGGGGAGAAAAAAAAAAGGGGAGGAAAAACCCTAGGGGGGACACAGCCACGCTGGATCATCTTCATTCATTCACCGCCACCCCCTAGCACCACCACCACCATCATCAAACCGAGTATCTGCACCTTGAGTTTCCTTCATCATCGTGCCTATCTTCACCCTTTGCCATTATCTTTGTTCAGGCCATTGTTTTAAATTGCGGTCGCGGCCGCGTTTTCGGTCGCGTTGCGTTTATCGCGGTTGCGGACATAACGGCGGTAATTACGGTCATCGCGGTCGTGAATTTTTTTTAATTTCGCACAATTCTATATAAAGTGTAGTAATTGTAATTATAATCATGTAAAGTCTTATTTTATAGTTTTTAAAGTAATTTATGATACCTCAAGTCTATTATTTATGTGAAAAAAAGTTATTTATAATTTTTTGAATTATAATAAAACATTCATATTTAAAAAATTACTTATGATTTTTTAAAAAATAACAAATATTGAAAATAGAGATAAATAATCATGTACTAATTATTTAGCATTAATTATTTTTTATCTAAATTATTAAGGAATTTTTTCATCTAAATTTTGTCAAATCTTTTTTTACCTAAATTAATTATGTCAATATTTTTCTTTTTTTCTCTTCCACATGAATTTCTACGAATATTAATAATTAACAAATAGAACTTGTTAAATTCAATTCAAGGAAACTAAAAAAAAATACACTTTAAATCTTACCGATTACCACATAGTGGAATGACGAGGAGCATCAAATTCTCCCTCTTCACTTTCAGAACCATGGCGACTCGATCTTCGTGACCTTTGTCCAGAATTCGAACCATATCCTTGTTCTTGATACATTTGGGGTGGTGGTGGATACATTTGGGGTGGTGGATACATTTGGGGTGGTGGTGGATACATTTGGGGTGGTGGATACATTTGGGGATAATAGGGCATGGGATAATTAGGATATGGCTGGGGTGGATAATAACCTTGTGGAGGTGGATAGTAACCAAAAGGAGGTTGAAAATGTAAAGGTGGTCCCGGTGGATAATAGCCTTGACTACCAAACGATTCATTACTAGAAGTTGATCTTCGAAATGAAGAGCCTCCAGACATATCATGTTGGTGCTTCTTGGCTTTTCCCTTTGATCGAACTCTATTTCTACTTCTATCCCCACTAGATTCAACAGATGGATGTACTCCGTATTCTGACAAATCAAGGAATAATCCACCGGTAGCAGCAAGCCCAAGTTCTCCGCCAAGTGGACTAAAAGGCCTATTTTCATTTGCACCACCACTATAATCAGCACCACTACCATCACCACCAGGTCCATCACCACCAGTTGGACTTGAACCCTCATCATCATCACTCTGAGTTGGTGATCGGCTTGTACTTGAGTGAGGCAGATTTTGTTCTCCTGATTGATATGATTGTTCAACATTCATTTCATCATCAGAATTATCAAGAGGCAACCAATCAGAGTTTTGCCCATCTAACAAAGGATTTTCTTTCTCTTGTAGCCATTCTGAAAGTGGATCATCTTCTTCAAAGATATGGTCTAGGCTAATAGGATTGAAACTATCATTTATCTCATCAATACTCCTCCTTTTTTGATGTCTCATCCTTAGCCTCATATTGTAATAAGTGTACACCATCTTATGAAGTCTTTCATATTTCAACCTGTTTCTTTTGTTGGTGTGTATATAGCTAAATGTGCTCCAATTTCTTTCACAATTAGATGCAGAAGTTGTCTGACTAAGCACTTTAATTGCTATTCTTTGCAATTCAGGAACACATGTACCATATATCATCCACCATTCAGCTGCATAAAATAATTTAAAATAAATTTAATACCAATATATAAATAATATTAAAGAAATTAAAACTATTTAATTAATTATTTACCTGGATTCATTTGCTTCCAAGCTCTCTGTGCTTGTGGCGTACCGAATGTTTCTCTTTTATCTTGAAATACAAACAACTACATTGATAAAACATTACAATTATTAAATAAATGTAAAAAATTAATTATATTTCTAATACATAAAATAAAATTTTCAAGTATAAAATAGTAGTAAACACTAACCTGATTAGTCATCTGGATTTGATTATCCATAGAAGGTTCTAGTCTTTCTATCACTGCTTTTATACCTTCTCTTGTTTCTATTAACACATCCGACGAAGATTTCACACCATATTGAAATTGGGGATTCAGATAATAACCTAAACATAGTTCATAACAATAAAAAAAATAAGCAATAAAAAAATATATATAAGCAATTTAAGCATATAACATAAAATGTTATTTTAATTACAATCCACATTTTTAGTCTACTTACCAGCTGAATGCAAGTGAGAATGCATAAATGTCCATCTATTATCGATAATCCTTTCATATTCAGTGAAATATCGACATTCTTGTTCAATTGCCCGTTTAGCTCTATCCATTGCCTCATAAATAAAGCCCATTGTTGGTTTTTCATCACTGTCCGTAAGGCGCAATACTTTTACCAAAGGCTCATAAACTTTTATTATTTCACTTGCTTTTTTTCAAAAATCTTTTCCCAAAATAATTTTTTTTGCTTCATAAGCAAGTCCTGACTTTTGTTGCCCCCATTTAGATTCTTTAAATTCCTGCATATTTTAAATTAAGATTTAAACAAGATATCAAAAAAAAAAAACTAGACTTAAATAATTGTACTAATTATTAAATACTAACCTTTGAATTGAACATTTCTCGTAGACCTTGTTTATGCTTTGTTATTTCTTGTAATTGGATGAAATGGGTAGCAAATCGAGTGAGAGCAGGACGAAGTATTTGCCTTCCTTGAGTATATTTCTTCATCAAGTCAACTGTCCAAATATGATTGTATATGAAACAAGTGACTTTCTTCGCCTCGTCCAATACTTTTTCCACGCTTTGCTTCTTCCCAATATCTTCAAGGCATAAATCCAAGCAATGAGCTGCACAGGCAGTCCAAAACAAATGTTTTCTTTTCAACATTAATTTTTTTCCAGCAGCCTTAAGTGTTGCCTCATTGTCGGTGACTATTTGAACAATATATTGCTCTCCGATTTCTTCCACAACTTGATCTAATAATTTGTAGTAAAATTTAGTATCTCTAGTCTGAACACTAGAGACATCAACAGATTTCCAAAAAATGGTCCCTTTACTACAATAAACTAGAAAATTTATTATATGCATTTGATTCAAGCTATTGGTCCACCCATCACACATTAAGGTAGCACCTACTTCACTCCAGTGAACCTTTAATCCATCAACCCATTCTTTGACTTGTTGATACTCTGATTCCAAATATACATCAGAAACCTCATAAGGTGTTGGAAGCTTTATATTTGGCCCAATTTCTGCTGCTACAGAAACCAAATTGTGCAACCATGGAGAGTTTGCTAAATGAAAAGGAAGTCGATCGTGTATCAAAAATTTAGATACTGATTCACCCAGCTTCTTTCTTAATGTCTTCATAAAAGAATCACTTAACTTCGGTTGCTTTAAACTCTTGCTTCTAACCAATTCAGGTACTGCTCCCCTTAAAGAAATTTCAGAGTCACTTGGAGTAGATTTCCTTATTCTTGGATCAAAATAGTCAGCAACTGAGCCATGAGAGCTTCGTCCCTCTTCATAAGTATTATTAAAACCACTAGTTCTTTGCCTAAATTCTTGCCTCATATGCCACTCACGTTGTGATTGAACACTTTCTCGCATGGCTTGTCTCATAGCAGCATCTTCGTCTATGAATCCTTCATAATCATAATCTTCCTCTCCTCTTAATTGAGAAAAGAATTCATCTTTTCTCTTTTTGTTATCAATTTTTTTCTTTTTACTTTCTTGGAGGAGTTTCATCATACTTTCTCTAACAGTACCTTTTAATAATACAGTTAAGAAAAATAAAAAAAAATTAGTTGTACATGTTAATGTAATTTTATAATCTTTATTGAAAAATTAACATAATATTTATAACATACCAGTAACATTGGGGCATGGTGCAACATTGCCAGTCTTATGAACAATATGCTCCTTGAAGCGTGTTATTCCTCCTCTTACAATTTTCCCACAAAGTTTACATAACACATTTCCTTTTGAATTTGGTACAGGTATTCCAAAATGCCAACCGATATCATCACTTGGCGCACCTTCTAGTCCCTTACTTGGAAAATCCTCACTTCGTGGTATGTGTGACATTTTCTGTTAAACAGATAAGTATAAACAAATGAGATAGAATTATCACATTTTTTTATACAAAAAAATTGAATCTGAATCATTAATTAACCACATTTTCAACCGTTTAAGAAGTAATAATAATTTAATTAATTACATTTACATTATCAATATTTTTCTTTAATTACAATAATGTTCGACTATATCAAAAAATTAATATTAATTTGCCACAATCAATTAACTTAAACAATCATATTTATATATGAACATCAAATTATCAATATTAACTTTTCTTAAGTTATAATAATATTTAATACAATATATTTAATTGCACTACAAATTTTACTTTAAAAATTAAATTAATAATTTAAATTCAACCTTATCTTTTTTTTTAAATTCAAATTACTCATTTCATAAATTTTTTTTATCATGATTCATCCATTCTTAAACTTTTAATTTAAAGCCCATCACTATTAATACATATTAAAACAAATTTTTTTTTTGGTTTGCTGATGATGATTGATGATGGCAACGACAGTAGCAAATGCTCAAAATAAATTCTAGCTAAAAAAAATTCTCAAAAGAAATTCTACATAAAAAAAATGCTCAAAATAAAGATAAAAATAATATGCTAAATAAAATAAATAAAGACTAATTAAAATTAACTTCACAACCGGCTCTAATCTAACGGTTAGATTCTAACCCCTTCGGTCTCTTCACTCCTCTGTCCTCAGTCCTCACTTCACTACCCAACCGACACAACCGGCCCCGACTCTCCACGCACCCAAGTTCCTTCCGTCCCAACCCAACCCAACCCTCGATCCTCACTCCTCAGTCCTCTCAGTGGCTCAGTAACGAGCCGCCGGCAGCCTCCCTCAGCCTCCCGATCACTCCCTCAGCCCCTCACCTTAGCGGCTTAGCCTCCTTTTTTCCTTTCACCTCCCCTCACGCACGGCCTCACGTCAGCGGCTCAGCCAGCTGCCAGCCTCACGACGCCGGCCTCAGCCTCGACTCCGTCTCCGTCGGTTTCGTTTTGACTTTCACCGTGACTCCCTCGGTCCCTCCCTCCCCTTCTGTCACGGATCATGCTGCCAGCCGCCATGTCCGTCGGCCTCCAGCGGCGGTGCCTCCTTTCCTTTCGGCGCCAGATCTGACTCTTCTGAGCTTATCTAATCTCAGTCTCTCAAAGACTCAAACACCCACACCGCCCTTGCCATCACCCACTGTCCCACGCCATCACCCACTGTCCCAACTCCCACACCTTCAGCCTTCTCATTCTCTGATCTGATCTAAATTTAAAAACAAAATGCTTAGTTGCTTACCTTTCAAAGATCTTGCTATGTTGTTGTCTGTAATGATCTCTGTTTGCTTGGGGGATTTTTCTTTGTTGTTGATTTGTCTCTCTCTGTTTGCTTGTGACGTGAGTTGTGTTTGTAAACTGTTTTTTGTGACTTGCGAGTTGTGAATTGAGTTGTTGTGTTGTGTGTGACAGTTCGTGTGTGTTGTGAGAATGAGGTCTGTGTCTGTGAGTTTTGTGACTCTGTGATTGTGCTGTGAGCCTGTGGCCTATGAATTATGATTACCGATGATGAACTTGTGTTACTTGTGAATTGTTTTTTTGATTGAATCTGAATATTTTTTAGGTTGATAATTGATGTTTGAAAGCTTGAGCATTGTACTTGGGGTTGGGGAATCTGATTCTTGCTGTCGCCGGCCCTACTCTGCTTCTGAAATTCTTTTCTTTTTCTCTTTTTTTGTCTTGTTTCTGAAAGGTAACGGTGATAGCGGCAATAACGGACCGCTATCACCGCTAACCTACGTTATGGCGTTATAAAACGCCCGTTATCAGGCGCTATGGGTGTGAGCCATCCTCACACCCGATATACCTGCAATAGCGGTGGCGGCCACCGCCGCTACAGCTAGATAGCGGCCGCTATTTGACATAACGGCCGCTATTTGAAACACTGGTTCAGGCTATTAAACCAGTCAAAACCGAAAGCCATTTGCTTCTTGCCACACCGTTTGTCATCATCTTTATCGTCATGCACTACAGCCTCTACCTTGGTTCTCTAGCCCATTGAGCCACCATCCTCATTCCTACCTCCTATTATGTCACACCAAATTGTCAAGCCTTCACCCCATTTAACCGTGACTTCTGTCCCTAGCTCCGAGACTACCCACACATCCTATGTGCGGCATCTCGTTCCCCGCACTCATCATCCTACTGCAGCATCGTCTCTGCTACATCCTTATTGTTTGCATCATTCTGCTGGAGGAAAAGCCTTGCTATTTTAAACTATTGGAACGAGCAGAATAAGTCAAAAGAACAGTAGAACCTTGAAGACAAAACAGAAATTATGAAAGCAGTGGCTGCTATTTGCTAAAACTAAGGAAACGTGTGAGCATTTTTTTTTCAAGAACTGCTGTGAACCAAAACGTGAGGAGAAGACGTTTGAAAGTTGCAAGCTGTCGTTGTGAAGCAAAACGTGAGGAGAAGACGTGGAGTTGTCAAGTTTCAATCAAAACGTGGGCTGCTATGGTGAAGAAAGGAGGCCAACTACTTCAAAGTTAATGCAATCTGAGAGCTGTTTGTTGCCAGGTCAAATAAGCTTTGTTTTGGTGCTGTCTTTGTGAATCTTTGCTCTCCAAAATTGTGCATGAAACCATTAATAAAGAGGTTGAACAAAGCAACGTGCAGAAAGATAGTTGACAAAAATAAAACGAGAGGAAGAAGAAAGAATAATGTTGTACGTGGGAAAGGAATAAATACTAAATTGATGCTACCCATGAGATGAAGAGCAAAGAAAGGAATGAAGTTGCTGGAATAAGAGGGATCACGTGATTACAAGGTTTGATTTTTTTTTTAATATTTTTAATGCGTTTTGATTTAGTCTATAATGGATATGATGTGAGATGTAATCTGTATGATATTGGCATGATATGATATATTAGGGTGGATATAATTGATTTGCATAATATGAATAAATTAGAATAGATTAAAATTTATAAATTAAAATTATTTTTTTAAATAAAAATGGTTTAAAATTATTAATTAATTATTAAAAGATAAATATATATTATACCGATGATGAAATTTCAAGAACGTCAATTGAGACTCCTTGAAATTTCTAGGTGAGAGGATTCTCCCTTAAGTTGAGCCAAATTGATGGGATACTTTTGGGAGAATTTTCAATAAAATATAATTCATATTTATTTTAATACTAAATAGATGTAAAATAAATGAAATGAATAAAAATTAATTAGTAAAGACTAAAATTAAATGAGCATAAATAAAAGCAATACATAAATAAAAAGGGCAATAAATAAGAGATAAAAATTAGATTAAGAATTAGATTTTATAGAATGAATGTGAATTGTAACAATGATGAAATTTCGAGAAAGTCAATTGAGACTCCTTGAAATTTCTAGGTGAGGGGATTTTTCTTTAAGTTGAGCCAAATTGATGGGATACGTTTGGGAGAATTCTCAATAAAGTATAGTTCATATTTATTTTAAGATTAAATAAATATAAATAAATAAAATGAATAAAATATGAATTAGATAAAGACTACGCTTAAATAAATATGAATAAAAATAAACGAATGAATGAATAAATAAATAAATAAATGTGACAAGAGTACAATAAAAATAAAATGAGAAGTATGAATTATGCCGATGATGAAATTTCAAGAAAGTCAATTGAGACTCTTTGAAAATTTTTAGGTGAAAAGATTTCTTTTAAGCTGAGCCAAATTAATGGGACGCTTTTAAGAAAATCTTTAATAAACCATGATTCATATTTATTCTCTAAATAAATAAAATAAATAAATAAATAAAATATATAGATATAGTATGAAATAAGATTAAAAAATATAGAGATTAATATGGAGTCGAAATTAGAGCCAAAATTAGAAAGAATAAGATTTTCATAAAATATTTAATTGGTCTCACGATGGAATTCAAGAAAATCAATTGAGACTCCTTGAATAACTTGAGGTGAGGGGAATTTCTAAGGTTGGAGGCAAATTGATGGAAAAACCTTAGAAATTTTCCCAATACATAAGTATATCGAAATTAATATGAACTCAAAGCAAATTGTAAAGATAACCTAAATCTAGTTGGTACCATTTTAAGATGGGCGTTGTGGGGGTGCTAATCCTTCCCTACACGTAACTATACTCCCGAACCCTAGTGTCTTTGAACGTAGACCAAGCCTTATCCTTAGTTTGAATAGGTGACCAATCACACCTAGGTTAGAATGGTTGGTGGCGACTCCATAGTTTTGTGTCTAGCTATTAGGTTTACTCCATAACTTAATACGTTACAACAAAGACTAGAATTTTCCTTTTTAAATAATATCTTTGGCATAAATTACAAAAATGCCCTTATACAACTTTAAAAATTCCAACCATGTTCCCTTTCTTTCCAATTTCTGTTTAAGTTTTCAAATTAACTTCTAAATATTTTATTCACTCGTAAATATATGTATCTAACATATTCTAATCGTTGGTTAGGCTTTTGATAGGGTTTGACTGGTCAGAAAAGCAAAATTAACGAAATAGCCCTAACAATTCAATCGCGTAATTTTTAGCTTTTGCGTGTGATTCAATCTACCAGTTAACATAGCATAATACTTCCTCACATGAGGATTTATGTATGATTGTCAAGTGGTCTTAAATCAATTTAAATTGACCGTTATTTATGAAAGTTTTTCTTGACCTATAGACTTAATCATCATTTTTAAAATTGTTGCACGCTTTTCAAAACATGCACAAATAGATGAATTTTGTGATGTAGATTCTTACCATTTCAGTATTTTGCTCTGAATATCGATACTATTAGGTTTAACCTCCATCAGAACAATATAAGTCCTAGTGGGGCCTACAGTCTAATTCCTTGTTACATATACAAAACATAAGGCATATGAACAGTTAGGAGATGACTTATCTTCCTAGCTTCATTAACAAAATATAACAGTGATAGGAAGTGTGAATCTCACGTATGTGTGTGTATTGGTAATCTAAAGTTTGCTAATGAGATTTAGTATTATGTTGAAATTATAAATGTGGAAAACAAGTTATGGATTGTTGTTGTGTTAAGTTTCTGCATGTTTGGACATGTCATTTTATAGCAATTATGTTGTCGAAATTTTGAAAGAATTAAATGAGAGTAATATGAGTTAACATAATCGTTTGTAAGCATGCTTTAGGTGTTGGGTAAATGAATGCGGAATATTTGGATGCTCTAGACTAATATGGAATATGAATCGGTATTAAGGAAATAACGACACCTAAGTTGCCTCGGCATGTTTGAATCAAGACCAATGGTGCATACTCAATATAAGTGATATAAATTAATGTTAGATGTACCAAACAGTACTTACATAGCACAACAAACTCATGTACCTTAGGAAAGTTAAAAAAAATTGGCCCAAAATTTAAAGCTTTCATAAATTCGGGTGTGACAGGTGTTAATCCTTCTTCACGTGCAACCGAACTTCCGAATCCAAAATTTTTTTTTGCAGACCAAAAATAGTTTATTTTAATAAAACAATTAATTTTAAAATTTTATTAAAAAGATAAATATTTTTAAGTAGCCAATCACATTTAGTAAAAAAAATTGGTGGCGACTTCTTTTTGTGTTTTCTCAAACATAATCTAGTAATCGAGTCTACGTATGAAATTATTATAATAAGCATGAATGGATTAACGACGAATTTAGCATCAAACTAGCTTGGCTTGACACTAATTAGTAACGAAATTCTGTATCTAATCATTAATATTAATTGCAATCAAATTGGTAATAAAATTCCGTCGCTATTATGAACTTTTAGCGGTAAAGAAATTATGTTGCTAATGATATGTTTTCTGGTATTGCAACGACAATATTCTTTTTGCACATTTGAAGATATATAATATATATTATGATGACATGTCCAATTCTAAGATACCTACAAAATTGAGTTATCTTAATCAATAACCAAACATTTGATTTATAGACAATGTTTGGAGAACATATTTTTCCCTTTTAATCCAAAAAAAAAAGAACTTTTCCCTTTCTTTCTCGTTAAACGCCAAATCAGGTTAGACGAAAAAAAGTTTCTTATATTTGACAAGTAGCAAAGGAAAAGTCATCATCAATCCACCGAGATGTATGTCCCATTAAAATCACGTGTGAGAGATCATTATCAATCTTCTAACAATAATTAATTATTTAATTATGTCCACCTTCCATTTATAAGCTGTTACAAGTATAAGAATAGGCTAAAAAGCGTTATAAATAGAATTGAAAATTTCAATTTCAAGATTTAAGAATTGAATTTTGGGGTAAAAGAGAATATCATATTATATGATACATAATAAAATTAGTAAAGAATGTTATATGAACAATCTCTTTCAATAACACGTAAGCATTTCATATCAATTTAAAAAAAAAAACAATAAATACCAAATTCTTCACTTTTTCACATTCCTAAAATATCACTTCTCACATCCCTAAAATTTTTCAAACTTTTTTTCTAAAAAATTATCTTAAAATAATTTTAAATACTATATAATCCAAAATATTTTAAAAAATATATAATTCTAATATTATTTATTTAGAAAAAAAATCAATTGATATCTATTTGTAACATTAAATACACTACAAGAAAATTGATTTTCAGCGACGGAAATTTAGCTACGGAATTTTTCCGTCGCTGAAAAGTAGTATTAGCGACGGATTAGCGACGGAGTTTATACAGAATTTAGTGACGGAATTAGTGATGGATTAGTGACAGAAATTCGTCGGCAATTAGCGACGGAATATTTTTCGTCGCTATTTATGGTGCGAGATACTGTTCAATTACGCCAAAATATTACTGATGGAATTAGCGACAGAAATTTCTGTCGCTAAACCCAAAACATGTATAGAAATTAGCGACGAAATTTTTCCGTCGCTAATTCCGTAGCTAATGACCTTTAGCGACGGAATTAGCAACGAAAAAATTCCGTCACTAATTTCCCTTCATAACAGAGAAGAAAATAAGTAAATAAAATTAGCGACGGAATTTTTCCGTCGCTAATTCCGTAACAAATGACCTTTAGCTACAGAATTAGCGACGGAAAAATTTCGTTTTTCCGTCGCTAATTTTATTTACTTATTTTCTTCTCTGTTTTGAAGGGAAATTAGCGACGGAATTTTTCCGTCACTAATTTCGTCGCTAAAGGTCATTAGCTACGGAATTAGTTACGGAAAAATTCCGTCGCTAATTTTATTTACTTATTTTTCTCCTCTGCACGTGAAAAATAGAAAGAAAACTTAGTGACAGAATTTTTCCGTCGCTAATTCCGTAGCTAATGACCTTTAGCTACAGAATTAGCGATGGAAAAATTCCGTCGCTAATTTCCCTCCATATTATCTTAGAAAAAAGTGAATAAAATTAGCGATGGAATTTTTCCGTCCCTAATTCCATAGCTTCGCTAATTCCGTAGCTAAAGGTCATTAGCTACGGAATTAGCGACGGAAAAATTCCGTCGCTAATTTTATTCACTTATTGTTTAGACATATGAAGAGAAATTAGCAAGGAATTTTTTCCATCTCTAATTCGGTAGCTGATGACCTTTAGCTACGGAATTAGCGACAGAAAAATTCTGTTGCTAATTTCCCTCCAAAAAAGTGAATAAAATTAGCGGCGAAATTTTTTCCATCACTAATTCCGTAGCTGATGACCTTTAGCTACGGAATTAGCGACGGAAAAAATTTCGTCGCTAATATCTCATGTAACATGTTAGATCTAGTTAGCGACGGAATTTTTCCATCACTAATCCGACGGAAATTCCGTCGCTAATGCCTAGAAATTCGTGATTCCCCCCTTTTTCCTCTCCTTCCTGCCCGTGACTATCATTTTTTTCTCCTCTCCTTTTTTTCTCTTCCCTCTCCCCTGTGCGCCGCCGGTCCTTTGCCCCACAGAAGCTTCGCCGCCGGTCCCTTACCCCTCCACCTGCCGCCGGTCCCTTACCCCTCCACCTGCCGCCGGTCACCCTCCTTCCTCTCCTCACCATCGGCACCTCCTAGTGTATAAAGAAAAAAAGCTAAACAGGCCCCTCCCCCACTGCCACTGCGCCCATCGGCGCCGCTGCTACCGCCTACCCCCCGCCAGCGGCTGTTTGCTGCCGCAACTGCCTGCCGCCGGTCGTCCCCACCACGCGTCATACAGTGGTATAGGAGTTGTATTATTTTTACATTTAAAAGATATATTTATTTGTTTGTTAGTTTGTTTCTTTAAAATATATATATATTTATTTTTGTGTATTTGTTTAATTTATTTATTTAAAATATATATGTGTTTATTGTTTTTTATTTGTTTAATTAGTTTATTTAGTTTATTTGTATTTATAATAATATTAGTAGAAAATTTGTAATTAAATGTTTAAAGTTATTTCTGTTAGATTTTAAATATATAAATTTATTTATGTAAATTTAATTTGGTCATAATATTATTAATTATGAAAATTTATTGTTGTTTTAGTGTATCTAATTATATGATATTAATAGATTGATTGAACTAGTATTATTAATTTTTGTTTATTTAAAATATATATGTGTTTATTGTTGTTTATTTGTTTAATTAGTTTATGTAGTTTATTTTTGTTTATTTGTATTTATAATAATATTAGTAGAAAATTTGTATTTAAATGTTTAAAGTTATTTTTGTTAGATTTTAAATATATAAATTTATTTATGTAAATTTAATTTGGTCATAATATTATTAATTATGAGAATTTATTGTTGTTTTACTGTATCTAATTATATGATATTAATAAATTGATTGAATTAGTACTATTAATTTTGGGATTAATGTGAGATATACACATTGTTATATATATTATTTTTTTTCATTGCATAAATGTATATATTGTTGTATTAATAGTTTTAATATGTATTGTAACGAAAGTTGTATGTATTGTAATCATTATTTTTTTATTTTAAAATAGAAAGAAAATAATATTTAATTTTTAATATGTAGTTTTTATGCTTTTGTAGGTTATTTAATATTAATAAAGAGTGCTTTGGTGGATTGTGATCGTGAGGTAATATTTTAACTATTTTATTATGCATTTTATAATAAATAATTGTTAATTTTGATTTAAAATTTTTATTTTGTTTTTGAATTGGTTGAGATATTTGCTTTGATTGCTATATTTTATTTGTTTTGTGTTGTTTTGTTTATTAAATTACAGATCTTTTATTCAGATTGTATCATGAATAAGGATAGGAGTTAGATGTACAACCGGTTAGATAGTAATAGTTATATTACAAATGAGTTTTTAAATGGAGTTGAAGAGTTTATCGATTTTGCATGTTCAAATAGGCACTTTGTCAGTGGAGATAGAATAAAATGTCCTTGCATCAAATGTCAAAATAGAATCTTTTTAGAATGTGATAAGATACGGGAACATTTATTTTACAAAAGTTTTATGGGTGGTTATACTATTTGGGATAAACATGGTGAAGTTGTTGAAGGAGAATCCTCAAGAAATAGAGACGAGATTGGTGATCTGATGTATGAATTGTATTCAGAACAAAACCCGTATAATAGAATGGTGAGGGATGCTTGTCATATTAATTTTGACGGGAATGCTAATCAGTCAAGATTTGGTGAGCATGAACAAAATTCATCAAGACAAAACTTTGCTTCTCTGTTAAATGATGCAAATTGTGAGATCCTCAATTTTCATGTATTCCCTCATGTATATAAAGTATTTTAATCTAATATGACTAAATGAATGAGAAGTTTAATGTATGAATGATGTATGCATGATGAAGGGAATATAGAAGAAATAAGAAAATTGATAGTCAATAAGTCAAATGAAGCATGTTGATATCAGAAAATTAATTAAGGTATGAGAAAAGAAATAAAATCAGAAATTTTGATTGGTGATTTAATAAATGGCTGAGATGGGAAGGAGGAAAAGAAAAATTAAATGGGTCAATTAGTCAATTTGAGGATTAATGGCTGAGATAAAGGATGAGATGAGCATGCATTTAATGTCTTTGCATGACTCACCCCCCCCCCCTCACCATCATCACCCTACGCCAGCTCCTTCTTCCAGCTTTCCCTCTCGTTCCATTCCATTCTTCCATAGTTTCCAACACAAGCTACCTTGACAAACCCTCTCGTTCATCCATCGATTCACTTAGTTGGTGGAATGAAAAACGATCCTTATCACTAGACTAGATGATATCCGGAGTTTGGTGAATTAATTCCAAGTATTGGAGGAGATCTCAAGATTTGAAGTTTTGGTCTCTAGTGAAGGTAAGAGGAGAAGATGGTTTAGTCAATTTGGTTTATGCTTTGAAGTTATACTGAGCTGGTATAACATGTGTATGTGGTTTAATTTAAGGTTTGATGTGGTATGATGATTTTAGGTTAAAGAAGTGAAGAGCTAAGGTGACGCATCAAGTGATTTCGCGTTTCCGAAGGAATCGAGGTAAGGAAATTATGTAACGGACGTAAGGCGGCTATGTCCGCATGTTTTATGATGTTGTTATGTGCTTTGGAGAGAAACAATAGTTGATTTTGTGCAGGAAAAGATGCATTTTCGGACTTGTCTCCTAGTACCAATTAGGCTAGGGGCAGCCGACTGCCTTAGAGGGAAGTCGACTGCCTAGAGACAACCAAAACGTCGTTTTCGAAAACCGATGCAAACCAGTCGACTGCTATGTAAGCCAGTCGACTGCTATTTACCCAGAAGTATTCTGTTTCAAACCAGTCGACTGCTATATGGGACAGTCGACTGCTATTTGTCAAATTGCATTCTGTTTGAAAACCAGTCGACTGCTATATGACCAGTCGACTGCTATTTGCTAAGAAGCATTCTGTTTGAAAACCAGTCGACTGCTATATGGACCAGTCGACTGCCTCCATGTATTTTTCGAAAAGAAAATAATTTCGAGAAATAAAATTATGAAGCAGCAGTCGACTGCCCTATAAGACCAGTCGACTGCCCTGTATGAAAAGATGTTTTCAAAGCTTATTTGAATTAAACACAAAGGTGTTTCTGAAAAGAATATTATAAATGTTTTGAGGCTATGGACTGCGTAATGATTATGCATTTCTGATGGCTGAGAGACTCTGATCAAGTCCTCAGTAATATGTATGTTAAGTGAGGAACCCTAGTCCGGTCCTCAAGACCATTAGTGACACCTGACTAGTGTTCACTATGGTATTATTAAGGCAGGAGAGAATCCCTGACCTCTACATGGTATACCAATGTACTAATGCATGATTAGAGTCATATGAGTCATATGAATGGGAATGAACGGTTCATATGACGACTCAATCGCTTAAACATTGTACATAGTCTCCATCTATTACAAAGTACAAGATGTATGTATGAAGAAGTATATGATGTTTTAAAGGAAGTATGCTTGCCATGTCATTTTAAATGAATATGCATGGTTACAAACAATGCATGAAAGAAGTTTATGAAGCATGCTTTATAATGCTTTACATGACATTATAGAGCCAAGTAGGAAAAATGCATATAGAGGCATAGCACGCTCTTTTATGTAGTTTTCTTACTGAGCGTAAACTCACCCCTTTTTACGACCATTTTTCAGATTACTTAAAGTGAGCCTCGCTCCGATTAGAGGAGCTTGATTTCGAAGAAGTAGAGTGTACCTTCTCGATACGCTTCCCAGTTAGCATAGAAGGTATACTTACATGTTTATGTATAACAAATGTAATTCAGTTACAGTACAGTACAAGTAGCTAATATGTACTTAGGAATTCTGGAGATGTAAGATAAAGATGATGTATGAGATCCTGTGGAAATGAAATGGTATTTATATATATCATTTGATGTTTATTGAAAAGAAATAATTTGTGTGAGCTATTAGATAATTAGCTTAAGAGTAAAGAAAGAATGACACTGGATAAACTAAATCAAAATAAGATCGGATAAGATAATAAGAAAAAGTTAGGTGATAAGATAGAGTGACGGGGACGTCACAGAGTGGTATCAGAGCAATTTGATTGGAGGTTTGTCAGTGTCAATAAGCTAGAAATAGAGTATATCCCCAATTGTACTGTACTTGTCTGAATGCAAATGTATAGTATAACTGCTTATGGTTATACTAAAGAGCTCAATGATGACTATTTTTACAGTATGAGCTCACAAAGAAGAGGTACAAGTAGAGGAAGAGGACGGGGTCGCACTGAAGAGCCCCCAGTTCCGTCTCCTCAACCATCTCCACCACATAGCCCGAATACGAAACTGGCTAAGATGGAGAAGCACATGGAGAATATGGCCACGATGTTTACCCAATTCATGTCTAAATTCCCGAATGTGGCCACAAGTACCCCAGCAGCTACACCTGTAGTTCCTCCTACGGAAGTAACCCCACCAGTCCCAGTTACTGGAAGGCGAGATCCTAGAGCCTATTGCAGTGTGGCATTGATTAAGGAATTCAAGAAGTTGGATCCGCCTAAGTTCAAGGGGGAAAGAGATCTGTTGACAGCTGAGAACTGGATGAAAGCAGTCCTCAAATCTTTTGAGTACATGCCCTGTTCTGAAAGGGAAAAAGTAGGATTGGCTGCCTACCTACTAGTGGATGATGCTGAATATTGGTGGCAAGCCACTCGGACCGTGTTAGAGGCCCGATATGATGAGGTTACGTGGGATAGATTTGTAGAGGCTTTTAATGAACAGTACATCCCACGCACGGATCGGAATAGATTGAAGATTGAGTTTTTAAGTTTAACTCAAGGTACGATGACGGTGAATCAATATGAATCTAAGTTCACCACCTTGAGTAGATTTGATCCAGAGGTCAGAAGAGATGAAGGGCATAAGATCTACAGATTCATCGAGGGATTGAAGTCCCCGATTAGATCTAAGTTGTATCCGATGGATATCACCTCTTATGGAGAAGCTGTCCGTAAGGCTCAGTTGTGTGAGCAGGACTATGACCTACATCATGTTGACTTCCGAGCCAAGGGTAAAGGCAAAGAACCGATGAAGCGGAAGTCGGATGAGAAAGCTTCGAGTGATAAGTATCCATTTCGGAGAAGTAGACGATCTGAAGGAGTTTCTATAGGTAAGTAAAGTATGAAAAGATAATCTTTAAATTAATTTAATAGTTATATGGAATTATAATGAAGTTGGAGTTATAATGATGATGGTAATGATATAGGTACTCCTAAAGCTACAGGGATTAAGATAAGTGATGAGCGATCCCGAAATCAAGTTGGAAGTACCGCTAGCTCGCAAAAGAGTACGATGCAAAGATGTGAGCAGTGCGGAAAGTTTCATGGATCACAGCCATGTCGCTTGGCGAGTGGCGCTTGCTTTAGATGTGGGGAGAAAGGACACATGATTAGAGATTGCCCTCAGAGAGATCCGAGGATGCCTGATGAATCGGATAAGATCCCTAAACCACAACCTAAGGCTACTGCTGCTAAGAAGGGAAAGAAAGCTGTGACCCAAGGACGAGTATTTGCCATCGACGAAGAGTCTGCCGATGCCTCGTCCAAAGTGATTAAAGGTATAATTTACCTATTTGGTATGAATGTCATAGCATTGTTTGATCCAGGCTCTACGCATTCATTTGTGTCACCTATGTTTGCTATGAAGATACCTGTTGAGCTTGAGACCTTAGAACACTCATTAAAGATAAGCACACCATTTAAGGAATCACAAATGACGGAATTAGTGTATAGAAAGTGTAAGCTACGGGTAGGAGAAAGAGAATCTAAGGCTGACCTAATCCTACTGAATATGTATGGGTTTGATGTTATTTTGGGTATGGATTGGTTAGCTAATAATCATGTTATATTAGACTGTTATGCTAAGAGTGTAACCTTCTCTTCACCCGTTAGCTATGTTGTAAATTTTGCAAGTAATTAATATGAAGTCTGTTTGGTTTTTGACTTGAATTCATATGAAAGTAATGAGAAGTATGTATGACTGTATGAAGGATTTATTGCTTATGTGGAAGACGTAGATCAGAAACGTCCCGGACTCAATGATATTCCTGTAGTCCGAGATTTTCCTGAGGTGTTCCCGGATGATCTTCCAGGACTTCCTCCGGATAGGGAAGTGGAGTTCACTATCGATTTGGTGCCGGGGACTGAGCCTATATCAAGAGCTCCCTATCGGATGGCCTTGGTAGAATTGGAAGAACTTAAGAAACAGCTTCAGGAATTGCTAGACAAGGGATTCATACGACCCAGCGTATCCCCTTGGGGTGCTCCTGTACTTTTTGTCAAGAAGAAGGACGGTAGTATGAGATTATGCATAGACTACCGGTGGTTGAACAAGGTGACGATCAAGAACAAGTATCCTCTTCCCAGGATAGATGACCTCTTTGATCAGCTAAAGGGTGCACAAGTCTTTTCCAAGATAGACTTGAGGTCGGGATATCATCAGTTGAAGATTAGAGATGAAGATATCCCTAAGACTGCATTCAGGACACGGTATGCCATTATGAATTCTTGGTGATGCCGTTTGGTCTGACCAATGCACCTGCAACCTTCATGAATCTGATGAATGATGTATTTAAGCAGTACCTGGACCAGTTTGTTATTGTTTTCATCGATGACATTTTGGCGTATTCGAGGTCACGGGAAGAGCATGAGCAGCATTTGAGAATTGTTTTGGAGACCCTCAGAAATCGAGGACTGTATGCCAAGCTACGTAAATGTGATTTTTGGTTGAATCAAATCTCCTTTTTAGGTCATGTGATCAGTAAAGATGGAGTCTCGGTTGATTCATCAAAGATTGAAGCGGTGGTTCAATGGGAAAGACCGAAGACAGTGACGGAGATTAGGAGTTTCTTGGGTTTAGCTGGCTACTATAGGAGGTTTGTAGAAGGTTTCTCGAAGTTAGCTGCTCCACTGACGCGCTTGACGCGCAAGGAAGTGAAGTATGAGTGGAATGAAGCCTGTGAGTGTAGCTTCCGAGAGTTGAAGCACAGACTGACGACTGCACCGATTCTCACCATCCCTAGTGGTTCATGTGGATTTGCGGTGTATAGTGATGCCTCAAGGCAAGGTTTGGGATGTGTGTTAATGCAGCATGGTAAGGTAGTAGCATATGGTTCTAGACAATTGAAGGACCATGAGAAGAACTACCCCACTCATGATTTGGAGTTAGCTGCAGTAGTGTTTGCCTTGAAGATATGGAGGCATTACTTGTATGGTGAGAAATTTCAGATTTTTACGGATCACAAAAGTCTGAAATATTTGTTTTCTCAGAAGGAATTAAACATGAGGCAAAGAAGATGGCTCGAGCTACTAAAGGATTACGATTGTGAGATCTTGTACCACCCGGGTAAAGCCAATGTGGTGGCGGATGCTCTGAGCCGGAAGCATGTAAGTATGGTGTCTTATATGATGATAAAAGAGTATGAACTAATTGAACAATTTGCAAGCCTCAATCTTAATGTTATGCCTCATGAGCATATTGGAATGATGGCTAGTTTGAGGATTGAGCCAGAGTTAATGGAAAGAATCCGAAGTGCTCAAAAGGAAGATAATAGATGCATTGAGGCTATAAATCAGATACAGTCAAGTATGACCCCAGAGTTCAGTCTTGGTAGTGATGAGATTTTGAGGTTCAGGAATCGTATATGTGTTCCTAATGATGACGAATTGAAGAAGATGATCTTGATAGAAGCACATGCCACTAAGTACACGTTACACCCAGGAAATACGAAGATGTATCATAATCTTCGCAAGGTGTACTGGTGGAAAGGTATGAAGAGAGACATCGCAGATTTTGTAACAAAATGTCTCACATGTCAACAAGTTAAGGTAGAGCACCAAAAGCCAGCAGGATTACTGCACCCTCTGCCTATACCTACATGGAAGTGGGAACACATTACGATGGATTTTATTATGGGGCTGCCCAGAACCAAGAGAAATCATGATGGTATATGGGTGATTGTCGATAGAATGACAAAATCAGCTTACTTCCTACCTATGAAGTCAACTGATACACTCAATGCTTTGGCAGATATGTATGTAAAAGATGTAGTAAGACTACACGGTGTTCCAGTGAGCATCACTTCTGATAGAGATTCCAGGTTTACTTCCCATTTCTGGGAGCATTTTCAGGAAGCCATGGGATCTAAGTTAAGTTTTAGCACAGCTTTTCATCCGCAGACTGATGGACAGTCCGAGCGCACGATTCAGACGCTCGAGGATATGTTGAGGGCTTGTGCTATGGACTTTAAAGGCTCCTGGGATGACCATCTGCCATTGGCTGAGTTTGCATACAATAATAGTTATCATGCAAGCATCGGGATGGCACCATATGAAGCTTTGTATGGAAGAAGGTGTCGATCTCCGATTGGGTGGGAAGAAGTGGGCGAACGTAAGTTATTGGTTCCAGATCTAGTCGAGCAAGCCTCAGAAGATGTTAAGTTAATTTGTCAGAGGCTTAAGACAGCTCAGAGTAGACAAAAGAGCTATGCAGATGCTCGACGAAGGCCACTTGAATTCATGGTTGGAGATTTTGTGTTCTTGAAAGTTTCTCCATCCAAAGGGATCATGAGATTTGGCCGACGAGGTAAGCTGAGTCCTCGTTACATCGGTCCATTTGAGGTCTTAGATCGAATAGGTGATGTTGCCTATAAATTGGCATTACCTCCGGAGCTATCAGGAGTACATAATGTGTTTCATGTATCGATGCTTCGGAAGTATAATCCGGATCCGTCTCATGTCATTGAGTATGAACCCTTGGAGATAAGGGAAGATATGAGTTATGTAGAGAAGCCGATTCGGATTTTGGACAGAAAAGAGAAGGTTTTGAGGTCTAAGACGATCTCGTTAGTGAAAGTTCTCTGGCAATACCATACGACGGAAGAAGCTACATGGGAGCTAGAAAGCTTAATGAAAGAAAGGTATTCAGAATTATTTACATGACAAGCTAAGGCAAATTTGGAGGACCAAATTTTCTAAGGAGGGGAGGATGTGAGATCCTCAATTTTCATGTATTCCCTCATGTATATAAAGTATTTTAATCTAATATGACTAAATGAATGAGAAGTTTAATGTATGAATGATGTATGCATGATGAAGGGAATATAGAAGAAATAAGAAAATTGATAGTCAATAAGTCAAATGAAGCATGTTGATATCAGAAAATTAATTAAGGTATGAGAAAAGAAATAAAATCAGAAATTTTGATTGGTGATTTAATAAATGGCTGAGATGGGAAGGAGGAAAAGAGAAATTAAATGGGTCAATTAGTCAATTTGAGGATTAATGGCTGAGATAAAGGATGAGATGAGCATGCATTTAATGTCTTTGCATGACTCACCCCCCCCCCCCTCACCATCATCACCCTACGCCAGCTCCTTCTTCCAACTCTCCCTCTCGTTCCATTCCATTCTTCCATAGTTTCCAACACAAGCTACCTTGACAAACCCTCTC
Source organism: Heritiera fomes (assembly GCA_032173925.1). Taxonomy (NCBI): domain Eukaryota; kingdom Viridiplantae; phylum Streptophyta; class Magnoliopsida; order Malvales; family Malvaceae; genus Heritiera; species Heritiera fomes. The sequence continues at coordinate 15,991,886 of JAPDPM010000004.1, read as the reverse complement.
GTTCATCCATCGATTCACTTAGTTGGTGGAATGAAAAACGATCCTTATCACTAGACTAGATGATATCCGGAGTTTGGTGAATTAATTCCAAGTATTGGAGGAGATCTCAAGATTTGAAGTTTTGGTCTCTAGTGAAGGTAAGAGGAGAAGATGGTTTAGTCAATTTAGTTTATGCTTTGAAGTTATACTGAGCTGGTATAACATGTGTATGTGGTTTAATTTAAGGTTTGATGTGGTATGATGATTTTAGGTTAAAGAAGTGAAGAGCTAAGGTGACGCATCAAGTGATTTCGCGTTTCCGAAGGAATCGAGGTAAGGAAATCATGTAACGGACGTAAGGCGGCTATGTCCGCATGTTTTATGATGTTGTTATGTGCTTTGGAGAGAAACAATAGTTGATTTTGTGCAGGAAAAGATGCATTTTCGGACTTGTCTCCTAGTACCAATTAGGCTAGGGGCAGCCGACTGCCTTAGAGGGAAGTCGACTGCCTAGAGACAACCAAAACATCGTTTTCGAAAACCGATGCAAACCAGTCGACTGCTATGTAAGCCAGTCGACTGCTATTTACCCAGAAGTATTCTGTTTCAAACCAGTCGACTGCTATATGGGACAGTCGACTGCTATTTGTCAAATTGCATTCTGTTTGAAAACCAGTCGACTGCTATATGACCAGTCGACTGCTATTTGCTAAGAAGCATTCTGTTTGAAAACCAGTCGACTGCTATATGGACCAGTCGACTGCCTCCATGTATTTTTCGAAAAGAAAATAATTTTGAGAAATAAAATTATGAAGCAGCAGTCGACTGCCCTGTATGAAAAGATGTTTTCAAAGCTTATTTGAATTAAACACAAAGGTGTTTCTGAAAAGAATATTATAAATGTTTTGAGGCTATGGACTGCGTAATGATTATGCATTTCTGATGGCTGAGAGACTCTGATCAAGTCCTCAGTAATATGTATGTTAAGTGAGGAACCCTAGTCCGGTCCTCAAGACCATTAGTGACACCTGACTAGTGTTCACTATGGTATTATTAAGGCAGGAGAGAATCCCTGACCTCTACATGGTATACCAATGTACTAATGCATGATTAGAGTCATATGAGTCATATGAATGGGAATGAACGGTTCATATGACGACTCAATCGCTTAAACATTGTACATAGTCTCCATCTATTACAAAGTACAAAATGTATGTTTGAAGAAGTATATGATGTTTTAAAGGAAGTATGCTTGCCATGTCATTTTAAATGAATATGCATGGTTACAAACAATGCATGAAAGAAGTTTATGAAGCATGCTTTATAATGCTTTACATGACATTATAGAGCCAAGTAGGAAAAATGCATATAGAGGCATAGCACGCTCTTTTATGTAGTTTTCTTACTGAGCGTAAACTCACCCCTTTTTACGACCATTTTTCAGATTACTTAAAGTGAGCCTCGCTCCGATTAGAGGAGCTTGATTTCGAAGAAGTAGAGTGTACCTTCTCGATACGCTTCCCAGTTAGCATAGAAGGTATACTTACATGTTTATGTATAACAAATGTAATTCAGTTACAGTACAATACAAGTAGCTAATATGTACTTAGGAATTCTGGGGATGTAAGATAAAGATGATGTATGAGATCCTGTGGAAATGAAATGGTATTTATATATATCATTTGATGTTTATTGAAAAGAAATAATTTGTGTGAGCTATTAGATAATTAGCTTAAGAGTAAAGAAAGAATGACACTGGATAAACTAAATCAAAATAAGATCGGATAAGATAATAAGAAAAAGTTAGGTGATAAGATGGAGTGATGGGGACATCACACAAATGAACCATTGTGGACAGAATGTTCTAAGCACACGACATTATCTGCTATGTCACAATTGTGTAATTGGAAGTCGGAGCACAATGTTAGTGAAGCATGTTTTAATCGAATGTTGGAGATTGTGAGAGGTATGCTTCCGGAGAATAATCATTTACTGGAAAACTTTTATGAAATAAATAAAAAAATGGAGAAATTCAATCTTGGTTATATTAAGATAGATGCTTGCAAGAATAATTGTATTTTATTTTGGAAAGAAAATGCCGAGTTAATGCATTGTGTGATATGTGCGCATCCTAGATATAGACAATGTGGGGTAAGAAGATACCGTACAAGATTTTGCGCTACTTGTCATTAATCCCTAGGCTTCAAAGGCTTTATATGTCAGCTGCAACTGCTGAGTTTATGACATGGCATGCGCACAATCGAAGTTCTTCAGGAGTGCTTAGACATCCAGTTGATGGTAAAGCTTGGCAACATTTCAATTGTACTCATCCATCATTTGCTATGGAACCTCGTAATGTTATAATTGGTTTATGTGCAGATGGGTTTTGTCCGTTTGGGCCAGCTACGAGGTCATATTCTTGTTGGCCAGTTATGCTTGCTGTTTACAATTTACCTCCCTGGATGTGTATGAAACAACCATATTTGTTATTGAATATGGTAATTCCGGGAAGGAGCAATCCATCACAAAACATAGATTTTTTTTTTAAGGCCTTTGATAGATGAGTTGAAAATCTTATGGGATGAGGGTGTTCAAACTTATGATGCTTATAGAAATCAACTTTTTTTGTTAAGGGCTGCATTAATGTGGACAATTAATGACTTTCCTGCATATGGAATGTTGTCTGGGTGGAGTACACATGGAAGATTATCTTGTCCTTATTGTATGGAACATACAAAAGCTTTTAGATTGCAACATGGATGAAAGCCTTGTTTTTTTTATTGTCATCGTCAATTTTTACCTCCTAATCATTCTTTTAGGAAGCAAAGGGATAAATTTAGTAAAAGGGTTGATTATGATCCTCCGATTATGAGATTGTCAGGTGAAGAAGTGTTGTCTTGGATAGATAGTTTGGAAGACTTAACATTTGGGACAAAATGTCCTCAACAAAAACCTCAAGGTTTTGGTTAACTCATAATTGGGTGAAGAAAAGCATTTTTTGGGAGCTGTCTTATTGGCATACCAACCTTATTCATCACAACATAGATGTCATGCATATTGAAAAAAATGTGTTTGACAATTTATTCAATACATTAATGGATGTTAAAAGCAAAACAAAGGACAACACAAATGCAAGGTTAGATTTGGCGCTGATTTGTAAACGGAAGGAATTGGAATTGGTGACAAGTAATGGAAAAACTTTCGCACCTAAAGCATCATTTACCTTAAGCAAAGATGATCAAGAATTTATATAAATAATATTCATTTTCATTTATTTAAAAATTTTATTAACTAAACTCGAAAGTATAAAAGTAAGCTATCACGTGCATTTTTTTTATTTTTTTAAAAAAATAAAATTCATTTATAATATATATAAATTTACAGGTATACATATTTAAACAGATAAAATAATTCGTGCATTGCATTAGTTACAAGCTAGTTATGAAATATAAAAAGATATTTTTTTAGGGATAGAAATGTGTATGATATTAGCTATTTTTAGAATATTTATACTCAAATTTATTAAATCAAAGTTTGACTTTCATAAATTTGTGGTCATTAATTTATTTTAGTTTTATACTTTAACAAATATTTTACAAAATTTCAAAATAAAAAATATATTTATCATAAATTTACGTTTACCATAAATTTATATTTACCATAAATATAAATAAAAATCAATTTTACAATAATTCTCGTCAATTTTTTATTAATATAATACGCTACTATATTTTTTTTAATGATATAGGAAGGTTAATTTAGTAACAGACTACTATATTTTTTATTAATAAAAGAAAGTTAATTTAGTAATACACTACTATATTTTTTATTAATATTCAATATAAATGACAATTTGAAAAATAATTTAACAAGTTAACAGGTTTAAGATTTTTTTTTACATTTAAAATTTAATCAATAATTTAGACTAAATATTATTAATCTAAAAATTATTATTCATTAATCTTACAATAAAATTAAAATTTATAAACTTAATATAGAATTGCCTTTACTCTCAAATAGCTCTTTTCAACACTAATTTGATAATGCCACTTCAACCTGCTAGGACGCACCATTGACATTTGACACTGACGTGGAGATACAAAGGTCATTAAATCTTAACATAGTGGCAAATGAATAATTTTAAAACTCAAAACCCAAAAATTCACTTTTTTTTTCTCTAAAGTTTTTGGGTACGTGCTGTTTAAATTATTTGGACGAGATTCAGTGTTTTTTGTCACACGAAAAGATTAATTAAATTATTATTCACAACAGTATTTTATATTAATAGTTAATTTATTGAATGTTAATGAATGCTAATGGTTATAGGATGCGATGATAATAAAAAGTTTTGACACTTGTCCCACAAAATTTTTAAACTTTTTTGCCAATCTTTGCTGAAAGTGCTGGAGATGTTTAAAAATGCCACTGGCCAAACTGTAAATTTTGCAAAGTCTATGATTTTCTTTTCATATAATACTGGGATGCAGGTAAGACAGCAGATAAAGGACAAGCTTGGTATTGGAGTTATGGAAACTAATAGCTTTTATCTTGGACTTCCGGCGTTCTAAGGAAGGGGTAGAAAAGAAGCTCTAAAATACATTCTGGACAAAATCCATACCAAAACTCAGATGTGGAAAGGTAAGCTTCTTTCCCAAGCTGGTAAGGAAACTCTCTTGAAAGCTGTTGCCTCGGCTGCTCTAGTTTATGCAATGCACTGTTTTAAACTCCCAAGCTCCTTTTGTAAAGAGCTTAATTCAATTTTAGGGAATTTTTGGTGGGGAAACTCTGACAAACGTATCTCAAATACTCATTGGCTTAGTTGGGTTAAATTGGCTATCCCAAAGTCAAAAGGGGGAATGGGGTTCAAAGAGTTTGATCTGTTTAACAAGGCTTTTTCGACCAAACAAGCGTGGAGACTCTTAAACCATCTGGAGGCTCTTTGGGCAAAAATTTTGAAAGCTATTTATTTTCCTTTCTCTTCCTTTTTCAATGCAAAAAAGGAAAATTGTCATCTTGGGCATGGAAAAGCCTCTGGGAAGGGGTTGGAGTTCTAAAACTTGGTGTGAGATGGAATGTGAGCAATGGTAAGAACATTCAAATATGGGAAGAAAAATGGATTCCATCAATACCTTCTTTTAAAATTACCTCGCCCAGACCCCCTAGAGTGGAATTGTTTCTGGTTTACCAACTTATTGATCAGGACCAAAGAAGATGGAAGATGGATCAAATCAATTCTTTGCTCAGTGAAGATGATGTAAGGTTTCGTTGTCTCGGTTTATCATGTCATACACGAAAATATGCAGCGCATTAAAATCAACAAAACCAAAATAACCAGGATCATGCAACAAGATTAATTTCGGGATAAAATCTAACCTTTTGGTGTACTCGTGTAGGAATGTTCAACTTTTGAATATGGCAGCCCATGAACAGCCCTTGATTTATCGTTAACTCAAGACTCCTAGATGAGAGAAGCCCTCTAACGATATCCACATAAGTAGGACGCAAAACAAGACCTTTGCCTAAGACAAGATGTGATCAGAAGCAAAGGGAGGAGGAAGGGAATTATTTTTCAGAGAGTGCTAGCTCCAAAAGGTAGAACGGCTATAAAAATATTCTGTTCTTCTTATGTCTAACTTTTAGACTTAATGTTGTTTTTATAGTGCCTCTTAACAAAACCCTAAAAAAGGCTTTAGCCTTAGTCCAACTAAATTGGGTCTTTTGGGCCTTTTAAAATTACTTAATCCAAATACAATTAATTGTAGAGCATACTCTAACAATCTCCCACTTGCACTACAACCAATTGGTTATGCATTTGGATTAATAATTTGGTCTGCCAATGAATTATTATATTAATAATTTATAATTATAATCTCATTATAATTGAAAAAACCAAAATACCTTTTAGTAATCTCGGGCTAAAATTACTATTAATTAAATCCCGAATTGTAGTTGGAACAGGATTCTAGTCTCACTAGGAATCCTTCTTATACTAGGATTCATCACATGAATCCAACTCCAATTACCTTGTCTTGGTCATACCCTTATTGTGTGTGACCCTTTAGGTTTCCATTACGTTGGCAGTGATTCAGAATCTCATTCATAAATCACAGGCCAAGATTGGCATCTAGCAATGCATCATGGCTACCCAAGTAATGAAAATGTCGGTGAGTTGACGACAACCTTTCAATGAGCAATTACCATATAATTCGATCCTTTTGTCACCTAATATCTCAGTTGAACATAGAGTATGGAACGTGTCATCTCTATTAAAGTTCAACTCCATTGTTTCTCAATCTTAAGATAAATGATTTAATCAAATGAATTCAAGATCTCATCTTAAATTTCATTTGTACTGTGGCCATAGATTTTCAATCATTAATCTCTATTGAGAGTCCTTGAGATATAGACTCTTGTTACCAAGAGGGACAAATCTTATCTTGATCACTCACAACCCTCATATGATTCATGATGTACCCAATTACTGTCTTACTTGCAACCCTTATTGAGCTAGTTTACCAGCATCAAAGTACACCAATCCACACATAGGATACCATGGTGATCTCAAATCTAAGGATCACATATACCATTGCCATTTGAGAACATCTAATGACACTCATTGTAATGATCCACATAGAGTTCTCAAGATGGGTCAATCCAGTGCATTCATTCACAATGATCACCAATGTGTTGATCTAGATATCACCATATCCATGACTTATGAGATCAGTCACCCAAAGGAATCTAACACATGTTAGTCTTACTGTATCACTGATGTCCCTTCTCAGTGATACTACGACTAAGGATATTTAAGAATAGTATTCTTTGTATCATAAGGATCTCATTATCAAAGTCACTACTTTGATTCCTTTGATACGAATCCACTATTCTAGGGACTTTATCATTTGATTATGACTTGATCAAATTAAATATTGTCAATAATGATAAACAACTGCCATGTATTATTAAATAACATAAATAATCACAATGTCTTAAGTGTACTATTAGTCTAAATCTGATTGGCTTATAGCGCATACACTAACATTCTCCCACTTGCACTACAGCCAATCGATCATGGAAGGGCTTGAGTATTTGTTTGGACCATTGGTGAGACCAAGATTTCTCAGCTTGTGCAATGGCTCCATTATTGTCACAATAGAGTGCCATTGGATCAGCAATACTAGGGACTACTCCAAGTTCTGTGACGAACTTTTTGATCCAAACAGCTTCTTTAGCTGCATCTGAAGCCACTATATACTCAGCCTCGATCACAGAATTGGGCACTATCTCTTGTTTAGGACCTTTCCAACTTAACAGTGCCATCATTTAGGCAAAACACATAGCCAGATTATGACTTAAAGTCATCCTTATTTGACTAGAAACTGGCATTAGTGTAACCATTTACAATGAGCTCATTCTCTCCTCCATAGATTAAGAAAGCACCCTTAGTCCTTCTTAAGTACTTAAGGATGTTCTTAACTGTTATCTAGTGACGCTCACCTGGGTTAACTTGATACCTACTCACTATGCTTAAAGCATAGGAGACATCAAGCCTCGTACATAACATGGCGTACATTATAGATCCAATAGCCGAATTATACGGAATCTTAGCCATTTTAGCTCTCTCATCTTATGTTTTAGGACACATGTCCTTTGAGAGATAAATGCCATAAGACATAGGTAAGAATTCTTTCTTAGATTCTTCCATGTTGAACCTTTTCAACACTTTGTCAATATATGTACTTTGACTTAGACCTAGCAGCGTACGCGATCTATCTCTATAGATCTTTATTCCAAGGATATAAGCTATTTATCTTAAGTCTTTCATGGAGATGCAATTCCCTAGCCAAGTTTTGACAGATTGTAGGGCAGGAATGTCATTTTCTATGAGTAGTATGTCATCCACATATAACACTAGGAATATGACAGCACTCACACTAACCTTTTTGTAAGCGCAAGGTTCATCTTCGTTCTTGATGAATCCAAACTCTTTGACTATCTCATCAAAATGAATGTTTCAGCTCCAAGAAGCTTGCTTCTCAAGCTCTCGACGTATCCTATTAGACTTACGTGGGCCTTGTGTTTCTGGAGCTATTTCCTGTTCCACAACATCTTGTGGGACTTGCTCTTATTCCACTAAAGGTTCAGTGACATTTTGTGGTTCTTGAACCTCTTCAAGCTCTATTTTCTTCCCACTAGTTCTTCTAAAAGGAAGTTCTTTTCTAGAAAGACACCATACCGAGCCACAAACACTTTGTGCTCTGTGGGATTATAAAAATAGTATCCTTTTGTCTCTTTAGGATACCCCACAAATATGCATTTATCAGATTTTGGTCCTAATTTGTCTGAGACTTGTCTTTTGACATAAGCCTCACAACCCTAAATCTTTAGAAAAGACAGATTAGTTTTTTTTTTCAGTCCACATCTCATGCGGTGTCTTTTCAACAGCTTTAGTAGGAACACGATTTAGTGTGAATGTTGCTGTCTCTAAAGCATAACCCCAAAAGAAGACAGGGAGGTTAGATAGACTCATCATGGATCGAACCATGTCCAACAAGGTCTGATTCCTCCTCTCAAATACACCGTTCCATTCAGGTGTACCAGGTGGAGTGAGTTGTGGAACTATTCCACACTCCTTTAGATGATCTATAAATTCTAGGCTCAAATACTCTCCACCACGATCTGATCGGAGTGTCTTGATATTCTTACCTAGCTGGTTTTGTACTTCATTCTTGAATTCTTTGAACTTTTCAAAGGATTCTGACTTATGTCTCATTAAATAAACATAGCCATATCTACTGTAGTCATTAGTAAATGTGATGAAGTATTGGAACCCTCCTTTAGCTTGTATGGTTAATGGACCACATACATCTGTATGTATGAGCTCTAATAAACCACTAGTCCTTTCACTTTTTCCTTTAAAAGGGGCCTTGATCATTTTACCAAGCAAACAAGATTCGCATACATCATATGATTCAAAATCAAATGAATCTAAGTGTCCCTCTTTATGGAGCCTAGATATGCGTTTCTCGTTTATGTGACCAAGTCTACAATGCCAGAGGAATGTAGGGTTAATCTCATTACCCTTTGACCTCTCGAAATCAACACTGTATATGTGATTATCTAAATCTAGAACATATAATCCATTCATAATGGAAGCATTGCCATAGAAAATATCATTAAAGTAAATTGAACAACTATTGTTCATTATTTTAAAAGAAAAACCTTTCTTGTCTAAACAAGAAACAAAAATAATGTTCTTGGCAATTTCTGGGACATAATAACAATTATCAAGTTTTAGAATTAGGCTCGAAGGCAACGATAAATTAAATGTTCCTACAGCTAACGCAGCAACCGTTGCTCCATTTCCAACTCGTAGGACCACCTTGCCTTTGGCAAGTTTTCTACTCCTTGTTAGTCCCTGCATATTCATGCAAATGTGAGAACCACAACCAGTATCTAATACCCAAGATGAAGAAGTAGACAAATTTATCTCAATCACATATATACCTGAGATGGAAGTCTCACTTCCTTTCTTTTTCTTCAGCTCCTCAAGGTACACAGTGCAATTTCGCTTCCAATGACCAGTCTTACTACAATGGGATGGCTTGAATTTCTTGGCCTTTTCCTTCTTGTTACCATTGGGCTTAGGCTTACCCTTAAGCTTGCCTTTGCCTTTGGATTTGGTCTTATCAATCACCATAACAGAAGTAGGCCTTGACTTCTTCAAGTCCTGCTCAGTAGTTCTCAAGATATTGAGCAATTCTGCTAGTGTCTTATCCATACTATTCATGTTGTAGTGCAACACAAACGAACTATAGCTATTCAGTAAGGATTAAAGGATGAGATCAACTGACAACTCTTTATGCATGGTGAAGCCTAATGCTTCCAGCCTCTCAATGTACCTAATCATATTAAGTACATGAGTGTGCACCAGAGCTCCCTCAGCCATCTTGCTCTGGAAGAGCGCCTTAGACACCTCATAACGTTCGTGCCGTGCTTGCTTTTGGAACATTTCCTTGAGATGTTCGATCATATCAAACGGTTTCATATTCTCATATTGCTTCTGGAGTTCAGAACTCATGGAAGCTAACATCAGGCACTGTATGTCAATGGCATCATCCAAATGCTTTTGATAAGCTTGCTTATCAGTAGCGGAAGCATTCTGTCGGGGTTGAGCAGGGATCGTATGCTCTAGAACATAATTTCTTTTCTTGCGTGAGGATTATCCTCAAATTTCTGTACCAGTCTAAGAAGTTTGCCCTAACCAACTTGTTATCCTTCTCAAGGATAAAACGAAGGGATAAAGTGTTGTTTGCCATGATAATTTTACAATCATAAAATATGCAAGTAAGTAACATTGTGATTAAAATCATTAATTATGGTCTTTTAATTAAATGAATTACTCTCACTATTTTCCTCAAGCTAATAGCCCTCACTATCAACTCGGGAAGCCTTTTTGCCTAGACTTCTTACTGGGCCAGGATCCATATTTGGTCCCATTATGACTTTAGCTGAGCTAATGCGTCCAATGAGATTATTTAGGTAGACAACTCTTGTCAATTGCATCTCATACAACTCCTGGATAGTTGGGTGAACAACTCTTGTTCTAACTCATCATATGGGTTAAAGCCCAACCTATGCCTCTAAATCTTATTAGGTTTGACTAAGCCAATGCCCTAATTTAATTTAGTTAAGTCTGACCCAATACACTTGGAGATAACTATTATCTTATGCAATGTGAATTCCTAAGGTAGGTATGGCCTTGACTGAGCCAAAGTAGCACAATACCGAACAAAGTCTCTTTCACATGCATCATATTGGAAGGTATCTTTATTTGTTATCTTTGACTTAATATTTATTTTGAGGGATTTTCAATTTTACCGTCTCACCTAGCATGCTTTTTTAACATATATATCAATATATATAAGCGTAAAATTAAACGTGACATGGTTATGGCCTTTCTATTACTGTGAAGATTGCGAATTCTCTGTACCTAAATTGTAAATAAATGAAAATATATAATAATAATAAATTAAATTAAATAAACTGAGTGTTGAATTGTAATCTGAATTTTGTATTAGCTTAAGTACTAAATCTAAAAATTTGAGTTTAGTGTGCTTAACAGTTAATGAATTTCTTTCTATACAATTGATTAATATATGTATATATATATATATGAGATACATATATATATATATATATATATATGTATGTATATATAAGTCCAATAAAGAAAATAAATTTATATTTTATATATTTGTACATTAACGATATAAGTTAATGGGAATATATTTTATCACTATCTATATTTATACACTTTAGACATGAAATATATTTATATAAATAACATATATAGGTGTATAAATATTTAAGATAGGAAATGTATAAAGCATTTAAAGTAATTATATAAAAATATATATGTATAAAAAAAACAATAATAAAATAAAACAAAAACAAATAATGATGATATAATATATATAAATATAATAATAATATAAAATTGATTAGCTTCCTTAGGAAGCCAATCAAAACCATCACGTGGGAGCAGGTTTGTAATTAAAGAAGGCAGAGGATTTGCCTCTGCCAAACGAAACAGAAAAACAAAGAGAGAAAGAAAGGGGATCTCGGCAAGAAAAGAAGCAGAAAAAGGAAAAAGAAAAGAGGAGAAAGAAGACGTGAGGGAAGGCAACAAGAGTGAGAGCAAGCGAGATGTAACAGAAGAGGAAAAAGAGAGAGGAAGAGCAGCAGCAACATTGCTGCGAAAAATAAAAAGGGGCGAGAAGGAGAGAGATCGGGTGAGAGAAAAGAAAGCAAAAATTTAAAAGAAACTGTAACAGATTAGGCGAAGAAGCAATAAGCTGCCGGATTTTGTTCTTTATTTGGAGAATGCCAAGGACGTAAAGGCAGAAAGCATGGGAAGGTGAGGTTGAGAACTTGGCCTGAAAACAAAGTGGACATAAGACTGGGTCGACGGTTAAAATAGGGGACACGATGGTTGTATAGGGCAGATCGGTGGCTGTTTCCAAGTGGGATTCATGTTGGTCCAAAAGGCTAGTTGTATTTGACCGTAAGCTAAGCTAAAGGCTTAAAAAAAAAATAGTAATGGCAATTGGCATGTGAAAATAGAGACCATTTGTGCGTGTGAAAGAAGGGCATTTGACTTAGGCTGAGTTAGAGTGATTTTAGACGGTAGAGCAAGGCTGGTTTTAGACATGAGCAAGAGTTGATTTTTGGTGGTAGTGAGGCTCGGGTATTGCAAGAAATAAAGGTAAGATTTAGTCATTTTATTTCAAGTGAATATATGTGTATATATATATATATGTCGGGGGATTCATACTAAAATGTTATGCGAAATGGCTTGATAAACTTAGGGATTTGATGTTGAATTAAGGAGAGAAAATAGAAGCTACAGCAAAGAGCCACATTCGGGTGGCATTATGGACTCCAGTAGCTTACTTCCAATGGATCGGTTGAGCTATTTTAAAGGTAAAAGTTAGGCATTGTGCATAATGTAATTTTATAACCATGTTTATACAATTAGATATATTTGTTGGATAATATCTACATGTGTATAAATACAAAAGCATGGATAAGAAGGAATTATATATATAATCCATGAATATGATGGTAAAGAATAAAATACGATCACATATTTTGCATGCATGTATATATATGTACATATATGTATAAATATATATATACCTATATTATGAGCTCTAAGAGGAAGAATGACATAGGTTTTAATTAAAATGGTTGCACTTCGATGCAATATGAATAAATTGTGTACTTACCGATATCCATGTGTTGTTAAATAGGAACTTGAGGAATGAAACTTTGGTGTAAGAATTTAAATAAAATATATATATTGAAAGAAATGATGGGTGCGAAATCGGTTAAGGAAATTTTTGCAAGAGCTAAACATCGGTTTACGATTTATATATATATATACACACCTCCAGAGATGAAGATATATATATATATATATTTTAGAATTATAATGTGGAGTTAATCTTGGGCATAATAGCGACTTTGAACAATTGTGTGTGGTTTCAATTGCACGTTTTGAAAATAGTATTAGGCCTGATATGAGTATATGATTGAGATGGTATTGATATGAGTATATGATTGAGATGGTATTAACATGTTTGTAGTGACTTTGACTGGAGTGGAGGAGTAGATTTTTATCGGAGGCTCGAAAAAGACATTAGCTAAGGGCATTAGGTAAGTGGGTTAAGTAAAGTTTGTTAGCACCATCTCGTAGGAATGGTTTAATTTTATAAATTCGTTTATGCTTGGGCTGGACTGAAACTTATTTTCTGCTTTGCATGTTGTGGCCAGCCAAGCGTGCATGTTAAGTGAAATGAACCGATGCATATATGCATTTACGTATAGCATGTTTTGAGTTTAATTACTTAATGTTTATGTTTTAATGACTTGCATCATATTTTATATTTGCAAAGTCTTGGTTTGAACCGACGTTTGAAATAAATTGAAAGTTCTTTATATCTCGAACTCAAAACTGATTTAATAGTGATTTGGAATCCGTGGAAGCCAAGTGCTACACGAGGAAATTGATTTCAAACTGTTTTTGAGTGCAGGCATGTCCTACGACCTTTGGGTCATTTCTAGCCTATCGAGCTTAGCTCTAGGCCTTATTGCCCGTCTATCGAGCTCTGTGCTCTAGACTATCGTATTGTACCTATCGAGCCTAGTGCTTTAGGTAAATTGTTAGGCTTGTCTGGAAAATTAGCAGACAAGTTCCAGCTCTCGACTGATCAGCGAGACTGGATATCGTTCTATGGCCATAGATTTAGTGTTGCTTGCGACACCATTCCATCGCTAGCTAGGATGGATATCGATTGATTGATTGATTGAGGATCATTGCCTAAACTCTACTTACTATTGTTCCATTTCTAATACTGCTTTTAGTGAACTGAGGCAATATGCCTAATCGTTATCGACTTTCTTGATTTATGACTAATGGATTCTTGAAAATCTATATTGATCGAAATGATTGCAGTATTTATTGATCGTTTATCGAATGCTTATTGAATGTTTTATCAAAGTAATTACCGAATGACTTATCAAACTATATGGATAGTTTATTTGAATGCATAACATACTGAGTTCAACCGAATGCATAGCGAACTCATTTAAATGAACTGCATAGTGAGTTTTGATTTAATTAAGTGCATATTGAAAGCGTTCTATAACAGAAATGCATAAAGAAGTGTTTGGCTTATGATCATGCTTAAATATCGAGTTCGCTTATTACTTCAGCATTGTTTTCCACACATGTATATAGAACGACATGAGTCTAGCATGCATTTACTTAAGCTACTTACTGAGCCGTGGTTTTGCTCACCCCTTATTAATAACATCGCAGATCATACGAGTTAGGCTCCCACTTGGAGTTTGGGTGCGAAGCCTCGGGGACTATATTGAGTAGCTATACCAGTCTGAATCCTCCGAGTGCTGTTTTTGTTGCACTTGAGGTATAACAATGATTATTTTGTTATCCATGTATGACATTTAAATTGGCACAGTACATGCTTATGGAATTGCTTTTGGGATGTAACTTAGGATCTTCGTAGATTATTATAGGTTTTTATGATTATCGAGTACGATCCGAGAAGTGAACTGTGATGATTTTGAGCTGTAAATTGTCTCTTATATATAATTGTTGATTTTGGAAGTATGTGTAGTATATAGTGAAATGAACTGCGAAACTTTGGATTGAGATATGTGGCTGGAATTAGTTGAATTTATTGCAGGTTAATCAACTGGGGAAAGTCGATTTTATATAAGGGGGAGTTTTCGACGTTTTTCTTTTAATGGCTTAATATTGAAAACAAGAATATTAAGTCGAATAATCTTAAGAAATGACAATTAAATAATGAATACAAATCAAGTTAAGAGCGTGAAGTTAGTTTAGAGAGGACACTGACACCGAATGCAAACTTTAAAGTGAAAAGAAAAATCTAGTTCGTAAAATTGGTAATTGGTAAATGGAGTGATAAGTGTACGTCACGGCCTTCGGGTCGTGACAGATTAAATGGTATCAGAGCAAGGTTTGTCTAGTACGTGTCAGTGTTTTAGAGATCGTTATTAGTGTTACATCCCATGTACTGTGTAATGTCTGCATGTAACTTGCCATTATCAGCTTATACTAAGATTGATCTGCTCTTAGTATAAGTTCCTATTCTGATTGAATTCAAAAAAAAAAAACGAAGAGACTTGATATAAAAGTAAGCTTGGGAGACTAGTTCGGAAATAGCCGATTCCACTTCCAACTCATCACCTTCATCAACTGCACTTGGTAGTAGGTTGTATATAGAGTTAAAAACCTCTATATTATCTATTGTTTATTAACACTCCCTGCAAGAAATCTTAAATGAAAGAGAGTGTGTATTGTCAATGTAAAGTGAAGGTGAAAGATAGAAACCGAATAGTAGATCTAATATTGTTGTACATTTATGACATTGGTTTCATTTTGGGTATTGATTGGATAGTTACCCATGGTACTGTCTTTGCTTGAATATAAGTGCTCAATAAATACGAGAGTTGTTTTGAATGCATATGTTTTCCTTATGGGATACAAGATAGAAACCTAAGAAGAGGTTATGGATGACTCCTACAAGCGAGATAAGCTTAGTCGCATCCATCTTCTCCACAGCTTTTGAGCTTGGACACTAGGTTAGAGCACTGGAAGCAGAGCTTAGTTAACTTTGCTACTTTGTGTGAAAGACAATTTGGAAGCGTTTGAGACACACAACAACTGCAAGCTACTTTGTCTCCACCAATCAATCAGTTGGCTCCATAACATAATGCACCATCGTAATGGGTCGCACCTTCACTATTGATGTATGATGTGGGTTGGCAAATGGCTCAATCCAAGGCATTCCAAAGGACGAGCCTTATGATGTTTAAGGGAGGTGAAAGGTCCAGAGGTAACCGAGATATTGCTATTGAGGATGGAGAAAGTATTTGAAATCATATGGTATAGTTCAAAAGAGTAGGTGACATTGGTTACCTATATATTCGAGAATTAGACCAAATATTGGTGGGGTCAACCAAGATAGTGTTGTGGGATCGGAAATCCCACCATCACATGAAAAGCATTTCTTGAGACTCTCAATGAGTAGTACTTTCAGAAAATGCCCAACAAAAGAAGTAAGAGAACTTCCTAAGCTACTCTAAGGCACTATAACCATGGACTGATAAAAGTCCTGCTTCATTTCCTTATGTCGCTACAAACCTGATATAGCAAAGAATGAGGCAAGAAAGACCAAAAGATTAGTTGATGGTTTAAAGCCCTTCATTAGGGACAAACTAGTAGCATTGCACATAGTATTATATAGAGGCCACAAAGATGGCCTAATTTGTTGAGCTAGCCTTGGAGAAGACTCTGACTCACTATGAAAACTAAAGGCAAGACCAAGGGAAAAAGGGTAGTTTGAATACTTTGATCTAGAGGCAAGAAAGAAAGTTAGAACTAATGGCTATTAAGTGCAAGATTTAAGGACATTGTGGCATGGGGACTGATATGATATACTTGTCCCGAGCTCCTGAATAGTGTATAAGATTGTGTATGATGGAAATGACGATGGAGTGACCTTACATTGTTGGCGTAAGAAATAGGTTGTACAATAGCCTAAAGTTTGAACTATACGTTTAGCCTTTGGCAAGTATTGCTCTATAAAACCTCAAGTTTGAAAATATATATATATATAAGATTGAACTGCATTTTGTCAATGAATTTATTACACCTAAAAGGTATAGGATTTGATCGAAAGCAGAATCCAGATTGGTATTTAAAACTATTGGAATTGGAAAACGATGTCAAAATATGAAAGTTTTGGATTTTGAGGGGTTAGGTATCTTTAATGAATTTCATTAAAGAATAGTTCGATTAGGTCTATTAGAATGGATCGTCGGGTTTTGGGCCTAACAATGATAGTGGTAAGAAGTTTATTCAAATTTGTCCACCACGTGTGACAGGAAGTGGACTTTATTGTGATGCCTTGAGAGGAACAATTGCCTAACCTCTTTATGGACTTGAAAAGTGTATTGGATCTTGTATATTTTGAAAAGTGTATGGATTTCAGAAACCATATGATTTAAAAGGTATATGATTTGGAATGTACCTGGACTTAGGAAAGTATTCGACATTTGGAAATATATTGTTTGAGCTACGTGAATTTTGAAAGTCTAATAAATTGAACCCTATAATTTTGAACTATGTGGATTCAGAACCTACAAGGCTCTTTAGATTTTCACTATTAGAATTGAAATGAACACAACACGTTATAAAAGAGGTCTTTGAATGGAAATTGGAGAATGTTAGAGCATGTTGTATAAGATAACAAATTGATGTGAAAGTTAAAATTGCATGAGATAAGAACCTTGAGATCATCTTATTATTATATTGATATTGACCTAGTTTAATAGCCTTTTGATGTAGAAAAGGATTAAGGATTCACCTTGGTGGTGTGATTGAGGTGATAAGAGTAAGAAATTATGC
Source organism: Heritiera fomes (assembly GCA_032173925.1). Taxonomy (NCBI): domain Eukaryota; kingdom Viridiplantae; phylum Streptophyta; class Magnoliopsida; order Malvales; family Malvaceae; genus Heritiera; species Heritiera fomes. Next base: position 15,974,383 of record JAPDPM010000004.1, on the reverse strand, counting down.
TTGTGATGTATTATGCTCTGAGAGTACATTTACTAATGTAATTGTATACATATACATTTGTGTATTGCAAAGGTAAGAATTAAGATTATGCTATTATGTGGATTGTTGAGGAAGTGAAAGACTCATTGGGGGATGGATTGGAATTGATGCGTATGATTCTATAATGCTATGCAATGGTTGGTACAAATGAATTGTCTGTAAGAAAGTTGGAATCTGATCATAAGCGAACATAATCAATGATTGTGGAATGTGATGTGTCTGTGGTGAATTACTTTCTTGTGGAAAAGTGAATTATGACTCAGAGTAAATTAAGTGGGAAAACTTGGAGTGTGACCTTGTGGAAATAGGCTACATAGGTTAGTTACTCTATTATACTACGATAATGATGTCTTGAAAACATTCTCTATGATACGCATGAGGAATGTCATATGTTCACTATATATAATGATCATTGTAAGGTGATTTTTATGTCTTGAGGTATTGTTGAGAGATAGTTAATTGATGTGTGACTGATTCATTGAGGCCATGGAGAATTGTTAATTTTGATAATTGTTGTAGTAACAAGATTGAGAAAATATTGAATTACGACATTTTGTGAATCTTGCTATGCAGAATGCTGATGTAAAAGTATATGTTTATAAACACTATGTGCTCCCATTGAGTAATGAGCACATATTAGCCTGTGTAGTGCATAAGAAATGTGGATGCAAGATGTAAATTGTTGACTTTATTGATATAACATGTGACGAATGTATTTAGCATAATGTGGAAAACCATGTTGAGATGATTTGAGATAGATGATTATAGTGGTAACTGGCATCATGGTTAGTTCCATACTTATGAATTGATTGAGATGGTTTACTAAGGCATAAGGAAAAGATATGCATTCTAGACAGTGAAGCCCTGAAGAGACAAATAATGGAAGAGGCACACAATTCCAAATACACGATGCATCTAGGTAATACAAAGACGTATCAGAACTTATGTAAGGTGTATTGGTGGGCTGGTATGAAGAAGGATATAGTGACCTTTGTGTCCAAATGCTTAGTATGCCAAAAGGCTAAGCTTGAATGCAAGAGACTAGCAGGCTTATTGAAGCATTTGTCTATACCAACATAGAAATTGTAGCACGTAACTATGGACTTTATCATGGAACCCCCAAGGACTTGGAGGAATCATGATGCAACATGGGTGATAGTTGATAGATTGACATAGTCCGCCCACTTCCTATATAGGAAGCTACTAATTCACTTGGTGCCTTAAAGGAGATGTATGTCAAGGAAATAGTGAGATTACATGGGTTCCCAATGAGCCTTGTTTTGGATAGAGATTTTCAGTTTACTTCCCAATTCTAGGAACACTTCCAGGATTCCTTGGGAACTAGACTTAGCTTTAACACAGTTTTTCATCCTTAAACCAATGGGCAGTCAGAGAGAACAATTCAAACCTTTAAGGATATGTTAAGGACATGTGCCATGAATTTTCAAGGTTCATGAGATGATCATTTGGCACTAGCTAAATTTGCATACTTTCACTCTAACAGTGGGATGGCACCAAATGAGGCGTTGTCTAGACGTAGGTGTAGATTCCCTATTGGATAGGAAGAGGTAGGTGAAAGGAAGATATTTTCTCTGGAATTAGTAGAGAAAGCTTCTGAAGATGTGAGGTTTATATGCGATAGATTGAGGATAGCCCAAAGTAGACAGAAGAGCTATGCTGATAGTCAAAGGAGACCCATAGAATTTCAAGTTAGGGATAAAGTATTTTGAAGATCTCTCTGTCTAAAGGCATAATGAGATTTGGTAAGAAAGGGAAGCTGAGCTGTCGATATATTTGTCCGTCTGAAATACTAGAAAGAATTGGTGATGTGGCATACCAACTAACACTACCACTAGAGCTATCAGGTGTGCATAGCGTCTTCCATGTGTCTATACTAAGGAAGTATCATCCAGACACCTCTCATGTCATTGAGTATGAATGTTTGGAGATCAAGGAGGATTTGAGCTATGTTGAGAGGCCTATTTGGATTTTGGACAGAAAAGATAAGATATTGAGGTCTAAGATAATCCCTTTAGTGAAAGTACTCTGGCAGCATCACTATTCAGAAAGGGCTATAAAGGGGTTAGAAAGTTTGATGAAGGAGAAGTACCTTCACCTATTTTAGATGGACGAGGAAAATTTGGAGGACCAAATTTCTAAGGTGGGGAGAATGTGAAGATTGCGAATTCTCTGTACCTAAATTGTAAATAAATGAAAATATATAATAATAATAAATTAAATTAAATAAACTGAGTGTTGAATTGTAATCTGAATTTTGTATTAGCTTAAGTACTAAATCTAAAAATTTGAGTTTAGTGTGCTTAACAGTTAATGAATTTCTTTCTATACAATTGATTAATATATGTATATATATATATATATGAGATACATATATATATATATATATGTATGTATATATAAGTCCAATAAAGAAAATAAATTTATATTTTATATATTTGTACATTAACGATATAAGTTAATGGGAATATATTTTATCACTATCTATATTTATACACTTTAGACATGAAATATATTTATATAAATAACATATATAGGTGTATAAATATTTAAGATAGGAAATGTATAAAGCATTTAAAGTAATTATATAAAAATATATATGTATAAAAAAAAACAATAATAAAATAAAACAAAAACAAATAATGATGATATAATATATATAAATATAATAATAATATAAAATTGATTAGCTTCCTTAGGAAGCCAATCAAAACCATCACGTGGGAGCAGGTTTGTAATTAAAGAAGGCAGAGGATTTGCCTCTGCCAAACGAAACAGAAAAACAAAGAGAGAAAGAAAGGGGATCTCGGCAAGAAAAGAAGCAGAAAAAGGAAAAAGAAAAGAGGAGAAAGAAGACGTGAGGGAAGGCAACAAGAGTGAGAGCAAGCGAGATGTAACAGAAGAGGAAAAAGAGAGAGGAAGAGCAGCAGCAACATTGCTGCGAAAAATAAAAAGGGGCGAGAAGGAGAGAGATCGGGTGAGAGAAAAGAAAGCAAAAATTTAAAAGAAACTGTAACAGATTAGGCGAAGAAGCAATAAGCTGCCGGATTTTGTTCTTTATTTGGAGAATGCCAAGGACGTAAAGGCAGAAAGCATGGGAAGGTGAGGTTGAGAACTTGGCCTGAAAACAAAGTGGACATAAGACTGGGTCGACGGTTAAAATAGGGGACACGATGGCTGTATAGGGCAGATCGGTGGCTGTTTCCAAGTGGGATTCATGCTGGTCCAAAAGGCTAGTTGTATTTGACCGTAAGCTAAGCTAAAGGCTTAAAAAAAAAATAGTAATGGCAATTGGCATGTGAAAATAGAGACCATTTGTGCGTGTGAAAGAAGGGCATTTGACTTAGGCTGAGTTAGAGTGATTTTAGACGGTAGAGCAAGGCTGGTTTTAGACATGAGCAAGAGTTGATTTTTGGTGGTAGTGAGGCTCGGGTATTGCAAGAAATAAAGGTAAGATTTAGTCATTTTATTTCAAGTGAATATATGTGTATATATATATATGTCGGGGGATTCATACTAAAATGTTATGCGAAATGGCTTGATAAACTTAGGGATTTGATGTTGAATTAAGGAGAGAAAACAGAAGCTACAGCAAAGAGCCACATTCGGGTGGCATTATGGACTCCAGTAGCTTACTTCCAATGGATCGGTTGAGCTATTTTAAAGGTAAAAGTTAGGCATTGTGCATAATGTAATTTTATAACCATGTTTATACAATTAGATATATTTGTTGGATAATATCTACATGTGTATAAATACAAAAGCATGGATAAGAAGGAATTATATATATAATCCATGAATATGATGGTAAAGAATAAAATACGATCACATATTTTGCATGCATGTATATATATGTACATATATGTATAAATATATATATACCTATATTATGAGCTCTAAGAGGAAGAATGACATAGGTTTTAATTAAAATGGTTGCACTTCGATGCAATATGAATAAATTGTGTACTTACCGATATCCATGTGTTGTTAAATAGGAACTTGAGGAATGAAACTTTGGTGTAAGAATTTAAATAAAATATATATATTGAAAGAAATGATGGGTGCGAAATCGGTTAAGGAAATTTTTGCAAGAGCTAAACATCGGTTTACGATTTATATATATATATACACACCTCCAGAGATGAAGATATATATATATATTTTAGAATTATAATGTGGAGTTAATCTTGGGCATAATAGCGACTTTGAACAATTGTGTGTGGTTTCAATTGCACGTTTTGAAAATAGTATTAGGCATGATATGAGTATATGATTGAGATGGTATTGATATGAGTATATGATTGAGATGGTATTAACATGTTTGTAGTGACTTTGACTGGAGTGGAGGAGTAGATTTTTATCGGAGGCTCGAAAAAGACATTAGCTAAGGGCATTAGGTAAGTGGGTTAAGTAAAGTTTGTTAGCACCATCTCGTAGGAATGGTTTAATTTTATAAATTCGTTTATGCTTGGGCTGGACTGAAACTTATTTTCTGCTTTGCATGTTGTGGCCAGCCAAGCGTGCATGTTAAGTGAAATGAACCGATGCATATATGCATTTACGTATAGCATGTTTTGAGTTTAATTACTTAATGTTTATGTTTTAATGACTTGCATCATATTTTATATTTGCAAAATCTTGGTTTGAACCGACGTTTGAAATAAATTGAAAGTTCTTTATATCTCGAACTCAAAACTGATTTAATAGTGATTTGGAATCCGTGGAAGCCAAGTGCTACACGAGGAAATTGATTTCAAACTGTTTTTGAGTGCAGGCATGTCCTACGACCTTTGGGTCATTTCTAGCCTATCGAGCTTAGCTCTAGGCCTTATTGCCCGTCTATCGAGCTCTGTGCTCTAGACTATCGTATTGTACCTATCGAGCCTAGTGCTTTAGGTAAATTGTTAGGCTTGTCTGGAAAATTAGCAGACAAGTTCCAGCTCTCGACTGATCAGCGAGACTGGATATCGTTCTATGGCCATAGATTTAGTGTTGCTTGCGACACCATTCCATCGCTAGCTAGGATGGATATCGATTGATTGATTGATTGAGGATCATTGCCTAAACTCTACTTACTATTGTTCCATTTCTAATACTGCTTTTAGTGAACTGAGGCAATATGCCTAATCGTTATCGACTTTCTTGATTTATGACTAATGGATTCTTGAAAATCTATATTGATCGAAATGATTGCAGTATTTATTGATCGTTTATCGAATGCTTATTGAATGTTTTATCAAAGTAATTACCGAATGACTTATCAAACTATATGGATAGTTTATTTGAATGCATAACATACTGAGTTCAACCGAATGCATAGCGAACTCATTTAAATGAACTGCATAGTGAGTTTTGATTTAATTAAGTGCATATTGAAAGCGTTCTATAACAGAAATGCATAAAGAAGTGTTTGGCTTATGATCATGCTTAAATATCGAGTTCGCTTATTACTTCAGCATTGTTTTCCACACATGTATATAGAACGACATGAGTCTAGCATGCATTTACTTAAGCTACTTACTGAGCCGTGGTTTTGCTCACCCCTTATTAATAACATCGCAGATCATACGAGTTAGGCTCCCACTTGGAGTTTGGGTGCGAAGCCTCGGGGACTATATTGAGTAGCTATACCAGTCTGAATCCTCCGAGTGCTGTTTTTGTTGCACTTGAGGTATAACAATGATTATTTTGTTATCCATGTATGACATTTAAATTGGCACAGTACATGCTTATGGAATTGCTTTTGGGATGTAACTTAGGATCTTCGTAGATTATTATAGGTTTTTATGATTATCGAGTACGATCCGAGAAGTGAACTGTGATGATTTTGAGCTGTAAATTGTCTCTTATATATAATTGTTGATTTTGGAAGTATGTGTAGTATATAGTGAAATGAACTGCGAAACTTTGGATTGAGATATGTGGCTGGAATTAGTTGAATTTATTGCAGGTTAATCAACTGGGGAAAGTCGATTTTATATAAGGGGGAGTTTTCGACGTTTTTCTTTTAATGGCTTAATATTGAAAACAAGAATATTAAGTCGAATAATCTTAAGAAATGACAATTAAATAATGAATACAAATCAAGTTAAGAGCGTGAAGTTAGTTTAGAGAGGACACTGACACCGAATGCAAACTTTAAAGTGAAAAGAAAAATCTAGTTCGTAAAATTGGTAATTGGTAAATGGAGTGATAAGTGTACGTCACGGCCTTCGGGTCGTGACAATTACAAAAGAACCTAGGGATACATTATTTTTCTAAATGCCTTCTCCTCGATTTCCCTTCAAGCGTCACCTCGGTTCGCCTTGGCTCCGAATCGCCTTGGCTCCGAATCATCTTGGCTCCAAATGTTATATATTTTACAAGATAATCCTAATTTATCTATATAACTATTACATAAATAAATTACAAATAAATCAAGGCTCACATGCCCAATTTAAATTTATTTAAATAAATTACAACCCATGTAAACCTAGGCCAGTAACCATGCACCATGCAATCATCCATATCACATAAGAATCAAGCATCAAGTATACACAATAATATCACATATTAATTTGCATGCTTTCTAATTAAAATCTAATTTTAATTAATCAAATTTTAATTAATTATAGGTATCAAGGGCTATTTTAATTTAATTTTAATTCTCAAAATTCAATTTGGGGTTAATTGAAATTTTAATCTTATTAAAATCTCGAAACCATTGGATAACTCTTATCCATTTTAAAATATTTTATTTTAAAACAAAAATTTATAAAGATAACTCCTTTTGAAATTTTAATCTCATTAAAATCTCAAAAGTATTGGATAACTCTTATCCAATTTAAGATAGAAAATATTTTATTTTAAAACAATTTTTTTTCTTTTTAAGATAATTCCTTTTGAAATTTTAATCTCATTAAAATCTCAAAATTATTGGATAACTCTTATCCAATTTAATACAAGATATATATTTTATTTTAAAACAATTTTATCAAGATAATGTTTTGAAATTTTAATTTTATTAAAATCTCAAAACTATTGGATAACTCTTATCCAATTTAATAAAGGATATATTTTATTTTAAAACAATTTTATCAAGATAATGTTTTGAAATTTTAATCTTATTAAAATCTCAAAACTATTGGATAACTCTTATCCAATTTAGTAAAGGATATATTTTATTTTAAAGTAATATTATCGATATAATGTTTTTGAAATTTTAATCTTATTAAAATCTCAAAAATATTGGATAACTCTTATCCAATTTAATAAAGGATATATTTTATTTAAAATAATAACAAGTATTAATTTATTTATTTATTTTTTGGCAAGGGTGGCAACTACAAGATTGCCTATAAGGTTTTTTTTTTAATATATAATTGTCTTACAATTATTTTAGGTCGCCCAAACGAATTTTGAAAATTAAAATCAAATCTGTAACAACTTACAATAAAACAGCATCACCACGAATCGAATTCGCTATCCCGAAAGCCGTTTGCACACTGGCTCGGATACCACTGTAAGGTTTCGTTGTCTCGGTTTATCATGTCATACATGAAAATACGCAGCGGATTAAAATCAACAAAACCAAAATCACCAAGATCATGCAACAAGATTAATTTCGAGATAAAATCTAACCTTTTGGTGTACTCGTGTAGGAATGTTCGACTTTTGAATATGGCAGCCCATGAACAGCCCTTTATTTATCGTTAACTCAAGACTCCTAGTTGAGAGAAGCCCTCTAACGGTATCCACACGAGTAGGATGCAAAACAAGACCTTTGCCTGAGACAAGATGTGATCAGAAGCAAAGGGAGGAGGAAGGGAATTATTTTTCAGAGAGTGCTAGCTCCAAGAGGCAGAACGGCTATAAAAATATTATGTTCTTCTTATGTCTAACTTTTAGACTTAATGTTTTTTTTATAGTGCCTCTTAACAAAACCCTAAAAAAGGCCTTAGCCTTAGTCCAACTAAATTGGGTCTTTTGGGCCTTTTAAAATTACTTAATCCAAATACAATTAATTGTGGGGCATACTCTAACAGATGAGGCGCAGGCAATCAACCGTATCCCTGTTGGTAATCCTAAGGAAGATGATACTTTAGTGTGGCATTTTTCTAATGATGGAAATTATTTTGTTAAATCAGGTTTTGTTTTTCTTGTCAACAGGGAGAATGTCTCAAGTATTGGGCACTCGAATAGCTCAAATTCAGTCAACACACAGGATGATTATATTTGGAAGAGCATTTGGAAACTTCCAGCTATTTCAAGGGTGGGGAATTTCATATGGAAAGCATGTCATAATGCTCTGGCCACAAAGGAAAACCTCTCAAAACGGTTTAAACATCCTGATGCCTTTTGTCCTAGATGTTTATTGGAGATTGAATCATTGGAACATATTTTTTTTTGCCCTTTTGTTGAAGCAGCCTGGAGAGCATCAAATTTCAATTACCTTCCAAAAAGGAAGGTTTTCCAGTTTTCGCAGGTGGTGGAAAGATGTAGTCTTGTCCATACCCGAATTTGGCTCCTTCAATCTTAAAGCTCTTATAGCCTGTTTGTGCTGGCATCTCCGGAAGAGTAGAAATGAATTTTTGTTTGAAGGCATTCCTTGTAATCCTATTTCGGTTTGGCTGGAGGCAACTAGAGATTATCAAGCCTTCCTTGATGCTTCTGACTAATCTCAATTTCCCCAGCAAAATGAAGGGAGACACTCTCAATGGCAATGTCCACCTGGCTCTTTTGTCAAAATCAATTGTGATCCATCTTTTGATAACAAGTCAGGTTTGGCTGGTATTGCAGCGATGGCCAGGGACTCTTCAGGGAAGGTAATTGATGGTGTAAACTGTTTAATCTAATCTGAGTCAGCTACTACAGGAGAAGCATTGGCTGTTAGGCTTAGTTGTAATCTGGCTATTGATAGAGGATGGAGTAAAGTTCTTTTTGAATCTGACTGTGCAGAGGTTATTCTTCGATTATCGAGCCAAGCCATCCCAAGAACTGGAAAACTATGGCCATTGAAGCAGATGTGTTTTGCTTGTGTCAAAGATTCGATGAGTTTTTGTTTAACTTTGTAACTAGAAAAGTAAATGGTGTTGCTGATTAGGTGGCTAGAAAAACCAGGCAAAGATGTTGTCCATCTAACTGGTTTGCTTGTCCACCTAATGATCTGATGAATCTGTTGTAGTCTTTTGTTCTTTATCAATGAAAACTTCTTATTCAGAGCAAAACAAATTTTTTTTAACTTTTTTATAAGGGTGTATGTACTATGCTCTAATAATGTATAATTTTTATAACAAAAAAAATAATGTATAATTTTTTTTTGGTTACAAGGGAAATATTAAATAACTGGGGATGTGGGTGCTTAGATTTGAACCCAAGACTTACAATATGCTACAACTCATCCTTAGCCACTAGGCCAAGAGGTTGATATAGGAGAAATTGAAATCTTATAAAAAATAAATTAAAAAAATCAATTTTTTAAAAAAAAGAATAAATAAATTTTTTGTAATATTCTAATACTAATTTATTAATAAAGTGTCAATTTTTAATGCATTAATAATATATAAAAATTATATATTATCAATTTATTATATATTTATAAATTGTTTTTATAATTAGTAAAATTTAACAATAATGAACAAAAAAAATGTGATGATATTGGTTGTCACTAGGGGTGATATCGGATCGGTTCGGATCGAATTTTCAATTTTTTTGATCTGATCCGAACCTATTCGGATATTGACAAACCGATCCGTATATGTATCCGCTACCCTATAATATCCAAATATATCCGATCCGCACTAAATCGGATCGGATACCGCGAGTTATTTTCTTTAGTGTTTTACTTTTCTATCCCCAACAAGCTAACACAATTACTTTTTGTTATAATTATTTTTTATCGCTTCAAATTTCAATATTCAAAATTTTTTCTACATAATACTAGTAAGATTGTTATTTCTCTGATTTTGTAGCAATATGGAAAAGAGGCTAAACAGGAGCCACCTCAAAAGAAGGAAGAGCTTAAGTTCCAGCCATTTACAGGGAGAAAGTACTCATTAAAGGGTTGATTAGACTAATCCAAAATTTGTCAAATTTACATGGTCTTTGTCCACAAACGAAAGCAATGGAAATATACATTCATTTGAGATGTTGTATTATCGTACGACAAAGCTTTAGGTTCTCATGTCACAAACGAAGGGAAGGCCTAACTCATGTTCCATTTTGTTGTGAATCTAAAAATCAAGCTGCTATTGTTTGCACTTATATACAATGGTATTGCAGACAGAGTCACACACAAAGGGGCACTGACAGTCAACGACAAAGGCTGTGAGGTTTTTTTTGGTCAAATAAAAAAAGGCTGTGGGCTGTGTCTGAGTGGTTTTCCACTATTGCTTAAGGGTGGTTGATCCACGGACAGGGAGAGTGTATTTGGATTTGGGCTTAGTTTTGTCGAGAGCCTAGCCATAATATTTAGATTTGGGCTTTAATCATGGTTTAAAAATGAGCCTTTTAAATCGAATTAATTTGGATTTCGGGGCCTATTGGGAATAATTCGAATCCGATCCGAACATGCACGGTTTCAATGATGTCATATATCCGAATTCGATTCAAATTGTTTAAAAACCGATCCGATCCGAACACCCTAGTTCGAAATGATTTTCGGTTTTTTCGATTTTTTTTCTCTGCCCTAGTTGTCACATGTTTTATTTAGAAGAAGATGACACAATCACGTGAGTTGTTGGTTTTTTTTATTTTTTATTTTTAAGAAACAGTTCTAATCTCTCCTATTTCGCTCACAGATAGAACGCGAACCGCCATCGGTGAGACCCCAACACACACTTCTCTTCTACACTTATTTTCTTTACGATATTAGAATACCCAAAAAACCAGGGTCCAACTCTGGCATTTACGATTCAATCAGCATCCTGTTGAGTACCGGTGGGGTGGGGAAGGCTTCTGCGAGGGGAGGTGTTTCGATTTTTTAAATGAAATGGTAATCTCGAACAAATTTCAAATCTGCGACTCAGTTCCAGCGTAGTCCAATACAGCTAGCATAGGGGGAGAGGGGGCGGTGAAATTTCTCTCATGGAAAAGCGCGTGTACGAAGTTTGGAAAGGAAGTAATGTAAGGATGTCAAAATTATTTTTTTTGTGGTTTTTCTATCTAAAGTTCGGTTTTAATATCTGGGTATTGTTTAGATTTCTATGGGTTGTACAAATATGAGTTGGGTTTTGATTTGTATAGTGGGATTTTTGGTTTGGGTTTTTAACAAATTGGGGTTCTGACTAGTTTTTGTTCTTCTAAGTAAACTTTTTCGTGCTATGATAGAAACTGGGGAAAACGCGGAGAAAATATGAACCTTCTTTTGGGTGGTTTTGACTGTTGATTTATTTTTTTCATTTTTGACATTAGGCAAAGAGTTTTTGTTGATGTTAATGAAGCATTGTTGGTAATGAAGCTTCTACAATTTACTCTTATAGCCAAATTGAGGACAAGCTTTTGGTTTAAAGGACAGTCAGTTATGGATTGTTAGGTAAAGTTATGCAGTATAGCCTTAAACTTTTCAGGGAGAAATGGAGTGCTTTTTGCCAAATTACTTCGGGGAAAGTAGGCTGACTCCGGGCTTGATACGCAGTTGAATTTATATAATTTTTTTTTAATTTCATTTTAATAGTGTTATGTGTATGCTTTTCTTCATGGGAACTTTTCTGTTTGTATCGATCACGAGAAGTCTAGTGATACTATTGTGGGCGTTCCTAAGAATATGGAACTCATTCTAAATCTGCCAATATTTTGGGAGAAAATTCTTCATTGAAGTATAATTATAATGTTTCAAATTGTTGCAAACCATGATAATGAAGCAATTTCTTTACTGAGTTTGGTAATTATGAGGATATACTTGGTACTTTATTAGTGTAGCAATTTTTGGATCAAAAGGATGCTTTTAGTCCAGGAATCAGTGTATTGTTTGAAATTGTAGGATGAACAATGTGGTCATAGTTTGTGGTTAGGATTTTTGAGATGAATGACTGCATTGTTCGAAGTGGCAAGTAATATTTTTCAATACCCTAACACCCTTAAAACAGGAAAAAAAAAAGAAGTGAAAAAGATTTTGAAGGAGTATAACAATCAAAATTTGGTTGATATGTTTTTTTTTTCCTTTTTTCTCTGGCATTCACTGTTTGTTTGGATTTGAAATTGATCTGTTTATTTCCTTTATGGTGGTGGGATGGAGAGTGTTTCAATGAGTAATAAGCGACAAGTTGAAGAAAAGTAACTTTGATTAGAAACTTAAGGCAATTTTTTCGGATGGTTTTATATTATGGCCTGCTGGATCATGGAAAGTAATTAATGATCCAATATTTGATGTTTTTACATGTTTGAGAGGTGCAGAAAACTATTGCAGCATGTTTTTGATCATGTTATGTAGTGATGACCTACATGTCATGATGAGAGTATATCAAGATTGGATTAAATGTTATTGAGTGGTTTATGTATATCATGGCTCTCAGAAACTTGATATAGTGGTAATTATTTTATATTGTCACCCTAAAGATGGAAGGAGTTTTGAGTTCAAGAACATTTAAGAGATCTAATCTGTATATGATCAAGGAGCTGGGTGTAGTGGCAACAAAAAAATGTTTATGGAAGCTTGGAAGTCTTTTTGAGCCATTAGATGAGTATAAAGTTTTTGTCATTTCTTCTTAAAACACATTTAAAGCTCATTTCAGGTATTTTATATGCAAGCTAGACTTTAAGTCAGTGCATGGTGGGCTTTTTCTATGTGGCTTAAGGTTATTGCTTTTTTGGAAAAGGCTTAAAGTGTAATCAAATTAGAGATGCGTTTAGACTTTAGATTATGATGAATGAGGATAAATTGTCTAATATTCACAGTTGACTTAATTGGGGAATTTTCCAGTTTACTATCATTTATGCATGCTTAGATGGGGCTGAATAGCCGATGAGGTTTGCTTGTTGGGTTTTACTAATTTTTTTTATTTTATGTGGCAACGTTGGAACAATTCTTTTTCTTTGGATGTTCTAGTAAGCTTAGATGTTTTGTTTTAGAATTGTCTATAGAATTTATGAGCAAATGGTTCCTGAAGTTTGAAATTGTTAAGAATTATATTATAAACCTTTCATTTTGAGCTTTAATTGACTTTCTTGCCCACTTATCAGAAAGAATATTCTCTCAGGTTCTTGTTTGGCTCAGTCACAGTTGCTCTAGAAAAAGCTGCTAAATAATATTTATTTGTAAAGAAAAATGTTTTGGCGAAGTCGAGTTTTTTAAGAAACACAACCTAATAGAAATAATTTGAGATAGCTGATATTATTTTTTTTTCTTCATACAAAAGTTTCTTTAATTATATCTATCAACTTTCTACTGCAGCTTTTTTTAGAAGCGCCATGAGCATCAATTTTTGTTTTTAGAAATTTATTTTTAATACTGAAGTAAAGCTGTTTCTTCCAAACACTTGTTTGGTAGAGCTTTAGTTTTGTAGATTAGTGACGCTGTTCTGAAGATGGGCCACAGAAGCATTATATTTTGTTAGTGAAGGGTTATGAGCTCTTTAGTTATAGATCATTTTCCTTGCAAGCCTTTGATGCTTTTTAACTTGCTATAAACTTTATAATTCATTGTTATACTATCGTTTTTGTGTTGTACAATTATATGATCAAAAGTTCCTACTTGGTTCCTTTCAGGTCCTCCTTTCAGTGCTCAGTTTCTTTTCTATGTATTTTGAGTTGTATCTAATCATTATGGTATTCACGAATCTGAAAGATGAATGATTAAATAAAAAAAAGCACATATAGTTGGCACATTATTTAATAGAACATTATTTGGAAAGAAATTAAGCATTGAACTTTCGGAAAAGTTCTGTAAAATTGTCTGTGCCTGAGGATTTCAACTATTGTCAAAGGGCTTCCAGTAGCCCTATAATCTTTTCCAGTAGTTCTCAAAAGGAAGTAGGATTCTCATTTTGGACTGTTTGATATTATTTTAAAAACTATGAACCAAAAGACTTAAATTGTTAAGTAATAGTGCAAAATCGTTGTTTACCGAGTAACAAATAACAATATGAAGAGCTTCACTTTTGTTCTTGTATCCAAGTGTTTATTTCTTTCCTTTGCATTTTGCTTCCTGAAGCAATGGCAATAGTTAAAATGATAACTAAATAAAGTTCATACAACTTGAATATGTGGAGGAGAATCTTGGTACAATTGTAAAGGCCACTCTTTTGTGACGTGGAGGTCATGGGTTTAAGTGAAAAAAGTTCTTGTGTTAATGTCCCAAACTCTACAATGTGAGAGCTTTGTGCATTGGGTTGTCCTTTTTGTTTTTTGGTTCATAAGGAGGAACTGGAGGGAAGCGAGATTCAAACTTTAGATCTAATCCATCCTAAGGAGGGTTAACAATTGCTAGGCCAAACCAACTTGAAAACGTGCTTAATATTTAAGCCTTGACCAGTAAAATGGTTCATAAAAAATAAATGGAAATTTGGCCTTTGGATTTATAGTTTGATAAAGTTTGTTTTAGTCCTCTTTATGTATATATTTTTATAAAATTTAGCATAATTATTTTAAATTTGTGTGGCTGCACTTAACTAATTTTTTGGATCCGTACCTGCCTACTTGTGTTGGTTTGTAAATGCAGATTATTGATCTAAATGTTCAACCCTCGATCTAATTAGCATATATTTGTCAAGGAAATTTTGCTGAATAATCTCTCTCTCTTGATAGTATTACCTTTTGGAAATTTTATAAAATTATATTTAGTAAACAACATTGAAAAAGTTAGAAGCATTATTTTACCTTATACTTTGAAGCAAAAACAAAAACTTGGATATGATGCTTAATTTCTTCCCACATTTTGTTAGTTAATTAGTTAGAATCTTGTGGTAGATGTTATATGATAAATGAGTATTTTTTAGATATAGGATATGTAGAGTGAAGCCATTACAAGTGTTGGGCTGGTTAAAATACTATGTTTCCTAGATCACATATTTACAATAAGGATCTACTTTAAGTCCTCACTCTTGGTTAGTCTTGGATAAACTTACCAAGCATATTCAAGATGGTATCCTTGTGCTACCATTTGCAAATGATATAATTAGTAGATTAGACTTTGGTTGGAGGTAAGTTAAAGCTAGAATTTTGAAGAGAACTTTAGGATGGTTGATGTAGGTTAACTTGGACGAAAACTAAATAAATGGGGTGCAATTTTTTGAAAATATAAGGCTGCATATAATGACCCTCCCCTAGACCCCACAATGTGGGAGCCTTGTGTGCTAGGTTGCCCCTTTTATAGAGAAAAGAGGTGTTAAATCATGGAAAAGCGATGGCAAAACTGATGTTCTTCATTTTATCTTTGTGTCTGCAGTCCAGACAGATCATCCATGAATTTCATTCAGCATTTAATTCCTCTTCTATATACATTTTGCAGAAGTTTATCCTTGGTGGGAGGCTGATATTTGGGCCAGATGCTAGGTCTCTGCTTGTTACCTTATTGCTGATCACTGTTCCTGTTATTATCTTTTGTGTGTTTGTGGCAAGGCATCTTCGGCATGCATTTTCCCCATATAATGCAGGATATGCTATTATGGTGGTAGCAATTGTCTGTGCTATCTATGTAAGTAATCTGAACCTTTTACTTGTAGCTTGAATTCTTTCTTTGAGGTTTTAGAACAACTACTGTCAGGGTGATCACCATGGATGCCAGCAGAGTTAATGGTTCTGTAAGAACTTTATGAACTGCAAGTTATGGATAAGACTACGTGCCAATTTTAATTGTTGAGATTTCTTAACAGTTATTTGTTCTGTCATAAATTTTCTGAACGAAATTTTCATGGGCGTTTATTGAAATTAAATTTTCATGATTTGGAAATAACTAACTTTTATGTTCCAATTCAGTATATAATTGATCTGCATTTTAGATATATATTTTGGTGGAACCTTTAGCGGAACCCTTTCATTTGATCTGGATCACTTGCTGACTTTGAACTGGAAATGAAGTTCTTGTAGAAGTTCGGCCTTCTCTGATCTTGATAAGATTAGGGTAGCCCCTTATAATTTCTTGACATAAGGTCATATGGCAAATGCATTTTTAAAGCAGTATATTATTTGAACTTTTTGTTCTTATTCTTGTGAACTTTTTCTTTTGGGTTGTTTAAGTTTCTATTGATTTTAATAGCATAGTTTATTTTAATAGGTGTTGATTCTTCTTTTCCTCACATCAGCCCGGGACCCAGGAATCATTCCACGCAATTCACATCCCCCAGAGGAGGAGTTCCGCTATGATTCTTCTGTTTCAGCTGAGGTTGGGGGTAGGCAAACACCCAGCCTTCAGTTCCCTCGAACCAAGGAAGTTATGGTTAATGGAATTCCTGTGCGGGTGAAGTATTGTGACACGTGCATGCTTTATCGCCCTCCCCGTTGCTCCCACTGTTCCATTTGCAACAATTGTGTGGAGCGTTTTGATCACCATTGCCCTTGGGTGGGGCAATGCATTGGACTGGTATGTTGTTTTAGCTGATAAACCTGTTTATTCACACTTGTCTGGATGTTTCTTGCTTCTTTTGAGCAGTGTAATGTTAGGAGGCTGACTGTTTTGTATATGAACAGCGCAATTACCGGTACTTCTTTATGTTCGTTTCTTCTGCAACTCTTCTCTGCATCTATGTGTTCTCCATGTCAGCATTATACATCAAGGTTCTGATGGATGATCACCAAGGAACAGTTTGGCAAGCGATGAAAGATTCTCCTCCGTCTGTCATACTAATGGCATATTGTTTCATTTCTCTGTGGTTTGTAGGTGGGCTCACTGGCTTTCACTTGTACCTCATTGGAACAAACCAGGTCTGTTAACTTCTGGTTGCTGTATGATGATTTAACTTGCGCTTGATCTCAATTATTTCCAATCACAGAGCTTGACATTTTTTTTAAATGCATATATATATATATATATATATATATATATATATATATATACATATATATATATATAGAGCTTGATTTAAGTATGATAAAAATTGACCAAGTCTCATATTGATTTTTCTGCTTTTCCAACTTGTGAGTGTTTGGTAAATAAATGAGGAAAAAAATCCACTAATGAAGTATGCTAGTTTCTTCAAAACGTGGGGGGAGAAGAGCACAATTTGCATTTTGTGTAGTATGGAACAAAGATCCATTTTTGTTTAATTCCACAAGTTTTTAGGGGTCTTAACTAATGTACCTTCATATCTTCCAGACTACCTATGAAAATTTTCGATATAGGGCTGACAACAGAATCAATGTTTATAATCGGGGCTGTCTAAGTAATTTTCTGGAAGTATTTTGCACAAAGGTAAAGCCCTCAAAGAACAAATTTCGGGCTTTTGTTCAAGAGGAAGTACCAAGGCCTACTTTACCAAGGACCAGGGAAGCAGAAGCAGAAGATCTAGGTGGAGATCCACGTTTGAAAGTTGAGGATGATCTAGATATCGGTGAAGATCTTTTGAAGATCTCCCAGCGGCGCAATATTGAGGAAATTGACGAGGACATCCGCAGTAGAGGGAGCAATGGCCCACCTCATACTGCCTTGGAGGTTGATTCTATTATGGGTTCGGATCATCGAGCTCCTACGATTCGATCTGACGCTAGACACTCAAGTTGGGGAAGTAGAAGTGGTAGTTGGGAAATTGCACCCGATGTATTTGCTAATTCCACAGTTACTGAAAGCAGAAGCTATGTTACAACAAAAGAAGCTCGCCAATGATGGGGTAATTTGTATAGTTGCCATTGCATGAATGATGTGCAGTCTCTTGGATAGTGTTTTTCCTGTTGTGGGGGTGAAGTTTCATTGATTAGAGCATTGGGAGTGAAATTTACTCCCTTTTAGGCATGAAAGGATGTATTACCAAATTTCTCTCTTCTTTTTGGGTAGTCTAGCACCTTTGGTTTTTAGTTCTGTTTTGGAAAGCAGTCCATAGAAATGTGTCTTTGTAATTATGTTGAGAAGATAATTGAATAGTGTCTTCCGTTTTTCATTCTTTCTTCTCTCTTGGTATTGTTGAATGATGATTTGCAACGTTTGGGACGTGAATGTCTAGTTTTGTTTTTATTTTAGTTGTCGGATATTATTTTATTGCTCAACACACAAGATTATCGAAAATGTCTCCCCTAATTAGCTTTGGGACGTCTTCAGTGATCTATGCGGTGACATTTTGTTCTGTTTATTAACGATCATTTTAGACTGTTTTGTTTTTCATCTCGTCGTTACAAACTTGGTGCGTGCCACTGTATATGTAGATTATCGAATATCTCTCCCCTAATTAGCTTTGAGACGTCTTCAGTGATCTATGCGGTGACATTTTGTTCTGTTTATTAACGATCATTTTAGACTGTTTTGTTTTTCATCTCGTCGTTACAAACTTGGTACGTGCCACTGTATATGTAGACTAATGGAATTAGAGTTAGTTTATGTTTAACAGCCGAAGCTTGACATAAATATTGTTCCTTTTCTTCAGGAGAGGAGAAATTAGACTTCTCAAGGCCTTCTCTCGTATCTTCCTGTAAAAAAGTTGGTTTGTATTTGTACATCTTCTAGAATAGCAAAAATTCAGTTGTTGCCGACACAACGTCAGTTAGGGTCTATTCGAAGAGTCTGCTAGAAAATTGGCCAACAAGTGAAAAAAAAATTTGGTATGTATGGGACGAATTTTAAAATTATCGTTGTTGAAAAAATTTTACCATTTATTAGTTTTAACTTTAACAGAATTAATCTCAGATTATAAAACAGATAAATATACGTATAGTTGTATAAAAAAAAATAAAAGAAGAGTTTGCCAGGAAAGCGGAACACTCTTTTTGCTCGGACAATAAGTTCATTTGTTCCTTCTATGTCTGGTGAGCTCGCAAGTGACGCTCAACAATGTTCTTCTAACATGAATTGACAGCGACTCAAAGCAGCTTCACAGCTTCTTCACACTCTGCACCAGGTACTTACGTGTTCAACGCCAAGTTTTCCTCCGATATTTAAAACAGACTATTTTTTACACGACATGGTTTAAGTGCATTTTCAATCCTAAACTCTGTATTTGGATTTCATTTTGATTGTTTCTGAATTATGGGTTTATAGTCAACCACGTAATGTCGTATCATTAATGAGCAAAACTTAAAAATACAGTTATTGCACAAAACAACAATAAGTGATTGTTGACGTGGTCATCGATTCTTCTCTCCATATGGTTTCTAAAAAGTTTCTGTAAAAGCAAAAAAAGTCGGAGAAACGCAGGAGGTTGTTCCCTACGTAGGCACTCCGATGCTTAAGTCAGCAAATGATTCTTGAGTATTGGGAAGTGTAAAAGCCAGAAGTCCAAAATTAGGGAATAAAGTAATACCTGTGGCTTATTTATAGGCGAATAAATTACCATTACTGCAGAGGTTTCTCGCCGAGCGGGAGGCACACAAGAGGATGTGACACACTTCTACGGAAGATGTCTATCGCAAGCGGGAGGTCATGAAATGGTGCCACATGTATGAGGCGGTAGATCAGGCGACAGGGTCGGATTTGGGAGAGGCTTTGGCGATCTCCTACATGCGGGATAGTACTTGGCGACCTCTCTCGCTGTGCAGGAGAGTGCCTGGCGACCTCCCACCAAATGGGAGTGCATGGTGCACTTTCCCACACAGGAGAGTGCTCTTAATTTTGATAATATTATTATTTTTCATTTGCCATTTGTGTAACCCATATCAATTGCTCCCCAATTCTTTGTAAAAGAACTCAGTCCTTTGCAAAGAATTTTTCAACGGTTGCATATTTACCTT
Source organism: Heritiera fomes (assembly GCA_032173925.1). Taxonomy (NCBI): domain Eukaryota; kingdom Viridiplantae; phylum Streptophyta; class Magnoliopsida; order Malvales; family Malvaceae; genus Heritiera; species Heritiera fomes. Next base: position 15,954,541 of record JAPDPM010000004.1, on the reverse strand, counting down.
TACACGTATCTAAATTTTTCGCTTCATGTATAAGCACTACATCGCGCATTTTTCGCTTCAGGCTTATGTTCATCTGCGGCTTACCTCGCGCATTTTTCACTTCAAGCCCATGTGCTACCCATCTCGCGCATTTTTCGCTCAGGAACTTTTACTACATTCAAGGCTTACCTCGCACATTTTTCGCTTCAAGCCCTTGAGCTTTTTGCTTTCATGCACGACTTACATCGCGCACTTTTCGCTTCAAGTTCATGCGTAGCCTACATTGCACATTTTTTGCTTCAAACTTATTTCTTTGAGTGCATGGCTTACCTCGCACATTTTTCGCTTCAAGCCTTTGCATTTTTTGCCTTCATGCATGACTTAAATTGCACACTTTTTGCTTCAAGTACATGCGTAGCCTACATCGCGCATTTTTCGCTTCAGGCTTTTTGAATTTGCCCATCTCGCACCTTTTTGTACTTAAGGACTTTTTGAATTTCCCCGTCTCGCACCTTTTTGTACTTAGGGACTTTTTAGTTTTGCCCATCTCACACATTTTTCGCTTAAGGACTTTTTCGTTGCCCCTTCTCGCGCATTTTTCACTTAGGGACCTTTTTTTTTGTCTTCATGCATGACTTACATCACGCACTTTTCGCTTCAAGTCTATGCATAGCCTACTTCGTGCACTTTTCGCTTCAGGCCTTTTTTCTTCTTGTGCGTGGCTTACCTCGCACATTTTTTGCTTCAAGCCCTTGCAATTTTTGTCTTCATGCATGACTTACATTACGCACTTTCACTTCAAGTCCATGCGTAGCCTACATCGCGCATTTTTTGCTTCAGGCTTTTTGAATTTGCCCATCTCACACCTTTTTGTGCTTAGGAACTTCTTGAATTTGCTTGTCTTCCACCTTTTTGTGCTTATGGACTTTTTAGTTTTGCCCATCTCGTGCATTTTTCACTTAGAGACTTTTTTTTTTGTCTTCATGCATGACTTACATAGCATAATTTTCGCTTCAAGTCTATGCATAGCCTACTTCGCGCACTTTTCGCTTCAGGCCTTTTTCTTCGAGTGCGTGGCTTACCTCACGCATTTTTCGCTTCAAGCCCTTGCACTTTTTTTGTCTTCATGCATGACTTACATTGCGTACTTTTTGCCTCAAGTCCATGCGTAGCCTACTTCGCGCACTTTTCGCCTCAAGCCAGATATGTTTTTGTATTCCTGTTGTAAGATATGCAATCATGATGACAAAATCAAGAATTATTACTTGATTGCATACTACAAATAATCAACGACAATATGGAATATAAAGGCCAAAATGTTCAAAATAACATGTCTGATATTAATTGAAACTTTAAAATACTAAGGCCTCAAATCTTCCTTATCCATCTTCATATTTGGGGTCAATCGTGGAATGGGTTTCTCTAATCACCCCTTGCTTCATCATTCCCCCTTCTATCTGCTCCCCCCTCTCTTATGTTATTGTTATATTGCCTATTCTGCGGCAAATTATTTCTCCGATTGCGTGGAGAATAGTGGGCTCCCCCATTCCTCCAAAGGTATCTGTCTATTTTTCCTTCTCAAGCCAGTTTTTCAAGTGATTCATTAGCTCCTTACATTTCTTAGTCGAGTGCCCATTCATAGAATGAAAATCACAATAAGAATCTACGTCTCCTCCCATAGTTCTCGTTGCTCTGTTAGGGAATTGTAGTAGTCCTGTCTCTTTTATGGCTGCCATAATCGAGGCTCTAGGCTCATTAAGTTGAGTGTAACTATTGAATTTCAAGTTTAGAGCCTTGTTGGACTTATCTCTACTTTTGTCAACAAATTCTCTTTCCCGTTTCCTTCCTCCTTTGAGATCGTTAGTTTGTACCATTTCCAACACTTCCTCTTGAGTGATGTATTTGTTAGCTTTGGTGAATAATTTCGAGAGTGTTGTTGGCTGATCTACAGAGAGTGACTCTTGTAGCTTCTCAGACTTAGTCCCTTGCAATATTGCTGTTATTGCGACACCGACCTGTAAGTCCCTAACTTCCAAACTTACATCTCGGAATCGATCCACATAGCTTTTTAATGATTCCTTACTTGTTTAAGTGTAAGTAGATAAGTAGGTTCTTTCTTCCTCTGGCTGTTAACTATGAAGGTTTTCAGAAATTCGCTTCGCCATTGGTCGAAGGAAGTGATTGATGCCTCAGCCAGACCATTGAACCACTTCATAGCATGTCCAGTCAAGGTGAGTGAGAAAGCTCTGCACATGATCTCGTCTTCCCACCCGTGGAGCAAAATCAATGCTTCATAATTCTGGATATGATCATAGGGGTCTTTCTTTCCTGAGTATACAACCATTTGCGGCATTTTAAACTTCGGTGGTAAGGGTTTTTCCATAATAGCAGCAAAAAATGGTACCCGCCTTTTCTGACTTTTTTCTGTAGATACTAGCTTCTTTTCTTCCAACACTTATTCTATAATATTTTTCATGTCAATTGCGAATGTAGGATAATTTTCCCCTTTTATTTACTCTGAGATGCATCTTTTTGCATCATTCTTGTGTTCCAAGTGGGGTCAATCTCTGAGTCAGTCCACCAAGCACTTCCTTCGTTGAGACTTGGCTGTGTTCGTCTAGACTCTATCTTTCCAACTCTTCTCACACCTCGCACTGTTTCGGGTCCAATTTGCCATGCTGGAAAGTTCGACATACTCCGCTGCATCTCAAGGGAGCATGTCGCAACCTGGTCACCCACATAAGCTCGCCCACATGTCACAGCATGGTCACCTGTCGCGGCCTGCTCGCCTCCCGCTACTCTCTCGCATGTAGCGTCTCGCCCATATGTCACGGCTCGGCCACCTACTGCAACTCGGTTGCTTGCTGCGGCCTACTCGCCTGCCGCTACTCTCTCGCTTGTATATCGTGTCTCACCCATGAGCAGCGAATCGCCCACCTGTCGCAGCCAGATCGTCTACTGCTCTTTGCTCGCCTGCCGTGGCCTGCACACCTACCGCAACCTGTTCGGCAATTGCTGCATGCTTGCCTATCGCGATGTGCACATCTGTCGCAGCTTGCTTGCTTATCGCGAGGTGCAAGCCTGTCACAATCTAATCGCCTGTCGCTTGAGGCAAATTCAATTGCGGGAAGACCCCTTCGCTCATCTATCCTACGAGGTTCTGTATGGCCTGCGACAGATTCCATTGCGAGAGGACTTCTTTCAACAAATCCACCATGGTCCTCAGTGCCTGGGTCGTTTCCTAGCTCTGCTACCTCAAAGCTTCAAATTTTGCCACAGACACTGTTGTTCTCTCCTCTTCTCTGCTTACCAATGGCCTCTTGCGGATTGGTAATTCAAGCGAACTCACAGACTTCTCCTCACTCCCATCTCTGACAGTAGTAGATCTTGTTCTTACCATCTTGAAAGTTTTGATTGGCTTTTATTTCGTTTCCCACAGACGGCACAAATTGTTATTGCACAAAACAACAATGAGTGATTACTGACGTAGTCGTTGTTTCTTCTCTCCACATGGTCTCCAAAAAGTTTTTGTAAAAGCAAGAAAAGTCAGAGGAACGCAGGGGGTGGTTCCCTACGTAGGCACTTCGATGCTTAAGTCAGCAAATGATTCTTGAGTATTGGGAAGCGTAAAAGCCAGAAGTCCAAAATTAGGGAATAAAGTAAGGATTTATATATGATGTATTGACAGTGTATAATTTCTATACACTGTTAGTGCACTAGAGGTTGACACCTCATCAATAGGCCTTTATATGCAAATATAAATAAATTTTTTTAATTTGCCCATAAGGGCCTATTGATGAGGTGTCAACCTCTGATGCATTGACAGTGCATAGAAACTATACACTATCAGTGCATCATATACAAACTCATAAAAATAATACTTGTGGCATATTTATAGGCGAATAAATTATCATTACTGCAGAATAATTACATGGGGGTAATTTCATCATTTTCAAGAAGAATTTTGTTCCCAATACGAGACTAACACGTCAAATTCGTGTGGCAGAGGTATGTCGTCGAGCGGGAGGCACACAAGAGGATGCGACACACTTCTACAGAAGATGTCTATCGCAAGCGGGAGGTCATGAAATGGTGCCACGTGTATGAGGCGGCAGATTAGGCGACAGGGTCGGATTTGGGAGAGGCTTTGGCGATCTCCTGCATGCGAGATAGTACTTGGCGACCTCTCTCGTTGTGCGGGAGAGTGGCGACGACCTCTTGCTATGCGGGAGAGTGCCTGGCGACCTCCCGCCAAATGGGAGTGCATGGTGCACTCTCTCGCACGGGAGAGTGCTCTTAATTTTGATAATATTATTATTTTTTATTTTTCATTTGTGTAACCCATATCAAATACATAAATTTTTAAAAATAAATTTAAAAATTTCATTAATATTTACATTTAAGAATTTATGCATTTTTAGGTTTTGTTTATTAATGTAGTGAAATTATGTGGTTGATTGAATCTTTTTATAAGAATGCTATTATAGCCATTTTATCAAATTTTGTATAAAAACTGAAGAAAATTACAAATTAATATAACAGATCTATTACTATTATTCTTTGCTACCAAACTAAAATATATTTATTAAAAAAATAACTTTTAAAATTTTTAAAAATGAAACAAAAGTATAATTTTTCCCATAGTTTTAAAAATTCAACTTAAAATTAGGGAAGAATAATACTTTAGTTTCCTTCTCTGTAATTTTATATATTTTATTTCGTTTTTAATAATACCTTCTAGCATGATAGCAAATAGTAATAATTCTGCGCTTATTAACCTGGTTTTATTTCCTCTATCAAAAACTTATAAAATTAAATTTTGATAAAAAAATATAAAATTAAATCTTATAAAAAATAAAACTGGAATTTTTTTAAAAAAACAAAAATTGAAATACACAAAAATAAATATTAATTAATAATCCTAAAATGTACTTTCGGTAAATTATTTCTAGTATAATTTGAAACTCTCTAAAATTATGCCAATCTATCACCACTAACTTTTTTTTATTACTATGATCTCTTGATAAAATATTTTATTAAAAATAATCCACTCAAAATCATTTAGCAAATGAATTTAATTCACTTACTATTTATGTTTAAAATTATAGTTAGGATATAAACATTATTAATTAAGTCCACTAATATATACAAGCTTTTTGTATTTTTTTTGAGAAAATAAATGTCAATCACAGGAGGGTCGAAATTATTTATATATATTTCATTTCTTTCTTGTTCGTTAAAAAAGAATTAGCTTTATTTTTAATAGGATTTAAATTTATATATTTTTTTACAAAATTTATAAATATTAGAGAAATATAATTTAATAAAATAAAAATAGAAACAAAAATAGAATCAAAGAATGAATAAAAAATTATTACATTTTGTTCACACACGAAAAAAATTTACTTGAAAGGGTATTAATTTGATCCTACGTTACATATTTAATTAGATGGTCATAATTAATCAAGGAGAACATAGCACTGTCTTTTTTCTTTTAACTAGTAATCCTTTTTTTGTAACAAAAAAAAAACTAGTAATCATTTTTTTGAATATTTAAGTAGTAATCCAAAAATATGGGGTTATATGATATAAAAATAAGAGAGATTAAGCTAAGCAATTAATCTATCTTTTATTATTGTAGTCTAAAAATTATATGAATTATAACTAGGACTATTGTTGTATCTATCGTCAGTAGAATTTTTTAATTCTACAAGCGAGGTTAGGATGATAACATGTGTCCTATTTTATTTATTTATTATTTTTTTAATATTCTTAAAGGACACATATCATTACCCTAATATCGCTTGTGGAGTTAAAAAAAGTTACACTGATGGTGGATAGGATAATAATCTTTATAACTAAATTTGATTTTTTAATGCCTAATCGAATGTTTTGACATGAAATATAGTAAATTCATGGACATATATATATATATATATATATATATATATATATATATATATATATATATATATATATATATACTTCTAACCATCAGTGATTAATTTTTATACTAACAAGTGGTTGTAAGAAATGTAAGTAGACTTAGATGTTGTTTGCTAAACTGGAAAATTAAGTGCTGAGAAATTAAGTACTGAATCTAATAAGTATTGAATTTGAACTATGAAAACTGTTTGGTATTTCACTGAAAATTAAAAACTGAATATAAATTTATTGTTAGATAACAATGAATGTTAAATTTTGAAATTTTGTTATTTTACATCTTTACCCTTATTTTCATATTATTTCAAATAAAATCAAATTTTTTTATTGATGTCTTCTATTTTATACTATTTTATAATACAAGTATAAAATAAAAGGAAAAATATAACTATAAAATTCAAAAACATCATAATTTTTTTTAAAAAATTTAAATATAATAAAATAATTTTTTAAAATAAAAAACTTGAATCACGTTTAAATTAAAAAAGCATTACAAATAAAAGTCGATGGATCATTACTTCTTCAAGCAATGATCTGTAAAATAAAACAAAACAAAAAACTTTGGATATCAATGATAATTGAAACATCAAAATAACAAAAAGCTGAAAAAAAAGGTAATATGCGCCATTATATGATGTTTAGGGCTGTAGTATATCAACCTTCAGATCTTCAAAGTCTTCAACTCCAAAATTGAATCAAACCAAATTATCCTCTAATAGTAAAAGAATAATGGTAGAGAAACGTTAAGTATGTACAAAAACTTGATGAAATAATAATATAACGTTGAGTCTGGTTAGAGTTTGTATGTAACATGATCAATGAATAGATAATTATGTAAATTTTTTAAGATAAAATAGTGAAATTTATTTTATTTTTATGGATAAAGTGGTTGAAAATTTCTAAATTAAGTGATAAGTAGGTGTTTATCTACTTATTTTATTCAATGCTTTTTCATTGAAAATTTTCTTTTAAGTTGATTTTAAAATATATTATCAAACATATTGAAAATATTAAATCATTGAAAATTTTCAATGGTTTAATAAACAATACCTTATTCTTTAAGTATTTGGATATGGTTCGAACCTTGAAGTCGTTACTATTGTGAAGGTTTTACCGTTTATCACTCTAGACCCGAAGTACCTTGGGCCCGAAGTAAATCAAATTTAAAGGGAACAAAAAACACCAGTAAAGTAGTATCACACTTGTAACAAGATTGCCAAATTTATATAGGTACCCTAAAAACAAGATGCTATTTATAAATTCGGACGATTGTGGCTGTCATGCCAACTCGACTCTTTCAAAAACAGACTTTCTCCTATTTCTCCATAAAAAGAAGCAACTATGAGAAACCTTAGCATCAATACATCCATCCGAAAATAAAATAAAACATAGCAACATCAACCCTTTCAAACAATCACAATAATGGCTCCTCAACGTCATTTCATCGTATTTTTAACAATCTTCTTCTCTGTCTATATCCTCTCTCCTTCACCATCAATGATAGCGGCTTCTCCAGAATTAGCAACCAAAGTATGCAGCGGCAAGTCAATCTTGAACCGTGATTTCTGCTTGAAAGCTCTTGCCGATCCCAAAGCCGCTGCTGCGAATGACCTGAGCCAACTTACGAAGGCTGTCATGAACTCAGCAGTATCAAATGCTCAAGCTACGCTCAATCTCATCACCGAAATGTCTAAGAACCCAACTTCACCAGAGGGCCTGAAAGCTTTGAAAACTTGCGAGGATATCTATAGATATGCTGTGAGATCGTTTGGAATGATATATGCGGAACTAAGTGAAGATGCAATGAGCGCAAACTATGATGTTAGCGTTATTGGCCCCGAAGCTGATCGATGTATCAAGGCTTTGGCAGCTGCAAATGTTAATGCTCCCAAAATTACTGATGGAAATCGGAATTTGCGGTATTATTCTTCAATGGGAGGTGAAATAACAGCAACTTTGAATTAGGCGTGAGTCTGCATTCGGATAAAAAGGAGCCAAATAGAAATAAAATAAAGGGAAAAAAAAGAAAAAGAAAAATTAATGTGTAGATGTATGGTCTTGTTTTTTATTACAGGAAAATGAAACGGTGTCAATTGTTGTTGCATTGGTTTATATTGCAAATTATAATTTTGCACAAGAAAGTATTTGCCATGATCTGTTAAGTAATAAAATTTTACAAAGTTGATTGTTACGTTCTGATATATTTTGGTTGAATAATTGATTATAATATTGACCATATATATATATATATATATATATATATATATATATATATATATATATTGAAAAGAGATCAACTTAGGTCGGTGTACACTACCTCCACAAGAAAGTTTATCCAGGCAAACCCGGTCGCGGCAAAGATAAGTGAATATAACGCTTCTTCACTTCAACCACACTCTCACTCGCTCAGCTTCACTCTACTTTTTCCATCCAAATCCTGATAAGCAGAGGAGGTCTGCTAGAGTTCCAAAGAGAAACCCGAAGTATTTGGCGTACGTGGGGTCCAGTGGACGTGCTAATATGGAGATCATGGAGCTTGATTAATATTTCTTGCTTGCTGTTAATATTTTCCTGCTTTATGTTCCTTTATTTTCGTTAGAATAAGTCAAGTTAGTGGTTGGGAAATGCCACTTATGTGGGAGGGAGTTTTACTGGCCATATGTGTTGGTTATAGTGGGTCTATAGGATAGGAGATTTTTGCCTTTTATTTAGGAGTTAGTTAAAAATGATTTATATTTAAACTCTGCTACAATCATGTAGAAAGTTATGAGTTGTTTCAAAAAAATTCAGTGGTTTGTTCTTGTCCAAAGAAGAGCAAAAACTTCAGTTATAGCTACTGATTGGGACCTAATAGTGGTATCAGAGCTGTAGACATCATTTTTGTCCGGGTCTTTTTCAAACATTTTTAATTAATTAGTTTATATATATTTTTTATTTTAGATTTAGAAATTTTGATTCTGACTTTTTTATTTTCGAAAAAAAATAAAAAAAAGGAAAAAGGAAATCAGAATTAATTTTGATAGGAAAGTAAAATTAAATGAGACCATTAAAAGATGAAAAATTAATTTGGATTTGGTGGAAAGAAAAATCAAAATTAATATCGGATAAGATATAAAATTTCCTGAAAAAGATTGATTCTTGATTTTTTTTTGAACTTCCTAAAATAAAAGAAGATCTAGGTCTATTTAAACAAAAAAAAAATAAATAATAGGGGGCGGGGAAAGGCACAAAAAAAAAAAAACCTATAGGGGAAACCCTAGAAAAAACCTAGAGAAGAGGATAGACCCGAGAAAGAAGAAACCTAGTTGGAGAAGAAAAAAAAAACCCTAGCTAGGGCCACCTTCATCATCTTCCCTGCACTATTGCCCATCACCGTGGGTTTCATCACTTTTTGGCTTTCACCTACTGCCACTATACCAAAGCAAGCTTCCCTTCACCTTGCATACGGTTCAGGAGGCTGCTTCATCACCATCACTGCCCAGCCCATAACACCATCATTATCTTCGTTGCTGCCTCTTCTGCTTGTTGCAAAACCACCATCGTTCCTGCCACCTTTGCACCGTCCAAACCGAAACACAGCCCCTCTGCCTCATTAAGCCTGTACACAGACCATCCATCATCATCACTGCCAAGTTTTCACCCTCTTAAGCGTAGCCACATCTCGCTTACACCCCTCTCACACTATCCCTTTCCTGCTTTTCCTTACCGCAACCACTTGTCGCACCCCTGCTGCTGCACTTCACCGCTGCTTCGAGTCTACTACACCACGCCATCTGCTGGTGCAGCATCTTTGCTTTACGCCACCACTACCTTACTGTCTAAGACATGCCTCTAATATCCCCGACTCTGCCCATTATCACAAAGCTGTTGTGGAGTTGTGGAGGAGTTTGTTCTGTTGGAAAGCATAAAACAGAACGTGAACTAGAGGAAATAACGAAAAGCCACCAGCCCGCTTATCTTGCAGTGCTACTGCAAGGTTCTCTATTCTTCCGTAGCTGCTGCCACGCCTCACGCCACTGCTGCTTTGCCGGTTGTATCATCCGCACGAGCCAACTTGATTCACCCAATTAAGAAGAACGTGAACTGCAGCCGGAAAAGAAAAGAAAGAAAGCCATAAAGACAAGGACGTGAGTTGTGGCAGGTAAGTTTTGTTTCAATATATTAATTAATTCATTAGTTTATTTAATAGGATTTATTTGATTAATTGGTTAATGAATAATTAATGGGTATTTGTTAATCACTTAATGTTTTGATAGTTAAATGTATGATAATAATAAGTTGATAATTTAATAGTTGGGTAATTTAATAATAATTTAAATTGATTTAATAATTGTAGATATGTAAGATAATTAAGAATTGATAGATAAGATAAAATTAAATTAAATAAAAATATTAATTAATGATTAAAAGATAAATATAGATTATTCCGACGACGGAACTCTAAAAGAACTACGCTTAAGTAATACCTTTAGAGATCTTGAGGTGAGAAAAATTCTATTCAAGGCCTCACCAGCTCAATGGAGGATCTAAATAAGATTTTCAATAACAAATAATTTATATTCATTTTAAAAATAAATTTATTACAATAAAAACAATTAATTACAAAATTAAAAAAGATATTAATGGTTCGTAAATAACAAAATAAGAGAGGAAATAAATAAAGTAACTAAAATTACATATTAAAATAATAATGAATGCGAATATGAATTACTCTAATGATAAAATATCAAGAAAATTACGTTTAAGTATTTTTCTTGAAAATTTCTAGGTTACAAAATTCTCTCAAGGCCTCACCAGCTTAATGGATGGTCTAAAGAGGGTTTTCGATAACTAATGGCTTATATTAGTCTAAAAATAAAATAAGACATATTATGAAAATTAAAATAATTAGTTACAAAGATAAAATATAAAGAAATATTAATAATTCAATAATACTGATAAATAAGAAATAATGATAATAAATGATAAAATAGGATGATAATAGTTAATAATAATTATCGAGATTTAGTATTGATTATTCCGATGATAAGATTCCAAAAGAGATTATGCTTAAGTAATACTTGGGAAATCTTTAGGTCAAACAATTTCTTTCAAGATCTTACCAGCTTAATGGAAGATGTAAAAGGAATTTTTGAGAAAATAATTCATATTCATTCTCTAATAAAATAAAATAAAGTAAGCATTAATAAAATAATAAAAATACAATAGAAATAATAAAAATGATAAGATAGCAAGAACAAATTAGATAGGAGTCAAAATTAGAATTTTTCTTCATAAAACATTAAAATGAATCCGACGACGGAGCCTCTTCAAGCAAGTCACATAGTACTACTTGAATACTCTTGAGGTGAAGAGAATTTTTTAAGCTATCCCACCAGCTTAATGGAGGATGCTTAGAAATATTTTCTAATATGTAATTATTGAACTTAAGATTAACTAAGGCAAATTTGAGATAACCTAAATTTAGTTGGTACCATTTTAGAATAGGCGTTGTGAGGGTGTTAATCCTTCCTCACACGCAACCATACTCCCGAACCTTAAATTTGAGATGTAGACCAATCCTTATCCATAGTTTGAATAGGTGACCAATCACACCTAGGTAGAATGGTTGGTGGCGACTCCATAGATTTTGTGTCTAGCTATTAGGTTTTCTCTAAAACTTAATACGTTATGACAGTTTGGCGACTCCACTGGGGATATAAGAGAGTCAGACCAATACTTATTTTTAGGTTATCTTAGAATTTGCTTAAGAGATCTTAATAGAAAACGAACATTAAATGAAACATTATTCCTTCATACACACACATCACTTTGCATTAGCATACATAAGCCCTCGACCCGGGCTCGGTCCTTTTTAGGATGGAGTAAAGTACCTACGCTCTCGTGAGGTAATACCTCCGCAATGGCTAGCGAAATACTCCCACTCAAATAGAACCTTTCCGTTTGTAACCTGTGATAGGTGAGGATTGGGTGCCTTGCTAGTCCTATGTGGACGATAGTGAGGAACAATTTGAGAACCTTTAGAATTCTTACTTATCCAAACCAAGCATATAAAGAAACCTAAGAGACCAACTTAGGTTAGAGCCATGTCAACTCATCATGTAGAGATAACCAAGGATTAGGACACATGAAGGAAAATTTTTTTCTTTTCAAAAAATATAATATTAAAAAATCAAAATAAAGAAAATAAAGAGATGAAATGTGTCTGTTCATCACATGAGGCTTTCCTTTGAATTTGCGATGCATAACATGTCCATTTGAATATTGCACCTATACATTTAGACATTTTTGGCCATACATAAATTGAGCATGCATCTCATGCATAGGTTTGTATGTGCATATCATGGCATCTTGACTTAGACTATGGTAATAAAGGTGAGAAGATAGCTTGGTCATCAAAATTGATAGCCACCCATACGATAATTGTTTGCAAACAAGAGTAATGGAGAATGAGCAATTGACACAAATTGATGGAATAGAAAAGGTGCAACAAGAGATTGTCAGGGCCCAAAAAGAGTCTAGAGAACAATTGGCCAAGATGACGGAGATGATGATGAGCTTGGCAAAAGGGAAGGGAGTTGATGAAGACACTAACTTTAGAGTAGAGCCACAAATGAGGGACCCCATCAAGCAAGAAGAGCTTCGAAGGGAAGCGATTGAACTAGGTTCTCATGAGGGGATGCATCGTATGTGTGATACGTTAGAAGAGAGACTGAGGGCCATTGAAGGGAGCACTATTTATGGAAACATTGAGTTTGGTTCCTGATTTGGTGTTACCCGCGAAATTCAAAATCCCCAACTTTGAAAAATATGATGGAACTAAATGCCCATTAGCCCATATTACAATGTTTTGTCGAAAAATGGCAGGGCATACTCACAATGAAAAGTTGCTAATCCACTATTTTCAAGATAGCCTTACTGGGTTCGCAGCAAGGTGGTATGTCCAATTAGATAGATGACACATCCATTCATGGAAGGATCTTGCGAGGGCCTTCATAGTTCAATATCAACATGCAAAGGATATGGCGCCAGATCGATTGTTCTTACAGAATATGGAAAAGAGGGCTACTGAAAGCTTTAGAGAATATGCTCAGAGATGGAGAGACATTGCTGCTCAGGTTCAGCCTCCCCTTATGGAGAAAGAGATGACAATTCTGTTTGTCAATACACTTAAGGCTCCATACTACGAGAGAATGATTGGAAATGTCACCAAAAACTTTGCAGATATGGTACTCTTTGGTGAGATGATCGAATATGCTACAAAAAGCGGGAAGATCGAATGGGCAAATACAATGAGAGGCGCAACATTCGATAATGAGAGTCAAGATGTTCAGGCTGTGGCTAATGAAAAGCAGTATGAAAGTTATACCTCATATTACCCATACCCCATGCAACAATCCCACCACCCTTGTCCATATCCTTATCAGTCAATTCCTCAAAATGGTTTTCAACCTAACTTTTGACCTCAATCACTCTCCACCTTACCAAATAATCTAAGGAGGCCAAGAAACGGTGTAGAGAGATTGCCAATTCCAATTTCTAAACTATTGCCTTTGTTAATAAAGAACCAGTATCTGGTGCCTATGCCTTTAAAAACAACTCCAAACCCAGCAGCAAAAAGTTATGAACCAAATAGCAAATGTGAATATCACATGGGGCAATTGGGCATTCAATAGAAAAGTGTAGGCAATTGAAGGAAAACATTGAAGAACTCATCAGTGTGGTGTCTTGACTCAAGAGCTTATTGAACAATGGATGTTTGCTTCTCCATAAGCCAAGTTTCCTATGTGTAATTTGTGGATGTGAGATGTTCTCAAGAATCTTGAAATTTGCATCAAGTTGTTTTGAAAAGCTTTTCATATTTTTCTTTCCAAGTAGATGAAATAAAATAATTTTGAAAACATTGGCGATTGTTATTGAGAATGAATAGATCTAGTCATTACATTACATTTCCAGTATGCTTTCCGATTCAATGAAAACTTGGAATCCATAAAGACAAACAAGCTCGAAATTCATTCATTTTTGCTTACCATGATGAACTTTTGAAGTCAATGATCTTCGTTAAGGTAATGAGCAATGAAATGATTGATGAATTTACAAAACTTTTGAATTGTTTTGAAGGATCAATTCATGAAGCATTCTCTTAAGAACTTTGTATTGGGAAAATTGATAGATGTTAAGGCCAAGCTAAGAGTCCCAAACACATCAACCTAAAATTCTTTCTCATAACTTGAACTCTCTAACTCAAACCATCTTTTGCTATATCTTGAGGCAAAATGATTAAAAGAGCCGAGCTTTTGATAACCTCAACATCTGTTAATGGCCATTCTTAATTTGATTGATATCCTTTTTCCTATTTTAAACCATGATAAGGAAAATTGTTGCATAAGACCTTCATAAAGTTGAGTTGATACATTCTGGGCATGAGTTGTGAAAAAAAAGAAGTGAAGAAAGAAGGAAGTGAAAAAACAAAAGAAGAAAAGAAAAGAAAAATTGATTGTGAAACCATGCATGAGGGATATTCAAACGATTTCAAAAGCAAAATAAAATTTTCACCTTGAGGATTGGTTTTCAATAGAAGTGTCAATATTTGATATGACAAATGGCCATCTTTCATATTCCTATTACTGAAATGAAATCATCCCTTTGTTACCCCTCTTGAGCCTATTGATTTCTTTCTAAATGAACCTTGACCAAGGATCACCCTCCACATTGGAGAGGCAAATACATCAGAGGAGTTTTAGAAGCATTAGTGATTGGTCTTATGTCAAATGCAAGAAAATGATGTCCTATGTTAAGGGGCAAATGTGAGAAGAAGGATATGTGAAGATGGAAATCAATATGAAAAAAAACAAGAAATTGAAAAAATGAAAAGGTAGATGTGAAAAAAAAAGAAAAGAAGGAAATGAATGAGAATAAAATGTTGGAAAAGAAAAACGAAAATGCTTCGAAGAGTGGGAAGGACAGATGTTCACAATCGAAGAAATGATCCTTGGTTCGATAAACCTTGAAAACACTTATTTTGGGCCTATTTATCCATTCTTTGAAAACCCTAAACCTTGGCCTACGGTACGTGCTTAAAAGTCCATTTTGATCAAATAGAGATGCTTGTATTGAAAAGCTTTTCTTTGAGAAACCATCATCATTATTTTGTTTGGAATGAAATTTGAGTTCTCAAATGCATGGTAGAATAATCAATAAAAAAAGAAAAAAGAAAAAGGAAAAAAGAGAATGAAGCTCTAGGGTGAAAACCCATGAAAGGGCAGTCTAGAGCAAATTTGAAAAAACTCAAGGCCATTGTTTGTGACTATGCTAAGGCAATAACAAGAAAGAAGAAAAACCAGAGGAGTGATGCTTTCAGTCAAGACCTTTTGAGAAATTCAAAAACCATCACCTTGAAATTTTGACTTGAGATTTGTATCTTTGGTTTCCTTACCCCGAAATTTGAGCCATCACAGCTAGTCTTGACATTTGTTAAAGTCCACGTATCAAGAAATTAAAAGAGTGCTAAAATGGATTGTGTTCTGTGAAAGTTATTTTTACAAAAGGAATTTTGATTTTCAAGGAATTTGTTTCATTTGTGAGCCAAGATTGAAGAGACATTGATCAATAGAACCTTTCTTGATAACCAAACATCCTTGATGCACCAAATCAGTACATTTATTCAACTAAACCAAGTTGTGACTCATTCTATTTGTTCTCAATAGTAATCACCAATTTTTAAGAGATTTAAATGTCAAATGTTTTTTACTTTGGAAAGTTATTATGTGGGGCAATTTTCTATTTTCAAAAAGAAACTTGAAGAAGTGAAAAATGAGAGTTTTGAGATTTTATGGGGGCAAGTTCTTGTTTTAAAGAAATCAAGTGTGGTGATGATGTTTTTAAGACTATTCTTGGGGCAATCTTTGGTTGTTATGAGAGCATGAATCTTCTGGAAGATATGAGAAGTGGTGAAGTGTTCTTGTGGGTAGTTTGAGATGATTTTGTTGTTATGATTTGGATTGATGAATTTTAAGTTGATAAGAATTGCGAGGCAAGAAGAAAACTAAATGAATAATGATGATGGGGCAATGGGAAGACTGAATGAGTGATGATTGCTAAAAGAAAGAAGAATTGTGGGGCAACAAGAAGACTGAATAAACGACGATGATAGGGCAAGTGATTTTAGGATTGCTAAATTTGAAGAAAGAAGAATGATGAGGCAGCGAAAGATTGAATGATAAGGCAAAAAGAAGATTGAAGGATGATAAATTTTTGAAGAAAGGAATAAGGTAGACTGATGATGTGACTTGGTAAGGCATTGTTTATCATTTGCATTGCATTCATGACATGCATGGCATTGCATTCCATTACATGCATTTTGACACAAAAAAAATAATAAATAAAGGTTTGTTTGTTAAGACAATAGGATAAAAAAGGGTTCTGAAAGACTAGATGACTAAAATTTTGAAAATTTTTTGTAAAAAACAAAAAGAGAGAGAAAAAGAAAAAAATCAGAAAATGTGAGAAGGATTAGGAATAAGATGTGATAAAAAAGGTTCTGAAAGACTAGATGACTAAAATTTTGGAAAATTTTTTTAAAAAAAAAGAAAAAAAAGAAGAAAAAGAAAATCAGAAAATGTGAGAAGGATTAGGAATAAGATGTGACAAAAAAGGTATAAATTTTGAAACAAAAATGTTAAAAATTTGGAAAGAAAGAGGAAACTAAAAGGTATGGATATGATGGGATAATGAAAAAGGGATTGAAAGATTTGATGAGATGAAAAAATGTGATAGAAAATAACAAAAAGAAGAAACTGGAATGATAAGATAATCTAGAAGATAGATTTGAAATGATGAGATAAGATCAAAGCCTCTAGGTACAATCATCTATAAGACCTCCGAGCATGATTCATTAAAACCTCCGGGTACAATATGTAAGACCTCCGGGCATGATTCACTAAAACCTCTGGGTACAATCTATAAGACCTCCGAGCATGATTCATCAGAACCTCCAGGTACAATCTGTAAGACCTCCGAGCATGATTCATTAGAACCTCCGGGTACAATCTATCAGACCTCCGGGCATGATTCATTAGAACCTCTGGGTACAATATGTAAGACCTCCGGGCATGATTCATTAAAACCTTCAGGTACAAGCTGTAAGACTTCCGAGCATGTTTCCTCAAAAGATGAGAAAATTTAAAGTTTCAGGGCCTTCCTAGTCGAAGGAGCACTTTCAGATGAGAAAATTTAAAATTTAAAGTTTCAGGGCCTTCCTAGTCGAAGGAGCACTTTCAGATGAGAAAATTTAAAGTTTCAGGGCCTTCCTAGTCGAAGGAGCATTTTGGAGATCTTCCTAGTCGAAGGAGCATTTTGGAGATGAGAAATTTAAAGTTTCAGGGCCTTCCTAGTCGAAGGAGCATTTTGGAGATGAGAAAATTTAAAGTTTCAGGGCCTTCCTAGTCGAAGGAGCATTTTGAAGATGAGAAAATTTTAAAGTTTCAGGGCCTTTCTAGTCGAAGGAGCATTTTGGAGATGAAAAATTTAAAGTTTCAGAGCCTTCCTAGTCGAAGGAGCATTTAAGAGATGAGAGAATTTAAAGTTTCAAGGCCTTCCTAGTCGAAGCAGCATTTTAGAGATGAGAAAATTTAAAGTTTCAGGGCCTTCCTAGTCGAAGGAGCATTTTTGAGATGAGAAATTTTTAAAGTTTCAGGGCCTTCCTAGTCGAAGGAGCATTTTAGAGATGAGAAATTTTAAAGTTTCAGGGCCTCCCTGGTCGGAGGAGCATTTTCATGATGAAAACCAATTTCTTTTAGAATAAGTAAATATCCACAAAAAAAAGGGGGAACAAAACAAAAAAAAATTGAAAAAAAAGAAAAAATAATAAAATGAATGCGGAAAAAATGGATGTCTATGTCTTTGCACAATTACTATTTCATAGCAAATGTACAAAGAGGGGCAACTGTAGACACCATTTTTGTCCGGGTCTTTTTCAAACATTTTTAATTAATTAGTTTATATATATTTTTTATTTTAGATTTAGAAATTTTGATTCTGACTTTTTTATTTTCGAAAAAAAATATAAAAAAAAAAGGAAAAGGAAATCAGAATTAATTTTGATAGGAAAGTAAAATTAAATGAGACCATTAAAAGATGAAAAATTAATTTGGATTTGGTGGAAAGAAAAATCAGAATTAATATCGGATTTAATATCCGATTCTTGAGATATAAAATTTCCTAAAAAAGATTGATTCTTAATTTTTTTTGAACTACCTAAAATAAAAGGAGACCTAGGTCTATTTAAACAAAAAAAAATAATAGGGGGCGGGGAAAGACACAAAAAAAAACCTATAGGAGAAACCCTAGAAAAAACCTAGAGAAGAGGAGAGACCCGAGAAAGAAGAAACCTAGTTGGAGAAGAAAAAAAAAAACCCTAGCTAGGGCCACCTTCATCATCTTCCCTGCACTATTGCCCATCACCGTGGGTTTCATCACTTTTTGGCTTTCACCTACTGCCACTATACCAAAGCAAGCTTCCCTTCACCTTGCATACGGTTCAGGCGGCTGCTTCATCACCATCACTGCCCAGCCCATAACACCATCATTATCTTCGTTGCTGCCTCTTCTGCTTGTTGCAAAACCACCATCGTTCCTGCCACCTTTGCACCGTCCAAACCGAAACACAGCCACTCTGCCTCATTAAGCCTGTACACAGACCATCCATCATCATCACTGCCAAGTTTTCACCCTCTTAAGCGTAGCCACATCTCGCTTACACCCCTCTCACACTATCCCTTTCCTGCTTTTCCTTACCGCAACCACTTGTCGCACCCCTGCTGCTGCACTTCATCGCTGCTTCGAGTCTACTACACCACGCCATCTGCTGGTGCAGCATCTTTGCTTTACGCCACCACTACCTTACTGTCTAAGACATGCCTCTAATATCCCCGACTCTGCCCATTATCACAAAGCTGTTGTGGAGTTGTGGAGGAGTTTGTTCTGTTGGAAAGCATAAAACAGAACGTGAACTAGAGGAAATAAGGAAAAGCCACCAGCCCGCTTATCTTGCAGTGCTACTGCAAGGTTCTATATTCTTCCGTAGCTGCTGCCACGCCTCACGCCACTGCTGCTTTGCCTGTTGTATCATCCGCACGAGCCAACTTGATTCACCCAATTAAGAAGAACGTGAACTGCAGCCGGAAAAGAAAAGAAAGAAAGCCATAAAGACAAGGACGTGAGTTGTGGCAGGTAAGTCTTGTTTCACTATATTAATTAATTCATTAGTTTATTTAATAGGATTTATTTGATTAATTGGTTAATGAATAATTAATGGGTATTTGTTAATCACTTAATGTTTTGATAGTTAAATGTATGATAATAATAAGTTGATAATTTAATAGTTGGGTAATTTAATAATAATTTAAATTGATTTAATAATTGTAGATATGTAAGATAATTAAGAAATTATAGATAAGATAAAATTAAATTAAATAAAAATATTAATTAATGATTAAAAGATAAATATAGATTATTCCGACGACGGAACTCTAAAAGGACTACGCTTAAGTAATACCTTTAGAGATCTTGAGGTGAGAAAAATTCTATCCAAGGCCTCACCAGCTCAATGGAGGGTCTAAATAGGATTTTCAATAACAAATAATTTATATTCATTTTAAAAATAAATTTATTACAATAAAAACAATTAATTACAAAATAAAAAAAGATATTAATGGTTCGTAAATAACAAAATAAGAGAGGAAATAAATAAAGTAACTAAAATTACATATTAAAATAATAATGAATGCGAATATGAATTACTCTAATGATAAAATATCAAGAAAATTACGCTTAAGTATTTTTCTTGAAAATTTCTAGGTTACAAAATTCTCTCAAGGCCTCACCAGCTTAATGGATGGTCTAAAGAGGGTTTTCGATAACTAATGGCTTATATTAGTCTAAAAATAAAATAAGACATATTATGAAAATTAAAATAATTAGTTACAAAGATAAAATATAAAGAAATATTAATAATTCAATAATACTGATAAATAAGAAATAATGATAATAAATGATAAAATAGGATGATAATAGTTAATAATAGTTATCGAGATTTAGTATTGATTATTCCGATGATAAGATTCCAAAAGAGATTATGCTTAAGTAATACTTGGGAAATCTTTAGGTCAAACAATTTCTTTCAAGATCTTACCAACTTAATGGAAGATCTAAAAGGAATTTTTGAGAAAATAATTCATATTCATTCTCTAATAAAATAAAATAAAGTAAGCATTAATAAAATAATAAAAATACAATAGAAATAATAAAAATGATAAGATAGCAAGAACAAATTAGATAGGAGTCAAAATTAGAATTTTTCTTCATAAAACATTAAAATGAATCCGACGACGGAGCCTCTTCAAGCAAGTCACATAGTACTACTTGAATACTCTTGAGGTGAAGAGATTTTTTTAAGCTATCCCACCAGCTTAATGGAGGATGCTTAGAAATATTTTCTAATATGTAATTATTGAACTTAAGATTAACTAAGGCAAATTTGAGATAACCTAAATTTAGTTAGTACCATTTTAGAATGGGCGTTGTGAGGGTGTTAATCCTTCCTCACACGTAACCGTACTCCCGAACCCTAAATTTGAGATGTAGACCAATCCTTATCCATAGTTTGAATAGGTGACCAATCACACCTAGGTAGAATGGTTGGTGGCGACTCCATAGATTTTGTGTTTAGCTATTAGGTTTTCTCTAAAACTTAATACGTTATGACAAGAGCTAGATTACAATGTCCACAAACAAGAAGAGGATAGAGAACCTCAAAGTTGGCTTTGTGGGACTCAAAGATAGCATTGGTAGGATGGAGGTGGGTGTAGCTGATAGGTTACACAAGCTGGAAGAGACCATAAACAAGTTATCATAGGTGATACTCACAAATCAAGGATCAGATTGCAGCAACAATCTGGATTTTTCCTCCGCAAAAGGCAAGAGTCATGTCTATGAGGAAGAAGTTCGTGATGGTTTGGATGAAAGCAGGCCCATGTTTGCATCAAAACCAGCCAAATTGGAGTTCCCCAAATTTGCTGGTGTGGATCTTACAGTCTGGTGCATGAGAGCTGCACAGTACTTTGATTTTCAGGTCACTCTGGAATCGCAGAAAGTTCCTTTGGCATCATTCCATCTTGAAAGCGAGGCTAACGAGTGGTGGTGGTGGCTTAAAGGGGCGTATAAGGATGAAGGTAAGGTGGTGACTTGGGAAAAGTTTATTGAAGAGTTGTGGGCTCGATTTGGACCCCTTGACGGTAAAGATTTTGATGAGGAGTTGTCCAAGATTAAACAAACAGGTACTTTGAGCGACTACCAGAAGGAATTCGAGAGACTTGGTAATCGAGTGTAAGGGTGGACTCAAAGAGCTTTGGTAGGAACATTCATAGGAGGTTTAAAGGCCGAGATAGCTGATGGAATTCGCATGTTGAAGCCTTGTACTCTAAAAGATGCAATAAGCTTGGCCAGAATGAAAGATGAGCAACTTGCTCGGCATCACAAAACATACAAATGTGGGATGAGATGCAACAGAAGAGAGCTTGAGGCTTGTGCTTTAACTGCGATGAGAGGTTTACATCGGGGCATAAGTGCCAAGGGCCAAAATTGCTGTTGTTGGAAACCAATCCAAATGAATTAGAGGAATACAATAACGAGGAAGATGCATGTGATAACCGTAAATTTTTCATTTGTTGGAAATTATTAATATTGGAATATAATATTAGTGGAAGTATATAAGTTGAAATAAATGAATAAAATTATGAGATCAGAATATTAAAAAAGAATTTCGAGAATCAAAGAAGGGACGGATTGAGAAATTCGTGTGAAGAAAAGTTAAATTGGAAATTCAGAAAATAATGAAAAGAGGAAATTTAATTTGGATAAATGGAAATCCAAATTAAATAAGAAAATGAGAAATGAAAGAGAAATATATTTATATAATTATAAATTATATAAATGTATTTTTATATAAAAACATATGTATTGAAATACTATATAGTATATATTAATATACAGAGGTATATATAGACATATATACTATTGTATAAATTTAAATAGTACATATGTATTAAATATAACATTGTATGTATATATAAGTATATACATATTTGAGAAATGTAAATATTAATTTACATTAAAGTTTGAAAATATATATTGTAAATACAATATATATTGCATTATAACATATATATAAATATATATGTAAAGGTTATTTAATTTTAAAGTATATAAATATACATATATATATATATATATACTAGATATATATTTTGTAATACATAATATATATCTTTATATATAAAATATATATAGTACAATACTATATATAAATTAATATTATTATATTTAAAATATATAGTATAAATATAAAGTATATATATTGTTATATTATGTTTATATATAAATATATTACATAAATATAGTATATAGTATATTATATACTAAATAAGGAAAATAGAAAACCAAAAACGGAAAGGATCGGGAAACCCAATCCCTTCCAAGCTAGAGGCCGACGGCGGCAGAGCTGCCACCGCCAGCGAGAGAGAAAGGAAAAGAGTGAAACGCCACCTGCTAGAGGAACGAAAGAGGTAGCTAGTGGCGGGAAAGGAGAAGGAAGGAAGGAAGGAAAATTGGCGGGAAATCGAAAGAGAAGAAGGAAAATAGGAACTGGTGGTGCCGGCCAATTCAACCACCGCCACTGCAACTGAAGCTTCGGCGGAGGAAGAGGAAAGGGTAGGAAGCCACTGGTGAGGTCGACGGCGGCCGAGGAATTAGGAAAGAGAGGGGGAAGAAACTGAACCTAAATAGAATAGATTAGCCGCCGTGCCGCCGAACCAGGCTGAATGGAGCCCATCGGTAGATTCGCCTTGATGCCGGCCAGCTAAGGGGCCATTGAACCGCCGGAGAACTGGCCGCCGGAAAAGAACCGGCCATGAGGGGAGGCTGACCGGTCTGAACCGGTCTGGCCAGAAAAGAAAGAAAAGAAAAGAAAAGAAAGAAAGAAAAAAGAAAAGAAAAAGAGAAAAAGAAAGAAAAGAGGAAAAGAAGAAAAAGAAGAGAGAAAAGGAAATTTTCGAGGTTTGAAAATTTCAGAAATTTTAGAAAATTTCAGTAATTCGAAAAATCCGAAAAATCCAAGAAATTCGGTAAGAATTTCGAAATTATTTTCGAGTATTTAATTTAAATAAATTATGAAAAAATTCTAAATTTTAGAATTTTATTTCTAGAAAAGTCTCTCGATGACCGAGCTGATGGAATTGAGAGAGGCGAACACGGGCGCAACCTTTGAGAGGCTGTCGTTGACCCGAGACAGGTAAGTGAGACATGTACAGCCTATAAGGATATTTGGCACACATGTTTTAAATTATGCATTTAATTTTTATAAATGCTATTGATAATTATTGGTTGGAAAATTATGGTGATTTACCAGTTGAGATTTAAACTGTATTTTTCGTGCAGGAGGCTAGCCAATCGGCAGCTGTTATACTGTCGAAAAATTACCGAAAAATCACTGAAAATCATAATAAATGATTTGATTTCACGAGAAACGGTTTTCAACCATGAAATTCGAGAAAATCGATTAATTTTCATAAAACATGAATATACGGATGATTAATTGTAAAATATTCATGTTTTCGTGAATTGTGGAAATAAAACCACTGAAAATTTTCTCGAAGTGTAAAGTTTCACGTAATATGATATGGAAGATGAAAAGACACAAAGTGAATATTTTAATAATATTTCTTCAAATATTCACTTGATTTCGTAAATAATCTTTATGGTTTCAATTGTGAAATAAGTATTTATAGAAAATTCTATAAAGGTTAATTAAAGGTAGAAAACGGTATTTCGAGACTAGAAGGTCTCCGTATGTGTTTATAGCGAAAACATGGTGACAGGAGTGTTGATTTGGAAAATAAATATTTTAATTTTTCATAAATCATAAAAATAATTGATTTGAATCCCGATAACTTTGAAAACCATGTTTTCGATAGAAAGCACGAAAAAACGTACGTATATGTTTTACGGTGAAAAAGGACAGTTATGACCTTTTATATTTTACAGTGATGATTTTATAAACTATTTTCACTGTATGGAAAATATGATTTATGCTTTTATGAAATATTTTGAAAAATGTTAATATTTTATTTATTTCATAAAGGTAAGGATTTATACATGTGAGCCTTATGGATGATGGTGAAATGTTTTACACTACTGTGTTTAAAATCCATAAAGGCTATGGTACTGTTTTATATTGTTTTGAGACTTAGGCCCTGAGTTTCATGCATTGTACTATTACTGTTACTGTCACGTGGCTGATTAACCAGCTAGTCATCAGCGTCCCGAATTATCACCTAGCAAGTGTACACCGAGGACATATTATAGATCATGGTCATAGATCTCAATTACTGATACTGTGTCCCTAGTGGACGATGATAGCATGATTTAATTGTAGGGTGATGCTTAGTCTCACTTATTGATTATTGTTTACTGAAAGGATTTACTGAATCCTGTTTACTGTACTGTACTGTTTACTATTTAATGAACTATTGTACTGTTTACTGTTTACTGAGCAAAGTCGTACGAAAACACTGTTTACAGAACTGTACTGTTTACTGAAATGGTCGCCACTGATTACTGTTTTATTGAACTGAAAGCTACCATTTACTGTTTACTAAACTGAAAGCTACTGTATACTGTTTACTAAATTGGTAGCTAATGTTTACTGTTTTCTGACTGAACCGTATCAAGATACTGTTTTACTGAATATACTGTTTTACTGAACTGTAAGATACGATCACTAAACTAAAGAGAAATTAATGGTTATTCAAAAAGAATAACATTGAAAATTATTTCTAAGATAGAAATAATTACAGAATGATTTATCCAATGATTTGGATATTTACAAACCACTGTACTGTCACGTGTTTTTAATTGTACTGAAGAGAACAGAAGTAAACCACTGTTTTAGTACTGAACTATCACATGTTTTAAACCATACTGAAGTGAAGAGAAATAAATGGTTTACACTATGGAAAGCGAATATTAAATCGTTTTGAGAACAAATTATATAGTACTCTCTACAGTTGCTTCTAGGTTCCGGGACAAGACAGGTATTTCAAAATACCTGTCTTACTCCATTCGGATCCCTAGCCGATTGTAGTATCCTTCTTACATGTGAGCCTAGAGGCATTTAGAAAAGTTTAAAGAAAGTAAAAAAGTTTTTCAGCATATAGATAGCTGAATATCAAGTGTTGCATATAACTCTCTTACTGAGCCGTGGTTTGCTCACCCCTTAATTTTAACATTTCAGATTTTCGAGGACTGAGAGTTGATATCTAAGGATTTCGGCTGTGCATTTAGGGACGATGCGACAGTTTGATTTACTTCATGAGGTACGATCATTTATTTTTCGTATTTAGACTTATCTACAGTACTACTTTCTTGTGAATTAAGATAGGGGATGTAATTCATATTATAATTTCATATGAAATTGTTTAAATGTAAGTGAAAAGTAAAGTATCACAGACAGCCCAACCAAATAAGATGTATAGAAAAAGATGAAAAATAGGGTCACGGGCTGTGACAGATTTAATGGTATCAGAGCAAGGTTGGGCTGATGTCTGTCAATACTTTTGGAAAGAAAATGTGTTAAAAAGGTTAACATCTTCTGTAGTACTGTGTAGTTTGAATACATAGAGGAAATAAATAATTGTAAAGTGAATAAAATGTTTTAAAAAGGAGTGAGCATTATGAACTGAGGATGTTAAAGAGGAAAGCAGCTCTAGAAATTATCTAAAATGGTGATCTTATAATCTAAATGAAGGTCGGTTCGGTAAGGAATAGAAATGGACTCGGTGAGGACCCCACCAGTACTTTTCTCTTCGAATCGAACTGAGATCTAAAAATGATGATATAAAGGAGGGGAATGAAATATCATCATTAAATAGACCTTAAGATCACCGATTGAGGGTATTTTGAAGAGAGAAAATTTTTGGCCAAAAATGACCAAAATACCCTTACCTCCAAAATTTCACCTAGAGTTATAATAGACCAATAGAAGTTGGAATTGGTTGATTGACAGAGAAATTGATGATACAAAGTTGCATTACATGCAAAATAATCTAATTATGGATCATAGTGGACTTCTTTGTCGAAATCGAATAAGATCTAAATTGCTGATATAAGTATGAGAAATGATACTATCAGCACATAGATGATAAGATCACTGATTTAAATGTATACTGAGGAGAAAGAAATAAAGGTTGAAATGACGAAAATGCCCTAGGTTGAGCAAAGTTTCGAATAGTGATAAAATCAAGTTGATCTTAAATCCATCGATGGTAATGGAGTTATTAATGGCATAGAAGATGTAATATTGATATAGCAATCCCTATTACTGATTCTGCTTACACTTAAGTTACAGACGCAGACCGTGAGTGACCTAGTGAACGGGCTGGGCCTCACGACGAAACCTTGAGGGATGACCCAGTAAAAGGGTTGGGCATTCTAAAAGAGGATAGTACACATGTGTAAAGGCAGACGACGGACGGCGGACGGGCTGAGACCTTATATGATGCGATCCAATGAGTGTATAGTGGAAGGTCACAAGATGATTGGCCCGGTTAATGATTGTAAAAGCTTGAATTACGAGTTTATCAACTTGGATGTTTATTATGGGGATCGTTAGATATTACGAAAAGTGAAATGACTATAGAAGTTGAATGAGAAGGTGAATAGTACATCTAATGAAATCCATAACAGTACGGTTAATTATGGTTCTATACATTTATACTGTTTCTAAGGTATTAAACAATTATTAGTTATAGAGTCGAAGCATTTGAGATATGCTTTGCAAATTGATGTACTGTATGGAGTACTGTAAATTGAAAAATGTGCATAAGAACAGTAAAATGATAAAAAGAAGAAGATGACAGCTAACCCGAGTTCTTCAAGACCCAATGACGGGCGACCCGCAGTGGGTAATATGTTGTGAGGTGTGGGCGAACTATGCGGTCGTCTACTCACTTGTAAGGGTAAATTTAGGGCGAAAGGATCGCCTAAGGAATGCTCGCTGACGGCCTATGCGAACGGGCGGGACTCTTACAATTATTTTAATGATAACACGAGTGTAAGGAGCTAGGTACGTAAGGGTGCCAGGTTCGAACCTCGTGGAAAATATGCTCAAGGGAGTTAAACCTGATTTCATTAAATGAACTTGGTCCTAAAGTAAATTACAGCAATGATAAAACGGTTAGCTGTAAAATGTGTTGATAATTGTTAGATTGAGATTAGTAATGCTGTGAGGTATACGAAAATAAATGAATCAAGGTAGAGGATGAGTTAAAATGACTTGAATAGTAAATGTCTATGCCTTGAGGATATACAGTGAAAATAAGAGGACATGAGGATGAAATGTCCGAAATGATAAGAGATGTGTGATTAAAGAAAGTATCGGATGTGATTCCCAATAAATTTTTCAGAGTTATATAGATTGGAGAAATCGAGCTAACATTGACTCGATTGGTTATATGAAATCTAATTGTAAGCTTATATCGGATAATATAGATAGAATCCGAAAAGCTTAAGAAAATAACTCTGGAAAATGTGTGAATAATGAAATTCACGTGTAAAGGTGTGATTGATGAAAATACAGATAATATAAATTGATGATAAGGAAGTTGTCTGTATAAGTGTAAATGAGAGAAACACAGATGATATTGAGACGTAGATGGATTAAAAAGATATAGTAGATTCTTACTAATTAATAAAATTCTTGTGAAGAACAAGTATTCATCTACATGAAAATGGATGCTTTATTGATCTAATCAAAGATATATGAGGAGTTCATAAGACTAGCCTCGGTATAAAGTATTATTGGATAAAATTTGGAGACTAAGGTCCATGAAATAATGATTAGAACTCAATAAAATACTTACGAGTTCCTATTGAGGTTATAAGGTTAATGACTTACCTTGTGAGGTATATAAGCATAAGGAATGAGGCATCCATACATGAATAACATGATGAGATATTGATATAGTCTAAGATACAAATGGAAAATGAGTAGCATTATGGTATGATCCCCCAAACTCTTAAAGACTGTGGACTTGTGTTAAGTTTGGCATATAAGAGATTTGGCTAGACAGTGTCTCTTTCTGAGATAGATAATCTCGAAATGACAAAATGACAGTGAATCTATCTATGATAAAGAGATAATGATTGAGATATGAAAGTAAGGAGTCGAGCTAGATACCATGGTCAGTCTATAGAAGAGTGATGGGACTAGCTGCTCTATTAAGGTGATATAATGAAAGAAGTTTAAAGTCGGTAAATAGATAAGTGTGAGGAAAAGATGGTATACTAATACTAAATGATTTTAAGAATAAAGTACCATACCACTTGATAAAACTGACTGAAAAGATGAAAATGGAATAAGAAAATAAGTGCTTGGTGAGAAGGGAACACCAATATGAAATAGTTCTCGAAATTAAGACTGAAAAGTGATTTTGTGTTGGTTATCACATGACTGTGGCAAGATGAAAGATTGAGCCAAACTTGAAACCAAACTTAATGATACTAAAAGAAGTAAAATGAATGACACGTGTTATCTTAATGCCAGTATATAAATGGAAAATGATTACCAAGTATTTTGTTACAGTCGGAAATGGCTAGTATTGAAGCCTGCAATGAGATGCAGCCTTGGTAAAAATAAGTTTGAAAATATATATATATTGTAAATACAATATATATTGCATTATAACATATATATAAATATATATGTAAAGGTTATTTAATTTTAAAGTATATAAATATACATATAAATATACACCAGATATATATAGTATAAATATAAAGTATATATATTGTTATATTATGTTTATAAATATATATTATATAAATATAGTATATAGTATATTATATACTAAATAAGGAAAACAGAAAATCAAAAACGGAAAGGATCAGGAAACCCGATCCTTTCCCAGCCTGAGGCCGACGGCGGCGAAGCTACGACCGCCGGTGAGGGAGAAAGGAAAAGAGTGAAATGCCACTGGCCAGAGGAAGGAAAGAGGTAGCCAGTGGTGGGAAAGGAGAAGGAAGGAAGGAAGGAAAATCGACGGGAAACCGAAAGAGAAGAAGGAAAATAGGAATTGGTTGTGCCGGCCGATTCGGCCATCGCAACTACAACCGAAGCTTTGGCGGAGGAAGAGGAAAGGGTAAGAAGCCACAAGTGAGGCCAACAGCGGTCGAGGAAGGAGGAAAGATAGGGGGAAGAAACCAAACCTAAATCGAATAGATCCGCCGTCGTGCCGTTGAACCAAGCTGAACGGAGGCCACCGGTAGATTCTCCTTGACGCCGGCTAGCTGAGGGGCCACCGAACTGCCGAAGAACCGGCTGTCGGAGAAGAATCGGCCATGAGGGGAGGCTGACTAGTCTGAACCGGTCTGGCCAGAAAAGAAAGAAAAGAAAAGAAAAGAAAGAAAGAAAAAAGAAAAAGAAAGAAAAGAGGAAAAGAAGAAAAAGAAGAGAGAAAAGGAAATTTTCGGGATTCGAAAATTTTGAAAATTACAGAAAATCTCGGGAATTCGAAAAATCCGAAAAATCTGAGAAATTCGGTAAGAATTTTGCAAATTATTTTCGAGTATTTAGTTTAAATAAATTATGGAAAAATTCTAAAATTTAGAATTTTATTTCCAGAAAAGTCCCTGGATGTCCAAGCCGATGGAGTTGGGAGAGGTGAACACGGGCGTGACCTTTGAGAGCCAATCGCCGACCCGAGACAGGTAAGGGAGACATGTGCAGCATATAAGGATATTTGGCACACATGTTTTAAATTATGGATTTAATGTTTATAAATGCTATTGATAATGATTGGTTGGAAAATTGTGGTGATTTATCGGTTGAGATTTAAACTGTATTTTTCGTCCAGGAGGCTAGCCAATCGGCAGCCGTTATACTGCCGAAAATTACCGAAAAATCACCGAAAATCATAATAAATGATTTGATTTCACGAGAAACGGTTTTCAATCATGAAAATCAAGAAATCGATTAATTTTCATAAAACATGAATATACAGATTATTAATTGTAAAATATTCATGTTTTCGAGAATTGTGGAAATAAAACCATAGAAAATTCTCTCGAAGTGTAAAATTTCACGTAATATGAGATGAAAGATAAAAAGACACAAAGTGAATATTTTAACAATATTTCTTCAAATATTCACTTGATTTCGTAAATAACCTTTATGGTTTCAATTGTGAAATTAAGTATTTATAGAAAATTTCATAAAGGTTAATTAAAGGTAGAAAACGGTATTTTGAGACTAGAAGGTCTCCGTATTTGTTTATAAAGAAAACGTGGTGACAGGAGTGTTGATTTGGAAAATAAATATTTTAATTTTCCATAAATCATAAAAATAATTGATTTGAATCCCGATAACTTTGAAAACCATGTTTTTGATAGAAAACACGGAAAAACATGCGTATATGTTTTACGGTGAAAAGGACAGTTATGACCTTTTATATTTTACAGTGATGATTTTATAAACAGTTTTCACTGTATGGAAAATATGATTTATGCCTTTATGAAATATTTTGAAAAATGTTAATTATTTTATTTATTTCATAAAGGTAAGAATTTATACATGTAAGCCTTGTGGATGATGGTGAAATGTTTTACACTACTGTGTTTAAAATCCATAAAGGTTATGGTACGATTTTATACTGTTTTGAGACTTAGGCCCCGAGTTTCATGCATCGTACTATTACTGTTACTGTTACGTGGCTGATTGACTAGCTAATCATCGGCGTCCCGGATTGTCACCAACAAGTGTACACTGAGGACATATTATAGATCATGACCATAGATCTCAGTTACTGATACTGTGTCCCTAGTGGACGATGATAGCATGATTTAATTGTAGGGTGATGCCTAGTCTCACTTATTGATTACTGTTTATTGAAAGGATTTACTGAATCCTGTTTACTGTACTGTACTGTTTACTGAACTACTGTACTGTTTACTGTTTACTGAGCAAAGTCGTACCAAAACATTGTTTACGAAACTGTACTGTTTACTGAAATTGTAGCCAGTGATTACTGTTTTACTGTACTGAAAGCTACCGTATACTGTTTACTGAACTGAAAGCTACCGTATACTGTTTACTGAATTGGTAGCTACTATTTATTGTTTTCTAACTGAATCGTATCAAGATACTGTTTTACTGAATATACTGTTTTACTGAATTGTAAGATACGGATACTGAACTAAAGAGAAATTTAATGGTTGTTCAAAAACAATAACATTGAAAATTATTTCTAAGATAGAAATAATTACAAAATGGTTTATCCAATGATTTGGATATTTACAAACAACTGTACTGTCACGTGTTTTGAACTGTATTGAAGAGAACAGAAGTAAACCACTGTTTTACTACTGAACTGTCACGTGTTTTAAACCATACTGAAGTGAAGAGAAATAAATGGTTTACGCTATGGAAAACGAATATTAAATCGTTTTGAGAACAAATTATATAGTTCTCTCTACAGTTGCTTTTAGGTTCCGAGACAAGACAGGTATTTCAAAATACTTGCCTTACTGCATCCGGATCCCTAGCTAACTGTAGTATCCTTCCTACATATGAGCCTAGAGCCCATCTAGGAAAATTTAAAGAAAGTGAAAAAGTTTTTTAGCATATAGATCGCTGAATATTAAGTGTTGCATATAACTCTCTTACCGAGCCGTGGTTTGCTCACCCCTTAATTTTAACATTTCAGATTTTTGAGGACTGAAAGTCTGATATCTAAGGATTTCGGCTGTACATTTGTGGACGATGCGACAGCTTGATTTACTACATAAGGTATGATCATTTATTTTTCGTATTTAGACTTATTTATAGTACTACTTTCTTGTGAAGTAAGATAGGGGATGTAATTCATATTATAATTTCATATGAAATTGTTTAAATGTAAGTGAAAAGTAAAGAATCGTAGACAGCCCAACCAAATAAGATGTATAGAAAAAGCTGAAAAATAAGGTCACGGGCTGTGACAATGCACTTGAAATATCACTTCATGCACTTACGGGTTGGAATGCAAATCGAACCATGAGGGTTAAGGCTAAGATTGGATCGCACGAGCTCATTGTTCTCATAGATAGCGGCTCAACCCACAATTTCATCAATGATAAGGTGGCTGGGTTATTACAATTGCCAGTGATTCCTACTAAACCATTTACTGTCAAAATAGCTGATGGCAAAACACTCACCTGTCAAGGCAGATTTGAAAATGTGAAGGTTTTAGTGCAAGGTATACCTTTCACCTTGACTCTTTATGCTTACCTCTAATGGGTTTAGATGTGGTCTTAGGAATCCATTGGCTTGAATTGTTGGGATTGGTGGTATGTGACTAGAAAAGGATGACAATGGAATTCGATTGGCAAGGAAATCACCATCAGCTATGAGGACTTGATGCCCAACCAATCCAAGCCACCTTAGCCAAAACAATCTCAAAACAATCACGCCAAGGGTGTTCTATATCTGATGTCTATCTCAATTTCACTATCGAGGCACCAAATTGTGAGATCTAAGAGGACATGCAGCAATTAATAGGAAAATTTGATGAGATCTTCAATGAATCGAAACAACTACCACCCACTAGAGAGATTGAGCACCGCATCACACTTAAAGAAGGTATCGAACCCATCAATGTCTGGCCATACAGGGCCCTTAACGCTATGACCGTCAAGGACTGATTTTCCATACCTACCGTAGATGACATGTTGGATGAGCTTCATTGAGTAGCCTACTTCACCAAACTTGATTTATGGTCCGAGTATCATCAGGTACGAATGCATCTTCATGACATTGTAAAAACTGCATTTTGTACCCACAACGGACATTATGAATACTTAGTTATGCCTTTTGGCCTTTGTAATGCACCATCAACCTTGCAAGCCTCATGAACTCCATTTTTAGGCCATATTTGAGTAAATTCATTCTTGTCTTCTTTGATGACATACTCATATATAACCCCAATTGGACCATGCATCTTGAACATGTTAAAACGGTTTTTGAAATATTAAGGCATCACCAATTGTTCATCAAATTACGCAAGTGTGCTTTTGGCCAAAAAGAAATTGAATATTTAGGCCACATTATCACTTCACATGGCGTTAAAGTGGATTAAGAAAAAATCCAAGCCATGTTGAAGCGGCTAATGCCTACAAATGTATCCGAGTTGCGAGGTTTTTCAGGACTTATAGGTTATTATAGAAAGTTCGTTTGCAACTATGGGGTTATTGCACGACCATTGACCAATCTGTTAAAGAAAGGAAAATTTGATTGGAACCATAAGGCAGGGGAAGCATTCAAGCAATTAAAATTGGCCATGACCACAACACCAACTCTTGCAATGCCGAACTTTGACGAGCCTTTCATCATTGATGCAAAAAAGGCGATCAATTGCTTATATGAGTCGTGCTCTTGGAGTGTCCAAAACAATCATGGTCAATTTATGCCAAAGAAATGCTTGCTATATTGGAGGCCATTCGAACTTGGCGGCCATATTTGTTGGGGTGGAAATTCTTTATTCACACTGACCAAAAGAGTCTTAAATATCTGCTGGAACAACGAGTTGCGACACTGGAGCAACAAAAGTGGGTGGCCAAGCTATTGGGATATGACTACGAAATAATATACAAGCCAGGCCGTGAGAACTCCGCAGTTGATGTGTTATCTCGAGTTTAAGGAAGTCCTAGTCTCAATACTTTATTGGTGGCTCAATTGTCCTTGTGGGAGGCAATTAAGAAGGAAGCCAAGGAGCATCCATACATGAATAAAATTGGTGTACTTGCAAGGGATAAACCAAGCGAACCCTACAAATGGCGCAACGGCTTGGTGTATTATAAAGACAAAGTTGTAATCCTTCCAAATTCTGATTTCATTCCATTACTTTTGCAGGAATTTCATGACTCCCCCATTGGTGGACATTCATGTACCTTAAGAACCTTTAAACGAATTGCTCAACAATTTTATTAGCCCTCAATGTATATAGGGACATGAAAGCATACGTGGCTTCATGTGAGGTTTGCCAAAGAAATAAGGCTTCCACACAAACACCAGCTGGTCTCCTCCAACCGTTGCCCATACCATGTCAAGTTTGGGAAGACATAACAATGGACTTCATCGAAGGATTGCCAACATCTAGCGGATTTAATACAATTCTGGTTGTTGTGGATCGACTATCAAAATATGCGCATTTTCTAGCTCTAGTGCATCCATTGACTGCCAAAACTGTAGCAGCCAAATTTGTTGAAAATGTGATTAAGCTTCATAGAATTCCAAGTCAATTGTAAGTGATGGAGACCCCATCTTTATCAATAACTTTTGGAGGGAATTCTTCAAAATGTCAGGGACTCAATTCAATCTGAGCTCCTCCTACCACCCCCAAACTGATTGGCAATTAGAAGTGTTGAATAGATGCCTTGAACAATATCTCCATTGCTTTGTATCACAACAACCGTGGAAGTGGACTGCTTTTCTTCCGTAGATAGAATACTAGTTTAACACTACTTACCATATTTCAACTAGTATGACACCTTTTCAGGCACTTTATGGCAAGTTACCACTACCAATTCCTCATTATGAAATTGACACTTCACCGGCAAATGAGGTTAAATAGACATTGTTGACAAGGATGCAATTCTCCAGCAACTTAAAACTAATATTCATACAGTAGTGAATAAAGTGAAACAAGTGGCAGACTCTAAGAGGCGAGAAGTAGAATTTGAAGTAGGTGAATTGGTGTTCCTTAAGCTGCAACCATACTGCCAACAAGCAGTGTTCCAAAGGGCTTGTCAAAAATTGGCTAGCAGATTCTATGGTCCTTATCCAATTGAAGAGAGGGTTAGGAAGGTGGCATATAGGCTTAAACTACCAGAAAGGTCACGAGTTCACCCTATCTTTCACGTATCCTTACTAAAGAAATATGTTGGTGATCACATGGTCACTAGTTCTGTGTTGCCACCTATCACGGAAGATGGCAAAATAGTAGCTGAACCTAAAGCTATCCTGCATTCTCAATGGGTAAAACATGGTAAATATATTAAAGAAGGGAGTCTAGTCTAATGGAAAGATCTACCAATTGAAGAAGCCACTTGGGAGGATGCAAAGCAATTGTGTGATCGATTTCCAACTTTGAACCTTGAGGACAGGCTTTCTCTTGATGCGAGGGGTAATGATAAGCAGAGGAGGTCTGCTAGAGTTCCAAAGAGAAAATAGTTATTATTTTCTCTAACCATTCAAGAGAAATTCTCCAACCTTCTTGTACATAAGACCATGATCAAGAGATCCCTTGACATAGCGTAGGATTCTTTTAGCAACTTCTAAACAATTGGTTAAGAGTAACTTGACCTTTAATGAAGTTAAGGCTTCAAGTTGTTTCAGATGCGAAAGAAATCCGTGAGAGGCGGTGGGTTGTGTGGTGCACCCCAGAGTGGACAATACGGATGAGTGACCCTCCTGGGGCGGTGGCTCAGGTGGGTGGACCAGCGGGTGCACCACGGGGCCTCAACAGAGAAATAAAGTTCTATTATTTTTGCCATGTAGCTGTGATATACAGACTACACATTTATAGACTCCGTACACAGAACTAACCAGGCACAAAAGATGACTCCAACTCCTAAACGTACTCAACTAATCAGCCACTAACTCCTAACTCCACTCCCTAAAAATACTCAACAAAATAACTGAAGATAAAAAAACAAGCTGATAGCTATCCTAAAGATACTCCAAGACTTTTGACTTAGTCTAAGAAGTATTATATTATTGAAATTTTTAACACTCCCCCTTAGTGCATGTTTTCTGTCCATGACTTCAAGTACAGCTCGAAAACTCTCAAATTTTGACTTTGCTAAAGCTTTTGTAAAGATATCTGCAACTTGTTCATTTGTTCCAACACCTTTCAACTTTACTTCATGGCTCAACATTTTTTCTTTGACAAAGTGATGACGAACTTCAATATGCTTTGTCCTTGCATGAAATACTGGATCTGAAGCAAGTTTGACAGCACTTTCATTGTCACAAAAAATCTGCACTACATAGTTGACTTTAGAAAAAATATATGCTACTAAACACTTAAGCCAAATGCACTCTTGTCTAGCCATGGTTGCTGCTACATATTCCGCTTCAGTGCTTGACAAAGCAACAATTGACTGCTTTTTGTTGCACCATCAGACTGCTGCAGAACCAATATTGAAACAATAGCCTAAAGTTGAACGATGATTATTTACATCCCCAGCCTAGTCTACATCAGTGTAACCATTCAAGAGAAATTCTCCAACCTTCTTGTACATAAGACCATGATCAAGAGATCCCTTGACATAGCCTAGGATTCTTTTAGCAGCTCCTAAATGAGGAGCTCTAGGATTCTGCATAATTTGAGAAATAACACCAACAGAGTATGTAATGTCAGGCCTTGTAATAGTTAAGTAGATCAAGCTTCCAACAAGTTGTCGAAATTTCTTTGAATCATTCAACAACTTTCCTTCCTCTTTCTTCAACTTTAAATATGGCTCCATAGGTGTAGCCATAGGTTTTGACTCCCCCATGTTAAAACGTTCCAAGATGCTTCTAGAATAGCTTCTTTGAGACACAAAATACCCGTGATCTGATTTTTCGACTTCGAGATCAAGAAAGCATATAATCTCACCTAAATTCTTCATTTCAAATCGAATTGAAAGATCATTTCATAGATGAGAAATTTCAGACTCATTTTCTCCACATATTATCATATCATCAACATACAACAAAACCAACATATGCATATTCTCTTATAGTTTAAAAAACAAACTAGAATCTGAGTCTGAAACTTTGAAGCCACAAAAAATAAGATATGAGCAATCTTACCATACCAAGCACGTAGCGCTTGTTTCAAGCCATATATCACCTTTTTCAAACGACAAACATGATGAGGAAATTTCTTAGAAATAAATCCCTCAGGCTGCATCATGAAAACATCACGATCTAGCTCCCCATAAAGAAATGCATTCTTTACGTCAAGTTGCCATAGCCTCCAACCTTTAAAAGCAACAAGAGAAAATATTGATATGACAGTCACCATTTTTGCTATTGGACTGAAAGTCTCTTCATAGTCTATCCTGTAACTTTGAGAGAATCCACGAGCAACAAGTCAGGCCTTATGTCTGTCAATTGTTCCATCTGGTTTCTTCTTCAATCGAAAAACCCACTTGCAAGTAATTGGTTCATGATTCTTCGATTTTGGTACATGCTCCCATGTCTCATTCTTCTCCAAGGCTTCAATTTCTTCTTACATTGCCTTTTCCTAGTTTGGACATTCTTTAGCTTCATCATAGCATGTTGGTTCTCCATCTAGTATTCCTGTAAAGAAACATGAAGTAACTAAAGAATGGTTTAGTTGTACTTCATAATCTTTGAGATAATATGGCTGCCTTCTCTCCCCTGTTGATCTTCTTGTATTATGTTCAACACCTATAGGATATGTGTTTTCTAGCCCAGATGACAAAGGATCATCACTTTCTTTATATATAGGACCATCATCATTTAAAGCTTGCATGTTTGGTTGAGGGAATGGCTCCAAGTTTTCTGGATCATCATCAAGAACAACGTCATTGTTAGAGAGTTTTGGCCCTAGAAAAGAAAACGATACCTTATCAAACAAAACATCCCTTGAAGTAGTAAATTTCTTTGTTTCTGGATCCATGCAGCTCCATCCTTTCCTGTAAGAATCATAGCCAACAAATACACATTTCTTTGCCCTTGGATCAAGTTTAGTTCTATTTTGTTTAGGAATACAAACATAACAAGTGGATCCAAATACACGAAGATAATTTACATTTGGCTTTATACCATATAAAAATTCAAAGGGAGACTTTTCTTTACCTGGCCATGGAGGTAGTCGGTTTATCACATGACAAGCACATTGAATAGCTTCAGCCCAAAGTTCTTGAGGAAGATTCTTATCATGTAGCCAAGATAGACTTGTTGCACAAAGATGAGCCAATTTTCGTTCGGCAACTCCATTTTGCTGGGGGGTTCCCGGACATGTCATTTGGTGTTGAATGTTATTATTTTTACAATATTCAAAAAAATTCTCTGACATGTATTCGCCACCATTGTCTCTTCTCAAACATTTTATCTTCCTGCCAAATTCTTTCTCCATAGAGGTTTTGAATTCAACAAACTTGGACAAGGCTTCACCCTTTTCTTTTAAAAAATATACCCAAGTGAATCTGGAGCAATCATCCACAAGTACCACTGCATAGTGATAGCCACTATAACTTGGTGTTTTCGTTGGGCCCAGCAAATCTGTATGAATTAATTCAAACAAATTTAACTTACGATTAGATGAACTTTTGAAAGGAAGACGATGTGATTTACCATACTGACATCCCTAACAAACCATATTTTCTTGTACATGTTTGAGGGTTGGAATTCCATCTAACAGCTTTTTTATGGAGATCAGCTTCAACATTTGATAGCCTAAATGTCCTAACCGTGCATGCCACATTGTTGCATTGTCAGTTTGGCTTGCTTTCTTTATGTAGGCTTCTCCTGCTGTCATTACAAATAAGGACTCCTTTTTCTCACCAGTAAGAACTACTTCAGCTTCCAAAATTTCTCACTTTATCAAGTACCTTAACATCATTTGGACCAAACATAACAAACTTTCCAGAGTTAGTAATCTGAGAAATTGAAATAAAGTTTTTCTTCAAACTTGGAACATGATAGACATCGTTTAGGAGAACTCCCTTAGCCTTGGATTCATCATTGATCTTTACGACACCTTCTTTTTCCATTGGATAGATTGAGTTATCAGCTGTAACGATCACTCTCTCCTTATCATGCTTTTGCAACTCTGATAGTAGCGAATCATTTCCAGTCACATGGTGCGAACAACCAGAATCTATGATCCAATCATCTTTGTAGTCGATGAAATTTACAAAGGCATCAGTCGAGTTTGATTTAGCAGCAACAACTTATCCATTTTTTGCTACTTCAGTAGAAAAAGACTGCTCCTATTTAATTTGATTGCATTCCTCATCTTCGCATGCAAAGTTTGCTTTTGAAAGCTTCACACGACAATTCTTCTTGATGTGCCCTAACTTACCGCATCTGAAGCACTTAATAGAGTTGTTGCCATCTCCTTTCCTTGCACTTGAGTTCTTTACAAAATTCTTGTTTTTGATCACAGCAGCTTTCCCACTTGGTTGGCCTTTTGAGAACAGGACAGCTTCAGTTTCAACACTTTTGTTGGTAATTTGCTTAGCTAACGCCTCTTGATTAGAGAGTAGGCTCTCTAATTCTTCAACTGATGGCTGATTTGCCCATCCTTCGATTGAGGTGATAAATGGAATATACTCCTTCTTCAAGCCACGAATGAGATATCGACGTAGGCGTCCTTCACTGATCTTCTCTTTCTCGTCTAATTCTGAAATTTTAGAACAAATATTTTTAATTCGTAAGAAATATTCAGAAATTGACATACCTTATTGAGTTAACGTCACTAACTTATTCTCTAAGAATTGCAATCTCACCATGTTCTTTTTGGTGAATAGCTTCTCAAGTATATCCCACACTTGCTTTGCAGAGTTTACATCACGTACATGATCAATTTACTCTTTGTTAATTGAAGTCCTCAACACAAAGAGTGCCTTTCCACACTTGATTCTCCACTTTCTTCGAAGTTCTGCATTTTTTGGAGTGTCTGCTAGAATAATCGCTTCAGCACCAATGACGATCTCCCACAAATCTTGACCTTGGAGGTAAGACTCCATGCACATCCTCCAATACTTGTAGTTTGTACCTACAATTTTCTCAACACCAAATTGTGTGTAAAAATTTCCATTCATGGCTTCCATTTCACAAGTGTCTCTCTTGGCAACCTTCAAGCTTCTCCAACAAAATAACTATTTGATAGACAAGAAGAATGAAGAACTAGAACTCTTAACTTGGCTCGGATACCATATAACAAAATGAAAGCACCAATGTTAGGTACTCAAGCCCAAAGAGAGAGCCTAGCCCAAAAGACTGGTCTAGTAGGTAGGAGAACCCCTCAAGCTTAAATACCCCTCCACAATTGCTTGTGGAGTTGATGTGGGATCGTAACATTGGCCACCCCTTGAGAAGCCGATGTCCACGGCGGTCCATTCTAGATGGTTTTCACTCCGGACTCTTCTCGGCACCAGGTGGCCCTTTTCTAGATTGCCCTTTCGGCTCCACGGTGGTCCACTCTAGATGGCTTCACTCTGGATCTTATCAAGCACCAGGTAGCCCTTTTCTAGGTTGCCCCCTCCGCTACGTCGACTCTCAATGAAATCACCAATGTTAGGTACTCAAGCCCAAAGAGAGAGCCTAGCCCAAAAGACCGGTCTAGTAGGTAGGAGAACCCCTCAAGCTTAAATACCCCTCCACAATTGCTTGTGGAGTCGATGTGGGATTGTAACATTAGGTTTGCTAGAGTTCTAAAGAGAAACCCGAAGTATTTGGCGTACGTGGGGTCCAATGGACGTGCTAATATGGAGATCATGGAGCTTGATTAATATTTCTTGCCTGCTGTTATTGCTTGCTGTTAATATTATCCTGCTTTATGTTCCTTTATTTTCATTAGAATAAGTCAAGTTAGTGGTTGGGAAATGCCACTTATGTGGGAGGGAGTTTTACTAGCTATATGTGTTGTTTATAGTGCGTCTATAGGATAGGAGATTATTGCCTTTTATTTAGGAGTTAGTTAAAAATGATTTGTATTTAAACTCTACTACAGTCGTGTAGAAAGTCATAAGTTGTTTCAAAAAAATTTAGTGGCTTATTCTTGCCCAAAGAAGAGCAAAAACTTCTGTTATAGCTACTGACTGGGACCTAACAAATCCACCCATGTTACCGTCAAATCTTCCCCATATTTTTCGCACATTCAAATCTTTTTTTTGGAGTAATCATAGGTATGTTCATCTATTTTATGTTATGATATTAATCTTATTCAGACTAAGAGTGGTAAACGGTAAAACCCTCTTAATAGTGACGACTCCAAGATTCGAATCCTGCCTACATGTCTGGGAATGAAGTCTACTTCCACTTCTTATCACTTGTTGGTTTTCACACATTCACGTCAACTTTGCTCCACTAGGGACAAAAGTAGAATTGAGAAGAAGAGCCAGACGAGTACTTATAGGCTTAGGTGTTCAGCAAAAGTTGATAATAGCTCTGCAATAGTGACAGAAAAGCACTTCTTTTAGCCAGAGGCAAAGGCAAAAGAATGGGTGCAAGCATGCCACTACCACTTTTAAGACAAGCAATTGCTTTGTATAGTTTATACACATTCTCATGAATGATTGAAGTGAAAGAAATTGTTGTGATTTGTGACCCATCATACAAGGACATTTTTGAAGAAATCGAAGGCAAAATCAACGTAGACCTTAAATTACGCTTCATGGGAAGGAGGAACTGGGTTTTGTTTACAGTGGGCTTCAGGTAGTAGATTTGAACTCTGCGCTTGTTTGCATTCATGATTCTGCAAGACCCTTTGTAACATTAGGAGATTTAGACAAGTTTCTTAAGATGGTTCATTGATTGGAGTAGCAGTACTTGTAGTGAGGACTCAGACTGAAAAACACTATAGGAAATGCAGACTCCACAGGTGATTAACTCGGAGTTGCTGAGAAAAGGTTTCGAGCTTGTAAATAAAGGAGGACCTGAAGTGACAGATGATAGTCAATTGTGGAGCACTTTAAGCATCTTCTGTATGAACTGAAGGATTTTATACTAACATTAAGGTCACAACTCTTGATGACTTATTACTTGTAGAGAGAATTTTGAGTATGAGCTTTGGCAAACTTCCTAAATAACACCCGAAAACTTTCTTATGTCTCTCAATTGCTATGCTACAAAGTAGTTTAGGTCTATATCAACATTTTGAATGTCCTTCCTAAATCCCAAAGCTTTTACATATAGGAGAAAAGCAACAAGACTTGTAGAAATAGTTGGAGAAATAAACTACTACAGTCACCCTACTATGATTTTCTATTGTTAGGAAACATAAGAGGCTTATTGATTTCATTGGAGTCCGTTCTTTTTTTGAAAACATTTTAACTTCCTTATTATATGGTTGCTTATTAAAGTCATGTCTTGAGGATAAAACTATTCATATAGAGGCTAAGCAAAAAAAAAAACTTATACGATACATGTCAAATTTTAAGTTAATCGAAGATGTTTAATTATTTGTTACATGATAATAAATAATCAATCGTTAATACATTTTGAAAAAAATGGTATTCTCGATTAAAATGAGAGGAATATTGGATTGATTGAAAAATTTATGTGCATAATAGATATAAGTAGATTGTTAAATCATGTAGGATTAATATTTTTGCATACACAATAATATTAGATTATTAATGCCTTAAGTAATACATATAATCTTTGTCATGGGTAAGTGTTGAGGGACTTACAACAATGGAGGTAAGAAGCTCCTTTGAGGAAGATCTAGCAAGCTGTTGGATGTGTGTTGGTGCTTGAAAACAAAGAAAAAGAGAGTAGGCGAGGATTCGAGCAAGGTTAGAGCCTCGGTGTAGTATTAGTTCTCAAGTAATGGAAGGTTCAACAATAGAGGGTCAAGGATCAGAAGAATACCAGCTCGTGGAGAGCTGAGCAAGGGCTGTTGTGTGGGAGAAAGGGTTGGAATCCCCTTTCCAATCTTCTCGGGCTCCTTTTATAATCATGTGCTATAGCTGCTAAGTCAGCCTGTCATAGGGAACATTCCTTTGGTAGTATTCAGGTAAGGTCCCCTCCACTTGTGAATGGCTAAGTGTCAAAGCTATCTGCCATAGAGTAGGTTGGCTACCTTGGGCGAGTGATAAGTCCCTAAAAAATACACTTTTTAGAGTTTTTTATTGCATCAATTTTGATTGAATTTTGGAATTTTAATGTATTTTCTTCCCAATTTAATTAAATTGTCTTCATGTGTAGAAAATTCAAGAATAATGAGGAAATCAAGATAATGGCAAGAAAATCAAAGAAAAATGGTTGGATTTGGTGTTTAAACCCTAACCTTAACCTTACTTTTAAAATTCATAAAATTACTCATTTTTCAAACCTTAAATCCTATTTCTACCACCAAACCCCTAAAACTATTTTTTTAACCATAAACCTTACCTAAACCAATTGTCCAAACCCTTTTAGAAAACCTTTAACCCTTACTCTACCATAACCCACTTAAACCTATCTCATTTATCACATAAGCCCAAGTACATCTTAAGCCTAACTTAAATCCCAAAAATCCATATGCCTAAAACACCCGAAATCCAACCTACAAGTATGAGCCATTATTTTAATTTGTTAAAGATGACCAGCCCAAGAGAAGTTGGTTACCAAAGAAAGAATGAAGGAGCACTAACTTACAAGAAAGGGAAAGCTGTCGTAAGAGGAAGGTGTGGAGGAGGCTGGGTGACAACTGCCTATCTTCACCGATTATTTTCCTTGTTCAAAGATGTTGCAAGAGTTTTTGATAGGATG
Source organism: Heritiera fomes (assembly GCA_032173925.1). Lineage (NCBI taxonomy): Eukaryota > Viridiplantae > Streptophyta > Magnoliopsida > Malvales > Malvaceae > Heritiera > Heritiera fomes. Next base: position 15,911,037 of record JAPDPM010000004.1, on the reverse strand, counting down.
TTTTATTAGTTTACTCAGTACGTTAGCACTTGTATATAGCTTTAGATTAGGTTGAAAGGAGGGAGGTGAGTGGCAACAGCTTCTCCTTTGTATTTTGTTTTTAGTGTTGCTACGTTTCTTTTGAGCTTTCAAGTTCTTTAGTTTTTATTTAAGTTTCAGATTAGTTTTAAAGTGTTTACTCAAGTCACATTAAAATTTAAGCCTTCCTTATGGATTTAATTTCAATGAAATTTCAGTCTAGGTGATTTCTTTAGATGCTCTACTTTGAATAAGCAATTTACTGTTTTTTAAAATTTTCTTGCTATTTCCTGTGTCGTTTGCACTGCATCGCTCTTTACACATTTGTTTCATAAATATGCATTTAAATATCGACTTTGCTTTGTATTTTCTCTTTTACTTTGTTTTACCGATTTACATGTTCCAAGGATCTTGTACTGCTTGAATCCTGTTCTACTGTTGCCGTAGTGTGAGAACAGAACAGAAGCTAGCTACCGGTAGCTGCTTAGCGTTGTTACGGCTTGAAGTGAGTACCTGGCTGGAGCTTGGCATGAGCAAAATAGCCGTTGAACATGGGCCTATGCTACAGCTGTTGGCTAGAAACGGTGAGGGGCTGCTACGGCATGATGGTGTAAAAGTAGTAGGTTGCTATGTGTGGCCTGAGGAATTTAAGTGGTGGCTGGTCTGGAGCAGAACGTTGCTGTGCTTTATGTTAGAGTATGCCCTACAATCAATTAAACTTGGATTAAGTAATTTTAAAAGGCCTAAAAGATCCAATTTAGTTGGACTAAGGCTAAGGCCTTTTTAGGGTTTTGTTAAGAGGCACTATAAAAACAACATTAAGTCTAAAAGTTAGACAGAATATTTTTTATAGCCGCTCTGCCTTTTAGAGCTAGCACTCTCAGAAAACAATTCCCTTCCTCCTCCCTTTGCTTCCGATCACACCTTATCTCAAGCAAAGGTCTTGTTTTGCATCCTACTCGTGTGATTACCGTTAGAGGGCTTCTCTCAGCAAGAAGTCTTGAGTTTATGATAAATCGAGGGCTGTTCGTGAGTTGCCATATTCAATAGTTGAACATTCCTACACGAGTCACACCAAAAAGGTTAGATTCTATCCTGAAAACAATCTTGTTGCATGATCTTAGTGATTTTGGTTTTGTTGTTTTTCTAATCCGTTGCTTATTTGCGTATATGACATGATAAATCGAGACAACAAAACCTTACAGTGGTATTCGAGCCAGTGTACAAATAGCTTTCGGGATAGCAAATTCAATTTGCAATGATGCTGTTTTATTATAAGTTGTTATAGATTTGATTTTAATTTTCAAAATTCGTTTGGGCAACCTAAAATAATTGTAAGACAATTATATATTTAAATAAACCCTGTAAGCATTTGTTTAATTAAAAGTTACATGTTAGAATTCTTTTCGAACTTGTAATTAAAATGTTGTCAAAATTGTTTGGCACAAACCCTGCACACTTTTATATAATATAATTGATATTAGAGCAGTTGTCAAAATTGTTTTGACAAAAACACTGTATGCAACCTTGTAGTTGCCACCCTTGTAAAAAAAATTAATACTTGTTTTATTTTATTTAAAATATATTTTAATTAAAATAAATTAGAATAAAAGTTATCCTTATAAGAGTTTTAAATTAAATATATTTTAAAGAAAGATATTTTTTAAAATAAAATTGGATAAGAGTTATCCAATAGGTTTTGAAATTTTAATAAGATTAAAATTTCAAAAACGTTATCTTGATAAAATTTTGTTTTAAAATATTTTCTATTTTAAATTGGATAAGAGTTATCCAATGATTTTTGAGATTTTAATGAGATTAAAATTTTAAAAGGAATTATCTTGATAAAATTTTTATTTTCAATATTCCCTATATTAAATTGGATAAGAATTATCTAATGGTTTTGAGATTTTAATGAGATTAAAATTTCAATTAAGCCCAAATTGAATTTTGAGAATATATCCATAATTAATTAAAATTAGATTAATTAAAATTAGAATTTAATTAGGAAGCATGCAAATTAATATGTGATATTGCTATGTATGCTTGACGCTTGATTCGTATGTGATATGGACGGTTACATGGTGCATGGTTATTGGCCTAGGTTTACATGGGTTGTAATTTATTTAAATAAATTTAAATTGGGCCTGCGAGCCTTGATTTATTTGTAATTTATTTATGTAATAGTTACATAGATAAATTAAGATTATCTTGTAAAATGTACAACATTTGGAGCCAAGATGGTCCAACATTTGGAGCAAGATGATCCGGAGCCAAGGTGAACCGAGGTGACACTTAAAGGGAAACTGAGGAAAAGGCATTTAGAAAAACAAGGTATCCCTAGGTTCTTTTGTAATAGGAAAGCCATAACCATGTCACATTTAATTTTATGTTTTTACTTATATATGTTGATATATATGTTAAAAAAGCATGCTAGGTGAGACGGTAAAATTAAAAATCCCTCAAAAGAAATATTAACTTAAAATAACAAATAAAGATGCCTTTTAATACGATGCATGTAAAAGAGACTTTGTTCGGTATTGTGTTACTTTGGCTCAATCAAGGCCATGCCTACCTTAGGAATTCACATTGCATGAGATAATAGTTATCTCCAAGTGTATTAGGTCAGACTTAACTAAATCAAATAAGGGCATTGGCTCAGTTAAACCTAATAAGATTTAGAGGCATAGGTTGAGCTTTAACCCATATGATGAGTTAGAACAAGAGTTGTTTACCCAACTATCCAGAAGTTGCATGAGATACAATTGACAAGTGTTGTCTACCTAAATAATCTCATTAGACGCATTAGCTCAACTAAAGTCATAATGGGACCACATATGGATCTTGGCCCACTAGGAAGTCTAGGCGAAAAGGCTTCCCGAGTTGATAGTTTGGGCTATTAGCTTGAAGAAAATAGTAGGAGCAATTCATTTAATTAAAAGACCATAATTAAATGATTTTAATCACAATGTTACTTGCATATTTTATGATTGTAGAATTATCATGGCAAACAACAATTTATCCCTTCGTTCTATCCTTGAGAAGGATAACAAGTTGGTTAGGGCAAACTTCTTAGATTGGTACAGAAATTTGAGGATAGTCTTCACTCAGAAAAACAAGTTATATGTTCTAGAGCATGCGATCCCTCCTCAACCCTGACATAATGCTTCCACTACTGATAAGCAAGCTTATCAAAAGCATTTGGATGATGCCATTGATGTGCAGTGCCTAATGTTAGCTTCCATGAGTTCTGAACTCCAGAAGCAACATGAGAAAATGAAACTGTTTGATATGATTGAACATCTCAAGGAAATGTTCCAAGAGCAAGCATAGCACGAACATTATGAGGTGTCTAAGGCACTCTTGCAGAGCAAGATGGCTGAGGAAGCTCCGGTGCACACTCATGTACTTAATATGATTAGGTACATTGAGAGGCTGGAAGCACTAGGCTTCACCATGCATAAAGTGTTGTCAGTTGATCTCATCCTCCAATCCTTACCGGATAGCTATAATTCGTTTGTGTTGCACTACAACATGAACAATATGGATAAGACATTGGCAGAATTGCTGAACATGTTGAGAACTGTTGAGCAAGACTTGAAGAAGTCAAGGCTTACTTCTGTTATAGTGATTGACAAGACCAAATCCAAAGGCAAAGGCAAGCCTAAGGGTAAGCCCAAGCCCAAGGGTAACAAGAAGGAGAAGGCTAAGAAGCGTAAGTCATCTGGTGGAGTTGCTAAGATAGGAAAGTGCTTCCATTACGGCAAGACTGGTCATTTGAAGCAAACCTGCACTGTGTACCTTGAGGAGTTGAAGAAAAAGAAATGAAGTGAGACTTCTACCTCAGGTATATATGTGATTGAGATAAATCTGTCTACTTCTTCATCTTGAGTATTAGATATTGGATGAGGTTCTCACATTTGCATGAATGTGCAGGGACTAACAAGGGGTAGAAAACTTGCCAAGGGCAAGGTGGTCTTACGAGTTGGAAATGAAGCAACGGTTACTGCATTAGCTGTAGGAACATTTAATTTATCATTGCCTTCGGGCCTAATTCTAGAACTTGATAATTGTTATTATGTTCCAGTAATTGCCAAGAATATTATTTCTGTTCCTTGTTTGGACAAGAAAGGTTTTTCTTTTAAAATAATGAACAATAGTTGTTCAATTTACTTTAAAGATATTTTCTATGGCAATGCTTCCATTATGAATGGATTGTATGTTCTAAATTTAGATAATCACATATATAGTGTTGATTCCAAGAGGTCAAAGGGTAATGAGATTAACCCTACATTCCTCTGACATTGTAGACTTGGTCACATAAACGAGAAACGCATATCTAGGCTCCACAAAGATGGACACTTAGATTCATTTGATTTTGAATCATATGATGTATGCGAATCTTGCTTCCTTGGTAAAATGACTAAGGCCCCTTTTACAGCAACAAGTCAAAGGGCTAGTGGTTTATTAGAGCTCATACATACAGATGTATGTGGCCCATTAACCATAAAGGCTAGAGGAGGGTTCCAATACTTCATCACATTTACTGATGACTACAGTAGATATGGCTATGTGTATCTAATGAGACACAAGTCAGAATCCTTTGAAAAGTTCAAAGAATTCAAGAATGAAGTACAAAACCAGCTAGGGAAGAATATCAAGACACTCTGATCAAATCACGGTTGAGAGTATTTAAGCCTAGAATTTACAGATCATCTAAAGCAGTGTGGAATAGTTCCACAACTCACTCCACTTGGTACACTTGAATGGAACGGTGTATCTGAGAGGAGGAATCAGACTTGTTAGACATGGTTTGATCCATGATGAGTCTATTTGACCTCCTTGTTTCCTTTTGGGGTTATGCTTTAGAGACAACAGCTTTCGCACTAAATCGTGTTCCTACTAAAGCTGTTGAAAAGACAACACATGAGATGTGGATTAGAAAAAAGCCTAATTTGTCTTTTTTAAATATTTGAGGTTGTGAGGTTTATGTCAAAAGACAAGTCTCAAAAAAATTAGGACCCAAATATGATAAATGCATATTTGTATAGTATTTTTAAGAGACAAAAGGATACTATTTCTATAATCCTACAGAGCATAAAGTGTTTGTGGCTTGGTACAGTGTCTTTCTAGAAAAGGACTTCCTTTTTAAAAGAACTAGTGGAAAGAAAATGGAGCTTGAAGAGGTTCAAGAACCACAAAATGTCACTGACCTTTTAGTGGAACAGAAGCAAGTCCCACAAGATGTTGTGGAATGGGAAATAGCTCCAGAAACACAAGGCCCGCATAGGTCTAATACGATACGTCGAGAACCTGAGAAGCTTAACCTTCTCACCACTCAACACGACGATGTTTTGCTCATGGATAATGATGAACCTCCTACCTACGAAAAAGCAATTACGGGCCCAAATTTTGAGAAATAGCTTGAAGCCATGAAATCCGAAAAGGACTTCATGTATGCAAACCAAGTATGGACCTTGGTTGATGCACCTGAAGGAGTAAAACCCATAGGGTGCAAGTAGGTGTTCAAAAAGAAGTTTGACATGGATGGTAACGTGCATACCTATAAAGGCCGATTGGTGGCTAAAGGTTTCAAACAAAGGCATGGTATAGACAATGATGAAACCTTTTCACCAGTTGCAATGCTCAAGTCCATTCGGATGTTGCTTGCTATGACTGCATACCATGATTATGAGATATGGCAGATGGATGTTAAAACCGTGTTCTTGAATGGAAACTTGTCAGAAGATGTGTATATGACACAACCTGACGGTTTTATCACTCCTAAGAATGCCAACAAGGTATGCAAGCTTCAGAAATCCATTTATGGATTAAAGCAAGCTTCTCGGAGCTGGAACATTCGTTTTGATGAGATAGTCAAAGAGTCTGGCTTCATCAAGAATTAAGATGAACCTTGTGTTTATAAAAAGGTTAGTGGGAGTGCTGTCATATTCCTAGTGTTATATGTGGATGACATATTACTTACAAGAAATGACATTCCTGCCCTACAATCTATCAAAACGTGTCTATGGAATTGCTTCTCCATGAAAGACTTATGAAAAGCAGCCTATATCCTTGGAATAAAGATCTATAGAGATAGATCGAGTAGGCTACTAGGTCTAAGTCCAAGTACATATATTGACAAAGTGTTGAAAAGGTTCAACAGGAAAGAATCGAAGAAAGGATTCTCACCTATGTCACACGACATTTATCTCTCAAAGGACATGTGTCCTAAAACACAAGATGAGAGAGATAAAATGGCTAAGATTCCATATGCTTCAGCTATTGGATCTATCATGTACGCCATGTTATGTACAAGGCTTGATGTCCCATATGCTTTAAGCATGGCGAGCAGGTATCAAGCTGACCCAGGTGAGCGTCACTGGATAGCAATTAAGAACATCCTTAAGTACTTGAGAAGGACTAAGGATGCCTTCTTAGTCCATGGAGGAGAGAATGAGCTCATTGTAAATGGTTACATTGTGCTAGTTTCCAGTCAGATAAGGATGACTTTAAGTCACAATCTGGCTATGTGTTTTGCCTAAATGGTGACGTTGTAAGTTGGAAGAGTTCAAAACAAGAGACAATGGTCGATTTTACAACTGAGGCTGAATATATAGCGGTTCAGATGCAGCTAAGGAAGCTATTTGGATCAAAAAGTTCATCACAGAACTTGGAGTAGTCCCTAGCATTGTTGATCTAGTGGCACTCTATTGTGACAACAATGGAGCCATTGTATAAGCTAAGTAACCCAGGTCTCATTAGCAGTCCAAACATATACTCAAGCGCTTCCATCTGATCAGGGAGATCATACAAATAGGCGAGGTGAAGATATGCAAAATACACGCTAATGATAATATTGCTGACCTGCTTATAAAGGCACTATCATAGCAAAAGCGTGATGCACATGTTAGGTCATTTGGTATCAAATACATGACCGATTGGTTGTAGTGCAAGTAGGAGATTATTAGTGTGTGCCCTAAGAGCTAATTAGATTTGGACTTATATTACACTTAAGACATTGTGATTATTTATGTTGTTTAATAATACATAGCAGTTATTTATCATTATTGACTATATTTAATTTGATCAAGTCATAATCAAATGATAAAGTCCCTAGAATAGTGGATTCGTATCAAAAGAATCAAAGTAGTGACTTTGATAATGAGATCCTTATGATACAAAGAATACTATTCTTAAATATCCTTAGTTGTAGTATCACTGAGAAGGGACATCAGTGACACGGTAAGACTAACATGTGTTAGATTCCTCTGGGTGACTGATCTCATAAGTCATGGATATGGTGATATCTAGATCAACATATGGGTGATCATTGTGAATGAATACATTGGATTGATCCATCTTGAGAACTCTATGTGGGTTGTTACATTAAGTGTCATTAGATGTTCTCAAATGGCAATGGTATATGTGATCCTTAGACTTGAGATCACTATGATATCCTATGTGTGGATTGGTGTACTTTGATGCTAGTAAACGTAGCTCAATGAGGGTTGCAAGTAAGATAGTAATTGGGTACATCATGAATCATATGAGGGTTGTGAGTGATCAAGATAGGATTTGCCCCTCTTGGTAACAAGAGTCTATATCTCAAAGCCTCTCAATAGAGATAATGATTGAAAAATCTGTAGCCACAGTACAAATGAGATTTAAGATGAGATCTTGAATTCATTTGATTAAATTATTTATCTTGAGATTGAGAAACAATGTAGTTGAACTTTAATAGAGATGACACGTTCCATACTCTATGTTCAACTAAGATATTAGGTGACGAAAGGATTGAAATATATGGTAATTGCTCATTGAAAGGTTGTCGTCAACTCAACAACATTTTCATTACTTGGGTAGCCATGATGCATTGCTAGATACTAATCTTGGCTTATGATTTATGAATGAGATTCTAAATCACTACCAATGTAATGGAAACCTAAAGGGTCACACACAATAAGAGTTTGACTAAAACAAGGTAATTGGAGTTAGATCCATGTGATGAATCCTAGTACAAGTAGGATTCCTAGTGAGACTAGAATCCTATTCCAACTAGAATTCGAGATTTAATTAATGGTAATTTTAGCCCGAGATTACTAAAGGGTATTTTGGTCTTTTCAATCATAATGAGATTATAATTATGAATTATTAATTTAATAATTCATAGGCAGACCAAATTATTAATCCAAATGCATAACAAATTGGTTGTAGTGTAAGTGGGAGATTGTTAAAGTATGTCCTACAATCAATTGGATTTGGATTAAGTAATTTTAAAAGGCCCAAAAGACCCAATTTAGTTGGACTAAGGCTAAGGCCTTTTTAGGGTTTTCTTAAGAGGCACTATAAAAACAACATTAAGTCTAAAAGTTAGACATAATATTTTTGATAGCCACTCTGCCTCTTGGAGCTAGCACTCTTAGAAAACAATTCCCTTCCTCCTTCCTTTGCTTCCGATCATACCTTGTCTCAGGCAAAGGTCTTATTTTGTGTCCTACTCATGTGGATACCGTTAGAGGGCTTCTTTTAGCTAGGAGTCTTAATTTAACGATAAATCGAGGGCTGTTCGTGGGTTGCCATATTCAATAGTTGAACATTCCTACATGAGTCACACCAAAAAAGTTAGATTCTATCCTAAAAACAATCTTGTTGCATGATCCTGGTGATTTTGGTTTTGTTGTTTTTCTAATCCGTTGCTTATTTTCGTGTATGACATGATAAACCAAGACAACGAAACCTTACACTTGAGGCAGAGAAGAGCTCGTGCATGACTGTGTTGCTTGTATCTTTTTAATTTTGTTTAGGTTTTAAATAATTTTAGTCTATAAATTCGAATTAGTAATTTCTTTAAAATTTTAGTTTAATATTAAAACTTAGTTTTAGGTAATTTTATTTTATGCTTAATTTTAACTACTTTAGTAGTTAATTTAATTTAGAAATTTTAATTGTTTGAATAAGCCTAGGATGACAAATTTTAATACTTAGCTAGAACGACACCTAATTAATCCTAGTGGGAATGATACTTTACTCACTCTTTATTACTTGTCGCAACCTATGCATTTGCAGTATAGATTTTAGACGCAACAACAAGTTGGGTGTGCTTGGTTCTTATGGCTTGTTTGTTGCCTGGTGGGCCTTTGGTCGAGGCTTGTTCACCCAGTTTGCTAGTTGTAGGCTTCTCCTAGGAGAGTTGGTCTGGCTATGTTGGCTTTACAGCCTAGGCCATACAATTGTCCCCTTTAGCTTGAAGAGGAGTATAAAGTGCTTGCTTGAAAGCTATCACCAAGGTGTGTCGAGTCAGGAGCTTGTTTACTGGAAGGATTAGTGGAAGGATAAGTTGTGTGGAATTTGTTCACTATAAGTTTGTTGAAGTGTTTTTGCCATAGGTTGTTGAAGTGTTTTTTCGAAGTTGGTTTTTATTTGGAGTTGTCTTTACTTGGGGTGGTCTTTGTTTGGTTTTATTTTTGCTTGGGATAGGCTTCACCCAGTGAGGTTTTCACCTAGCTTTGTTGGGCTGGGTAAAGGATTTAAGAGTTTCAAAATTTTTTGGGATTTAAAATTTTTGAATTTTTTTCGAATAATTATTGGTGTGGAATGTACGATGGTTACCGCAGGCATGTGTCTTATAGGTAAAATCCACATGTAGTAGATAACTGTTGAGTACTTGAGGGCAATTGTTGCTTTACCATGTGGTGGTTGGTGAGTGGGTGCTTTGTTATGTTAGAGTATGGGGCTTGAGGTTGTGCAGGGTTTTGATGGTTTTGCCCATTCATTGTTTGGGTATAAATTGGGAGACTTGGTATTTTTCTAAGTCACTTGCTTTTTACTTCATCTATTTACTTTGGTTTTTTGTGTAAGTTATCGAAAGTGCTTGGAGTTTTTGATTCATTGAAAATAAAGGTTCTTTCTCCAAGTTGTAGCTGTTGGTGTGCTCACATTTTCTGTTATCTGTGAGTGTCTTTCATTTCCTTGACATTTGCTTTTGGCTAATATGGCTGGAAGGAGATGACTGATATTGGATAAGTTGGAGCCGAAGGCCAATAGTAACGATATGTTGGCGTGGGCAATGGAAAGTGCTCAGGCTATGGCCTCCAACAATGAATCATTTGGTGGAGATTGTAGTGAGAGGGAGAAAGATGAGGTTGAGTTGTGGAAGCCTTAAGCGGTCGCGATGGTAGAGAAGGTGAAGATATGGCTGTGGATACACATTTTTATAAGGGTATTGAGGATGAGTCTGGTACAGAGGATAGCCCTCCTGGTGGCAATCATAGTGATGATGACTCAATGGCGATAATTGAAAGGAATGCAGGTGGTAGGGAGGGCGGTGGTAATGTTGGTGGTGACAAAGAGGTGGGGTCGTTGATGCGAAGGTGAGATAGATGCTGTTGGCAGTAAGAGTAGTGATAGATATTGAGTGTTTATTGGAAACCTCAGTAAGGATACCTAAGGTAAGGAGGAATATATTGGCAAAGTAGATGATGAAGGTGCAGGCGAAGAGGGTCCTTTAGATTTGCCACCCTCGGCCCCTGATGGTGGTTAGGAGCATGACAAGGTGGAGAGCTCAATGACGATAGATTTGATTAGGAGCTTGATAGATAGTTTGAAATGACAGTTAGATACAGATCCATATGAAGTGATTACCCCTCATCTGTTTAGAGGATGAGTGTGGTCACCAATAATAAGGCTTGTTTTTATGCATGACAGTTTAGAAAAGGGTTTCATTTGCTGCTCTACCCATTTTTTGCTACTTGTCTATAGGGTTGGGGCATACCAGCTACTCTAGTTAAGAGGGAATAGTTAGGCTCATCTAGTTACTTTGTCATTTGTGTGGAATGTGGTTGGCCTCTTTCCCTTAATGTAGTTAGGAAATTGTTTTCTTTGAGGAAGGGGTTGACAAGGTTTTATTACCTACATAGTACAGATAAAGTGAGGTTGAAAAGGGTTTCACCAGTGGTCCAATACTCTATTATCCTAATCACCTTTAATATTCCAAGTGTCTCTTATGCCTAGGTTCCCTTCGCTTCATTTAACTTCTTCTTGAGGCTTTGAAGGATTTTCTAGTTCATGGATTCTACTTGCCTATTGGTTTGTGGGGTTGACTGAACTAAAGCTTTCATAGAATCTTTTCAACTTACCAGTTTAAGAATGGTTGGGCGTGTCTAGTTACTTTGTCACTTGCGAGGAATGTGGCTAGCCTCCTTCCTTTAATGTGGTTAGGAAATTGTTTTCTTTGAGGAAGGGGCCAGCAGGGTTTTAATACCTACATAGAAGGGATAAAGTGAGGTTGAAAGGGGTTTTACTAGTGGCCGAGTGATCCATTGTCCTTTTTGCCTATAATATTCTAGGTGTCTCTCTTGCCCAGTTTCCTTTCGCTTCATCTAACTTTTCCTTGAGGCCTTAAAAGATTTTCTTGTTCATGGATTCCACTTGCCCATTTGTTTCTGGGTGTATGACTAAACTATGCACTAGTTTGACTCTGAATCTTTCATAGAATCTTTTCAACTTATATGCACCATTGTTTTCCATGATGGTTTGGGGAAGTTTGAATATACACACCACTGATTTCTAGACAAATCCTTCAACTACAATTTTGGTGATTGTCGCAACTGATGTTGCTTCAACCAATTTGGTGTTGTCATAGGTCACTATGAGGAATTTTTGATGGCCTGTAGCTATTGGGAAAAGGGCTTAGGATATCTATTTCCTATATTGTAAAGGGCCAAGGGAAGAGTATGGAATTGAGAGTTCTATTGGTACTTTGGGTACTTTAGAAAATTTCTAGTATTTGTCACACTTTTGACCAGATTTATGGTGTCTCTCTACAACGTAGGCTAGTAATAACCTTAATTGCATAAATTTTCCTTCCAATACATTCACTTTATCATTAAATTATAAAATCTCAATAATCACATTACTCACTTAATTTTCATAATTCCAATTCAAATCAAGTAAGGTATTTCCAATTTAATTCTCCTAATTATTATACTTAATTCTCATAATTTTAATTTCTAATAATTCTCACAAGTCAAATTTATTATGATTCCCATAATTATCATAATCCAAATAAATTTTCAATAATTAAATGATTTCAATAACACATTAAATCACTTACCATTAGTAAGAAATTTGCAATTGTCACAAAATTGATTTTAGTGCTTTAATGATTGAATAATGTTTGAACAAGGCTAAAATGAAATGAATATGTATTAACTAGCCTCAAACATGTTTTGTTGTAGCAAAATACCAAAGTGACTTATTGAGATTCTAGGAGTTGATTGAATTGTGTCTTAGTATGTGTTTGGTGCTTTAAATGAAAAATTCATTCTCGATTCTTAGTTAACTTGTATTAGAAGGATTAATTAGAGGTTAGTACAAATCAAGAATGAAATATCTTGTTTGATCATGGTTATAAACTTTTTCTAATGCTTGAAAACCAAATTTTTGGGTGTCAAAATCTGATTTTATAAAGGTTTTTTTGCAAGCAGTTGAGAGATCGATATGCCTTCATATAATATTAACACCTTTATCCTAAGAGTCATAAAACTAACATTGAAACCTACAAAGTATCGATACCCAATCATATGGTATCGATATTAGATGAGTAATTAGTATTGATACCCTTCACTAAGGTATTGATGCCTCATTATAAAAAAAAAACTAGAAAAGCTAAAAAAGGGCGCGACTTTTCATTTTAACTCATACTCTCTCACTCTAAAAGCCCCCTACCTCACACTATCTCTAGAATTTCTTCAAAACCCATCATCCAAACCTTTCACACTGCTTAAATATTTCTTCTATTCCACTTATTAGGGCGTAAATCACATTATCTTTATCCATTTTATGTGTGGACAATCATCCCTTTTGTTTAGGTAACAAACTTCATTTCTTTCAATCTTAATTTGCCTTGATTAATGAAGAGTATTGAGTATAATACATGCTAAATTATAACTGCTTGTGTGTATATTGGCTGGATTGTGGGGTTTCCTACATTGAAATGAGTCATTTCTAAGGATTGTTTATATTTAAGATGGTTAAACCTATTTGTTGGCTCTATAAGCTATACCGAGAGGGGGGGTGAATCAGTTCTTAGCTAACCTTATGCTCATTTTTTGATTCTTCTAAATTCTCTAGCCTATTTGAGTGTTTTCTAAGTCCTCTAAGCTAGGCAATTATACAATATAAATTCAATGCAATAAACACAAATATAATTGCAAATAAGTAAAGAGAGTAAGGATAGAGAAATGTACGCAAGCGATTTATAGAGGTTCGGCAACCTTGCCTACGTCCTCTACCTTGAGACGCTCTCAAGGATTTTCCCCAAATTCACTAACTTGAATTTGTGTTTTACACTCCCTCTTTTCAAGGCTCAAGAGAAACCTCTCTCTTTTTCTAGGCTCAAGAGTAACCTCCCTCTTTTTCTTAGGCTAATGAGAAACCTCCATCTTTTTCTTAGGCTAAAGAGAAACTTCCCCTTTACAAGGAATGATTTGTTTTACAAATGATGTAATCAAGGAAAAGCCTCTAGGTAGGCAAGTGATTATAGAAATTAAGCACAATGAAAAGCCTATACAATATTTGTGCTAAACAATACAAGAGATAAGTGAATGATAGAAGATGTAGACTTTGCAGCTCTTGATTTGTTGTTTGAGGCTTGAGGAAGATGAATAAGATGATGAAAGATGTTGCTTGGTTGATCCTCTTGCTTTCTTTAGCTTCTAAGCCTCTATTTATAGTCCCTTAGATGTATTCTAGCCGTTGGGTGGAGCAAAATCTCGGATATTACTGTTGTCTCACAAAAACTAGCTGTTATAGGCTATTTTCGAGCAAAGGGATCGATCCCTTTCCATAGGGGATCGATCCCTTTTGTCCAGAATCTTGATTCTGGGCTTCAGGGACCTTGGGAAGACTTTCTGCCAAAAAGGGATCGATCCTGCTACAGTGGGGATCGATCCTTTTCTTCCAAAGGGCATTTTTCCTGCACTTTTGGGTTAGAAATGATATGACCTTTGATCCTAATTCAACCCAAAACATTTATAAGCTTTAAGGGAGTTTTTCTTGACTTTCTCAAATGAAAATATTGTCCAAGAAATCATCAAGTGATTTTCTAAAATATTCAAAACATTTATAAAGTGTTAAGACCAATAAGAGTATGCATCATTAAATCATGGTCTTAATGTTTGATATGAACACTTGAAATGTATTGAGAAAATCATGTGTGATAAGGCAAATTTACAATATGAATTAAAACATTAAAGCTTACTTAAGTTTTTGTCATTTCAAAATATATATTGTAATTTAAAGCTAACAATCTCCCCTTTTTTGATATGACAAAACTTAATGTAAATTTGCTTTGAAAATTCTTTGATAGAATACTCCCCCTCAAATAAAGCAGGATTTTATAAAGCTCCCTCTTAATATAAGCATGAGTTTTGAAAATGAATTTTCAAACTATTTTTCCCACATTATCTTTCCCCCTTAATATCTCTCCCTTTTAATATCTATCTCTCCCCCTTTTTGTCATAGCAAAAAGAAAGAAAAATAATAAAAAAATATGCTCCCCCTAAAATTATGGCCATGTGAGAAGAGATAAAAATGCTCCATCCAACAAGAAACATGTTAGTACATGGGACTCATAGCACAAATAAATAAGTCAATATTCACAAAGAGTATGAAATATTCATGCAATGAATATGACTTATGATCCTATACCAATTGTTTATAAATAATTTTGATACCAATTGTTGATAAGTAATTTTGCAAAAAGATTCCAATTTGTAAGAAGTTAAGCAAGCACCTAAGTATATTAATTGTTCTCTAAGGTCCAACTGAGGTGCATGACAATACATCATGATTATGAGCTAAAATTATATAACATATCATATGCATGTGCTCATAAATCATTTTCAAGAAATATTGTACCTAGAATTAAGATATATAGCAATTAACTACAAATTCTAGCACACAAGAGTTTCATGCAAAAATATCCTAAATGAATTCTTCTCTATTTGGCATTTCAAACTAAAGAGCATGAGAAGAATTATCAATTTAAAGCTCATACCAATTGGCAATTTAGATTTGACTTACCAATTATTGAAAATATGGTTACCAATGATACTAATTGTTATTTCAATCTAAATACCAATTGTTACTAATGGTTTACTTAGGCATTTTGCATGAGTCCAATATCTATGTGTAGTGTGTTCATGTCAAGAAAATAATCATTCTAAAAATGCAAGAACACAACACACATCATCAAATATGCTTATGGATCAATTAAATATTAGCACACTATCATAAGGTATTAATCCATATTCATATTCACAAATTTAAACCATATGGAAGATTCAAAAATTCAAAGTATTCAAGCAAACACATTTTCTTCCATGGTTTTAAGCACAAAAATCCTATGCTCATTTTCCAATTCAAGTCCTTAACCAATTATGAGCAAGGAAAGATTCAATATTACCATTTTAATCAATTAATAGCCATATCCCTAGTTGTTATCATCATTTAAAGTTTTAGAGGGTATATGCTATTTTAACTAAAATGGCTTCACCTAAGTGAATCAATATTATCAAGCTAAAATGTATTTTATCATCAAAATCCATAAGCTATGAGTGAGATTAAGCACATAATATCATGAAATAACTATTCTCATCTCATAGGCATGATTATTGATTCAATTTAAGCAAACATGCATGTTCATCATCAAAACAAACAAGATACAATGCATGGATATCAATTGTTGGAGTTGTCATTAAAGTTCAAGTTCCATAATAATTTGGCTAAAAAGAATTAATTTCATGGATGATAAATTTTCATGTAACTTAACATTTAGGATTCATTTATCATCACTAATTATAAGCCAAAGAAAATTATGACCTTATACCAATTGTTGAATTTGCATTTGAAATCAATCCTTAAGGTCAAGTTTTAATTATTCTTCCACTTGATGTATAATTATCATGAAACCTAGTGTGGAGTAGTTGAGTCAAGCTAAGAAACATAATCCTATAAGCATGCTTGACTAAGATGAACAAAAAGAATGAAAAATATTCATTATGCACAAGTTCATCAAATTCTCAAATATATTCACAAATCATTGAAATAAATCTCAAAATTATGTTTAAGCATTCATTGAAAGTATTTTTCAAGATTATTTCAAGATTCATGAATGTTTTCAACAAGAAAAATGATTTTGCACTTGTGAGCTCAAGAAAAATGCTATTGATTGTTGAAAGTGATACCATTTGTTGGAAATAATACAAATTGATGGAGTTGAGGCATGATATTAATCAATAATGGATTTTCATGTTGTAAAGATCATCAAAAATAAGTTAAAATACTGGATTTTAACTTGAGAAGAAAGAAGATATCAAGAAAGTGAAAAATCCTTCTCAAATTCGGTTGAAAAAGTGCAGAAAAGCCATTTTGGTCTGGGGGGATTGATCCCTTTGGGAGGGGGATCGATCCCTTAAGTCCAGAATGCAGATTTCCTGCATTCTGCTAAAGGGGGATCGATCCTGCTTGCTAAGGGATCGATCCCTCATCCTGTTTCTGCAGTTTTTGACAGAAAATCCAACCTTTGAGGTGCCCAAACTTCGTTTTAGAGTAATTTAAGTCCAAGTAAAGGTTTAAACATTTGTAAAACATGATTTTGGACTTGTATGAATGAAAAATCTGAATGAAAAACCATTTTACAAAAGATTTTGCAATTTTCGAAGAATTTACACAATAAAATGCATTTTTGGCCTCAAAGGGGGTCATTTTCAGCATTATGCATATTTTGTCAAAACCAAAGCTTTGGAAACCACAAATATGACAAAACAAACTTGTTCACATAGATTTTAAGCACATATAACATCAAATCATCATACTTGTGAACATTATGCCATGATTTCCAACATACATATTCTTCATTAAGGCTCATGATATAGCATTTTGCATATATGACATATTTGACAATTTTTGAGCAACTAAATATATTATCTAAACATATCAAACTTGCTCAAACTACAGAAATCCAATAAACATTTCAAAATCATAAATCATGCCTTTCATTCAATCATCAAGATTTGTCCATCAAACACTCAACAATCATTCTTTTTGCTCAATCACAATGCATCAAGAATCATCAACCAAGTGCCTCATTAAATCAAACAAATATATGAGTTTTGAAAAGATAGAATATAAGCTTACAAAACTCCTTTGCTTGAGTATGCTTTGCCTTGAATTGTTGAGTCCACCTTGTGCCATTCTTTGAAGAATTGTTGTGACCTTGCCAAGGATGGATCCTCAAGCTCTTCCTTTTTCTCATTAGCACAAGCAAACTCCATGAGGATGTGTTGAGCATTCAAACTCCATTGTTCCATTGTATTCCCATGCTCTAACACTCCTACAACAAACACATTCAAGCATGCTTTGGTACCCAAAATTTTTTGGGTCCATGAGAGTTAGTGCAAACAATTTTTGATCCTTTTGGGATCCATTTCAAACACAATTCATCATTATTTACAGCATGCCTTGGCACCCACATTTTTCTAATCACTCTTCCTCTAAATGTAGTTTTTCTATAAGTGCATGCTTGTGAGGTGTGGCCAATCCTATTGCAAAGTGAGCATGTGAGAGATGTATCATGCATAGAATTTTTGCTCACTAGGAAATTTTTAAGATGAGTTTCTTTTTGTATTGCATTATAACCTAACCCATCTTTATCAAAGAAAACTCTTTAGGTCTCTAACATATGATCTAGCTTTTGTTTACCCATATAAAACCTAGTAAATGAGTTATGCAAATTTGTATTCTTTTCATTTAACTCATTTATCTCTAAGTTAGCCTCTTCTAATTTCTTTTCTAATTCTAGCTTAGTATTAGTCAAGGCTTTATTTTCTATTTTTAATTTAGCAATGATTTTCTTATATTTGGAGTTCATGCACTGAAATTCATTTGCTAAATCATTAAAGGCATTTTGTAGTTCACTAAAGGTATAATCATTATTTTCACTAGAACTACTACAAGCCTCATCATCACTAATAGCCATAAAGCATGAGTAGGCTACCTCTTCATCTACATTTTCCTCATCGGAGCTATCACTATCGCTCCATGCAGCCACAAATGCTTTTTTCCTAGGCTTCCTATCCTTTTCCTTCCTAAGTAAGGGGCAATCTAACTTAGTATGACCCGGTTCATTACACTCATAACATACTAAGGGATCCTTTTCTCTTCTACTTGACTCTCCCCTTTGATGTCTCCTATTACTCTCTCTCTCTTTCATTCTCATAAATCTATTGAATCTTTTGGCAAACATTGCCATTTCCTTTTCTTCCTCATTTCCACTCTCATCACTATCATCCTCATGAGTGGAAGACTTAAGTGCTACCCGTACTTTCTTTGAAGGCACTTCATTTCTTTTCAATTTCATCTCATATGTAAGTAGGGAGCCCATAAGTTCATCTAGAGACAAGGTATTTGGATCTTTAGACTCTTCTATTACGGTTACCTTTGCCTCCCAAGACTTAGGCAAACTATTCAAAATTTTCTTTACCATTTCAACATTGGAATAAGCCTTGCCTAGAGCCTTAAGTCCATTAATTATATCATTAAACCTAGTGAACATTTCGCTAATGGACTCATTTTCTTTCATCCTAAATAGCTCATAATCATGTGTGAGCATTCCTACTTTGGTCTCTCTAACTTGATTTGTCCATTCATGTGTGATGGCTAGTTTATCCCATATTTGTTTAGCATTCTCACATAAGGAGACTCTATTATACTCATTAGGACCTAAAGCACAAAAGAGGGTGTGCATAGCCTTGGCATTCATTTGTGCCAATCTCATGTCATTTGTGTCCCACTCATCCTCACTCTTAGGGACATCTTTTCCATCTACTTTCTTAATGGGAATTCTAGGACCATTCACTATAATTCTCCACACTTCATAATCATTTGATTGTACAAATAACATCATTCTAGTTTTCCAATATGAATAATTTTCACCATTGAAGAGTGGAGGTCTAACTAATGATTGTCCTTCTTCTCTTAGGGGTGTGCCTATATTCAAGTGAGCCATTTAAGATCGTTTTACTTGATAGAGGTTAGTCTAAATCAATCTCAAGCCCAAGCTCTAATACCAATTGTTGGCTCTATAGGCTATACCGAGAGGGAGGGGGTGAATCGGTTCTTAGCTAACCTTATGCTCGTTTTTCGATTCTTCTAAATTCTCTAGCCTATTTGAGTGTTTTCTAAGTCCTCTAAGCTAGGCAATTATACAATATAAATTCAATGCAACAAACACAAATATAATTGCAAATAAGTAAAGAGAGTAAGGATAGAGAAATGTACGCAAGCGATTTATAGAGGTTCGGCAACCTTGCCTACGTCCTCTACCTTGAGACACTCCCAAGGATTTTTTCCAAATTCACTAAAATGAATTTGTGTTACACTCCCTCTTTTCAAGGCTCAAGAGAAACCTCTCTCTTTTTCTAGGCTCAAGAGTAACCTCCCTCTTTTTCTTAGGCTAAAGAGAAACCTCCCTCTTTTTCTTAGGCTAAAGAGAAACCTCCCCTTTACAAGGAATGATTTGTTTTACAAATGATGTAATCAAGGAAAAGCCTCTAGGTAGGCAAGTGATTACAGAAATTAATCACAATGAAAAGCCTATACAATATTTGTGCTAAACAATACAAGAGATAAGTGAATGATAGAAGATGTAGACTTTGGAGGTCTTGATTTGTTGTTTGAGGCTTGAGGAAGATGAATAAGATGATGAAAGATGTTGCTTGGTTGTTCCTCTTGCTTTCTTTAGCTTCTAAGCCTCTATTTATAGTCCCTTGGATGTATTCTAGCCGTTGGGTGGAGCCAAATCTCAGATATTACCGTTGTCTCACAAAAACTAGCCGTTATAGGCTATTTTCGAGCAAAGGGATCGATCCCTTTCCATAGGGGATCGGTCCCTTTTGTCCAGAATCTTGATTCTGGGCTTCAAGGACCTTGAGAAGACTTTCTGCCAAAAAGGGATCGATCCTGCTACAGTGGGGATCGATCCTTTTCTTCCAAAGGGCATTTTTCCTGCACTTTTGGGTTAGAAATGATATGACCTTTGATCCTAATTCCACCCAAAACATTTATAAGCTTTAAGGGATTTTTTCTTGACTTTCTCAAATGAAAATATTGTCCAAGAAATCATCAAGTGATTTTCTAAAATATTCAAAACATTTATAAAGTGTTAAGACCAATAAGAGTATGCATCATTAAATCATGGTCTTAATGTTTGATATGAACACTTGATATGTATTGAGAAAATCGTGTGATAAGGCAAATTTACAATATGAATTAAAACATTAAAGCTTACTTAAGTTTTTCTCATTTCAAAATATATATTGCAATTTAAAGCTAACACTATTCAGTAGAGCCTTGGTCTGATGCTAATTGTTGGTTCACTACTAGCTGAGAGGGAGGAGTGAATTGATTTTATAAAGGTTCAGCCAATCTCTTGCCTACGTCCTCTCTCATTGATACTCTTGTCAAAGGATTGATTCCACTCTTCTTTGTGAATGCTTACAAACCACTTCAAGGTGTTGTGAGCCCTCTTACAATTTCTCTTGAAGGCTTAGAAATAACCTTCTAAGTCTATCCCCTTGTAATGCTACCTTCACTCTTACAAGAGCAACCTTATAAGGCTAGCACACCCTTTTGAATATCAGAAATTTAAGTGAGTGGGTGATGAGCAAGGTGAAATATCACAAATGGAATTACAAAGAATGAATTTTTCAGCTTGGATTTCTTTCTTGAAGCTTTGAGAGTTTCTGAGTGCTTGTTTTACCTCCAAACTTCATAAATGCCTCTATTTATAGTCCACCAACTGACTGGGACAGTTGTTGAAGCATTTAATGCAAAACTTCCTGTTGAAAATCTCAGAAACTAGCCGTTAGGCATTGTTTTCGTGAAAAAGGATCGATCCTTAGCCATAGGGGATCGATCCCAAACTTCCAAAACACTTTCAGCCTTTTCTGCCAAATGAGAAAAACCTTTCTGCCATCAAAGGATCGATCCCTCTATAGGGGGGATCGATCCCTCAAGCTCTACCTGTATATGTTGTGAGCTATTTTGTGATGGTTTGATGGCTTTTGTGATTTCAAGTCAGTTCAAAATATTCTAACACTTTTATAAGAGTATTTCCTGACTTTCTCAATTGAAATCTAAGTTTAAAACTTTGTTTAAAAAATTTTCTATCATTGAGTCCATTTTAAGCAAATTTACATTATAGAGAAAATGTTTAGCTTTACTTAAGTTTTTGTCATTTCAAAATATTTTTCAATTTAAAGCTAACACAAATATTATAAGTGCCTTTTTTTTTTCTGGCTTAAGAAGCAAACCTTTAGACAACCCAAACTTCACTTATAAGTATAGCACTCAAGGTGTGAGAACTCATTATTTTGTACTGTACATGTGCAGATATTTAATTATAAAATAATAAATACTTTATTTTGTATATTTTGTAAATTTCAAGTGAATAGTGATGTGGGCCCCACTTGGATTTTTATGCCCGGAATGCAGAAATAACTGATAAAAAGTGTATGGAAGGTGTAATAATGATATTATGGAAATTTGGAGGCTAAAATACCTTGGTTACATCATTTAGAGAAGTATGATAAACAAATTGGAAAATGAAGGTTACGTCCCGGGAGTATTTTCATAAATTTTACCGAAACTAAAATGAATTGGGATGAAGTAAAAATATCATGACATTCTACATGAAAAGTAGTTTAACACAGTGTCAATAGATTTCTTGAATCAGCGGTAAAATCAAAAAACTATCCATGCACCGCGTGCTGACGAAACTGCTTCTACTCATCAAGATACATCCACTAGGATTATTTGGTGATGGAATTCAAAATTTTGGAGTGTGACTACATAGTTTTTACGACTACGGAACCTTAAGGGCAAAATTATCCAAAATTTTCATAAGTAGGGGCATTTTGGTCATTTTCCCTACTTCTAGAAGACTCTTTATTTTTCTTCTTGGTCTGGCCGGCAGTATTAATCATCCTTCCCAACAAGCCTCCACTCCATATTTGGAAGAAAAAAGGAAGAAAAGAAAACTAACCAAAAACACTAGAGGTAACAAAAGTTGGCACCAGCCCGAAAACCCGCCTGAGACCGAACCCAGACCAACCCAAATTGACCAAAAAAGTCAAAGATCTGAAACCAAAAAGATTCAAAACCGAAAAAGCTCAAACCCAAAAAAACCCGAACCTGACACAACTCGAACTCGACAAAACCCGAACCCGATACGATCCGAAACCGAGACTGATCCGATCTGAAACCCGTAAAAACCTGAATTTATAACCCGAAAAAACCCGAATTATAATTATATGATTATTATTTTAAAATAAATAAATAATTGATAAACTTATTTAATTATAAAATTAAATTTTGGATAAAAATAATTATTTCTAATAGTAAAATGTAATTTAAAAAATACTATAGTAGTATTATTGTGTAAGCGGTAATTTTAATAAAATATATGAATAAATCAAGCTATTGATAATTAATTATTTGTTATATTAACAAGATTCTAATTTGGTATCTTATAACAATGATTTATATATTATATTTTATTGTAACAATCTTTTAAGAATAAATTATGTAATCTCTTTATATATTATATTATTTTGATAAAATTAATTATTTATTAAAAATAATTAATTTATTATCTATTAAATATAAAATTAAAGTGTAAATAAAAATAATATTTCTAATAGTAAATTAAAGTGTAATTTAATAATATACTATAATAGTATTATTGTGTAAGCGGTAATTTTATTAAATTTGTTATTTATACTTTATTAATATTATGATTAATTATATTTAAATAATTAGCATTATATTAATTAATTCACTACAAAAAATGTGGTTGGGTTTGCTGTGTGATAAGGAAAGGAAATGGCTGTTTAAATGGAGAATAAAAATTAGAAAATTGAATTAATGCAAGGGAATTGGAACGGTGGAGAATGAGAAAAAATGGAGGAGAATGAAGAAAAGGGATATTGGGTTTTTAACTTTAGTCACATTTGTGCCTTTAAATTAACTAAAATAGTTTTTTTAAATGAAAATTTGAGAGGGAAATCAATTAAATATAGGGAAATGAAACTATGAAAATTCGAGAGGGAAATCATGAATAAAATTAACTAAAATGGTTTTTTTTTTAAATGAAAATTTGATAGGGAAATCAATTAAATAGATGGAAATGAAAATATGAAAATATGAAAATTTGATAGAGAAATCAATTAAATTAACTAAAATGGTTTTTTTAAAATGAAAATTTGGATAAATTTTCATATGCAATTAATTTTTGAATAATTTTGTTAAAAAAGTAATTTATTAATAATTTAATTTGTAAGAGAATTTAATATCTATCAAATAGTAACTAGCCAATTGAATATATAAACAACTAGCATTTTAAAAAATAGAAAATAGATTTGCAGTGTTAAACTTTTGAAACACAAATAGGTAGCTAGTATTAAGTATAAAAAAGTTAAAACAATTCAATATTATAATATATAAACGTTCTTTTCTTCATTTTTATTAACGTTAACATGTTATAATTTTTATTATTAAAACATTTTAACATTCTTAATTTTTTTACTCTAGATTTCTATTTCTCTAATTATATTCCTATATATGATTGATCATAGGCTTATTTTTATAGGGATTAGTTAATCCTAGAATTAATATGAGTTTTAATTTAATAATAACTAGGAGTTTGAATCCAATCAAACTATAACTTTGTGTTTTTTTGTTTTTTAAAATTGAAATAATTATATAAAACAAGAATGAACAAACCTAGATAATATAATGTGTTGTCTATACATTAAACATAGCAATATGTAAGTAATAAATATATAAAAAAAAGTACAATAAATTTCAAACAATGAGATTTTGAAAATAATAAAAATAATAAGTTTTCGAATAATATAGATAAAAAAAATCTATTTTATAAGATATAACATTAATAAAAATTAAATTTTCACGTGAATATAATATAGTTTAAGAGAAAATTACATTTATGATTATTTTTATTTTATATTCTCAAAATTTATTTTTGAATTTATATTTTATTATAATGAATATTGCCAATGATATTTCGTAACAATTATTTTGATCGTTTTATATACACAATATTAAGAAAATTTTAATTTGACAATGATTATGAAAATTTGTTGTAAATCTTATGTGAATATGATATAGATATTATAACAAATTTTCTTTTTGTTGTATAAAATATTTAAAAAGTTAATTAAGCAACGACAGTAAAAAGTTATTGCAGACACAATAAGATAATACCCTTTTATTTTATTTTATTTTTTTCAATTTGATAGGATTTTGCAACAATAAAATATATCATTGTATATAAAATTTAAAATTTTGATTAGACAACGACAACAAAAAATCGTTGCAAAAATAATAAAATATTGTAACGCTTTTTTTTTCTTATTGCTAAATTGGTAGGAATTCACAACAACAAAGAATATAATTGCATAAAATTAAAAAAAATCCAATAAGTAACTGTGAAAGTAGTTGCCGATGTAATGAGAATTTGCACCAATATCGTAAGCTTTTGCGATTTACGATTGTTAAAAGCCTACTTTTAGTAGTGTAAGCAATAAAAGACAAGTATACAAAATTATAATCAAACAAATAATATTATTGTTTTTCTTATCTATCTTTCATCATTAAAAAGGTAAAATAAATTGTTTTACATATTACAATAATAGTATTATAAACAAAAATTATATATTAGATGCATTAAATATACATAATTAATATTTTGTGATATGATAATTTTTGTGACACATCAAAAATGTCACCAATAATTTTCTCTTTAAATTATTATTGTTTATTTTATTAATTTTTATTCAATTAAAGATAAATTTCTCTTCTAACAAATTTAAATGTTTTTATATTGTCCCCTATTAATTACACATTGATTTGATTTTAATAATGACAAATAAATGTGAATATCGTAGGAAATTAAAAAAAACTAAATAATCATTATCAAGTAATAAAAACATTAAAATGTAAACATTTATATTTTTATGAATATTTATTAAATTTTAACTTTATTTTTTGCAATTCTATTATATTTTTATTTAACTATATAAAAAATTAAATTAATTATTATATTCAAAATTATAAAAATATTTATAACTTATAAAATTTCAAAAATAATTTCACTAAGCCCTCTGAACCCGTCTGGTAAGAACCGAACCGAACTCAAAACCGGACCGAATTCGAAAATAACCGAACCCGAAAATGCCCGAAACTGAAAAAACCTGAAACCGAAAAAAAATCGAATTCGAAAAAACCCGAACCCGAAAATAACCCAGATCGAATTCGCCTGAACCGGCTCGTTTGCCACCTCTAAAAAACACTACTAAATCTGCAAAATTTCACCAAAATTTTAATTAGAAAAATATTCTATTCTCTCTCCTCTACCTAGCCATACCAATAGCTTATTGTATAAGCCACAATACAAGGAGAAAGAGACCCTCAAAGTTTTGGCTAAGGTGAGGTATATTCCCATACATTAAGCTTTCTTTAATTCTAATAGTGTATATTGATTCCTTTAGGCAAGCTAAGCATGTTTCTATCATTTGTTTCAATTAAAAGTTTCAAAATAAATTCTTGCCATGAGAGGGGTGTTCGGCCAAGCATACTTTCTTATTGAGTCACGTGTTTCATGCATAAAACGGGTATCAATTTGATGAGTAAGCATGGCAGAGTAAGATGGTGGCATTGGATTGTTGAAATTCCTTTGGAATTTCATGATGTCAATTTCGGTCAACACAAGGGGACTATGATCCATGGTTGTTGTTGATAATTTGAGGTATATTTAGACTATAGGAATTACAAGGAGTCTGCCAGTATGCTCGGATTTAAAATCCGTTGCAAAATGAAAAAAAGTTGTGTTATACTACTGGTAGAATTTATACTGCGAAAATTATTGCAATGTTCAATGTGGCTGCACTTTGATATGAATAATAGCTTAAAAATAAGTATTAAATAAGCTAATATTTTTGGTGGAATTATCTGCAACCAAGGAGTGACAATTTACGAGTGGTGCGATCGAGAAGCTCGATTTCATCAGACAAGTAAGGGACGCGTATGTAGTCTGTAAGGATATCTCGAATGCATAGTTTTAATGCTAATAATTTTATGAAAATATTTTGGAAAAGAATTACCTCGAGAACTGTGAAATTGTGGCTGTTTGGTTGGTTTGAACTGTGTTTACCTTTATAGGAAGGTTAGGCTATCAGTAGCTATTATGCTGCTGAAATTTACTTGAAAATTTTATAAAATATCATAAAATATTTTAGTGCATTGTGGAGTATTTTCCTAGCCTTGATGAGTGAAATATTTAATATTTCTCATAAATTATGAATTTATTGAAAAATATTATTTAAATATTGGTGTTATCGAAATTATTCAAAGTAACGTTATTGGAAAATCCTCCTAGTGAAACTAGTGATTTATAAAGTGAAGTGATGAATAGTGAATATTTTATAAATTATTTTCAGTATAATATTCACTATTTTATTTATTTTCATTTATGGATTGATTGAAGGTTTTACCCGGTTTAATGACTTCCATAAAGGTGATATCACTGTTTTGAGACTGTCAGGCCACATATCATGCTCACATGTATTACTGTAATATTACTGTGTGAAGCTGTTAACATTGATCCTTTCTTCAGCATCCTAGTTGATACATGATCAGTGTACGACCGAAGACATTTATAGACTATGGTCATAGATCTTACTGTTTATTGTTACTATTCCCTACAGGGATTATAGCATGATATCATTAGGGTGTTGTTGGGTCTCCACTATTATTACCGATTACTATGATATTTTATTGAACTGCACTGTTACTGAAAACTGGTTACTGAAGTGTTCTTATCACTGAACTGTTATCGTACTGAACTGTGTATCACACTGTTACTGTGATTTAGGTACTTGTGAAAGTGATGATTTTAATTGTGAAAATTAAATTATTATCAAGTGATGATTTATGTGATTTTAAATGATTTATTTTACTAATTTATGAGATATATTTATATATAGTGATTTATGGAATGAATTTCATATCAACTTAAATTTCTACTCTCTATAGTCGCTTTTAGGTTCCGAGACAAGACAATTATTTCAAAATACCTTCCTTACTCCATCCGGATCCTTAGCCGACTATAGTATCCTTCATTTTAGAGTCCTTAGCATACCGATAGGAAAATAAAAGATTTTACTGCATATAGTTTTCACGATATCAAGATGGCATACAACTCCTTTAGTAAGCCATGGTTTGCTCACCCCTTTATTTTTATCTTTCCAGAGTATTTTCAATGACCGCGTGATATATCATCCAAGGATTATCGACTGCATTGTGAGTACTTCGAGGTAGCTAGTGTAGATCCTGGAGGTATATTCGTTTTTTTTTATATTTTAGACTTTCCTTTACAGTATTACAGTGTTGTAATTATAAATAGGGGATGTAAATGTTAAAACAAATACTGTTATGTAAATATTTTTACTTATGTAAATTAAATTAATTTACAGTTATTTACTCTACACTGTTATTAAAGTGGGAAATAAAGGCATCGCAGACAGCCCAACCCTTATGAAATGTGTAGAAAAGTGTGAAATACTGTATATATAGACTGTGACAGTATTTATTGGTATCAGAGCGAGGTTGATTGGATATCTGTCGATGTCTTTGTGATAAAGTGAAATGGTTAACATCTCTTATAGGACTATATAGTTTGGATATATAAATGGGTGACTAACCGAAAATTGATAAATTGATTGTGTTATGTAGATATGAGTGGACGATGGGTTACTCGCACGAATAGGGGTCGAGGCAGAGGTTGGGCAGAGTAGACTCCGAAGCCCCACACGCCTGAGCCAGTATTGGAACCTGCCTCAGAACCGGCTCACCTTCCGTAGCTTGAGAGCCCTAACACTCGGATGTCGAGGATGGAGTGGATGTTGGCAGACTTTATCGCTATGTATCACGCAGATAGAGCTGCTGATTAAGCAGAAAGGGAGCGAGCAGCTCCACCAGTTGCACCACCACCTGCACAGCTTGCTTCCGAGCCTCAGCCTACACTGCAACCAGTACAGCAAGCCCAGGTCGTACCACCACCTTCACCAGTACAACTGCCTAGAGATGTGGAGTCCTACTGTGACGTAGCAATAGTGTGGTAATTTACTAAGCTTAATCTGTCGAAGTTTAAGGGTGATCAAGATCCACTAATGGTAGAGTAGTAGGTTACAGCTGTCGAGAAGCTATTCAGATACATGAGATGTTCCGACACAGAGAGGGTTAGATTAGTAGTGTTCCAGATGACAGATGATGCGGAGTACTGGTGGAAGTCTGCGTAGACGGTATTATTTGCTCAGCATCCAGTGATTACTTGGGAGATATTTGTAGATGCCTTTTATTACCAGTACATCCCTGATACAACTTAGAAGAAGCTATAGCAGGAGTTCATGGAATTAGTACATGGGAGTATAATGGTGGATCAGTATGAGTTGAGATTCACTACACTCAACAGATTTGATCCACTGACACGGGTTGACGAGTGGCACAAGATTGATAAGTTCAAGGCTGGGTTGAGACTGTCTATCAGATCGAAGTTGGCTCTATTTGATATATGTACATACGATGAGGTGGTTAGGCATGCTCAGCTATGTGAATAGGATTTTGAGCAGTTCCATTATGAGTCAGCTTCCAAGGGTAAAGCTAAAGGAAAGGGTAAGGCAAAGAGGGGTGCAAATGATAGATCCGGTGGAAAGCAGCTTAAGAAGTCGAGACCATCGAGCCTCTAGATTTCAAAAGGGCAATTTATGAGATCAGCTACTACTGCCCCTCCTTTTGATCCCACCCTACACCAAGGAAAACCGCGACCAGATGTGCTTACTATGGACAATCGTATAGTACACGACGCTGTTACATGTTGACGTGGGCTTGTTTTAGATATGGGCAGATGGTACACATAGTGAGAGATTGCTCGATGCTGGGAGAGTCAACTGCATCTACCACACCAACCCTAGTTCTTCCAGCACCGACACTAACACCAGTAGCTCTGACCGAATTGAAAAGAGCTACACCCTCACATCCGAGGTGGGCGACTGCAGTGAAGAAGGGTAAAAAGCCTGTGACTCAGGGATGGGTGTACGCACTAGACTAGGTGACTGCTGATGCATCCGCAGATGTCATTAAAGGTAAAATTTATATTTTTGATATACTCGTACTTGCATTATTCGATCCTGGTTCTACTCATTCATTTGCATCTCCTACTTGTGCTAACAGAGTCCCAGTAGAGCTGGAGCCTTTAGGGTATACTTTACAAGTGAATACTCCTTTTAAAGAGTTGCAAATTACTGAAGTAGTGTATAAAAACTGTAAAGTGACTGTAGGAGAGAAGGAAATGACAGCTAACATAATTTTGTTAACTATGTACGACTTTGATGTAATAGTCGGGATGGATTGGTTAGCTGCAAATTTTATTAGTTTAGACTGTTATACGAAATTTGTTACCTTCTCTCAACTAGAACATTATACTGTAAAACTTTTTGATAAGTTATAATAAAAGTGATATGTTTACTAAATTATGTGAATGTGTTGTGAGATGTATTGGAGGTTTTCTAGCATATGTGGAGGACGTGGAATAAAGATGTCCTGAGTTACACGAGATACATGTGGTTAGGGATTTTCTATACCTATTTCCCAGGGATTTACCAGGGTTACTGTCGGATTGGGAGATCGAGTTTACCATTGACATGGTACCCGACATGGAGCCCATTTCTAAGTCCCCTTACCGAATGGCACTGACGGAGTTGGAGGAGCTTAGGAAGCAGCTATAAGAGCTATTGGATAAGGGATTTTTTCATCCCAGTGTGTCTTTGTGGGGTGTACCGGTGTTATTTGTTCGGAAGAAAGATGGCAGCCTTCGGTTATGCACTGATTACTAGATGTTGAATAAGGCGACCATTAAGAATAAGTATCCCCTGCCTAGGATTGATGATTTATTTTATCAGCTGAGGAGTGCCCAGGTGTTTTCAAAGATAGATCTCTAATCGGGTTATCATCAGATTAAGATTCAGGATTCGATGTTCCCCAAATAGCATTTCAGACTCGATACAGGAATTATGAATTTCTGGTGATGCTGTTTGGGTTGACTAATGCCCTTGCAGTGTTTATGGGCTCGATGAACGAGGTGTTTAAGCCCTACTTGGATCGGTTGTGATTGTGTTTATTAATGATATCTTGGTTTACTCTAAGTCTCCGGAGGAGCACGAGCAGCACCTTTGTATAGTCCTGTAGACCTTCAGAGACCGGAAGCTATATGCTAAATTCAGTAAGTGTGAATTCTGGCTAGATTATATCACTTTTTTGGGACATGGAGTCTTGAAGGACGGGTTGTCTGTTGATCCGTCCAAGATAGAGGTCGTAGTATATTGGGAGAGGCCTAAGACAGTGACGGAGATACAGAGTTTTCTGGGTCTAGCTGGATATTATCGCTGGTTCGTCGAGGGATTCTCCAAACTGGCTGCTCCACTGATGCGACTCACACGTAAAGACGTTAAGTTCGAGTGGACAGACACGTGTGAACGCAGTTTTAAGGAGTTGAAGCGGAGACTTACTACATCCCTGGTACTTGCCTTTCCCAATGGATCAGGGGGATTTTCGGTATATCCAGATGCTTCCGCTCAGGGATTAGGATGTGTTTTGATGTAGAATGGTCTGGTGATTGCATATGGTTCTCGACAGCTTAAGGAGCATGAGAAGAACTACCCAACCCACGATCTGGAGTTAACCGTTATGGTGTTTGCATTGAAGATATGGCAGCACTACCTCTACGGTAAGACATTTTAGATCTCTACAGACCACAAGAGTTTGAAATATTTATTCTTACAGCGTGAGTTAAATATGAGGCAGTTGAGATGGATAGAGCTGCTGAAAGATTACGACTACTAGACACTTTACGACTCGGGGAAAGCAAACGTGGTGGCAGATGCTCTGAGCTGAAAGCACGTGGCCATGGTGTCATATATGATGGTTAGGGAGCATGACTTATTGGAACAGTTCTCAAACTTCAGTCTTAATGTATTCTCATCTGAGAGTTATGGATTTACGGCTAGCTTCTGAATTGAGCCGGATTTGATGGGATAGATCAGAGATGCTCAGAGGACAGATACTTACTGTATAAAGGTTGCTAGTTACGCACAAATAGGAGTGCAATCAAATTTTGAGATTGGCACCGATAGGATTATGAGGTTTAAAGGCAAGATCTGCGTTCCTGATAATCGACAGCTTAGAGATCTGATTTTGACAGAGGCCATAACTCTAGGTACACTTTGCAGCCAGGCAGTACTAAGATGTACCAAAATCTATGGAGGGTATATTGGTGGCTGAAGATGAAGAGAGACATCACGGAGTTTGTGGTTAGACGTCTCACTTCATCTTCAGACTAACCGGGCAGTCGGAGCAAGTGATACAGATGCTCCAGGATATGTTAAGGGCGTGTGCATTGGATTTTAAAGGCTCTTGGAACGACCACTTGCCATTAGCCGAAGAAGGAGCGCAACATGGGAAGAACTCATTATTTTGTATTGTGCATGTACAGATATGTAATTATAAATTAATAAATACTTTATTTTGTATATTTTGTAAATTTCAAGTGAATAGTGATGGAGCCCTACTTGGATTTTTATGCCCAGAATGTGGAAATGACTGATAAAATAGTGTATGGAAGGTGTAATAATGATATTATAGAAATTTGGAGGCTAAAATACCTTGGTTACATCATTTGCAGAAGTATGATAAACAAATTGGAAAATGACGATTACATCTCGGGGGTATTTTCATAAATTTTACCCAAACAAAAATGAATTGGGACGAAGTAAAAATATCATGATATTCTACATGAAAATTAGTTTAACACAATGTCAATAGATTTCTTGAATCAATGGTAAAATAAAAAAATTTCGCTAGCGATCTGCGGGGGTAAAATCGTAATTTTTCACTATCTATGCACCATGCGTTGACGAAGCCACTTCTAATCATCAAAATACATCAAATAAGATTATTTGGTGATGGAATCCAAAATTTTGGAGCACGATTACATAGTTTTTATGACTACGAAACCTTAAGGACAAAATTGTCCAAAATTTCATAAGTAGGGGCATTTTGGTCATTTTCCTACTTCTAGAAGACTCTTTATTTTTTTTTGGTCTGGATGGCACTATTCATCATCCTCCCCAACAAGTCTCCATGCCATTTTTGGAAGAAAGAAGGAAGAAAATAAAACTAACCAAAAACACTACTAAATCTACAAAATTTCACCAAAATTTTAACTAGAAAAATATTCTATTCTCTCTGCTCTACCTAGCCATACCAACAGCTTATTGTATAAGCCACAATACAAGGAGAAAGAGAACCTCAAATTTTCGGCCAAGGTGAGGTATATTGCTATACATTAAGCT
The DNA here is from genome assembly GCA_032173925.1 of Heritiera fomes. NCBI lineage: Eukaryota > Viridiplantae > Streptophyta > Magnoliopsida > Malvales > Malvaceae > Heritiera > Heritiera fomes. Next base: position 15,878,470 of record JAPDPM010000004.1, on the reverse strand, counting down.
TTCTTTAATTTTAATAATGTAGATTGATTCCTTTAGGTAAGCTAAGCATGTTTCTATCATTTGTTTCAATTAAAAGTTGCAAAATAAATTCTTGCCATGAGAGGGGTGTTCGGCCAAGCATGGTTTCTTATTGATTCATTGTGTTTCATGCATAAAATGGGTGCCAAATTGATGATTAAGCATGGTAAAGTAAGATGGTAGCATTGGATTGTTGAAATTCTAAAGGAATTTCAAGATGTCAATTTCGGTCAACACAAGGGGACTATGATCCATGGCTGGTTTTGACGATTTGAGGGTATATTTAGACTGCAAGAATTACAAGGAGTCTGCTGGTATGCTCAGATTTAAAATCCAACGCAAAACGAAGAAGTTATATTATACTACTAGTAGAATTTATACTGTGAAAATAATTGCAGTGTTCAATGTGGCTGCACTTTGATAGGAATAATAGCTTAAAAATAAGTATTAAATAAGCTAATATTTTTTGTGGAATTATTTGCAACCCAGGAGTGACAGTTTACGAGTGGTGCGATCAGGAAGCTCAATTTCATCAAACAAGTAAGGGATGCGTATGTAGTCTGTAAGGATATCCCGAATGCATGGTTTTAATGCTAATAATTTTATGAATATATTTTGGAAAAGAATTGCCTCCAGAACTGTGAAATTGTGGCATTTGGTTAGTTTGAACTATGTTTACCTTTGCAGGAAGGTTAGGGTATTAGCAGTCGTTATGCTGCTGAAATTTACTTGGAAATTTTATAAAATATCATGAAATATTTTAGTACATTGTGGAGTATTTTCCTAGCCTTGATGGGTGAAATATTTAATATTTCTCATAAATTATGAATTTACTGAAAAATATTATTTAAATATTCGTGTTACCGAAATTATTCAAAGTAAAGTTATTGGAAAATCCTCCTAAGTATTTTATAGTGAAACTTGTGATTTATAAAGTAAAATGATGAATAGTGAATATTTTATAAATTATTTTCAGTATAATATTCACTATTTTATTTATTTTCATTTATGGACTAACTGTAGGTTTTACTTGGTTTAGTGACTTCCATAAAGGTGATATCACTATTTAAACACTGTTTTGACACTTTTAGGCTCCGTATCATGCTCACTTGTATTACTGTAATGTTACTATGTGAAGTTGTTACACTGATCCTGTCTTCAGTGTCCCGGTTAACACCTGATTAGTGTATGACCGATGACATTTATAGACTATGGCCATAGATCTTACTGTTTACTGTTACTGTTCCCTACGGGGATTATAGTATGATATCATTAGGGTGTTGCCTGGTCTCCACTGTTATTACTGATTACTGTGATATTTTACTGAATTGCACTGTTACTGAAAAACTGGTTATTGAAGTGTTCTTATCACTGAACTGTTATCGTATTGAACTGTATATCACACTATTACTATGATTTAGCTACTTGTGAAAGTGATGATTTTAATTATGAAAATTAAATTATTATCAAGTGATGATTTATGTGATTTTAAATGATTTATTTTACTAATTTATGAGAAATATTTATATATAGTGATTTATGGAATGAATTTCATATCAACTTAAATTTCTACTCCTTATAGTCGCTTCTAGGTTCCAAGACAAGACAGATATTTCAAAATACCTTCTTTACTCCATCCAGATCCCTAGCCGACTATAGTATCCTACCTTTTAAAGTCCTTAGCATACCGATAGGAAAATAAAGGATTTTACTGCATATAGTTTCACGATATCAAGATTATATACAACTCCTTTATTGAGCCGTGGTTTGCTCACCCCTTTATTTTCATCTCTCTAGAGTATTTCTAATGACCGTGTGATATATCATCCGAGGATTATCGGCTGTGTTATGAGTACCCAGAGGCAGCTAGTGTAGATCTGGAGGTATATTCATTTTTTTATGTGTCGAACTTTCTTTTACAGTACTACAGTGTTGTAATTATAAACAGGGGATGTAAATGTTTAAACAAATAATGTTATGTAAATATTTTTACTTATGTAAATTAAATTAATTTACAGTTATTTACTGTACACTATTATTAAAGTGGGAAATAAAGGCATCACAGACAGTCCAACCCTTATGAAATGTGTAGAAAAGTGTGAAATACTGTATATACAGACTGTGACACAAGGGTATTCTCTCTTTTACAAATTTGGAGTGGGTTTACAAAAGCTTCTACAAAGGCATATTAAAACACTTTAGAACTTGGAAGGAATTCTCTCTAAGACAAATGATGATAGGAAGGAGTTATTTGTCTCTTTTATTTTTTTTTTTATCAAATGAAGCTTTGGATTTGTATAACTCTAGATTTGTAATTTTGGCTTTCTCTTGTTCAACTAGAAACTTCTTCCTTATATAGGTTCTAAGTTTTTGTCTATTGAAGTTGTAATCCCAAGATTCTTCTCGTTGGTAGACACAGAAATCTGATCGTTGGAATTTGTCAAAATTGAAGAGTATCAATACATTCTTTAAGTGTATCAATTCTTTGTGAGTGCACATCTATATCAATATATATCTTAATTGTATCGTTATCAAAATAAAGTATGATGCTTCTATTTCATGGTTAGGATAGGGTATCGGTAGATCGTTAGTCTTGCTAATATTCAAATATATCTTATCAATACATATTCAAAGTATATTGATACTACTACTGTGATAACCGTAAATTTTTCGTTTATTGGAAATTATAAATATTGAAAATAAATATTGGAGCAAATAAATATTGGAAATAAATAAATAAAATTATGAGAATGAGATACTAGTGAAAATCTCGAAAATTGAGGAAGTGACGGATCGGGAAATTCGAGTGAAGGAAATTAAGTTGGAAATAAAATAAGGAATAGAGGAAATTTAATTTGGATAAATGGAAATCCAAATTAAATAAGAAAATGAGGAAGAAAATATATATATATATTGTAAATACAATATATATATATATATGGAATTATTACATTTATATGAATATTTATATACATGTTAAATTTTTAAAGTACATGAAAATATATATTTTTATGTGAAAATATATATTATTAATATATAATATATATTTATATAATATATAGTTCAAAGTACTATATAATAAAATAATGTAATTATATTTATAATGTAATTATAAATATAATTATAATTAAAATAAAATAAAATAAAAAAAAGGAAAGAAGAAGAAATAAACCGAATAGGGAAGACTCCTGATTCTGTCTCCCCGAGTGGCACCGGCCACTGTCGCAAGAGAAGGGAAGAGAGGAGAAGGAAGAGAGGATGTCAGCCGGCGAGCCAAGGGAAGAAGGAGATGACTGGCGACGGAAGACAACGGAAACAGGAAGGAAAATCAAAGGAAAAACCGGCGAAGCCGGAAAGAAAAGGAAAAATGGCAGACGGCGGTGCCGGCCGATCCAGGCACCGCCATTGCCACCGAAGCACTGCCAGAGGGAGAGGAAGACGATGGAGGCCACCAGAGGTGCGGTGAACGGCGGAAGAGGGCCAGCGAAGAGGAAGATGAAACCGAACCTATTCCGCCTTGATCCGCCGCCGTGCCGCCGATTCAGGCCAAGCTGAGACCATCGGCGAGTTCGCCTTGACGTCAGCCAGCTGAAAAGCGGCCGAACCGCCGGAGAACCGGCCACTGAAGGAGAACCGGCGGTGAGGGAGGTGTCCGAACCGGCTGGGAAGAAAGAAAAAGAAAAGGAAAAAGAAAAGGAAAAAGAAAAAAGAAAAGAAAAGAAAAGAGAAAAAGAAAAAAAGGAAGAAAAAGAAGGAAGAGAAAGAGAAAAGGAATTCCGAGAATTTGGAGAATTCACGAGAATTCGAAAATTACGAGAAATCTTGGGAATTACGGGAATCGGTAAGAAATCCCGAAAAATGTTAAATTATTTAAATAATTTATTTACTTAAATAATTATGGAAAAATTCTAAAATTTAGAATTTAATTTCCTGAAAATATCCTCGATAACCGAGCCGATTGAATCGGGCGAGGTGAACACGGGCACGACCATCGAGAGGCAGTTGCCGACCCGAAACAGGTAAGGGAGACATGTGCCGCCTGTAAGGATATTCGGCCATGTTTTAAATTATGCATTTAATTTATAAATGTAATTTATAATGATTGGTTTTGAAATTTGTTGTGATTTATCGGTTTTAAATTGTGGTGAAATACCGATTGAGAAATATAAACTGTATTTTCGGTGCAGGAGGCTAGCCAAATCGGCAGCCGTTATACTGCCGAAAAATTATAGAAAATTACTAAAATTTACCGAAAATCACCAAAAACCAAAATAAAAGATTTGATTTCACGTGAATCGATTTTCGGTTACAAAAATCGAGAAATTTTCGGTTACAAAAATCGAGAAATTAAGTAAATTTCATAAAACATGAATATAGTTATATTTAAATTTAAAATATTCATGTTTTCGAGAATGGTGAAAAGGAAATCACCAAAAATTCACCCGGTAGGTGATATTTCACGTGAAACGAGATAAAAATGAAAAAGAGACTGAAGTGAATATTTTTATAAATATTCTTAAATATTCACTTGATTTTACATAAAACCTTTATGATGTTAATTATGACAATAATTAATTATGAAAATTTCATAAAGGTTAATAAATGAAGAAAAACTATGATTTTGAGACTAGAGGTCTCTACACGTGTTTTTAGAAGAAAACATGGTTATGGAAATTTAAAGTTAGAAAATAAATAATTTATTTTCATAAATTAAAAAAATGATTTGTTTGAAATTTCGATAATTATAAAACCATGTTTTCGATTGAATGCACGAAAAATCGTGCATATTTGTTTTACGGTAAAAAAAGGACAGTTTTGCCATTCTATATTTTCAGTAATGATTTATAAATTGTTTTCATTGTATGGAAAAATATGATTTATTACATGTGAGCCTTATGGATATTTGTGAAATATTTCGATTTCCTGTATTTGAAATCCATAAAGGCTATGGTACGGCTTATACTGTTTTGAGACTTAGGCCCCGAGCTTCATGTATCACATATACTGTTACTGTCCAATGGCTAATTGACCAGCTAGTCATCAGCGTCCCGGATTGTCGCCTAGCAAGCGTACACCGAGGACATATTATAGATCATGGCCATAGATCTCATTACTGTTACTGTGTCCCTAGTGGACGAGATAGCATGATTTACTTGTAGGGTGTTGCTTAGTCTCACTTATTACTTACTACTTACTGTTTATTGTTTACTGAAAGGATTTACGGAATCCTATTTACTGTGTTGTTTACTGTACTGAACTACTGTTTACTGTTACTGATGAAAGACCGTACCAAAATACTGTGTTACTGAACTGTAATTTTTACTGAAATGGTAGTCATTGATTACTGTTTTACTGAACTGAAAGCTACCATTTACTGTTTACTGAATCGAAAGCTACCTTATACTGTTTTCTGAACTGGTAGGTACTGTTTACTGTCTACTCATTGAACCGTATCGAATTACTGTTTTACTGAATATACTGTTTTACTGATGTACGATACGGTTACTGATTTGAAAAGAGAAATAAATGTTTATTCTAAAATAATAACATAAGAATTATTTCTAAGATAGAAATAATCGAAGAAGTAATTATTCAATGATTGGATATTTACAAATCACTATACTGTACTGTTTTTACTGTACTGAAGAGAAGAGAAGTAAACCACTATTTTTATTACTGAACTGCCACGTGTTTTAAAGTATATTGAAGTGAAAAGAGATAAGTGGTTTACTTTGTGGAAAAACGAAAATTATATCGTTTTGAAAACAATCGATTTAGTATTCTCTACAGTTGCTTCTAGGTTCCGGAACAAGCCAGGTATTTCAAAATACCTGCCTTACTCTATCTGGATCCCTAGCCAATTGTAGTATCCTTCCTACATGTGAGCCTACAGCCAGCTAGGAAGATTTTAATGAAAAAGAAAAAAATTATTTTCAGCATATAGATAACTGAATATTAAGTTTAGCATATAACTCTCTTACTGAGCCGTGGTTTGCTCACTCCCCAATTTTAACATTTCAGGTTTTGATGATGTTGAGATCCAATATTTGTGGATTACGGTTGCACATAATGGACAATGTGACAAATCGACTGAGATATATCAAGTACGATCATTTATTTTCTGTATTTAGATATGTCTACAGTACTACATAATTGTAAATAAGATAGGGGATGTTTATAATGTTAACAATATTTTATTAAATTGTTTAACATCAAGTGTAAAGTGAAGTATCACAGACAGCCCAACCGGATAAATTGTGTAAAATAAGGTTTAAAAATATGGTAACGGGTTGTTACAGATTTAATGGTATCAGAGCATGGTTGGCTTGATGTTTGTGGATACTTTTGGATGGAAAAATGTTAAACATTCCCAGTAGTACTGTGTCGTCTGAATACATAGAGAAAATAAATGATTGTAAATTGAGTAAAATGATTTAAAGGGAGTGAGAAAGTATAAATTGAGAATGCGAAAGAGGAAAATAGGCTCAGAAATTACCATTAAATTGGTGATGTTTATAATCTAAATGAAGGCTTGTTTTGTAAGGAACCGAAAGGACTCGATGGGGGCCCCACCAGTACTTTACGGTCTGGATCGAACTGAGACTTGAAAATGATGGTATGAAGGAAGGGAATGAAATATCATCATTAAATAGACTTTAAGATCACCGATTGAGGGTAAATTGAAGAGAGAGAAAATTTTTGGTCAAAAATGACCAAAATACCCCTGCCTCCAAAATTTTATCGGGAGTTAGAATAAACCAACAGAAGTTGGATTTGATCGATTTGACAGAGAAATTAATGATATAAAGCTGAATTACAAGTAAAATAATCCAATTATGGATTCTAGTGAACTTCTCTGTCGAAATTGAACAAGATCTTAATGGCTGATATTAGTATTAGAAATGATACTATCAGCACATAGATAATGAGATCATTGATTTAAGAGTATACTGAAGAGAAAGAAATAAATGTCAAAATGCAAAAATGCCCCTATGTTGGGCGATGTTCGGAACAGAGATAAAACCGAGCTGAATTGGAATCCATGGAGAGAAATGGAGTTATTAATGGCATAGAGGATGTCATATGAATATAACGATCCCTATTACTAATTCCACTGACACTTAGATTTCGGACGCGACTGTGAGTGACCCAAAGAACGGGCTGGGCATTCTTAAAGAGGACAGTACAGATGTGTACAGGCGGACGGCGGACGGGCCGAGGCCTTATATGATGCGATCCAATAAGAGTGTACTGGAATGTTGTAATATGATTGGCCCGGTTATTGACTATAAGGGCCGAAAATTAAGAGTATTGAACGGGATCGTTGAATACTATGAAAAGTGAAATGATTATAGGAATTGACTGATGAGGTGAATAGTATAAATAATGAAACACATACTGGTGTGTTAACTTACGGTTCTATATATTTTACTACTTTGAGGTATCAAATAGATAATCTTATATAGAACCAAAATATCTTGAAATATGTGCCACAGAATGAGGTACTATGTGGAGTACTGTGAATTGGAAAATAAATATAAGAACAGTAAAGTGATAAAAAGAAGATAACAGCTAACATAAGTTCTTCAGAACCCTTGAGACAGAACTGTGATGGGCGACCCAATGATGGGCGACCCATAGCGGATCATGTGTTGTAAGATGTGGGCGAATAATGTTATCGCCGACTCACTAGTAAGGGTAAACCTGGGGCGAAAGGATCGCCTAGAGGATGCTCTCCGACGGTCGATTCGCACGGGCGGGACTCTTACAAAGAGCTTAATAATAAAACGAGTGTAAGGAACTAGGTACGTAAGGGTGCCAGGGTTCAAACCTCATGGATAATATGCTCAAGGGAGTTAAACCTGAATTTATTAAATGAACTTGATTTCAAAGTAAATTACAGTGGTAATAAATTGGTTAGTTGTAATATGTGCTGATAAATGTTGTACTTAATACAGCTTACTAGATTGAGATTCGTAAGACTGTAAAGTATGAGTAAATAATGAAATCAAGGTAGAGTATGAGTCGAAATGAATCGAATAGTAAATGTCTCTACCTTGAGAATACACAGTGTAAATGATAGGACATGAGGATGAAATGTCCGAATTAATAAGAAATGTGTGATTAAAGAAAGTATCGGATTTGATTTCCGATAGAATTTCCAAAGTTATATAAATTGAAGGAATCAAGATAACATTGACTCGATTTTGAATATGAAATCTGATTCTAAGCTTATATCGAAGAATATAGAAAAAATTCGAAAAGCTTAAGAAAATAACTCTGGAAAATGTGTGAATAATACAATTCACTTGCGAAGAAGTGATTGACAAAAATACAGATAGTAAAGTTGAGAATAATGAAGTTGTCTGTATAAGTGTAAATGAGAGAAATACAAATGTCCTCGATATGTAGATGAATGAAAGTGATATAGTAAATGATTACTATTTAATAAAGTTCTTGAGGAGAACAAGTATTCATCTACATGAAAATAGACGTTTTAGTGATCTAATCAGAAATATATGAGGAGCTCATAAGACTAGCCTCAGTATAAAGTGTCCTTAGATAAAAGATTGGAGAATAATGTCTGTAAGATGATGATTAGAACTCAGAGTGAATTTTACGAGTTCCTATTGAGGTTACAAGGTTAATGAGTTGCCTTGTGAGGTATATAAACCTAAGAAATGAGGCATTCATACATGAGTAAATTGATGAAATACTGATAGAGTTTAAAGTATAAATGGAAAATGAGCAGCATTTTAGTATGATCCTTTAAGCTCTTAAAGAATGTGAAATTGTGCTAAGATTGGCAACTAAGATGTTTGGCTAGACAGTGTCTCCTTATGAGGGATATATGATCTCGAGATGACAGAGTGACAGTGAATCTGTCTATGATAAAGAGATAATGATTGAGATACGAAAGTAATGAGTCTAGCTAGATACTAATGCCAATCTATAGAAGAGTGATGAGACTAGCTGCTCTACTAATTTGATGTAATTAAAGAAAGAAGTTAAAGTCGGTAAAAGGATAAGTGTAAAGGAAAGATGGTATGCAAGATTTTAAAGGATCTTAGCAGTATAGTACCATACCAATTGAGAAAACCGACTAAAAGGATGAGAGTAAAAAACATGAAAAGATAAAAGTGGAAATATGAAAACAAAAATGAAAGTGGAATAAGGAAATAAGTTGCATGATGAGAAGGGAACATTAATATGAAACAGTCCCCAAAGGTAAGACTAAAAATGATCTAGTGTTGGTTATCACATGTCAATGGTTAGATGTAAAATCAAGCCAAATTTGATCAGTGAAAGAAATGGTACTCAAAGGAGTAAGATAATTGATATGTTTACTGCCAGTATCTAATTGATATGTTTACTGCCAGTATCTAAATAAAAAAGTGTTATACATACACATAACCACCTTGAAATGATAAATGGTGGAACTATATGGATAATGTGGTGATTAAATGGACAATTGAGGATTCAATAATCGAATGACCATACTACATGAAGAGAACATGATTGTCTCATGAGCTATGATCGTAAGAGATGATCAATAGTAAAGTCTGCAAGTGAGATGCAGCCTTAATGAAATAAAAGAGAAAATGAATACTGTGAATAATAAAGAGTCCAAAAGAGATATAATGATATGGAAGTGATTAAAGACTGATGATCTAAATAGAATCACTTTCCATTATCAGACTTTTAGATTCTCTAGTGCCTTAGTCGAAGTATGAGTGAGAAACAGCGGAGATGTATATGTACAGTTCCAGTGAGCATTACATGTGATGGGAGTCTCTGAGTTGCCATATGCTAATGAGAGATAGCAAAAAGCTTTGAGATCCCAAGTGTATTGATAGCACCGCTCCATACTGATATATATATATATATATATATGAGCGTGAGATGTAAACGCTTCATGATATTGAGAGAGCGTGTGCATGAGATGTGAAAGCTACTGGGAAAATTACATATAACTGACTGATATGTGTAATTGATAGTTTTAAACTATATCGACTTGGCACTAAGTGAGAAAAATGGATGATAAACAGCATAGATCAGCTTTGATATGAAAAATATAGTGAATGGACTCTTATGTGAAAAGAGTGGAAATGAACAACTCTCGAATTGATAAATGATTTATGGGAGTATAAATATATACTAAATGATGAAAGACTTCATGTAGTGATCTAAAAGAATTCTTGATGTTGAAAGTGTACTGGCAGTATTACTTGGAGTATGAACTAGAGGTCAGAAGTCGGAAGTATACGACATGTACTACCTTTGGACTTAAGTTAAATTCGGAGGATCGAATTTCTTAAGGTGGGGAGAATGTGATAACCGTAAATTTTTCGTTTATTGGAAATTATAAATATTGGAAATAAATATTGGAGCAAATAAATATTGGAAATAAATAAATAAAATTATGAGAATGGGATACTAGTGAAAATCTCGAGAATTGAGGAAGTGACGGATCGGGAAATTCGAGTGAAGGAAATTAAGTTGGAAATAAAATAAGGAATAGAGGAAATTTAATTTGGATAAATGGAAATCCAAATTAAATAAGAAAATGAGGAAGAAAATATATATATATATATTGTAAATACAATATATATATATATGGAATTATTACATTTATATGAATATTTATATAAATGTTAAATTTTTAAAGTACATGAAAAAATATATTTTTATGTGAAAATATATATTATTAATATATAATATATATTTATATAATATATAGTTCAAAGTACTATATAATAAAATAATGTAATTATATTTATAATGTAATTATAAATATAATTATAATTAAAATAAAATAAAATAAAATAAAGGAAAGAAGAAATAAACCGAATCAGGAAGACTCCCGATTCTGTCTCCCTGAGTGGCACCGGCCACTGTCGCCGGAGAAGGGAAGAGAGGAGAAGGAAGAGAGGATGTCGGCCGGCGAGCCAAGGGAAGGAGGAGATGACTGGCGACGGAAGACAACGGAAACAGGAAGGAAAATCGAAGGAAAAACCGGCGAAGCCGAAAAGAAAAGGAAAAATGGCAGACGGCGGTGCCGGCCGATCCAGGCACCGCCACTGCCACCGAAGTACCGTCGGAGGGAGAGGAAGATGATGGAGGCCACCCGAGGCGCTGTGAACGGCGGAGGAGGACCGGCGAAGAGGAAGATGAAACTGAACCTATTCCGCCTCGATCCGCTGCCGTGCCGCCGATTCAGGCCAAGCTGAGACCATCGGCGAGCTCGCCTTGACGTCGACCAGCTGAGGAGCGGTCGAACCGCCGGAGAATCGGCCACTGGAGGAGAACCGACGGTGAGGGAGGTGACCGAACCGGCTGGGAAGAAAGAAAAAGAAAAAGAAAAAGAAAAAGGAAAAAGAAAAAGAAAAGAAAAGAAAAGAGAAAAAGAAAGAAGGAAGAAAAAGAAGGAAGAGAAAGAGAAAAGGAATTCCGGAAATTTGGAGAATTCCCGAGAATTCGAAAATTACGAGAAATCTCGGAAATTACGAGAATCGGTAAGAAATCCCGAAAAATGTTAAATTATTTAAATAATTTATTTATTTAAATAATTATAGAAAAATTCTAAAATTTGGAATTTAATTTCCAGAAAATATCCTCGATGACCGAGCCGATGGAATCGGGCGAGGTCAACACGGGCGCGACCATCGAGAGGCAGTCGCCGACCCGAAACAGGTAAGGGAGACATGTGCCGCCTGTAAGGATATTCGGCCATGTTTTAAATTATGCATTTAATTTATAAATGCAATTTATAATGATTGGTTTTGAAATTTGTTGTGATTTATTGGTTTTAAATTGTGGTGAAATACCGGTTGAGAAATATAAACTGTATTTTCGGTGCAGGAGGCTAGCCAAATCGGCAGCCGTTATACTGTCGAAAAATTATCTAAAAATTACTGAAATTTATCGAAAATCACCGAAAACCAAAATAAAAGATTTGATTTCACGTGAATCTATTTTCGGTTACGAAAATCGAGAAATTAAGTAAATTTCATAAAACATGAATATAGTGATATTTAAATTTAAAATATTTATGTTTTCGAAAATGGTTAAAAGGAAATCACCAAAAATTCACCCGGTAGGTGATATTTCACGTGAAATGAAATGACAATGAAAAAGAGACTGAAGTGAATATTTTTATAAATATTCTTAAATATTCACTTGATTTTACATAAAACCTTTATGATGTTAATTATGGAAATAATTAATTATGAAAATTTCATAAAGGTTAAGAAATGAAGAAAAACTATGATTTCGAGACTAGAGGTCTCTACACGTGTTTTTAGAAGAAAACATGGTTATGGGAATTTAAAGTTAGAAAATAAATAATTTATTTTCATAAATTATAAAAATGATTTGTTTGAAATTCTGATAATTATAAAACCATGTTTTCGAATGAATGCACGAAAAAGCGTGCATATGTGTTTTACGGTGAAAAAGGATAGTTTTGCCCTTCTATATTTTCAGTAATGATTTATAAATTGTTTTCACTGTATGGAAAAATATGATTTATTACATGTGAGCCTTATGGATATTTGTGAAATATTTCAATTTCCTGTATTTAAAATCCATAAAGGCTATGATACGGCTTATACTGTTTTGAGACTTAGGCCCCGAGCTTCATGCATCACATATACTGTTACTGTCACGTGGCTGATTGACCAGCTAGTCATCAGCGTCCCAGATTGTTGCCTAGCAAGCGTACACCGAGGACATATTATAGATCATGGCCTTACATCTCATTACTGTTACTGTGTCCCTAGTGGATGAGATAGCATGATTTACTTGTAGGGTGTTGCCTAGTCTCACTTATTACCTACTACTTACTGTTTACTGAAAGGATTTATGGAATCTTATTTACTGTACTGTTTACTGTACTGAACTACTGTTTACTATTTACTGTTACTGATGAAAGACCGTACCAAAATACTGTGTTGTTGAACTGTACTGTTTACTGAAATGGTAGCCACTGATTACTGTTTTACTGAACTAAAAGCTACCATTTACTGTTTACTGAATCGAAAGCTACCTTATATTGTTTTCAGAACTGGTAGCTACTGTTTACTGTCTACTGATTGAACCGTATCGAATTACTGTTTTACTGAATATACTGTTTTACTGATGTACGATACGGTTACTGATTTGAAAAGAGAAATAAATGTTTATTCTAAAATAATAACATAAGAATTATTTCTAAGATAGAAATAATTGAAGAAGTAATTATCCAATGATTGGATATTTACAAATCACTGTACTATACTGTTTTTATTGTACTGAAGAGAAGTAAACCACTATTTTTATTACTGAACTGCCTCGTGTTTTAAAGTATATTGAAGTGAAAAGAGATAAGTGGTTTACTTTGTGGAAAAACGAAAATTATATAATTTTGAAAACAATCGATTTAGTATTCTCTACAGTTGCTTCTAGGTTCCGGAACAAGCCAGGTATTTCAAAATACATACCTTACTCTATCTGGATCCCTAGTCGACTGTAGCATCCTTCCTACATGTGAGCCTAGAGCTAGCTAGGAAGATTTAAATGAAAAAGAAAAAAATTATTTTCAGCATATAGATAGCTGAATATCAAGTATAGCATATAACTCTCTTACTGAGCCGTGGTTTGCTCACTCCCCAATTTTAACATTTCAGGTTTTGATGATGGTGAGATCCAATATTTGTGGATTACGGCTGCACATAATGGACAATGTGACAGACCGACTAAGATATATCAGGTACGATCATTTATTTTCTGTATTTAGACATGTCTACAGTACTACATAATTGTAAATAAGATAGGGGATGTGTATAATGTTAACAATATTTTATTAAATTGTTTAACATCAAGTGTAAAGTGAAGTATCACAGATAGCCAACTGGATAAATTGTGTAAAATAAGGTTTAAAAATATGGTAACGGGTCGTTACAACTACTAATTAAGCTCATGATATTGGCATGATTCACAGGATAATGTCTTCAATCAAACATACAAAGGTAGATTATTACTTTAAGATTATGCATATTTGACTTAACATTTATCAAGCATGAATATATAAGATTAAACAATTAATTCTTTCATGCTTATTGAAATTATATTCTTTTTAAGTTCTTGATAAAGTCATATTTAAATTCTAAAGTATTTCAAAGTCAACAATCTCTCACTTTTTGATATTATAAAGCTTAAGATGAATTAATTTTAGTTACTCCCATTCAAATTATTAATGGAACTTTTATATCTTTGCAAAATCATATCCCCTTTTAGTTGTAAGCATAAACTTGTTTTTGTATAAGGGCTACGTCTAAATCTTATTACTCCTTCTTACTAAGTGCACTAAGCACTTATTCACTTCTCCCAAGCTTTTTGTCATATTAAAAAGGATTAGCATTTCAAAGTCTCATGACTGGGTTGAGTGGAAGTATGTTTGAGGGAAGTTATAAGAGTGATTACTCGCTAGTATCACTAAAATGCATGAATGTGTATGTATACCAAACTTGTGTTGACAATAGACAAATGAACTTAGGAGAAGTATGTAAGTCTAATAATGTAGAACATGTACACTGATGAAGACACATTTATGTATACACATATATATAATGTCAATGATGCAAACCCATGTTTGGAGTGATGTAAACATACATAAAATGATTTAGGCACACTTAATGAATGACATACAAATTACTTAATGTCTAAGTTTAGAAAGTCTGAGTTTCAACAAAGATCAAGATCTTTTTGTGTAAGACTTGATTTTACAATACTGTACACCATATTTTGTAAATTTTGATAGTGGACATACATTACTTAAGTCAAATTAAATAAATAACAAATGTGGATTTCCACTTGAACCATTTTTGTGGAACAATGGATAGGCGAGAGTTATAATCCAACCTGCTTGCCCAATAGGAGAGCAAAACAGATATGATGCTCGCACAATAAACGAGCAAGGCAATTTTGATGTTCACCCAATAAGCGAGCAAAGCAATTAAAAGGATCACCCAAAAGATGATTACAAGTTTTAATGAAAATGTTAAACGGTCGACAAGTATGTTCGCAAAATCAGATAATTATGATGATCGCCTAAGTAGGCGAGGGCTTATGATTGCCTGAATTTCATGATCGCTCAAAGAATGAGTAACATGTTCGCCTAAAGATAGGTGTATATGATTGCCCATAGATATGCTTAAGTAAATGGCTAAGTAGGTGAGTAAGGTAATAAAATGTGCTCGCTGAATTGGAAAATGCCGCCCAAGTAAGTGTCAGGCGAGTAGGACAATCAAGGTGATCGCCTGAGGGGAAGGAAATCAGTTCACAACCTCAAATTCTCATGATGGCTTGAATTGCCGAACTTTAGAAATGTTGGCAAACTGAAGAAGCTGGCAATCTGACGTAAAGCCGGCGAGATTGACACATCAAGCAGTGTAGTGAGCTGGAAATAAGCCCATGTTGGCGATCTGAGAAAAAAGTTGGTAAGCTGGGGAAAATAAGTTAAAACTGTGCAGCCAAATTTGACTTCATGCCATTTTCTGTTACTGTTGTGCTACACGGCTAAAGAAAAAAATCTAACATAGGATGAATTCCATTGGTTGAAGCATAAATAAGTCAATGACGTGTTGGAAAAATAAATTCCATTCGTCTTTTTTGCTGCAGTTTTCTACCCGTTTTTAATGGCTATCCTTTACGCTGCAATTTTTCCACCCATATTTAATACAGCATGAGACGTAAAGATTGAAAGAAATGGGATAAGAAGCTAAGTGGCAAACTCCTATTGGATAATATAAGTATAAATAAGACTAATGGGAATCAAAGCTTCAGAAATATCTTCTCCTTGCCGACTTACTCTATTACTCCACGAGAATTCTATTTTGGCAGCAAGTTCTGCTCTGTTATGGAATTGGGTGATGTAGTTGAGGTAAGATTTATGAGATTTTGGTGTTTTGATTAGTTTCAAAGCTGAAATTCTATAGATTTACAGATGTAGAGTTCATATTTGCCATTGGTTTTGAGACATATGGCTTGAATAAAAATTTGCCATAGAATAGGAGTTTCGGTTAACATGAGAATGCAGTGATACTTAGTAGTTGCATGCACGAAAATAATAGGAAAAGATTTAAAATCAAGAATGCATCCATGATGGGAGTTTTGGCCCTGACTTAAGTAGGCATAACTAAGTGCTGCCTTTTAGGAATTTATGGAAACTAGAGGCTTAAGATTAAGAGGAGAAATATTGATAAATTTTGATAAAATTATTTTGCAGCCGAGAGTTATGTGTTTCGGTAAACGCAACCGAGAAGCTTGACTTCATAAGACAGGTAAGGGGGAAGTGTATGAGTTGTTGGGATATAATAAATTGCATGTTTTCTTGAGTTAAATTCTGTGAAAATATCGGAAGCATGATTTGATTTGAAAACAAGCAAAGTTGTGATTGATAAGCTGATCTTTATACTGTAAAGTTGATGTCCATGTTTTACTAAACTTACCTCGCCCAAACAAGTCTAGTACTTTTAAAACTTTACTGTTCCGTATGGGCGAACTCTATTTTACCGTTTTGGGCGGGCATATCTATGCTCTAATTTTATTAAGGTGAGAATTAAATGAGCTTTAACAGGTGAGCTCCAGTGCACTTCTATTGGGCGAGCTAGGGCCTTTTGTGTAGATAGGCGAGCTCTAGTGCACTTCATGGGCGAGCTAGTACCATTTTGTGTAAAAGAGCCATGGGATCGAGAATATTCATGTTTTAAACTTTGCTAAAGTGAGAATTAAATTATATTCTATATGAGATTAAATATTCAAAATGAATATTTATTGATTTTCTCACTTGATACAAGAATATTTATCGACTGTTTTACTGTTTGTGGAAATGAGAATAAATACCTTTTTAGAAATAACGATTGAAATAAATGATTTGATTTATTCAAATTCCTTAAAGGTATTTTTATGGGAAAAGAAACGATTTTATACCTTTATGGAACTAAATCTATATCTTAAGGTGATGATACATGAAAATGTGAGAGCCTTATGGATAAACATGATATATTTCAAATGATTTTGAATAAGATCCATAAAGGCTGTGGTACGATTTTTATACTGTTTTGAGACTTAGGCCCCGAGATTCATGCTTTATTGTGATATTGTTATTGTTTAAGTGGTTGATAGACCCGCCAGTCATTAGCGTCTCAAATGTCACATGGTAAGTGTACACCGAGGACACCCTATAGGTCATGGCTATAGATCTACGTTGTATCCCAGTGGGGATGATTACTGTGTTCCTTCAGGAACGATGATAGCATGATATGATGTAGGGTGATGCCTAGTCTCAACTTACTAATTTCTGTTTACTGGATTTACTGAATCCTGTTTAATGGATTACACGGTCAATTACTGTTTATTGAATTGAACCGTACCGAAATACTATTTTATTGAACTGTAGTGTACTGAAAGTGGCTGATTACTATTTACTGAATTGAGAGGAATTCACTGTTTATTGAAAGAGGAATATTATGAAAATTATTTCTAAAATAGAAATAATTACTGAACTGTTTATCTTGTGAGTTGGATATGATAAGCTACTAAACTAAAAGGACTGTTTACTGTAGCTACAGTTTTACCACTGTACTGTCATGTGTTTTGAATTGTTACTGAAAAGACATGATGAAATGGTTTATACAATTTTGATACTTAAGAGAAACAAAAATTAAATGGTTTTTAAAAGGAAAGGATTATTTATTACTCCCTATAGTAGCTTTGGGTTTCCGGGACAAGACAGGTATTTCAAAATACCTTCCATGCTCCATCTAGATTTCCCGGCCGACTATAGTATCCTTCCTTAGATGTGCCTAGTACACCATTAGGAAAATAAAGGTTTTGCTGCGTATAGATTTCATTATATCAAGCAGCATACGACTCCTTTACTAAGCACATGGATTCGCTCACCTTTTTATTTCTTAACTCTACAGATAAAATGCAAGACTATTTGGAGTCTTACTCGGATAAATATAACCACTAGTAACATGCTGGGACCAAGGACATTAAATGTAAAAGGTACAGTTACTTCTCTTGTATAGTCAGACACATGTATACAGTACTACTTTATTGTAAAATTACAAACAGGGGATGTAAAGTGTAAGGAATATTGAATTAATTTTATAATCTGAGTTTAGTAATAAATAAATGTTTATCATTTATTAAGGTTATTATGCATGTGTTAAAGGCATCACAGACAACCCAACCATGAATTATGTTTAAATTGTGTTAATTATTAGACTGTGGACTGTTACATTTTGTGGAGAGTTAAATGTGGAATACCACCACCAATCTTTGCAAATCTAACTTAATGCAGTATGCTAACTAATCCTACTTGTAACTGTGTGGCGAGGATTGTAAAGCTATTATACATGCTTTAAATAAATGTTCTTATGCAGTTGTAGTATGGAATGGTTTTCCATTTCACCAAAATTTGACAATGACCAATAACGCAGGTTGGCTTTCATATTTACTATAGATTTTAGATGAAAAACAAATGCAACTCTTTTCCATTACTTCACAAAGCTAAAAGTTCTCTGGGATGAGTTCATGAACCTAAGATCCATCCCAAAGTGCTCTTGTGTCCCTTCTTGCAGATGTGGAGCATTAGAGACTGTAAGAACATTCCAAGAAAATGACTATGTGATCAGGTGTTTAAAGGGTTTGAATGAGAACTTCAAAATTATTAGATCGCAAATTATGTTAACGGAGCTGCTACCAACCTTTAACAAAGTTTTTTCTTTAGTGATTCAACAAGAAAGACAAATCAACCCAATGATTTCTGTTTGTTCTCAAAAGGTTGAGTTTAATGCATTTGTTAGCAAGACCACAAGTAATGGATCTGGGAATTTTTCCTTAAGAGAGGCAGGCCTTAATGGCAAAAAGATAGTGTGTGCTCATTGTGGCTACATTTGACATTCTATTCACAAGTGTTATAGGAAGCACGATTTCCCACAAGATACAAACCAAAATCCAGATCTGTTTCAGTAAATCAAGTTGATGCTGGTAGAAATATGGTTAAGATCAATGTTAAAGCAGAGTTTCTAAAAACAGAGGTAGAAACTGACTTTTTTCCAATTGTTTTCACTAAGGATTAGTATAGGAAGATGCTTAATATGCTTCAATCATCTGACTTACCTTGTAATTCAACCTCTTATGCCAATGCAATGATTGATCCAAGCAATTTTTTTGCATTCAACATAGGTATTATTGCCACATGTAGCATTAATCACTCATTATTTTCTTCTAAGTATCTCTTTGACACTGGAGCTAGAGATCACATTATTTGTAGTCTTGTCATTTTGATTCATATAGACCTATTTTTAAGTCATTTGTCAAATTACCAAATGGTTAACACGTGTTTGTCACACATATTGGTACCTCAAATTGTCAGCCCATTTTATTCTTGAAAATGCATTATTTGTGCCCAGTTTTTCCTTCAAACTTATATAAGTAAGTAAGTTGACCAAATCTCTTAATTGTTGTCTTATTTTTCAATCTGATTGGTGTATTGTATAGGATATAAAAACTTGGAAGATGATTGGGTTAGCTAGATAGGTTCAAGGACTTTATCAACTCCAAGATGTTGACTCATGTAATAATCTTCATTCTAGTATTATTGCTTCTTCAAATTTTATTTCTAAAAGCCTTCGATAGTAATTCTTGGGAAGGTAATTCTCTTTGCCCTAACTCAACAATCTGTGGAGTGGAAAAATAAGGAGTGAGCGACAACGTGCTCAGTAAGAAAGGTGTATGCTGCTTTATAAAATAAAAGCTATAATCTCAAAATCATGTAATTGTCCTAACGATCAAACTCATTAGGAAACAACAAATATAATTAACATGAAATAGGATTCACCAGATCCTTTCATAAATCATTTAATTGAGACTAGGCAATAATTTAAATCATGCAAAGAATACAAATCCTCCGCTATTGGGGTGCACCCGTAGGCCATCGCCCCTCACGGCTATCTCATCTAGATGTATGGCCATAATCTGTAGGTGGTTCTCGAGTTCACTTGCCAAGTGACCTCGAGACCGCTGAAGACTTGGCAGGTCCATCAGCCCTGTGACGCCCTAGGGTGCACTCGTTGGTCTATTTGACCCGAGCCATCGCCCTAGCTGGGTCACGCAAAGTACATGAATGATAATGCATGAACTCATGGCCTAATGTCTCAAAATCAAGTTATCATATGTATCATTTTCATAAAAAGATTTGGTTTTCCAAAAGGTTTTATAACTATTAAAACAACCCTCAAATTCAACAGTTTCTGTGAGAGAAAGGCACGTTTTGGAGCTGGTTCGCCCACGGCTAGTTCGCCCAGGGTCAGCTCGCTCATTAGCCAATTCGCCCAAGGGTCTACTCGCCCAATAGTCTACTCGCCCAAGGGTCTATTCGCCCAAAAAGTTTCACATTTTCTATTTTTGAAATTATTAAAAATAATTCATTTTTCGTTTAACAAATTACACTTTTAAAAAAAAATCGTTCGCCAGAATCTGCTCGCCCTTCACAGCTTGCCCCTGACTAACTTGACAAGACGGCGAACTAATATTCGCCCAACACTTAGCTTTTAAAAACAAAACGTAAAGTACGTTGATAAAGGTTCGCCCACTTAATATTTTAAAAATAAGGGTCGCCCGCCCAACACATTAAAAGGGTTCGCCCAACTATTGTTTTCCCGGATTTCTCTTTAAAACAAGGGCACTCGCCTAGTTCTCATAAAAGAGAGCTCGCCATTTGGCTCGCCCGGTTTTCTACCTTGAACAAATATACTCGCCCGCCTATCAGTTCGTCCAACAAAACAACATATGGCGGCTTTTAGCTCGCCCGAGATCAAAACAGTTCATCAACTAATGCATGTCAGAAAAAAAACAATTTCTAATATTTTCTTAACATTTTTACTCCACAGGACATGCATTTGCATCACATACTACTTCCTTACCTCGTCTGATATAGCTTTGCCTCTCGCCCGCCTTCCTCAATTCCCGTCTGCAAGTAAAATTTTAATTTCATTAATATTTTCTTTTCTTAGCAATTTATTTCTAAAACTATTTTCAACCACTTTGGCGATGTAACAGCTCGCCATTCGCCTAACATAGCTTGCTATCCATTAGCGGCTCATTAATGGGAGTTCGCCCAACATGGAAGCTAAACTCGCCATTCTTATCAATTCAATTCGCCATTCGTGGCTTTTCATTCATAAATGGCCTCGCCCGTGAATTTGATAATGCCTGGCCACCTCGCCCCCCTTGAACAACACTTTGGCAAGTTCTCAATTACCTATTCGCCTCATTGGCGATCATTTATCCTCGCCCTTACTTCCACCTTCTGATTATCCCTTAGCTATTGGCGAACATGTTCTCGCCTAGTCATGTATTGCAGTGTACTCGCCTCACTCTTCGGGCGAATACTCCTTGCTCGCCTATTGTTTTTCTTATTCATTTCCATCTAATTTCTTTATATATTCAACAATATTCAACTACAACCAGGCTATATCTAAGATTAAATATCAAGAGAACTATAAAAGCTATGAAACTCACCTTTACTGAGCTGCTCTTCCAACAACAGAATGCTTTCTTGCCTTTCTTAGCTTTACTTCTCTTGTTCCTTAGC
This sequence comes from Heritiera fomes, assembly GCA_032173925.1. NCBI lineage: Eukaryota > Viridiplantae > Streptophyta > Magnoliopsida > Malvales > Malvaceae > Heritiera > Heritiera fomes. The sequence continues at coordinate 15,856,806 of JAPDPM010000004.1, read as the reverse complement.
TCTTCAACACTTTAGAAGGGTTTGGCTAACTAAAAGATGAAATTGTATGGCTCATTTATGAGACAAAACGGAGGAATGAAAGATGAATTCGCAGAGAAACAGAATGGGCGAGAATGATTCTGAGGGAAATGAAGTTTGCTTCCATCGATCTTTCCTCATGAACTCTCCTTATATAGCCCAATATAACCTGTTAGAAGCAACCACCTGTTTCCTTATCCTGTTATCTGTTATCATTGCACGTCTTTCATGCTATTAAAACCCAGAGAATTTGGTGACAAAAGGAACGGCAGTAAGCTTCCCGTTGCAATCCGTTTCTTCCTTGCTTTGTAACAAATTTCACTTGCCATTTATTGCTTAATCCCCTTGTCAGGAGAGGCAATTGGCGAGAAGTACTTTGCCGCCCCTTTCCTTGACTTTTCTCTTTTCTTTTCTTCCCTTCTCCACGCCAACATCTCTTCCAGCCAACGTTGATTGGCTAACATCTCATCCTTTTCTTCATTTTGTCCTATATTCATTACTCTTCTCATTTAATGCTTTCATACTTTTCTTAAATGATTAAATCCCATCTACTCTTTATACACCATATGTACATTATAACATAAAATGAAAAGTGGAAATTCACATTCAGTTATTCTTTGATTTTACTAAAATAATTCATTTCCACTGTCAAAAAATGTACACATACGTTATACAGTATAATAAAATTCGGATTTTACAATCTTTGTATGGCCACCTTTATTTTTTGACAGCAGCTGATAACTTTAGTAGACACACATAGATTTACCTTATGAAAGTCAAGTTAGAAGTAAGACCCTTGTTGCAAAATTTTTGGTCTTATGTTGAAACACAATTCATCTAAAGAATGAAGACTATCAGATCTGACAATGGTCAAGAGTTTAATATGAACTCATTTTACTCCTTAAAAGGAATTATGCACTAAACATCTTGTGTGCAAACTCCCCAACAAAATTGTAAAGTAGAAAGAAAAAACCAACACATACTAAATATGGCTAGGTTTCTCAAAATCCAAGCTAATTTGCCAGAACAATTCTTAGTAGATTGTATAAGTCATGCTATACACATTATTAAAAGACCCTCACCAGTACTGAATAACAAGTAACCATTCGAGTTACTGTATAAAAAGTACCTGATCTTTCTCATTTAAGGGTGTTTGGATGTTTGTGTTATGTATCTACATTGGCACAACATAGATTAAAGTTTGAGATTAGAGCAGTAAAGTGTGTTTTCATTGGTTTTTCACATGGAACAAAAGAATACAAAGTTTTTAATTTGGATACACATGAGGTTTTCTTTCTTGAGATGTAATATTCTATGAAACCATGTTTCCATTGAATCCTGTTACAAATACTGATGTCTCATAGTCTACTTCAAACACTGACAATACTACATCACTCCCTGCTTTCATTCATTATCAAGATATAGATTTTGCTTATTCTTCTCATCCAGATCAATCAGATATTGATTTTGAGTTCTCCAACACATCATATTCATCCTTAGATAGTTATCCCAGAACACAAGATGAAATAACTACTAGTAGTAAAAGGTCAACAAGAACCAAACAATTACCTGTATATTTGCAGGATTATCATTGCAATCTAGCTAGCTTAACATATTAGCCATCTTTTTATTCAACCCAATCAGGTGCAGCTCCGGGTACTCCTCATTCTTTAGATAATGTTCTTGCTTATAATAGACTCTCTTCTACACATAATGCTTTTTCCGATACAAATTAGCATCATGACAGAACCACACACCTATAGCCATGCTACTAAGCATGATTGTTGGGAAAGGCAATGACGGATGAGTTAGAAGCATTGAATGCATATCATACTTGGGAAATCATAGATTTACCTGCTTCTAAGCAAGTAATAGGGTGTAAGCGGTGAACAAGATCAAATATAGGGTTGATGGGTAGATTGAAAGGTTTAAGACTAGGTTGGTGGCTTAAGGGTACACTCAATAAGTTGGTATAGTGTCACAGCCCGTGACCCTATTCTTCACCTTATTTTATACGTCTTATTTGGTTGGGCTGTCTGCGATACTTTACTTTTCATTTACATATAAACAATTTCATATTAAATTATAATATGAATTACATCCCTTATCTTTCATCATAAGGAAGTAGTACTGTAAGTAAGTCTAAATACAGAAAATAAATGATCATACCTTGAGTATTAAATCAAGCTGTTGCATCGTCCCCAAATGCGCAGCCGAAATCCTTTAGGTGTCAGACTCTTAATCTTCAAAAACCTGAAATGTTAAAATTAAGGGGTAAGCAAATCACGGCTCAGTAAGGGAATTATATACCTCACTTGATACTCAGCTATCTATATGCTTGTGATAACCGTAAATTTTCCATTTAATTGGAAATTATAAATATTAGAAATGAATTAATTATGAGAACGGGATACTAGTAAAAATCTCGAGAATTGAGAAAGGAACGGATTGTGGATATCCGAGTGAATGAAATTTAAATTGGAAAATAAATATAAGAATAGTAAAGTGATAAAAAGAAGATAACAGCTAACCAGAGTTTTCAGGACCCTTGAGACAGAACTGTGATGGGCGACCCAATGATGGGTGACCCGTAGTGGATCATGTGTTGTGAGATGCAGGCGAACTATGTTATCGCCGACTCACTAGTAAGGGTAAACCTAGGGCGAAAGGATTGCCTAGGGGATGCTTGCCGACGGCCGATACGAACGGGCGGGACTTTTACAATTATTTTAATGGCAACACGAGTGAAAGGAACTAGGTACGTAAGGGTGCCAGGGTTCAAACCTCGTGGATAACATACTCAAGGGAATTAAACCTGAATCTATTAAATGAAATGGATTTTAAAGCAAATTACAGAGATAATAAATTGGTTAGCTGTAACATGTGTTGATAACTGTTGTACTTACTACAGCTTACTGGAATGAGATTCGTAAGGCTGTAAAGTATGAGTAAACAATGAAATCAAGGTAGAGTATGAGTCGAAATGAATCGAATGGTAAATGTCTCTGCCTTGAGAATACACAGTGTAAATGATAGGACATGAGGATGAAATGTCCGAATTAATAAGAAATGTGTGATTAAAGAAAGTATCGGATTTGATTTCTGATAGAACTTCCAGAGTTATATAAATTGGAGGAATCAAGATAACATTGACTCAATTTTGAATATGAAATCTGATTCTAAGCTTATATTGGAGAACTTAAGAAAATCCGAAAGCTTAAGAAATCCACTCTGGAAAATGTGAGAATAATGGAATTCATGTGTAAAGATCTGAATGACGAAAACACAGATAGTGAAATTGAGAATAATGAAGTTGTCTGTATGTGTAAATGAGAGAAATACAGATGACCTCGATATGTAGATGAATGAAAGTGATATAGTAAATGGTTACTATGTAATAAAGTTTTGTGAAGAACAAATATTCATCTACATGATGAAATAGACGCTTTATGGACCTGATTCGATATGCATGAGGAGTTTATAAGACTAGCCTCGGTATAAAGCGTCCTTAGATAAAAGATGGGAGATTGATGTCCATAAGATGATGATTAGAACTCGGAGTGAATTTTACGAGTTCCTATTGAGGTTACGAGGTTAGTGATTTGCCTTGTGAGGTATATAAACTTAAGGAATAAGGCATCCATACATGAGTAAATGGATGAAATACTGATAGAGTCTAAAATATAAATGGTATCAGAGCCTGGTTTGTCTAGTACGTGTTAGTGTAGTTTAGACTGTCTGTAGCGTTACATCCTATGTACTGTGAAATTTATGTGAAAGTTTCCAAATATAACTTATATTGAGATTGATCTGCTCTTGGTTAGGCACTTGAAATTTGAGTAGAATGAGGAGAACGAGACGTAGAGGTGGACTCGGGTGAGATTTGGCAAGAAAGGGAAGTTGAGTCCTCGATACATTGGTCTGTTTGAGATATTGGAGAGAGTGGGTGACGTAGCATATCGACTAGCATAACCCCCAGAGCTATCGAGTGTGCATAACATCTTTCATGTGTCGATGCTACGGAAATATCATCCGGACCCATCTCATGTGATCGAGTTTGAGCCACTGGAGATTAGAGAGGACTTAAGCTATGTCAAAAGACCAATTCGGATCTTAGACAGGAAAGATAAGATACTGAGGTCTAAGACAATCCCTTTAGTCAAAGTGCTTTGGCAGCACCACTCTTCAGAGGAAGCCACATGGGAGTTGGAATGCTTAATGAGAAATAGCAAAAGGCTTCAAGATCCCAAGTGTATGGATAGCACCGCTCCATACTGATATATATATACATGTATGAGCATGAGATGTAAATGCTCCATGATGTTGAGAGAGCGTGTGCATGAGGTGTATAAGCTACTGGGACAATTACATATAACTGACTGACATATGTAATTGATATTTTTAAACTATATCGACTTGGCACTAAGTGAGAAAAATGGATGATGAACAGCATAGATCAGCTGTAATACGAAAAATATTGTGTATGGACTCTTATGTGAAAAGAGGAATATAAATGAATAACTCCCGATTTAATAAGTGAATTTACGGGAGTATAGACATATATGATGAAAAATAACATGTGGTCTAAAGTATTATTGATATTGAAAGTGTACTGGCAGTATTACTTGGAGGATGACCTAGAGGTCAAAAGTCGTAAGTATACGGCATGTACCACCTTTGGACTTAAGTTAAATTCGGAGGACCGAATTTCTTAAGGTGGGGAGGATGTGATAACCGTAAATTTTCCATTTAATTGGAAATTATAAATATTAGAAATAAATAAATGAATTAATTATGAGAACGGGATACTAGTAAAAATCCCGAGAATTGAGAAAGGAACGGATTGTGGAAATCCGAGTGAAGGAAATTTCAATTGGAAAATAAATATAAGAAAAGTAAAGTGATAAAAAGAAGATGACAACTAACCAGCGTTTTCAAGACCCTTGAGACAGAACTGTGATGGGCGACCCATTGATGGGTGACCCGTAGTGGATCATGTATTGTGAGATGCAGGCGAACTATGTTATCGTCGACTCACTAGTAAGGGTAAACCTGGGGTGAAAGGATCGCCTAAGGGATGCTCGCCGACGGTCGATATAAACGGGCGGGACTCTTACAATTATTTTAATGGCAACACGAGTGAAACGAACTAGGTACGTAAGGGTGCCTGGGTTCAAACCTCGTGGATAACATACTCAAGGGAATTAAATTTGAATCCATTAAATGAAATGGATTTTAAAGCAAATTACAGAGATAATAAATTGGTTAGCTGTAACATGTGTTGATAACTGTTGTACTTACTACAACTTACTGGAATGAGATTCGTAAGGCTGTAAAGTATGAGTAAACAATGAAATCAAGGTAGAGTATGAGTTGAAATGAATCGAATGGTAAATGTCTCTGCCTTGAGAATACACAGTGTAAATGATAGGACATGAGGATTAAATGTCCGAATTAATAAGAAATGTGTGATTAAAGAAAGTATCGGATTTGATTTCTGATAGAACTTCCAGAGTTATATAAATTGGAGGAATCGAGATAACATTGACTCGATTTTGAATATGAAATCTCATTCTAAGCTTATATCGAAGAACTTAAGAAAATCTGAAAGCTTAAGAAATCCACTCTGGAAAATGTGAGAATAATGGAATTCATGTGTAAAGGTCTGAATGACGAAAACACAGACAGTGAAATTGAGAATAATGAAGTTGTCTGTATGTGTAAATGAGAGAAATACAGATGACCTTGATATGTAGATGAATAAAAGTGATATAGTAAATGGTTACTATGTAATAAAGTTTTGTGAATAACAAATATTCATCTACATGATGAACTAGACGCTTTATGGACCTGATTCGATATGCATGAGGAGTTTATAAGACTAGCCTCGGTATAAAGCGTAGATAAAAGATGGGAGATTGATGTCCATAAGATGATGATTAGAACTCGGAGTGAATTTTACGAGTTCCTATTGAGGTTACGAGGTTAATGATTTGCCTTGTGAGGTATATAAACCTAAGGAATAAGGCATCCATACATGAGTAAATGGATGAAATACTGATAAAATCTAAAGTATAAATGGTATCAGAGCCTGGTTTGTCTAGTACGTGTTAGTGTAGTTTAGACTGTCTGTAGCGTTACATCCCATGTACTGTGAAATTTATGTGAAAGTTTCCAAATATGACTTATACTGAGATTGATCTGCTCTTGGTATAGGCACTTGAAATTTGAGTAGAATAAGGAGAACGAGACGTAGAGGTGGACTCGGGAGGCCATCTCGGGGGTCAGCAATACCACCCTCGACTCCTTCACCTTCTGCACCTCCATCACCTCCACATCCGACTCCTCCACCTCCGGATAGTATGGAGGCGAGAATGGCTAGAATGGAGCAGAATTACGAGGTTATGACAGCCTTGCTACAACAACTTGTGGCATATCAAACTAGTGCACCTCAGGCTCCGCCACCTCCACATGCACCTTCAGTACCTTCAGTGCCTTCATCTGCACCCGTAGTGCCTCCCCCTGCACCACCACCACAGGTGCCACCTCCACCAACTCCCGTAAAGCCACAGGTTGCTCCTCTTCCGGTTACACCTCAAGTAGCCGCACCTCAGCCAGCTACTACTCAGGTTGGGAGTTCAGTAGATCGAAATATGTCTCTCTTGAAGCAATTTCAAAAGATGAATCCTCCACATTTCAAGGGAGAAAAAGATCCCACTAAGGCGGAAGAGTGAATAGAGGAGATGGAGTTCCTCTTTAAAAACATGGGCTGCAATTCCACCGAAAAGGTATCCTTAGCCGTGTATATGATGAGAGGTGAGGCTCAGAAGTGGTGGAAGACTAATGAGCCCTTGGTATTGGCTAAAAATCCCATCATTACATGGGAGAAGTTCGTTGAGACCTTTATGGGTTATTATGTGTCGGCAGTGGCAAGACGAAAGAAGAAGATGGAGTTTCTTGAACTGAAGCAAGGGTCTATGAAAGTATATGAGTATGAGACCCGATTCACTGCCTTAGTCAAATATGATGCGGATTATGCCAACAATGATGAGAAGAAGGCAGAGAAATTCACTTCGGGTTTGAGGTCCAATATTAGGGGTAGAGTTAGCCCCTTTGAGCTTACGGAGTATGCGGCTGTTGTGAGGAAGGCATTGACAGTTGAACAAGAAATTGAAACTTCACAGGCCAAATATGATGCTAGGAGACAGCCCAAGCCGAAACAGCCCCCTAATAAAAGATCTGATAGAAGGAGGCCCGAGCAAAGGAGATATCAAGGCCCTAGTAAGAGGCAGAAGTTTGTTGCGCCTCGACCACAGGCTATTAGGCCTATTGCTACAGCTACGCCCACTACTCGAGCCATAACTGCAACACCCATTAATGCTCCTCAGCTGTGTACTGTTTGCAACAAATTTCATAAGAATTGACCTTGTTATAGAGCTTTAGGAGCTTGCCTTAATTGTGGTGAGAGAGGCCACGTGATGAAAGATTGCCCCCAGCCTAAGGCCACAGAAAAGCGAGATGATATACCACCAATAGCACAACAGAAGAAAGTTCTAGATAAGGGCAAGAAACCCATGGAGCATGGAAAGGTGTTCGCTCTCGACTAAGAGACGGTCGACTCTTCTGGTTTGGTCATTAAGGGTAAGCTTACTATTTGTGATTTAGAAGCATTTGTACTTATTGATCCAGGCTCAACACACTCCTTTATTTCAACTATGTTTGCTAGTAAATTGCATATAGAGTGTGAGCCCTTAGGACATCTATTGCATATAATTACTCCTCTTAAAAAGTTTCAAATGACCGAACATGTGTATTGTAAGTGCAAAGTAAAGGTGGGAGATAAGTACTTAGTGGTAGATTTGGTGTTATTAGACATGTATGACTTCGATGTAACACTAGGCATGGATTGGCTAACCAACCATCATGCTAGTGTAGACTGCTATAGCAAGGTTGTTACTTTCTCCTTACCTAAAAAGCTTGTATTACGTCTTGGAGATAATAAATAGAATGTTTATGATTTCATTGGTGTCTCACTAATATGAGATTGATTTGTTTATGAAGGCTATCTCGCGTTTGTCGAGGATGCCGAAAAGAGCCAATCGGAACTGTTTAACATCCCAGTTGTCAAGGACTTCTCCGATGTATTTCCGGATGAGCTACCAGGGCTACCTCCGGAAAGAGAGATGGAGTTTGCCATAAAGCTACTCCCAGGCACTCAACCTATATCCAAGCCCCCGTATCGAATGGCCTTAGTTGAGTTAGAGGAGTTGAAAAAGCAATTACAAGAGTTGTTGGACAAAGGGTTCATAAAGCCGAGTGTGTCTCCATAGGGAGCTCCAGTGTTGTTTGTGAAAAAGAAGGATGGCAGTTTGAGGCTATGTATCGATTATCGGCAGTTGAATCAAGCAACGGTGAAGAATAAGTATCCCTTACCGAGGATTGATGATCTGTTGGATCAATTGAAAGGTGCCCAAATATTCTTGAAGATTGATTTGAGGTCGGGGTACCACCAATTGAGGATTAGAGGGGAAGATGTACCAAAGACAGCCTTCAGGACTCGATATGGCCACTACGAGTTCCTGGTCATGCCATTCGGCCTAACGAATGCCCCGCAGCATTCATGGCATTGATGAATGAAGTATTCAAGCCTCACTTGGATAAGTTCGTCATTGTGTTCATAAATGACATATTGGTGTATTCCCGATCCCGGGAAGAACATGAGCACCACCTCCACATAGTACTCTAGACTCTTAGAAAGGAAGGGCTATACGCAAAGTTTAGCAAGTGTCAGTTTTGGTTGGAACAAATCAGTTTTTTGGGGCATGTGGTATCAAAGGATGGTGTAGCAGTTGATCCAGTTAAGATAGAGGCCGTGATGAATTGGGAAAGGCCTAAGACAGTGACCGAGATTCGCAGCTTCTTAGGGCTTGCAGGTTACTATAGGAGATTTGTATAGGGATTTTCCAAACTTGCTGCTCCACTAACCAAACTCACACGCAAGGATGTCAACTTTGAATGGAATGATGCGTGTGAGCGTAGCTTTCTAGAGCTTAAGCAAAGGTTGACTACGACTCCTGTGTTGACGGTTCCAAGTGGATCCGGAGGATTTGCAGTGTATAGTGATGCTTCTCTACAAGGTCTAGGGTGTGTGTTGATGCAGAATGGTAGAGTAGTGGCATATGGTTCGAGACAGTTGAAAGACCACGAGAGGAACTACCCTACTCATGATTTGGAGTTGGCAGCGGTAGTGTTTGCGCTAAAGATATGGCGCCATTATTTGTATGGTGAGCGGTTCCAGATTTACACGGACCACAAGAGTTTAAAGTACTTATTCTCGCAGAAAGAGCTGAATATGAGACAGAGAAGATGGATGGAGCTATTGAAGGACTATGACTGTGAGATTCTCTACCATCCGGGTAAAGCAAATCGGGTAGCTGATGCATTAAGTAGGAAGAGTGTGGGTTTTGTTAGCTACATGATGGTCCGAGAATGGGATTTGATGGAGAAATTTTTGGAGTTGAATATCAACCTAGACCTCGATGGTGAGTGTTTGATGGCTAGCTTGAGGATAGAGCCTAGCATTATGGATCAAATTAGACAAGCCCAGAAAGAGGATCCTAGACTTGTGGAGATTATTGGTGGAATACAACCGGGCCAAGACTCAGAGTTTGAGATTTCGAATGATGGGTTGTTGAGATATATGGGCAGAATTTGTGTTCCAAATGATGAGATGTTGAAGAGGCAAATTTTGGAAGAGGCACACAGCTCCAAATACACTATGCATCCAGGCAATACCAAGATGTATCAGAATTTACGTAAGGTGTATTGGTGGACTGGTATGAAGAAAGATATAGCGACCTTTGTGTCCAAGTGTCTAGTGTGCCAAAAGGTTAAGATTGAACACCAGCGGCCAGCGGGCTTACTAAAGCCTTTGCCCATACCTACATGGAAGTGGGAGCATCTGACTATGGATCGCACTAGATAACTATGTGAGTTTAGGTGGTTATCAAGTTCGATCCAGGTCTTAATTTATGTTTTGAATTATTTATAATGTGGTAGATACGAACTTAGTAACGGTTAAACTCTCGAGATCTTGAAATACGTGATTGCATGAAACTGTGGAGAAACACCAGCTGTTGTATTATGTGATTTAAAAATGTATTTTAGTGCAGGGAATTATACCTGGGGAAATCGATAAAATATAAAGGGGAGGTTTTCAACTTTTTTTTTTAGAATAGTAAAATAAGACGAAAATCATAAGAAAAACCTCCTTGAGATATGTGACATAGTTCGAGAAATAATATGAGTAAGATAGGATTGGATTTAGCTACTACACTAACACCGAATACAAACCGTAAGTAGAGAAAGAAAAGAATTTGGTTCGAAATTTTCATAAGAAATCAAGTAAGTGTTAAGTGGACGTCATTGGCCTTCGAGTCGTGACAATGCTGAAAATTTTTTTTTTCATTTTTCCTATTGGGCTCTAGGCTCACATGTAGGAAGGATACTACAGTCGGTTAGGGATTCGGATGGAGTAAGGTAGGTATTTTGAAATACCTATCTTGTCCCGGAACCTAAAAGCAACTGTAGGGAGTAATTTTATTTCATTTGAAATAAAATATCTTTTTTCCTTTTTATTCCATATCATTTTCATATACTTTTTAAAATAATGCTTTTATGAAATAAAGCATTTAAAAAAAATTAACTAATATTCATATATTCTTTGAAAAGAATATTAGTTAAATCATCATCATTCTCATTTAAAACTCATTTCATGTTTTACTGTAAAATCGTAATTAGTACAGTACTTTAAATAGCAAAATAAGCTATTTAAATCTTTTTCGTATAACATATAAATCGTTTAAATCTAATATTCCATTTAAAAATTAAAATAAGAATATTAGATTTATTTTCCTCCTCTTTCCTTTTGAAAACGTATTACATATTCGTGTCACATGTCATATAAAAACCATTTCGTAGTGCTTAAAGACAGTACTGAAATGAGCATTTTATAAAAATGCGATAAATCATTTCATTTCTTCTCATATCATATAAAACATATTCATTTTACATATCATATATCGTAAAATCATTTTCATTTCACATATCATAAATCATATATGGAGACAATGGCAATCACCGCGTCCTATCATGCAACCCGAAGGTATAAAATAATCATATCAGATCTATGGCCATAGTCTATAATTGTCCTCGGCGGATCACTGATCAAGTGTCGGCCGGGACTACATATCACATATCACATTTTACATATTACATATCACATATCACGTATCACATGTCGGCATGATAGAGGGGCCAACTAGTCTCAAAACCATGTTTTTACATAATAAAATAACCTTTATGGAATTTATAAAAATATATAATTTCATAATTAAAAACCATAAAGGTTATAAAATCATTTAGTGAATATTTAAGAAATATATATAAATATTCACTTTATTCCTTTTCATTTTCCATCTCGTATTATGTGTAATTTATGTATCAGGAGAATTTTCGGTGATTTCATTATCACTATTCTCGAAAATATGAATATTTTAAAATCAATTTCATTTTATTCATGTTTTTATGGAAAATATTCATTTTCTCGATTTTCGTGGTTGAAAATCATTTCTCGTGAAATAAAATCATTTATTATGATTTTATGAAATTTTTTAGAAATTTTCGATAATGTTTCGGTAGTATAACGGCTGCCGATTGGCTAGCCTCCTGCACGAAAAATACAGTTTATAATTCCGCCAGTATTTCAATCCAAGTTTCCAACCAATCATTCATCATAATAATTTTCATAAAATGTTTTCATAAAATATTTCAAAATTAAAACATGCAGACTGAATATCCTTACAGTGCTGCACATGCATCCCTTACCTTTTCCGAGTCGGCGACTTTCGCGTTATCGATCGCGCCCGTACTCCATCTCTTCCGATTCCAACCTCTCATTCACCGAGAATAATTTTCTGGAATTCAAATTCTAAAAATTAGAAATTTTTCATAATTTATTTAAATTCATTACTCGGAATTAATTTTCGAATTCCTTACCGAATGTCCGGGATTTTTCGGATTTTCGAATTCCCAGAAATTTTTCGAATTCTCGAAAATTCCTTTTCTTCTCTATTTTCTTCTTTTCCTTTTTTCTTTTTTTCTTTCTTTTTCTTTTCTTTCTCTTTCTTTTCTTTTTCTTTTTCTTTTTTCCTCTTCTTTTCCCGATCAGACCGGTCTACCTCCTTCCTCGCCGGTGGCTGGTTCTTCGACGGTTCGATGGCTCCACAGCTGGCCTACACCACGGTGAACTTACTGGTGGCCTCCGTTTGGTCTGGATCGGGGGGCACGGAGACGGATCGAGTCGATTTACCTTTGGTTTCTTCCTCCTCTTCGCCGGCCCTCCTCCGCCATTCACCGCGCCTGTAGTGGCCTCCTTCCTCTTCCTCTTCCTCCGGCGATGCTTCGGTCGCAGTGGTGGTGGCCAATTTGGCCGGCGCCGCCAGTTCCTCTTTTCTTTTTCTTCTCGGCTTCCACCGGATTTCCTTCGATTTTCCTTCTTTCCTTCTCCTTTCCCGCCACCGGTAGCTTCCTTCTCTTCCTTTTCTTGCCGGTGACAGCTTCCCCTCTCTCTGGTCTTCTCTCTCGCCATCGACGGTGGTCAGTTGGCCTCTCTGTTTCGGAACAGAGAACAGAAACGAGGTCCCGATCCCGTTTCTGTTTCTTCTCTTCCTTTTTTTTATAATATAAATATAATATATATAATTATATTGACATAATTATATATTTACCACATTAAATATATATATATATCACCTTAATTTAAATACTACATATATATATTTCATATATATATATCTATGTATATATATATACATAATTGTATAAAAATCCACATATGTATTTATTTAATATAAAATAGTATATATCCTTTTATAATATATACCATATTTTATATATATACATATGTAATTATATAAAACATATATATATTTAAAAATATATTTATATAATAAAATTATATAAATATATAATTACTCACATTTGTATTTCTTATAATTTGGATTTCTTCATATCTAAATTATATTTCTCCTTTTCATTTCTTATTTAATTTGGATTTCCATTTATCCAAATTAAATTCCTCAAATTTATCCAAATTAATTTTCTCAACTTCTTCACTTCATCAATTTCGGGAATTTCAACAGTATTCCTATCTCGTAAATAAATTTTTATTTAATTATTTAACTTCTATATTTTCTTTAGAAATTTAATTACAAATATTTAATATCAAAATATTAAAATTCGCGATTATCACATATAGACTATCTTGAAGCTTTTTCACCTGTTGTTAAGATGAGCGCTCTTAGAACATTATTCACAGTGGCTGTAGCCAAGAAATGGCAACTACACCAACTAGATATTAACAATGCATTCCTTCATGGTGATCTTCATGAGGAAGTGTTTATGGAACTTCATGAGGAAGTGTTAATGGAACTTCCTCCTGGTCTACCAAATATCAAACCAGGGCAAGTTTGTATATTATTAAAGTTTCTCTATGGCTTGAAATAAGCCAGTAGGTAGTGGTATTCAAAATTCACTTCTGCACTACTTTAGAAAGGGTTCAAGCAAATTTCTTCAGATCACTCACTCTTTGTTCAAAGATCTAGTTCCTCATTTTTTATTCCTTGGTCTATGTGGATGATATAATTTTAGCTAGTAACAATGAAGCTCTTATTGAATATATGAAGAGGCATCTTGATTCTGCTTTTAGGATTAAAGATTTAGGTGTTTCTATGTTTTCCCTTGGACTTGAGGTAGCAAGGTCAGAAAAAGGAATAAACTTGTGCCAAAGGAAATATGCTCTTGAGATTCTCTAAGACACTGGTTTCTTTGGATGTAAACCAGTTGTGACTCCATTTGTTTGCTCTTTCAAGTTATCCAAGACTTCTTTAAATCTGTTGGAATGTCCTATTGTTTATAGAAGACTGATTAGTCACTTGCTCTACCTTACTAAAGCAAGACTAGACTTAGCCTCTGCCATACAACATCTATCTTAGTTTTTAGAGAAACCTATTGATATGCATATGGCTGTTGTCTATAGTGTGCTCAGATACATCAAAGGTAATCCTGGTCAAGGCTTGTCTTTCTTAACTTCTACTGATTTGCAATTAAGGGGTTTTAGTGACTCAGTTGTGTCTTGGAGATTTAAGAAACAACAAACCGTTTCTAGATCCTCATTTGAAGCTGAATAAAAAGTAATGGCTTTTTCTAACTTGTGAACTATAGTGGTTACGCTATCTGTTATCTGATCTCTTGATTGATCTTCCATAACCTACCTTGATGTATTGTGATAACAAATTAGCCATAGCTATAGGGGAAAATGTTGTTTTTCATGAAAGAACTAAAAATATAGAGATAGACTGCCAAAGTGTACACCAACAAGTGCAAGTTGGGGTAATCAGGTTACTTAATGTCTCTTCCTCCCATCAATTGGTAGACATCTTTATCAAACCTTATGCTGTAGCATCTCTTTACACCTTCCTTCAAAAGCTTGGCACACAGAACCTGTATACTCCAACTTGAGGGGGGTTAATAGGAATGATGCCAAGCTGCTGCCTACTCTAATACATTAGCTGCAACGTCTCATCCCAAATCACCACAATTGCAACAACTCATCACTAACTTACTTCTGTAACTAATGACTCACTTGTATTTATAGAATTAGTTAATTAGTTACTGACTCAGAAACTAAATTTAGTTAGTTAACTTTAACAACTCTTGTTAGTTACTTCTTTCCTTTGTTGATTGGTTGAGGCATTTTATATAAACTAGCAATTGTACTTTGTCACTTCTAGTAAGAATTCAACAAGATTTCTTTAGCTTGGATGATATGGAAAGACTGAAATGAAGCCATTTTGCTACCACTCATAGAAGTTCACAAAGATCATGTATGCTTATTCAAAATTACATAAATGAGTATAATCCGGCATAAACTAGGTCTATCGTTTGACATAACAACCAACATGAGCATGATAGAAGGCACTGAAACCAAGTCACTATAAGATAAACGTTGATACAGCTACTAATCTGAAGACTAAATGTGGAGGAGTTGAACTTGTGGTAAGGGATTCTAGCAATCTATTTATGGCTGCTTATTCAGTTCAATTCCCATAAAAGTATGATGCAATTGTCATAGAAACTATAACGACAGTCATGACACCTTTGTTTGCAAAGGAAATGGGTTTATGAAGGATCACACTAGAAAGGGATGCCTTAAGTATCATACTAAAACTTAAATCTACCAAAGGAGATTTGTTTGCCATAGGGTTCCTTATAAATGAGGCTAAACTCATATTTGCTAAGTTTAAGATTTGTGAACTTTTACATGTTAGAAGAAATAATATTGTAATAGCTAATGTTCTTGCTAAATATGATTTGAAATGTACTGAAGCAAGAATGTGGATTGAAAACAATCCTACTATTATCAATAATGTAGTAGCTATTGATGTATTATTTATAAATGAATAAAATATCATATGAATTTCTTTAAAAAAAAGCCATATACTTTTTTTTTTCAAAATTTTTAGGTAAGTTCATAATCTTTCATTGTACCAATTAAAATTTTATTTAATAACCTTTATTTGTGTAACAGATTTTAATAATTTTCATACAAAATAAAAGTTAAATTAAACAAGACAATATTTTTAAGAATTTAATTAAGTACAAGAATGTATTAAGTCCTACTTAGTCTTTTAGTTTTTTATCCTTTGAAAATTAAATATAATATTTATTTTTTTTCTTTTCTAATTTTGTTTAGATGCAATAGAGAATATTTGAAAAGAAGATGTATAAGATTAACTAGAAAGCATGCAAAAAAATATCATACATAAATTCAAAATCTGAATAAATTTTCCTGTTTATTAAATAACTAATTACGAATAAAAGGTCAATTTTTTTAGTAACAGAACAATTTGAAAGATCCTTCGTGCCAGATGATTAGCTATCATTATTACAAAGAGAATAGATAAGTTTATTTTGTAATTACTTAATTTAGATGTAGCATCAATCTTTTCAACATATAACTTATAAAAATCAGAGTATGAAAAAAAATACTCATAATTAAGATTACAATTTGCAATTCCAACCAAGCAACAACCATTACAAACCTTCAATTTGCTTTTTGTTTTACCTAATTATCAACTGACTCCTTCAATTGAAGAGATATATATATATATATATATATATATATATATATATATATATATTAATCATAGCCAGACAATTATCAGCGGGATGCTGTCTTTTCATCAGATGCTGTTATTTCACCTGCCATTGAAGAATAATAATGCAAAAAGCGATTTCCTGCAGAGATTCGAGGTGCTCGAATGTTTGCAGTTGCCAGAGCAGTTTCACAATTATCGGCTTCAGGACCGATAACTGTTGCATCATAGTTCGCTGTCATGGGATCTTCACTTATTTCATTATAAACCATTCTGAATGACTGGATAGCATATTTGTAGACGTCCAAGCAAGATTGAAGAGCTTCCGAAGACATGGGCGAACCTCCTGGCTTCTTAATCATTTGATTTATTACATTCAGCGTTGCTTCAGCATTTGACGCTGCTAATTTCATGACAACATTCGCCAGTTGGTTCGAATCTTTAGCAGCTGCAGCTTGAGGATTGGAAAGAGCTTTCAGGCAGAACCTGCGGTTCAGGATTGACTTGCCATTGCACAAATGCGCCACTATTTTTGATGAAGCTGCCGGAAATGGAATCTTAATCTTCGGACTTACTGCAATTGTTGGCAGAGGAGAAAGGGCTAAGACAGAGAAGAAAATTGGAAAGACTAAACATAAATGATTTGCACGAGCCATTGTCTTTTTGATGTTGCAATGTTTTGTTAGGAATTTAATGCCTAGGGTTTCTCAGTTCTACTGTTTTTATAGAGATAGGAGATAGCCTATTTCTGAAAGAGTCGAGCTGGTATGACAATCACTATTATTAATTATAACATCTTTCTCCGGTTGCGGTTTGTTTTGTACAATCACTAAAATAACAATAATTTGGCCAAAAAAAATAACAATAATTTGTAACTGAAAACTAGTTTTGAACAGTGTTATATTTTTTTCCCTTCTTTTTATAGACATAACTAATTATCATTATCATTCTTTTAAAATTAAGTGACATTTGATCATAATTTGTTAACAAACTTCAATATGTTTCTGTTGGTTCATCTGATTTTAAGTACTAAAAATTTATTCATCTTTCTCTTTGTATGTCTTATTATCTTAGGATGTGTTTGGTACACTTGATTATAGATAGGACAGGATAATTAAAATTATAGATGACATCAATGCTTGATAGGTTGTTAATTATTTGTCTCTCTAGCAGTTACAAAGCAAAAACAGTTTGCATGAATAATAATCGCTACCATGGGAGTTCGAGTGTTCTTGTTTTCTTGAGTGATCTTGTTTATGTTTCTATTAATCATTGTTCTACTGCAGATTTTTGTTTCTCAATCTAATGGATAATAATTTGGATACTATATTGTCCAAAATTTCATTGACTGAACCTAATCAATCGCCTATTATCATCCAAAAAGAATGGGTGGAAGATATGATTTAGAAAGTGGAATTCTGTCTACTGGGGCGTCTTTACACCAAGCGTTCTACCAACATTGAGGCTATGTGTAATGTGTTTTCCAAACTCTGACGTGTATTTGTTGAATTTTAGATTCGTGAGGTGGGAGATTCTCTTTTTTTATTTCAGTTTGGAAATTAGTTGGACAAGGACAAAGTTCTTCAATCTCAGCCTTGGACTTTCAACCTTCTTGTTCTCAAGGACTTTGATGGAATGACCCTTCCTGATCAAGTTAATATGTCGTTCTGCCCTTTCTGGGTACAAATTCAAGGGCTTCCATTAGGGTTGATGAATCAAACCATTGGAGCGATACTAGGAGAAACCATCGGAGAAGTGGAGGAAGTAGATATGCAGGGTGGCTCTGAGGCATGGGGTCGTTGGTTGCGAGTTAGAGTATTATTGGATATTAGGAAGCCTCTTAAGAGGGGAACAAAGATCCAATTACCAAATGAAGGGGAATCTAAACTAGTCTCTTTCCATTATGAAAGACTACTCGATTTTTGTTTTGTGTGTGAATGTTTAGATCACATTGAGTCAGACTGTGCTCTGGCAATTAAGCAGAGAAAGGAGACAGAGGCAGTTTCTCGAAGATATGGTGTATGGCTCTGAGCAAAAAACCCAAAAACATTCCACACTCACCAAGTTGGTACTTCCAAAGTATCTCTCAATACCTTTTCTCAGTTAACAATATGAGATGAGGGTCTTGGTCACTTAAAGGCTAGTTCTACACCGGTGCTTTGTTCCCCATCACAAGTTGAAGGACAGGATGCAAAGATTATTATTTCTGAGTCAGTTAAGGGAGGACCACGACCAAAAGGACGACCAAAGAAGTTTCAGAAACAACCACCCTATACTGGTAATATGGGTTCTCGAAAGAGAAGTAATGAGGATGTTCAATTACACCAAATGGAAGTGGATACTAAAAGAGTTCGAGAAGTTTTGATGTCTCCTACCTTGCATGGCTCTGCTCCATCATCATCGGCAGAGGTTGGCAATGTCAACCAACCCTGCCATGAGTCTTTTAATCTGGAACTATCGAGGTTTGGGGTCTCTTCGATCAGTTCATGAATTGACCCATGTGGTCAGGAAATATAAACCCCAGATTCTCTTCCTAAGTGAGACAAAAAGGTAGAGAAATGAAGTGGATTGGTTACGATATAGATTGGATTATAGTGGTGGTTTTGTTGCAAATAATGTAGGTCAAGCAGGTGGCTTGGCTTTGATGTGGGATGATACAGTGCAGGTTGATATTCGTTCTTATTCTAATTCTCACATTGATGTTTTGGTGACTTTGGAGCACTCAGGAGTTTCATGGAGGTTTACTGGCTTTTATGGTAACCCAATTACTCATCTTCGCCATGAATCCTGGGATTTACTTAGACAACTGCATCAACAATCCACGTTGCCATGGTTATGTGCAAGGGATTTTAATGAACTACTCAGTGCACAGGAGAAATAAGGGGGATCACAAAGTCAGATGCTGCAATTTTAGAATGTGGTCAGTGATTGTGGATTTCTAGAATTTCCAATACAAAGTTCATGGTTTACATGGAGCCGGGGTTTGGGAGGGGACTGCATAGAGGAGAGGTTGGATAGAGGTTTTGGCATGTGTAGTTGGTGGGAGCTCTTTCCAAAGGCTATTGAGTGTCACCTTTTTTCATCCACATCTGACCATTATATGCTTCTTCTAGATTTGTATGGTTTGTCTACTGCCTCCTATCAAAAGCAGTTATTTCAGTTTGAAAATACATGGCTTCACAATAGAGCATGTGTGAAATTGTCTCATTAATCTGGCAACATTCAACTTCTCGAGATTTTATGGCTCTGAGAGACAAGATAGAGCTGTGTGCCCACCTTTCTCAATGGAGTGGACAAGAGTATGGCCATTTGAGTAGACAAATACATGAGCAAACTCGTGAGATAGAGCACAAACTAAGTTGTTGCCAGACTATTTTTTATGTAGAGCAATTGAAATCGAAATAGACTCATTTAGCTAGTTTGCTCTGAAGTGAAGAAGAAATGTGGAGGCAACAGGCTAAAGTAACGTGGCTTCAGGCAAGTGATAGGAATACTAAATATTTTCATGCAGTGGCTTCTCGTAGAAAGAGGAACAATTGGATCAAATGTTTGGAGGATGCGAACGGAAATCTTCTTACCTTGCAGGAACAGATCCACTCTAAGATAACAAGTTACTTTGGCTCTTTATTCACATCTTTATCTCCGCCACGTATGGGTTATAATTGGTATGACATTGGGAGTCGGCTGTCTGCTGAGGATCTATCCCACTTGGCAAATCCTTTCACTGAAGATGATGTTATTGTGGCACTGCATCAAATGAGTAAGGGTAAGTCCCTAGGTCCAAATGGAATGATAGTGCGTTTTTTCCAACACTATTGGCATATTGTTGGGAGGGAGATATCAGACTTAGTTCTGCAGTTTCTTCAAGGTACTCTTCATATAGATAGTATCAATGAAACCGTGATTGTTTTGATACCAAAGGTTAAATTACCTGTCTCTGTGAAGGATTTTAGACCAATTAGCTTATGTAATATGGTTTATAAATTAATATCTAAAGATCTTGTCAACCGGTTGAAATTAGTATTACCAAAGTTGATTGGAGAAACACAGGTAGCCTTTGTCCCTGGTAGACAGCTTTATGATAATGCCATAATTGCTTATGAAGTATTTCATCACATGAAATCTCTTCATAGGGGACAGGTAAGGGAGGTGGCTTTGAAACTTGACATATGTAAAGCGTATGATCGAGTGGAATGGAGCTTTTTGGAAAAAATTATGCAAGTTATGGGTTTCCCAGAGCATTAGATCCAACTGATTCAGAAGTGTGTGCGTACAGTTGTGTATTCTGTTAAGATCAATAGGATTTTGAGTAGGAAGTTCTTTCCGACAAGGGGCTTGAGACAGGGGGATCCACTTTCTCCATATTTGTTCCTCCTTTGTGTTGAAGGTTTATCTTTTCTCATAAAGCAAGCTGCTCAGAGGAACTTGTTGCGAGGAATCTGAATTGCTTTGAGATCTCTTGTGATTATGAACTTACTTTTTGCTAATGATATATTGCTTTTCTTCATAGCAACTGCCAATGAGTGTCATACTGTATTAAACTTACTAAGGATATATGAGAATGAATCTAGTTAACAAATTAACTTAGAAAAGTCAGCAGTTTATTTTAGTTCCAATGTGGATGATGCTTTAAAGGAAAGACTTAAACAAGATCTAGGTGTGGAACTAACAATTGATAATAATAGATACTTGGGACTGCCACTTTTGGTGGGTCATTGTCGTCAAAAGGTTAAATGCTTGATATGTACAAGAATTATATGTAAGATAGGATAATTTTTATATTTTTCATTATATTTACTACGTGTAAAATTAAGAGTACAATAAAATGATTTTTTTATTCATCAAAAGTACTCTTCTTTAAAGTAAATATAATTTAAATTCATAATTTTTTCTTATAAATACATTAAAAAGATTTTTTAAATAATATATTATTATACTTTCTATATTTAAAAAATAAAAAATAAATAAAATAAGACATATGTCATGATACTAACACCACTTGTGGAGTAAAAAAACTCCACCAGTGGTCTATGGAATAATTGTCCTTAATCTATGGACAATTATTCCATACATCGTCGGTGGAATTTTCTTATTCCATAAGCAGTGGATCATGACACATGTCCTATAAAAATATTAAAAAATAAATAAAATAGAATATGTGTCATAACCCTAGCACTATTTGTGGAATAAAAAAACTCCACCGACGGTGTACGGAATAATTATCCTTAATCTATTTGTTCAAAAAAGTTTCTGAAACATAGTTTTTAATATTAAATATTTTCAAAAACAATTAAATTTGTTAAAAGTTGATTTTTTATTAAAAAGTTTTCTCTTCATTTTTTTAATATTGTTTCTTTTTTACGATTTAAAGTTAAAATAAAATTTATAATTTTAAGTTTAATATATTTATCTCAAAAAAATGGAGTTTTCAAATAAGATAATTGTTCTCTTTTAAGCACATTGATTTTCTACAAAAAATATATATTTAATTTATTTTTCATTCTTTTTTTTCTTGCCGACAAAAGGAAAAATCTAAAAACAAATACAAAAATAAAACTAAAACAAAGCAAAAAAAAAAAATTAAAAGTAAGAAAAAAATATTAGCTAAATTTAATAGTTCAATTTTTATAAACTGGAAAAAAAATATAATTAATAATAGTTTTTATATTTGAGTGAAACTTTTTTAAATGATTTTATACCTTGATTATTTTCTTAAAAAAATAATTCTTGAAATAAAATTAATTGTTTTAAAATTATTATTTTATGTAAACTTTATTTTTCTTTATTAAAAAATAAATAAAAAAGAGAGAAAGCAAAAGAAGAGAAAAAAAAAGGAAAAAGCTCAAAAAAAAGAAAATATAGGGAAAAGGAAAAAAAATTATTTGGATTAATCAATTAGTCAATAACCTTTGTTATCTTAATTCTTATTAAAAATTTAAGTTAATTTTTAAATATAAATTTTAGAGGTAAAGTTTAAGTTTCATTACTTAATCACATAGGATAAGAATAATATTTTTTTTCTTTTTTGATAAGAATGATTCATTCTGTATTAGCTAGGAGAATTATGACTCATTCTTTTTATAATCCAATTCTTTTTTTTATGTGTACACCAAACATAAAATAGAATTATAAGCATCCCATCTTTCATCCTATGCATCAAAATATACCTTAAATATATTTATATATGAGCTTAACGTAAGAGAGAAACATATTTTAGTTCAATTATTGAATTAAAAAGTATAATACTAATTATATTTCCCTATGAACAAAAAATATATATTTGAGTCTTACTATGTTGTGATCCATAATACACAGTAATTATCTATTATCACAAATACAGTAGGATGGTTGGGCTGTCTGCGATACTTTTATCACTTCAACAGTAAATCACTTTTGAAGTAAAACCATATTGATAGCTGATATAAATATTTAAATCAAAATATTATTCACAGTATTTTTCACATGTTCTACATCCCTTGTACATAATTATACAACTGTAGTACTGTATATAATAAGTCTGAACATATAAAAGAAACAAAATATATCTCCAGAATCCACTCAAAGCTGCTTTAGGGAACTATAGCACAGTCGAAATTCGTGGAGTGGTATATAAATGATCATTGCAAGTGATTTGTGGAGTGGAAAAATAAGGGGTAAGCTAACGTGCTTAGTAAGACAATTGTATGCAAGATTGACACTATGAAATCTATATGCTTAAAACATTTAGTTCTGAATAGCGTACTACTATAATCGGCTAGGAAACTGGATAGAGTATGAGAGGTATTTTAGAATACCTGTCGTGTCCTAGCCACTAGAAGCGACTATAGGGAGTAAGCAATTGAAATTGATATGTGATAGGATGATATTTTGTGAATTTTATATGTGCTAATATATTCTCTATATTGATTTTTTATGCCTAAAAGAGCTTGCTAATGTTTATTTTATGTTTTAGGTACTAAATATCAAAGTTGAAATTAAAAGGAGCTAAAAGGAGCAAAGTATAGATTTTTCTGTCTAGTTTAAAAGATTGATGAATTTGACCAACTTAACGATCTAATCTCAAGAGGTGGCCTTTATGGAAGTTGTAGAGCACTTCTCAAGGTTTCCGGAATGTATAAGATCACAAAAATCGGAGTTCGTTTTGTGGGTCAAATGTTTAGAAAAAATCAGTACGAAATTCTGGGTAGAATAACGTGATTTAGAAAGAATTCCAACAAAGCAAGGTTAAGACAAGATTTGGTTGAGACAAGACATGTTTGAAAATTTTGCTATGTCTTAAAGTTTTAATTATTTTTAAGACAATGTAATAAAGTAGGAAAATAGAGTTTGAATAGAAAAAGAATTGTAAAGAGAGAGAAGTTCTAAAAAGAGTTTGAGTCAAATTAAAAACTCTTCTTAGACTCCTACTCTAAATCAAATTCTTAGGCCTATATAAAGAGCACATTGGCTCTCATAAAAATCAGATCTCTCTTCCCCCTCTTCTCTCTTGTTTAGTTTTAGAGTAGATTTAATAAAAATTTTATTTTTATTATTTTCCTGATTTCTTCATTATTTTTAATTCTAATTTTGTTTTCTTTAATTAAATTAATATTATTTGTTCAACTTCTTCCTAGTTTATAATCTTTATTCTAGATTTCTTGTTTTAGATTATTAAAGATTGATATATTGATTGCCTTTTGCATGATTCTTGATATCTTTATAATATTAAACTTGAAATTTATGATCTTGAATATGACTAGTGAGTAGGTTTCTTATTCAGTTACGAGGTAAATTGATTGTTCTTGGAAAAAAGAATGTTGTGAGATTTTGAGCTTATAATATAATTGTTGATTAAGTATCCAAGATTCTCTGAGCACATTTGCATGATTATTTGCTTGATTAGATAGTAGGGCCCACTGTTTAATTTAATTAAATAATCTACTGCTAGATTAAAAACATAAGTTCGTAATTGCTTATGGAGTTAATCACTAGGGAAGGAAGAGAATAGAGGTTTAGATTAAATGAACCGAGCTTATGTGTTTGTTATCTAATGTCAACCTATATCTGTCTAGTTGTTAATGTTGCTACAACTTATATCTAGAGAGCTTGTTCTAGGTAGGTTAAGTAGTTAGAGATTAGTTAAAGAGTTTGTTTTAACTGGAAACTCAGTAAGGGAGGATGGTGTAACAGAGCTTGTTGTTATGCTACGGTAGACTATTTAATTGATAATAATATTTTGTAATCAATGATCAACATCTAAATCCAAGAATAATTAATTACCTTGTAACTGAAGTTTTGCGAAATTTGATATTTTCTAATTTATTTACTTGTCTGATTATTTTCTTAAGTATTATAGTTTAATTGAAACCCCCCAAATCTCTTTTCTCTATCTAAATAATAGTTAGGTATTTAATTTAAATAATTAACTTGAATAAAATAATCTCTGTGGGATCAACCTTTGCTTGCCCTATCTATAGGTTTAAGTAAAGTAATTTATTATTGGTACTTGTGACATTAGCAATTTTTGGCGCCATTGCCAGGGATTGTTATTTATTTAAGTTGCTTATTATAATTTAAAGATCTAATTATTTTATTTTCTTTCTTTCTTGCAGGGTTTGCATGTCTGACGAGGACTCTAGTTACAGACTTCGAAAGATTAGAGACTACATTTAAGCAACCCAAAGCGCGGTGCTACAAACGCCCCAACCACCACCATCCACTTCCAACGATCCACCTTCCACTGAACCCACGTTCAATCCTACTTTTGAATTCTCTAGTGATTCAAAAGAGGACACCATGGCTTAAAACGCTAATAAAACCTTGAAGGAGTTGGCAGCACCTACTATGAACCAACAACCCCTTTGCACAGCCTATCCTACTTTAGATGTTGCTTTTGAATTAAAATCTGGTTTGATACATCTTTTACCAACTTTTCATGGTCTTACAGGTGAAGATCCACACAAACATCTAAAGGAGTTCCATGTTCTTTGCTCCACCATGAAGCCTGTTGGGGTTAGTGAAGAGCAAATCAAGCTAAGGGCCTTTCCATTCTCTCTAGCAAATGCAGCTAAGGATTGGCTCTACTATTTACCTTTTGGAACCATCAATACTTGGGATGAAATGAGGAAACTCTTCCTAGAAAGGTATTTTCCAGTCTCAAATGTAGCCAACATTCACAAAGAAATTTGTGGAATTAGGCAATTTGATGGTGAGTCATTGTATGAGTATTGGGAAAGGTTTAAAAGGCTTTGTGCTAGTTGCCCACATCATCAGATTCATGAGCAACTACTAATCCAATACTTCTACGAGGAACTATTACCGCAGATAGAAGCCTGATAAATGCTGCCAGTGGAGGAGCTTTGGTGGATAAGACTCCTCAATAAGCTTAAAACTTGATAGCAAACATGGTTGCCAATTCTCAACAATTTAATATAAGGTGTGATCCACCACCACCACCTAAGCAAGCACACGAGGTAAGTACTTCTTCTTTGGAAAAACAAATTGTTGATTTAGCCGCTCTTGTGCGTCAAATGGATGTAGGAAATATGCAACAAGCGAAGGCTTGTGGAGTTTGCTCTAACTTAGGACACCCTACTGACATATGTCCAACTCTTCAAGAAGATTCAATGGAGCAAACTAATGCTTTAGGAGGATTCCCAGGGCCTTCCCAAGGTAAGTATGATCCTGATTCAAGCACTTACAAGCTTGGTTGGAGGGACCACCCAAATTTGCAATATGGAAATAGGTCTGTACCATATGTCCCACCACACAATAGGCCAAATAATTTCCAAGTCCCCAAACTTACATACCAAGAAAGGCCACCACCCCAAACACAACACCAAAGTGGAACCATGTCTCTTGAAGAAATTGTAAAGAACCTTGCTGCCTCTACTTTACAAAATCAACAAGAGAATAATCAAAGAATTGTACATCTTGAGCACCAAATAAGTCAAATGGCTACTGCCATAAGCAAACTTGAAGCCCAATGGTCAAACAAGTTACCTTCTCAACTGGTGGTGAATCCAAGGGAGAATGTGAGTGCCATCTTTTTGAATAGTGGGAAGAAAATTGGATACAAGGAGAATGCATATGAAGAGGTCGACTCCCCCCTCTTTATACAGATTTTGACAAGGTAAGGGATAAGAGGGTACCATTTAATACAGGCTCTTACCCTTCTTCTTTTCCTAGCAGGATAGCCAACAACAAGAAAGAAGAGCAAGACAAAGAGATCTTGGAAACCTTTAGGAAAGTGGAGGTAAACATTCGTCTTCTTGACGCTATCAAGCAAGTGGCCAGGTACGTAAAATTTTTAAAAGAATTGTGCACTAACAATAAGAAATTAAAAGGTGATGAAAAAGTAGTTGTGAGGGAGAATGTGTCTGCCATCATTCAAATAAAACTTCCCCTAGAGTATGGAGATCCTAGCATGTTTAGTATTCCATGTAAGATAGGTAACACCATAATTAATAAGTCCATGATAGATTTAGGAGCTTCTATAAATGTCATAGCTTTGTCAATTTATATATCTTTAAATCTTGGACCTTTGAAAGAGACTGGTGTTATTATACAATTGGCTGATAGAACTAATGCCTATCCTGAAGGGATATTAGAGGATGTTCTTGTGCATGTTGATAAATTAGTCTTCCCAGCAGACTTCTATTTTCTTGATATGGAGGATGATAATTCTCCTTTTCTAACACCAATGCTGCTAGGGAGACCATTCTTGAAGACATCCAAAGCCAAAATAGACGTGGATAAGGAAACACTCACCATGAAGCTTGATGATAACATAGTGGAGTTCAACATCTTTGGAGAAGTAATCATAAGTCAGAACCAACAGAAATTAAAGAAAAGGTATGCATTTGGGATTGGATAATAGAAGGTGGAGCAGTCGAGCTAATGACATTGAACAAAAGCGCTACTTGGGAGGCAACCCAAGGATGTAAAAACGAGGGAGTATTTCTTTCCTTCCTTGTATTACCATTTAATTTTTGAATTTTTATTGTTCTTCTTTGCATGCTAGACCTACTTTGAGGACAAAGTAAGATTTAAGCGTGGGGGGAATATTGGTTTATGAGTCTATATAGGTTTTTTTTAGGAAGAGGAAAATTAAAAAAAAAAGAGGTTAAATTTTTAGGAGTTTTAAAAGATCATGATATGTTTTCTTTCTTTTAAGGATTGATTCCAAACTAAAACATAGTTTTATAAATGAGTTGAGAGTGTTTTGATTATTATTATTGTTGAAGTGAATGCTGTCTAAAGAATTTATGTGAATTCATGATTAAATATGATTTCTTTTCATATAATATTAATAATGTGATCTATTCATGGAAATTAGTACTAGCATAGGTTAAATAGACGAGAACCTTTAAAAAAAACAGAGAGAGAAGAAGAAGGAAGAAATATAAAAAAAGAGGTTGAAAGCTTTAAATTTCTACTCCAATGTTTTAAGTTGCTAATTCTCTACTGCAGTTTTTTTTGTAAGTAACTTGAAATATGAGTATGCAAAGCACTCTAAAAGAGGGCTTACTTGTTGAGTGACCGGGTGTTGGTATCACCAATATTAACATTCGCGTAAAAAGACAAGTAAGTACTTAGGGAAACCATTGTTGATACCTTACAAAAAAAAGAAGAAAAGAAAGAGATAGAAAAATAAAAGGTTCTAAGATCTACTGCCTAGGCTTGTATTGATAAAATATGGATAATTACAAAGTTAATATTATATGTTTCAATTGTGTTGATTGTGAATTTTGCATGAATTTATTTAGAAGTATGCATGAATATGAGAAGTAATGATTAGAATATGATTGACTTGATTATTTTACTATTGTTAAAGTTATGAGTTAAGAATTGAAAGATTTGAAAATATGTCTATGATCTTAATTTTATTTTGAGTCTTAAGTAAAAGATTTTGTGGGTATATCTTCTGAAAGCCCTCACGAGACACAACTCATCCACTAGGGGTGACCTAGGGGTTTAAAGTCTTATTGCATATGCTAAATGCAATCGTGATTCCTACGAAAGTAAGTTACGATTTTAGGATTTAGTTCTTTAGGAATTAGTTTAGCTAAGGTTTGCTAGAGGACTAGCAAAAGCTAAGTGTAGGGGAATTTGATAGGATGATATTTTGTGAATTTTATATGTGCTAATATATTCTCTATATTGATGTTTTATGCCTAAAAGAGCTTGCTAATGTTTATTTTATGTTTTAGGTATTAAATATCAAAGTTGGAATTAAAAGGAGCTAAAAGGAGCAAAGTACAGATTTTTCTGTCCAGTTTAAAAGATTGATGAATTTGACTAACTTAACAACCTTATCTCAAGAAGTGGCCTTCATGGAAGTTGTAGAGAACTTCTCAAGGTTTCCAGAATGCATAAGATCGCAAAAATTGGAGTTCGTTTGGTGGGTCAAACATCTGGACAAAATCAGTACAAAATTCTGGGTAGAATAACGTGATCTAGAAAGAATTCCAAAAACGCAAGGTTAAGACAAGATTTGTGAAGACAAGATTTGGTTGAGACAAGAAATGTTTGAAAATTTTGCTATGTCTTAAAGTTTTAATTATTTTTAAGACAATGTAATAAAGTAGGAAAATAGAGTTTGAGTAGAAAAAGAATTGTAAAGAGAGAAAAGTTCTAAAAAGAGTTTGAGTCAAATTAAAAACTCTTCTTAGACTCATACTCTAAATCAGATTCTTAGGCCTATATAAAGAGCACATTGGCTCTCATAAAAATCAGATCTCTCTTCCCCCTCTTCTCTCTTGTTTTGTTTTAGAGTAGATTTAATAAAAAATTTTTTTATTATTTTGCTGATTTCTTCATTATTTTTAATTCTGATTTGTTTTCTTTAATTAAATTAATATTATTTGTTCAAGTTCTTGCTAGTTTATAATCTTGATTCTTAATTTCTTGTTTTAGATTATTAAAGATTGATATATTGATTGTCTTTTGCATGATTCTTGATATCTTTATAATATTAAACTTGAAATTTATGATCTTGAATATGGCTAGTGAGTAGGTTTCTTATTCAGTTACGAGGTAAATTGATTGTTCTTGGAAAAAAGAATATTGTGAGATTTTGAGCTTATAATATAATTGTTGATTAAGTATCCAAGATTCTCTAAGCACATTTGCATGGTTATTTGCTTGATTAGATAGTAGGCCTCACTATTTAATTTAATTAAATAATCTACTGCCAGATTAAAAACATAAGTTCGTAATTGCTTATGAAGTTAATCACTAGGGATGGAGGAGAATTGAGGTTTAGATTAAATGAACCGAGCTTATGTGTTTGTTATCTAATGTCAACCCATATCTTTTTAGTTGTTAATGTTGCTACAACTTATATCTAAATAGCGTTCTAGGTAGGTTAAGTAGTTAGAGATTAGTTAAAGAGCTTGTTTTAACTAATAACTCAGTAAGGGAGGATGGTGTAACAGAGCTTGTTGTTATACTACGGTTGACTATTTAATTGACAATAATATTTTGTAATCAATGATCAACATCTAAATCCAAGAATAATTAATTACCTTGTAACTGAAGTTTTGTGATATTTGATATTTTCTAATTTATTTACTTGTCTGATTATTTTCTTAAATATTATAGTTTAATTGAAACCCCCCAAATCTCTTTTCTCTATCTAAATAATAGTTAGGTATTTAATTTAAATCATTAACTTGAATAAAACAATCTCTGTGGAATCACCTTTTGCTTGCCCTATCTATAGGTTTAAGTAAAATAATTTATTATTGGTACCTGCGACATTACCAATATGAATAAACATTTCAATCACTTGAAAATAATATAAGAAAACAAGATATATAAACACTTTAATTAAATCACTTCATTAAACAATTCAGTATAGAAGTCAAGTAAATAATATTGTAACACATGAAAATTTCACAGTATAATCAATATTTAACATATTCATTTCGGTACCAGTAATATTTTCAATCCAGTAAGCAGTAGAGTATAATGGAGACCAAGCAACACCCAAAGTATATCATGCTATAATAAGATCCCGAAAAGGGAGAAACAGTAAACACGTGAGACATATGACCATAGTCTATAGTGTACACTTGCCAGGTGACAACTGTGGAAGTTGAAGATTTGGTGGGTCTATCAGCAACAGTAACAGTACACATGATACGTGAGCATGATACGGGGCCTAACAGTCTCAAAACAGTGTATATACAGTAGAAACACCATTTATGAAATCAATTTCACTGATAATATCTTCAATCAGTCCATAATAAATATATTCAGCTCAAGAATAAAATTCATAAAATATTCACACTTCAATATTCTTTTATGAAAATGTTCTATTTATCTATAGAACAGTAATAAGCATATACTGGTACCTTCACATAATTAAAATTCATTAACATGAATATTTAAATATTGTTTTTTGGTAAATTATAAAATTATGTAATTTTAATAAAACACATGAGAATCACTGGGAAATTTATTTATTCCTAAAGATTAAGAATACTAAAATAATTTCATTAATTTTTCTAGAATTTCCGATAGTATAATGGCTGTTTCTAACCTAGCCCTCCTACACTGAAACCAACCAATATCCACAATTTCACCAATTCCAAAGCAATTTATTTCTAAATCACTTTATAAAATTTATTTAAACCAAATCATGCATTCACAATATCCTTACATCTTACACACTCATCCCTTGCCTGTCTAATACGATCGGAATAACCGATAGCACTACTCGATATTCATAACTCCCGGGCTACAAAACATTACACCAGCATTATTATTTCTCCACATTCTAATTTTTAACTAATTTTCCTCCATTAAATTCAGCCACATTGTCTACAGAAAATATTAAACCAGTATAATTTACACCGGTGCTAAAACTATTTGATAGGTTAATAATATTATATTTGGGTTTGTAATTGATATATAATTTGATATTAACTTGTATTGGTTAATAGTATTTCTATAACTATTGCATGATAAAATGAACTCAATTAATAAATTAGTAGTTTGAAGTTAGTATGTGTTAACAATAATAAATTAACTTAATAAGCAGATATAAAAATTAGTCTGTGCTTTAATCTTAATCTGCATATTGATAAATTTAATTACTAATTTGCATGTGATTTAGTAAATTGATAAGATAACATTAATTTAATTGATTTGATTTAATAATAAAATTCAATTAATAATTTCTGTTACAATTAAATATGATCGATAATTTATTAAATGTGATGTTTGTATATTGTATAATATGATTTGTTTGCATGATTATGATATGTTGATTTAGTTTGTATGAATAATTTTATGTTGTATGGGATAGACTTCAAGAACCTTTAGGAAATAAAACCCTCAAGAAAATATTATTAAAATTCAAACTACAAAAAAATAAATTTAATAAAAGCATAAAAAATATAAAAAATAGAAGATGAATTATTTTGACGATAGAATTCTAAAGGGACTGCACTTGAGTAGTACTTTTAGATATCTTGAGGTGAAAAGAGTCCTCTTAAGTTTGACCAAATGGATAAAAGATTTAAGGGATATTTCCAGTATTTAATAATTCATTATAAAAATAAAATAAAATTTAAATTAATAAATTTAAATTAAACTCATTTAGAATAAAAATAAGATAAATATAGGATTAAAAATTAAAAAACTAAAATAAAATAAAATGAAATAATGTTAAATAACTTGGGTGAATGTGGATTAATTTGATGATTGAATTTAAAAGGGAATCGCAGTTGAGTTGTTTTCTTTAAAATTTCTAGGTAAGGAGATTTCTTTCAATGTCTGACCATCTTGATGGAAGGTCTAGATGAAATTTTTAATATTAAATAATTCATATTTATTCAAAATATAAAAAGTAGAAAATACATATAGGAAAAAAATTACAAATTTATAGAAAAAAATAAAAATAGAAAAATAACAAATAATTTATATAATTTGGGATAGGAGTCAAAAATAGTTATTTCACAATATATTTAAATCATCCGACGACGGAGCTTCTTCAAGAAAGGCAATTGGTCCTACTTGAATACTCTTGAGGTGAGAAGAACTTTTTAGTTGTCCAACCAGCTTGATGGAGGAGACTTAGACTATTTTTCAATATTTAATCATATCGAAATTAAAGCAAACAAAAATAGGTCAAATTAGGATAACTTTAGACTGTTTGGTACCATTCTAGGATGGGGCATTGTGGGGGTGCTAATCCTTCCCCACAGGTAACTATACTCTTGAGCTTAGAATTTTTGAACGTAGATCAAGCCTTATCTTTAGTCAAGAATAGGTGACCAATCACACCTTAGGTTTGAATGGTTGGTAGCGATTCTATGAATTTAAGTCTAGCGAGTTAGGTTCTACAATTTGGCACGTTACGACCGTTCTAAATTTCTTTTCCTTACAGTCCAATATCCAAATCGGTTTCTCAATATAACTCATATACTTCCGTAACTCAAATGGTTTGTATTGTATGATATGGATGGGATCTAGCTGATATTTTCTCAGCATCGATACATAGACGACATTATGCACACTTGCCAACCTGGTGGTAAGGCGAAACGGTATCTACATCCCCTACTCTCTCTAGAATCTCAAATAGACCGATGAATCAAGGATACAGTTTCCCTTTTCATTCGAATCTCAAGATACGCTTGATTGGAGAAATTTTCAAAAACACCTTGTCCCTAACCTGGAAATCTAGGTAACATCTACAGATGTTAGTATAGCTCTTTTGATGGCTTTGTGCGGTCTTCAGTCTATCACATATGAGTTTGACCATTTCAAAAGCTTTCTCTACTAGTTTTTGAGCAAAAATATTTCCCTGGCCCTACCTCTTCCATGCAATAGGAGATCTACATCTCCAACCATATAATGCCTCACATAAAACCAAGTCGATACTCGAGTGGAAGCTGTTATTATAAGCAAACTCTGCTAAAGGTAAGTTCTTGTCCCAAGAGACTGAAAAGTCAATAGCACATGCTCTCAACATGTCCTCTAAGGTTTGTATAGTCTACTCAGACTAACCATTTGTCTGAGGATGAAAGGCTGTGCTGAACTATAATTTGGATCCCATGGCATCCTAGAACTATTTCCAAAAGCAGGAAGTAAACCTGGAATCCCTATATGATGTAATGCTCGCTAAAACTCTATGCAACCTAACTACCTCTCATACATATAGCTCCATTAAAGAACTCAGAGAATCTATGGCTCTTATAGGCAGAAAGTGAGCAGACTTGGTCAATCTATCAACTATGACCCATATCGAATCTTCGTGTTTTGGGGAGTCCCATAATAAAATCCATAGTGACATGCACTCATTTCCATATCAGTACTGATAAAGGTCTGAGTAACCCTACAAGTCACTGATACTCAACCTTGATCTGTTGACACGTGAGACATTTCAACACATAATCTACAATGTCTCTCTTCATCCTGGCCCACCAATAGACACCTTTCAGTTTTGGTACATCCTAGTATTGCTTGGGTGCATCATGTATCTCGAATTGTAAGCCTTATCTAAAATCCGTCTCCGTAGGGTATCATCTCTGGGTACACATACTCGGCCTCTATATCTCAATATCCCATCCTCACTGACCAATGCTTTAGTCTAAGCCCCTACTCAATCCAACTAGCCAGCTCAACCAACTATCTGTCCTGTTTTTGAGTTTGTCAGATCGACTCTACAATACTTGGTTTAATCCTAAAGCTAGCTTTCAAACAATCTACTTAACGTTCTACTTGTAAACTCATCTCAAAAAACTTCTCCAATAAACTGTACTCTTGTACCATCATGTATGAAACTAAACCAATGCTTTTTCTGCTCAAAGCATCGACGACTACTTTTGTCTTCCCCGAAGGATACAAGATCTCACAGTTCTAGTCCTTGAGAAGCTCTAACCATCTGCGTTGTCTCATGGTCAGTTCTATCTGTGAAAACAAATATTTGAGGCACTTGAGTTTAGTGAAAATCTGAACCTTTTCACCATATAGGTAGTGGCACCATATCTTAAATGCAAACACCACTACAGCTAGCTCGAGATCATGGGTGGGGTAGTTCTTCTCATGATCATTCAGCTGCCTAGATCTGTACGCCACTGCCTAGCCATGCTACATTAGCAAACAACCAAAACCTTGGAGAGAAGCATCATTGTTCACTACAAAGCCCCTAAAGTCGCTCAGTATGGTAAAAATTGGTGCCAATGTCAACTTTTGCTTAAGCTGATCAAAACCATTCTCACACTCGTCTATTCACTCAAATCTAACATTCTTTTGTGTGAGGCATGTTAGTGTTGTAGCTATCTTTGAAAAGCCTTCCACAAATCTACGATAATACCTGTCCAGTCCTAAAAAACTACGAATTTCGATAATTGTCTTCGACCTTTCCCATCTCAGCACATCCTCGACTTTGGATGGATCTATGGATACTTCATCCTTAGTCACAACATGACTTAGAAAAGAAATCTATTCTAATAAGAACTCACACTTACTGATTATGGCATAAAGCTACATGTCTCGGAGAGTCTAGAAAACTATCTTCAGATACTCCTCATGCATCTTCTGGGATTTAGAATAGACTAAGATATCATCAATGAACATTATCACAAACCGATCCAAATAGGGCTTAAATACCTCATTCATAAGGCTCATGAATGTTGCAGGTGTCAACCCAAATAGTATAACCAGAAATACATATTGTCAATATCGGGTTCTAAATGCTTTCTAACCCCTGATTCTCATCTAATGATACCCAGATCGTAGATCGATCTTAGAAAAGACATGTGCACCTCATAATTGATAAAATTGGTCATTTATCTATGGTAGAGAATACTTGTTCTTCACTGTGGCTCAACTCAGTAATCTGTAGTCAATACACAACCCGAGACTTCCATCTTTCTTACGAACAAATAACACCGATGCTTCCTACAGTGATGCACTTGGTCTAATACAACCCTTGTTGAGGAGATCTTGCAACTATTTCTTCAACTCCTCTAACTCCACCAATGCCATTATATAGGGGGGCTTCAAGATAGGCTAAGTGCCAGGTAACGGGTCTATGGCAAACTCAGTCTCTTATTTTGGTGGTAATTCTGGTAAGTCATTTGGGAATACGTCGAGAAACTCTTTAACTACAGAAATCTCTGACAATTCTAGATGTGCCCTGACATTATCTTCCACAAAGGCTAGATAGCCTTCATTCAAATACAATAATATTTCATATCAGACTTCATATACCAAAAAGAACTCATTTCATTTCACTTATCAAACTTTAACACAACTCATTCTGTGAGATCAAAGACTACACTTTTATCCCTACAATTTCTATTAGCATGGTTGGTGGCTAACTAGTCCATACCCAAAATTACATCTATGTTATACATATTAAGCAAAACTAAATCTGCCTTTAGTTCTTTGTCTCCCACTTTGACTTTACATTTTTTTACAACAAACTCAGTCATCTATGATTCTTTCAATAGTGTGCTAATGTATAACATGCATCCTAAAGGTTTTGGCTCTACATTTAGTCTGTTAACAAATAAAGGGAAAATTAAGGAATGTGTAGAGCTTGGGTCTATTAAATATAAAGCTTCACAAATAGAGATTAGAAGTTTACCCTTAACCATTGAGCCTAAAGCATCTGCTATCTCCTGATCTAAGGCGAACACTCTACCTTGAGCTATTGGTCTTTTACCCTTATCTACCAATGCCTTAGTTTTCTCTGCCACTGGTGTCTCTGTCTTAGTCTCAGGAGTCTTCCACTCTGGGTAGTCTCAGATCAAGTGTCCTCACTTTTAGCACTTAAAGCAAACGCCAGTCTTGTAGCGTCATGGTTTGGTGCCATGATTCCTGCCACATGTAGGACACTTCTGATAACCCTTAGGCTTATCATCCTTTTCTTGAGGCTCATCTATCTTCTGCCGCTTCTCTTTCTTGTTACTCTTAGACTAATCGGATGGTGTCTTACCCTGAGCCTGCCTCTTGCCCTTACCTTTACCCTTACCTCGAGCCTCATATTATGCTTGTGCCTTATTAAAATCATGATAAACCATTTGAGCTCTCGGTATGGCCTTGAAATAGGTTACAAACCATAAGACTGACAATCGACCCCTGATAGTGTGATAATCGTAAATTTTAGAAATTATATTAATTATCCAAAAATTAATTTGGATAAATTGAAATCCAAATTAAATAAGAAATGAAAAAGGGTATATTTATTTTGGATAGTAAGAAATCCAAATTGAATAAGAAAATGAAAAATGTGTATATTGATATATTTATATAATTTAATTATGTAAATATACTTTTACATAAATACATAAGTACATATATAAAGTATATGTATATGATATATTGATATATATTATATATTGATATATATATTATTTTATATATCATTAAATAAGTATGTATATTATTAAAATATATATTTGAGTATATATAGAGATAATATATGTATACATATAAATTATATATATTATTTCTAATTAAGGTGTAAAAATATATATAGTATTATTTATAATTATATTTATAAATATTTAATTATAAATATAATTATATTATAAAAAAAATTAAAGGAAAACGGGATCTGGATACCTGACCCCGTTCTCCTCTGTTACAAACAGAGGAGAGGAAACAAATCGACGGACCCTGTCGGCGATACTGTAGAAGGGAGAGAGAGAGATAAAGGCCGTCGCTGGCCGGCGAGTCTAGGAGGGGGAAGAGAGAAGCTGCCGGTAACGGGGAAAAGGAAAGAGAAAGGGGAAAACCGAAACGAGGAAAAGCGAAAAGAAAAAAAAAGGAAAATCGGCGGTGCCGGCCGATTTGGGCACTGCCACTGCCACTCTTGCCACCAACGAAGGTCGACCAAGGTGAAGGGATGGCCGATGGTGAAGGAAAAGATAGAAAAGAGGGAGAAAAAGAGAAGAAGGAGGCCGAAACAAAAGTCACCAGATCCGGCCCCGCCATCGACGATCTAGGGAAACGGAGACCAGAAATGGCATCCCCGCTACTTTGGCTAGTTGAGGGAGGCTTAAACCGGCGAAGAGAATGGCCGACGGCGGCTGAACTGGCCAAGGAAGGACAAACCGACTGAACTGGTCTGAACTTGTCCAGACTAGAAAAAGGAAAAGAAAAGGAAAAAGGAAAAGAAAAAGAAAAGAAAAAGGAAAAAGAAAAAGAAAAAGAAAAGAAAAAGGAAGAAAGAAAAGAAAAGAAAAAGAAAAAAGAAAAAAGGAAAAAGGAAAAGGAAGAGAAGAAAAGTAATAGGGTAGGAAGAAAATTCAGTAGAATTATTATTATTATTTTTACTGAATAATTACGTAAAATTCTAAAATATAGAAATTTGAAATTGTAGAATTTTACGGGAATCGAGATGATGGAATCGGGAGAGGTGGAATACGAGCACGACGGTAGCGAGGAAGTCGCCGACCCGGAGCAGGTAAGGGAGGCATGTGTAGCCTGTAAGGATATTTAGTATTCATATTTAAATTATGCATTATTTTATT
Organism: Heritiera fomes; assembly: GCA_032173925.1. Classification (NCBI taxonomy): domain Eukaryota; kingdom Viridiplantae; phylum Streptophyta; class Magnoliopsida; order Malvales; family Malvaceae; genus Heritiera; species Heritiera fomes. Next base: position 15,819,095 of record JAPDPM010000004.1, on the reverse strand, counting down.
AAAATGTTGTGAAATAATATTGGTTGGAAAAATTGTAGTGATTGGCTGGCTGTGAGATATAAACTGTCTTTTCTGTGTAGGGAGGCTAGTCAATCGACAGTTGTTATGTTGCCGAAAAATTTTAGAAAATTACATAAAATCATAATAAATGATTTTATTTCACGAAAAAAGATTTCCAACCATGAAAAATGAAAAAATTGATTATTTTTCATGAAACATGAATATACTGAATTTTAATTTTAAAATATTCATGTTTTCAAATTTAGTGATAATGAGATCACCGAAAATTCTCTCGATATACGAACTACATGTGACATGAAAAGGAAGATGAAAGGAAATAAAGTGAATATTTTATAAATATTTTCTAAATATTTACTAAATGATTTATATAACCTTTATGGTTTTAATTATGAAATTATTATTTTTATAAATTCCATAAAGGTTTACTGATGATGAAAAACACTGTTTTGAGACTAGTTGGCAACCTTATCATGCTGATATGTGATATGTGATATGTGATATGTGATATGTGATATGTAATCTCGGTCAACACCTGATCAGTGATCCACCGAGGACAATGATAGACTATGGCCATGGATCTGATATGTTTACTTCTTTACCCTCCGAGGTCTATAGCATGATATGAGTGATGATTGCCTCAGTCTCCATATATGAAAATATTTTACATGATACATGACAAGGGATATGTTTTATACGTTATGAGGAAAAATCAAAATGATTTACATCATTTTACATAATGCTTATTACGGTACTGATTTCAATACTGCATGATGATTTTCAAAAGACATGTGATATGAATATGTGATATGTTTTCAAAGAGGAAGAATTTATAAATCTAATATTCTTACTATGATTTCAAATGGAATATTAGATTTTATGTGACATGAAAATATAATATGTTTTCAAAAAGGAAAGAGGAGGAAAATAAATCTAATATTCTTATTATAATTTCTTAAATTGAATATTAGATTTAAATGATGTATATGTTATACGAAAAGGATTTGATAGTTTATTTTGCTATCTAAAGTACTGTATTAATTATGCTTTGTACAGTAAAACATGAAAAGAGTTTAAATGAAAATGACATGAAACGAAAAAGAAAAAGGATTTAAATTTCAAAAGAAATTTATTACTCTCTACAGTTGCTTCTAGGTTCCGGGACAAGACAAGTATTCCAAAATACCTGCCTTACTCCATCCGGATCCCTAGCCGACTGTAGTATCCTTCCTACATGTGAGCCTAGTACACTTCTAGGAAAATTAAAGAAAAAGTTTTTCAGCATATAGATAGTTGAATATCAAGAGTTGCATATAACTCCTTTACTAAGCCGTGGTTTGCTCACCCCAAAATATTAACATTTCAGATTTTCGAGGACTGAGAGTCTGACATCTGAGGATCTCAACTGTGCATTTAGAGACACTGCGACAGCTCGACTGAAATATAAGGTACAATCATCTATTTTCTATATTTAGACTTATCCATAGTACTACTTTCTTGTGAATTAAGATATGGGATGTAAATGATATTATAATTTTATATGAAATTGTTTATATGTAAACGAAAAGTAAAGTATCACAGACAGCCCAACCATATAAGATGTATAGAAAAACGTGAAAAAAATGTGGTCACGAGCTGTGATAGATTTCATGGTATCAGAACAAGGTTGGCCTGATGTCTGCTGATACTTTTGCAGAGAAAACGTATCGGAAAAAGCTAACATCCTCTATAGTACTATGTAATCTGAATACATAAAGGAAATAAATGATTGTAAATTTGATTACATGTTTTGTAGGGAGTGAGAATTTATGAACTAAGGATGTTCAAGAGGGGAAAATGTCTCAAAAATTTTCTTGAAATAGGTGATCTTATAATCTTAATGAAGATCGGTTCGGTAAGGAACAGAAATGGACTCGATGAGGGCCCTACCAGTACTTTTCTGTCCGGATCGAATTCAGACCTTACAATGATGATATAAAAGGAGAAAATGAGATATTATCAGTAAATAGATCTTAAGATCACTGGCTAAATGTATTTTGGGAAGAGAGAAATTTTTGAAAAAAATGACGAAAATACCCCTTCCTTGAAATTTTTATTCTAAGTTATAAAAGACCAACTTAAGTTAGAATTGATAGATTTGCAAGAGTAATTAATGGTATAGGGATGCATTTCATGCAAAATGGTCCAGCTATTAACACCATCAAGATTTCTCTGTCTAATTCAAACAAGATCTTATAAATGCTGATATTAGTATAAGAAGGGGTACTATCAGCAAATAGATAATAAGATCACTGGTTTAAATGTATATTGAGGAGAAAGAAATAAATTTTGAAATGTCGAATACGTCTATGGACTATTTTGGAATAGTGATAAATCAAGTTGATCTTGATGTTATCGATAGTAATGGAGCCACTGATGGCATAAAGGATGTGATATGTGTATAACGTTCCGGTTATAAATTACAACTACACTTAGAGTGCTGATGTGACCCGAATGGTTATAGGGAAGTCAAAGGATGAGCGGCTCTATTGTTGATTCTTAAAGGTCAGAGTTAAAAGTGTATTAACGGGATATTATTACGAGATCGTTGGATATGATGAAAAGTGAAATGATTACCGGAGATGACTGAGAAAGTGATCTGTATAGATGATGAAAACCAAATCAGTATGGTTAAATTCTAGTTCTATACTTTTATTATATTTTTTAAGTATCAAATGGATATTTATAGAACCGGAATATTCTGAAATATGTTTTACAGAATGGTTTATGGTATGGAGTATTATAAAATTGGAAGACATGTATAAGGACTGAAAAGTGACGATAAGAGAAAAGGAAGATGACAGCTAACCTGAGTTTATTAAATGAAAATGATTTTAAAATGAATTACAGTAATAAATCGGTTAGCTGTGAAAGGTATTAATTAAATAGTTATACTTAATCCAGCATATTAATTAAGATGATCGATATGCTGTGAAGTTTGAGTAACTAAACGATTCAAGGTGGAGTATGTGCTAAAATGATTTGATTATTAAGTGTCTCTGCCTTGAGAATATACAGTGGAAATCATAGGACACAGTGATGAAATGTTCAAAATGATAAGAGATTAGTAATTAAAAAGTATCGGATGTTATTCCCGATAAATTTCCAAAGTAACATAGATTCGAGAGATCGGGTTAACATTGACCGATTATTGATATGGAATCTAATTCTAAGCTTATATCGGAGAGCATAGAAAGAGTCCGAAAGCTTAAGAAAACAACTGTGAAAAGTATGTGGATAATGAAATTCACTTGTATAGATGTAAATGATGGAAGTACAGATGACATGATTAGAAGATGATTTATAATGGTGAATTAAATTCCTATTATGCAATAAAGTTCTTGTGAAGAACAAATAATCATCTGTATGAAATGGACGCTTTATTTGATTTAATCAGAAATATATGAGGAGTTCATACGACCAGTTTCTGTACAAGGTGTCATCAGATGAAAAGTTGAAGACTGATGGTCATAAGATGATAATGATTAGAACTCAATAAAATTCTTATGAATTTCTATTGAGGTTACAAGGTTAATGAAATACCTTGTGATATATATAAGCCTAATGAATGAGGCATCCATACAGGGATAAAGCAATGAGATACCGACATAGTCTAAGGCACAAATGGAATATGAGCAGCACATTGTATGACCCTGCAGACTCTCAAAGACTATGAACTATATGTTAAGTGCGGCAATAGGAGATTAGGTTAGACAATATCTTTTTCTAAGATATATGATCTTGAATGACAAAGCGATGTGGATTTGTCTATGATGGAGAGATAATGATTGAGATACAAAAGTTACTGGGTCTAGCTAGATACTATTGCCAGTCTATGGAAGAGTTTATGGGACTAGCTGCTTTACAGATGTGACTTATAATTAAATAAGTTTAAGTCGGTAAATGAATAAGTGTGAAGAAAAGATGGTATGCAAAATGTTAAAGGATTTTAACCGTGGAATACTATACCACTAAGGAAAAAGTCGACTAAAATGTTGAAAGTGTGAAGATGAAATGTAATAAAAAGATAAGATACATGATGATGAGGGAACACGAATATGAAGTAGTTCCCAAATTAAGACTAAAAGTGATTTCTTTTGGTTATCACATGATTACGGCTAGATGTAAGATCGAGCCAAATTTGACAGGTGAAATTAAATGATACTCAAAGGAGTAAATAGATGAATTATATGATCTACTGCCAACTATGTAAATGGAAAAATGATAAATATATATACACCCGCCTCGAAATGATAGATATGGCGGCATTACATAGATAATGTGGTGATGAGATTGATGATCGAAAATTTTCCACTATGGAATATAAATTGTAAGAAGATTACATCCTCAGGTATATTCTAAAATTTAAGTGATATTGAATATACCATAAGAAAAAGAGATGTAATGACAATACAACATGAAAAGTGATATTAAGAGAAAATGATTGCCAAGTGCTTCATTTACTGTAAGAGATAATTAATAGTAAAGTCTGCAATGAGGTGCAATCTTGATGAAATAAATGTGAAAATGAGTATTGGGGATAATAATGAAGAGTCTAGAAGAGACATGATGATATGGAAGTGACTAAAGACTAATTGTCTGAATGGAATCACTTTCCATTATTAGGCTCCTAAATTTCTCTAGTGCCATAGTCGAAATATGTTTATGAAATGATGAGAAAGTATGTGAAGTTCCAGTGAGCATACATGTGATGGGAATCTTGGATTTGCTATATGTTTATAGGAAATAGCAAAAGGCCTTGAGATTCCAAATTTAGTGACAGCATTGCTTCGTACTGATGTAAATATCTGAACGTAGTATGGAAACACTCGAAGATCTGTTGAGAGAGCGAATGCATGAGATTTGAAAGCTCCTGAGACAATTACATACTATTGGTTAATTCGAGTAAATAATAGTTATCAAACTATATCGACTTGGCACTAATTGAGAAAATGGATAATGAACAATATGAATCATATATGCTACGAAAAGGAGTGGAAACTGATAACTCCCAAATTGATGAGAAATTTTTAGGGAGTACAAATATATGATGAAAAATGATATGTAATGGTCTAAAAGTAATTTGGATATTGAAAGTATGCTGGCAGTATTATTTAAAAGATGGTATAGAGGACAGGAATCATAAGTATACGAAACAGTACCACTTTTTAATTTAAGTTAAATTCGGAGGACCGAATTTCTTAAGGTGGGGAGAATGTGATAACCGTAAATTTTTGAAATTATATTAATTATCCGAAAATTAATTTGGATAAATTGAAATCCAAATTAAATAAGAAATGAAAAAGGGTATATTTGTTTTGGAAAGTAAGAAATCCAAAATGAATAAGAAAATGAAAAATGAGTATATTGATATATTTATATAATTTAATTATATAAATATATTTTTACATAAATACATAAGTACATATATAAAGTATATGTATATGATATATTGATATATATTATTTTATATATCATTAAATAAGTATGTATATTATTAAAATATATATTTGAGTATATATAGAGATAATATATGTATACATATAAATTATATATATTATTTCTAATTAAGGTGTAAATATATATATCTATATAGTATTATTTATAAATATTTAATTGTAAATATAATTATATTATAAAAAAATGAAGGAAAACGGGATCGGGATACCCGACCCCGTTCTCCTCTGTTACAAACAGAGGAGAGGAAACAAGGAGGCCGACCTTGTCGGCGGTACTAGAGAAGGGAGAGAAAGAGATAAGGGCCGTAGCTGGCCAGCTAGTCGAAGAGGGGGAAGAGAGAAGCTGCCGGCGACGAGGAAAAGGAAAGAGAAAGGGGCGAACCGAAATGGGGAAAATCGAAAAGAAAAAAAAAGGGCAATCGATGGTGCCGGCCGATTCGGGCACCGCAACTGCCACTCTCGCCACCGGCGAAGGTCGACCAAGGTGAAGGGATGGCCGACGGTGAAGGAAAAGACAGAAAAGAGGGAGAAAAAGAGAAGAAGGAGGCCGAAACCCACACTACCAGATCCGACGCCGCCGCCGTCGATCTGGGGAAACGGAGACCAGAAACGGCGTCCCCACTTCTTCGGCGAGTTGAGGGAGGCTTGAACAGGCAGAGAGGATGACCGACAGCAGCTGAACTGGCCAATGAAGGACGAGCCGGTCCGAACTGGTTCAGACTAGAAAAAGGAAAAGAAAAGGAAAAAGGAAAAGAAAAAGAAAAAAAAAAGGAAAAAGAAAAAGAAAAAGGAAGAAAGAAAAGAAAAGAAAAAGAAAAAGAAAGAAGAAAAAGGGAAAAGGAAGAGAAGAAAAATAATACGGTAGGAAGAAAATTCAATAGAATTTATTATTATTATTTTTACTGAATAATTACGTAAAATTCTAAAATATAGAATTTTGAAATTGTAGAATTTTACGGGAATCGAGATGATGGAATCGGGAGAGGTGGAATACGGCCGCAATGGTAGCGAGGAAGTCGCCGACCCGGAACAAGTAAGTGAGGCATTTGTAGCCTGTAATGATATCCAGTATGCATATTTAAATTATGCATTATTTTATTAAAAGGTTGTGTAACAGTCCAGTCACACAGTAATCCACATGTTTTTACACCATTTTGACGGTTGGGCTGTTTGTGATACTTTACTTTTTTTTTACAGTTAAACAATTTCATATGAAATTATAATATAAATTACATCCCCTATCTTAATTCAAAAGAAAGTAGCACTGTAGATAAGTCTAAATACAGAAAATAAATGATCGTACCTCATGTAATAAATCAAGCTGTTGCATTGTCCCCAAATGCACAGCTGAAATCCTTAGATACCAGACTCTCAGTCCTCGAAAATCTGAAATGTTAAAATTAAGGAATGAGCAAACCACGACTCAGTAAGAGAGTTATATGCAACACTTGATATTCAGCTATCTATATGCTGAAAAACTTTTTCACTTTCTTTAAATTTTCCTAGATGGGCTCTAGGCTCACATGCAGGAAGGATACTACAGTCAGCTAGGGATCCGGATGGAGTAAGGCAGGTATTTTCAAATACCTCTCTTGTCCCGGAACCTAGAAGCAACTGTAAAAAGTACTATATAATTTGTTCTCAAAACGATTTAATATTCGTTTTCCATAGTGTAAACCATTTATTTCTTTTCACTTCAGTATGGTTTAAAACACGTGACAGTTCAGTAGTAAAACAGTGGTTTACTTCTGTTCTCTTCAGTACAGTTAAAAACACGTGATAGTACAGTGGTTTGTAAATATCCAAATCATTGGATAAACAATTATGTAATTATTCTATCTTAGAAATAAATTTTTCATATTATTCTTTTTGAATAAACATTAATTTCTTTTTTAGTTCAGAAATTGTATCTTACAGTTCAGTAAAACAGTAATGTTCAGTACAGTATCATTCGGAAAAACAATATCTTGTAGAACAGTAAAATAGTATCTTGATACAATTCAGTGAATAAAAAGTAAAAAATAGCTACCAATTCAGTAAACAGTATACGGTAGCTTTCAGTTCAGTAAACAGTAAATGGTAGCTTTCAGTTCAGTAAAATAGTAATCAGTGGCTACCATTTCAGTAAAACAGTCAACAGTAACAATACAGTTCAGTAAAACAGTGTTTTGGTATGGCTTTGCTCAATAAATAGTAAACAGTACAATAGTTCAGTAAACATTAAACAGTATAATACAGTAAGTAGGATTTAGTAAATCCTTTCAGTAAACAGTAATCAATAAGTGAGACTAGGCATCACCCTACAATTAAATCATGCTATCATTGTCCACTAGGGACATAGTATCAGTAACTGAGATCTATGGCCATGATCTATAATATGTCCTTAGTGTACACTTGCTAGGTGACAATCCAGACGCTGATGACTAACTGGTCAATCAACCACGTGACAGTAATAGTAATAGTACGATGCATGAAACTTTGGGCCTAAGTCTCAAAACATTATAAAATCGTACCATAGCCTTTATGGATTTTAAACACAGCAGTGTAAAACATTTCACCATCATCCATAAGGCTCACATGTATAAATCCTTACCTTTATGAAATAAATAACATTTTTCAAAATATTTCATAAAGGCATAAATCATATTTTCCATCCGGTGAAAACAGTTTATAAAATCATGACTGTAAAATATAAAAGGTCATAACTGTCCTTTTTCACCATAAAACATATACGCACGTTTTTCTGTGCTTTCTATCGAAAACATGGTTTTCAAAGTTATCGGGATTTAAATCAATTATTTTTATGATTTATGAAAAATTAAAATATTTATTTTTCAAATCAACACTCCTGTCACCATGTTTTCTCTATAACACATGCGGAGACCTTCTAGTCTCAAAATACTGTTTTCCACCTTTAATTAACCTTTATGAAATTTTCTATAAATACTTATTTTCACAATTGAAACCATAAAGGTTTTATATGAAATCAAGTGAATATTTAAGAAATATTTATAAAATATTCACCTCGGTCCTTTTTATTTTCTATCTCATTTCATGTGAAATATCACATATCGGGCGAATTTTCGGTGAATTCATTTTCACAATTCTCAAAACATGAATATTTTACAATTAAACATCAATATATCCATGTTTTATGAAAATTAATCGATTTCTCGATTTTCATGGTTGAAAAACCGTTTCTCGTGAAATTCAATCATTTATTATGATTTTCGGTGATTTTTTGATAATTTTTGATAATTTTTTGGCAATATAACGGCAGTCGATTGGCTAGCCTCATACACGAAAAATACAGTTTATAATATCAACCGGTAAATCACCACAATTTTCCAACAAATCAATATCGACAGCATTTATAAAATTAAATGCATAATTTAAAACATGTGTGCCGAATATCCTTACAGGCTACACATGTCTCCCTTACCTGTCCCGGGTCGGTGACCGTCTCATTACGTCTCGCCCGTGTTCACCTCGCCTGATTCCATCGTCTCAGTCATCGAGGGAATTTTCTGGAAATAAAATTCTAAAATTTAGAATTTTTTTCAAATAATTTATTTAATTTTACTAGAATTTAATTTTTGAAATTTTTTACCAAATTTTCGTAATTTCCGAGTTTTCGAATTCCCCAAAATTTTCGAATTCCTGAAAATTTCCTTTTCTCTCTCTTTCTTCTCTTTTCTTTCTTCCTTTTTCTCTTTTTTCTTTTCTTTTCTTTTTTCTTTTCCTTTTTTTTCTTTTTTTCTTTTTTCTTTTCCTTTTTTTGGTCTGATCGATTCAGGCCAGTCAGATCGGTTCGGTTCCCTTATCGTCGGTTCTCCAGCGGTTCGACGGCTCCACAGTTGACTGAGGTGGTGGCAAAGCTGGATTTGGCATCCGTTCAACCCAGATCGACGGCACAGCGGTGGATTGAGTCGGCCTAGGTTCGGCCTTTTCTCCCTCTTCTCCCTTCCTCCTCCACCCTTTTTTGCCTCACCGGTGGCCTCCTACCCTTTCCTCTTCCTCCGCTGAAGGTTCGGTTGCAGTGGCAGTGGCAGTGGCCGAATCGACCGGCACTGCCACTTTCCCATTTTCCTTTTTCTTCCCGGCTTTCGCCGTTCTCCTCTTCGATTTTTCTCTCCCTTTCGACGCCGACGACCTCTTTTTTCTTCTAGCCGATGGCGTTCTCTACCTCTCTCTGGCCTCCTCTCGCCGGCGGCGGCAGTGGTTGCTATCGTCGGCTCTCGGTTTGGGAAAGGAATTGGGACCTTTCCCGATTTTCCTTTTTTTTATTTTTTATTTTTATTATATCAATTATACATATAGTATATTATATACTATAGATTATATATTAGACATATCATATATACCATATATTATACATATAATATTATTATTTTATATATAATATTGTATTATATATTATATAAAGATATATTTATGTTATGTAAAATATATCTAGTATATATATCTGTATATTTATGTACCTTAAAATTATATAACATTTATATATATTTATATAAATGTAATAATAATATAATATATATTGTATTTACAATATATATGTACAACTTTAATGTAAACTTATATTTAAATTTTTCAAATATGTATAAACTTATATATACATTCAAATATGTATAAATTTTTCAACTTTAATGTATCTGTATAAAAATACATTTATATAATATATAATTATATAAATATATTTCTTATTTCTTCCTCATTTTCTTATTTAATTTGGATTTCCATTTATACAAATTAAATTTCCTCCTTTCATTATTTTCCATAATTCCTACCTTATTTTCCAATTTAAATTTTCCCTTCACTCGAACTTCCTAATTCGTCACTTACTTAATTCTCGGAATTTTCACTAATATTCCGATCTCATAATTATATTTATTTCAGTTTATCTGTTTTCTTTAATATCAATTTCCACTATTAAACATTGAAAATTTTACGATTATCACATGTTGTGAAATAATTTTGGTTGAAAAAATTGTGGTGATTGGCTGGCTGTGAGATATAAACTGTCTTTTCTGTGTAGGGAGGCTAGTCAATCGGTAGCCGTTATGTTGCCGAAAAATTTTAGAAAATTACATAAAATCATAATAAATGATTTTATTTCAGGAGAAATGATTTACAACCACGAAAAAAGAAAAAATTGATTATTTTCATAAAACATGAATATACTGAATTTTAATTTTAAAAATTTATGTTTTCAAATTTGGTGATAATGAGATCACCGAAAATTCTCTCAATATACGAACTACATGTGACATGAAAAGGAAGATGAAAGGAAATAAAGTGAATATTTTATAAATATTTTTTAAATATTCACTAAATGATTTATATAACCTTTATGATTTTAATTATGAAATTATTATTTTTATAAATCCCACAAAGGTTTACTGATGATGAAAAACACTGTTTTGAGACTAGTTGGCAATCTTATCATGCTTATATGTGATATATGATATGTGACATGTGATATGTGATATGTGATATGTGATATGTGATATGTAGTCCCAGTCGACACCTGATCAGTGATCCACCGAGGACAATGATAGACTATGGCCATAGATTTGATATGTTTACTTCTTTACCCTCCAGGGTCTATAGCATGATATGAGTGATGATTGCCTCAGTCTCCATATATGAAAATGTTTTACATGATACATGACATGTAAAAGGGATATGTTTTATACGTTATGAGGAAAAATCAAAATGATTTATAACATTTTACATAATGCTTATTACGGTACTGATTTCAGTACTGCATGATGATTTTCAAAAAACAAATGATATGAATATGTGACATGTTTTCAAAGAGGAAGAATTTATAAATCTAATATTCTTACTATGATTTCAAATGAAATATTAGATTTTATGTGACATGAAAATGTAATATGTTTTCAAAAAGGAAAGAGGAGGAAAATAAATCTAATATTCTTATTATAATTTCTTAAATTGAATATTAGATTTAAATGATATATATGTTATAAGAAAAGGATTTGATAGTTTATTTTGCTATCTAAAGTACTGTACTAATTATGCTTTCTACAGTAAAACATGAAAAGAGTTTAAATGAAAATGACATGAAATGAAAAGAAAAAGGATTTAAATTTCAAAAGAAATTTATTACTCTCTACAGTTGTAACATCCCAAAGCTACTGTCTATCATAATACATACTCATAACTTACACTTAATTACTGGTTGGGCTGTCTGTGATGCTTAACAACTCTCGCTACTTGAATATCAAGTTATGAATTATTAAATTAATTTACTTACAATTGTTTATACATTCCCTTCTATTTAAAGTAGTACTGTACCATTTTTCTGAATATATAAAAGAATACAACATACCTTCGATAGTAATTCTTGGGAAGGTAATTCTCTTTGCCCTAACTCAACAATCTGTGGAGTGGAAAAATAAGGAGTGAGCGACAACGTGCTCAGTAAGAAAGGTGTATGCTGCTTTATAAAATAAAAGCTATAATCTCAAAACCATGTAATTATCCTAACGATCAAACTCATTAGGAAACAACAAATATAATTAACATGAAATAGGATTCACCAGATCCTTTCATAAATCATTTAATTGAGACCAGGCAATAATTTAAATCATGCAAAGAATACAAATCCTCCGCTTTTGGGGTGCACCCGTAGGCCATCGCCCCTCACGGCTATCTCATCTAGATGTATGGCCATAATCTGTAGGTGGTTCTCGGGTCCACTTGCCAAGTGACCTTGAGACCGCTGAAGACTTGGCAGGTCCATCAGCCCTGTGACGCCCTAGGGTGCACTCGTTGGTCTATTTGACCCGAGCCATCGCCCTAGCTGGGTCACACAAAGTACGTGAATGATAATGCATGAACTCATCGCCTAATGTCTCAAAATCAAGTTATCATATGTATCATTTTCATAAAATGATTTGGTTTTCCAAAAGGTTTTATAACTATTAAAACAACCCTCAAATTCAACAGTCTCTGTGAGAGAAAGGCACGTTTTGGAGCTGGTTCGCCCACGGCTAGTTCGCCCAAGGGTCTACTCGCCCAAGGGTCTATTCGCCCAAAAAGTTTCACATTTTCTATTTTCGAAATTATTAAAAAATAATTCATTTTTCGTTTAACAAATTACACTTTAAAAAAACCGTTCGCCAGAGTCTGCTCGCCCTTCATAGCTTGCCCCTGACTAACTTGACAAGACGGCGAACTAATATTCGCCCAACACTTAGCTTTTAAAAACAAAACGTAAAGTACGTTGATAAAGGTTCGCCCGCTTAATATTTTAAAAATAAGGGTCGCCCGCCCAACACATTAAAAGGGTTCGCCCAACTATTGTTTTCCCGGATTTCTCTTTAAAACAAGGGCACTCGCCCAGTTCTCATAAAAGAGAGCTCGCCATTTGGCTCGCCCGGTTTTCTACCTTGAACAAATATACTCGCCCGCCTATCAGTTCGTCCAACAAAACAACATATGGCGGCTTTTAGCTCGCCCGAGATCAAAACAGTTCATCAACCAATGCATGTCAGAAAATAAAACAATTTCTAATATTTTCTTAACATTTTTACTCCACAGGACATGCATTTGCATCACATACTACTTCCTTACCTCGTCTGATACAGCTTTTCCTCTCGCCCGCCTTCCTCAATTCCCGTCTGCAAGTAAAATTTTAATTTCATTAATATTTTCTTTTCTTAGCAATTTATTTCTAAAACTATTTTCAACCACTTTGGCGATGTAACAGCTCGCCACTCGCCTAACATAGCTCGCTATCCATTAGCGGCTCATTAATGGGAGTTCGCCCAACATGGAAGCTAAACTCGCCATTCTTATCAATTCAATTCGCCATTCATGGCTTTTCATTCATAAATGGCCTCGCCCGTGAATTGGATAATGCCTGGCCACCTCGCCCCCCTTGAACAACACTTTGGCGAGTTCTCAATTACCTATTCGCCTTATTGGCGATCATTTATCCTCGCCCTTACTTCCACCTTCTGATTATCCCATAGCTATTGGCGAACATGTTCTCGCCTAGTCATGTATTGCAGTGTACTCGCCTCACTCTTCGGGCGAATACTCCTTGCTCGCCTATTGTTTTTCTTATTCATTTCCATCTAATTTCTTTATATATTCAACAATATTCAACTACAACCAGGCTATATCTATGATTAAATATCAAGAGAACTATAAAAGCTATGAAACTCACCTTTACTGAGCTTCTCTTCCAACAACAGAATGCTTTCTTGCCTTTCTTAGCTTTACTTCTCTTGTTCCTTAGCTCTTCAACACTTTAGAAGGGTTTGGCTAACTAAAAGATGAAATTGTATGGCTCATTTATGAGAAAAAACGGAGGAATGAAAGATGAATTCGCAGAGAAACAGAATGGGCGAGAATGATTCTGAGGGAAATGAAGTTTGCTTCCATCGATCTTTCCTCATGAACTCTCCTTATATAGCCCAATATAACCTGTTAGAAGCAACCACCTGTTTCCTTATCCTGTTATCTGTTATCATTGCACGTCTTTCATGCTATTAAAACCCAGAGAATTTGGTGACAAAAGGAACGGCAGTAAGCTTCCCGTTGCAATCCGTTTCTTCCTTGCTTTTTGACAAATTTCACTTGCCATTTATTGCTTAATCCCCTTGTCAGGAGAGGCAATTGGCGAGAAGTACTTTGCCGCCCCTTTCCTTGACTTTTCTCTTTTCTTTTCTTCCCTTCTCCACGCCAACATCTCTTCCAGCCAACGTTGATTGGCTAACATCTCATCCTTTTCTTCATTTTGTCCTATATTCATTACTCTTCTCATTTAATGCTTTCATACTTTTCTTAAATGATTAAATCCCATCTACTCTTTATACACCATATGTACATTATAACATAAAATGAAAAGTGGAAATTCACATTCAGTTATTCTTTGATTTTACTAAAATAATTCATTTCCACTGTCAAAAATGTACACATACGTTATACAGTATAATAAAATTCGGATTTTACATTTCTCCCCACCTTAAGAAATTTGGTCCTCCAAATTTAACTTGGACTTGTCACTAAAAGAGCTCTGGATATTTCTCACGCATAAGGCTCTCTAACTCCCAAGTAGCCTCCTCCTCGTTATGATACTGCCAGAGCACTTTAACCAAAGGAATCGTCTTAGATCGCAACACCTTATCTTTCCTATCCAGGATTCGCACCGGTTTCTCAACGTAACTCATGTCCTCTCTGATCTCCAGTGGCTCATGTCGAATTACGTGAGAAGGATCGGGATTGTACTTTCTCAACATCGAGACATGGAATACGTTATGCACTCCTGATAACTCTGGTGGTAGTGCTAACCGATATGCCACATCTCCAACGCGATCTAAGATCTCATAAGGCCCAATGTATCGAGGACTCAACTTTCCTCTCTTCCCGAATCTCATTATAGCCTTGGACGGTGAAACCTTTAAAAGCACATAATCACCCGCTATAAACTCCAATGGTCGGCGTCTAATATCTGCATAACTCTTCTGCCGACTCTGAGCCGTTCTGAGCCTCTCACAGATCATCCGTACATCACGAGAAGCCTGCTCGACCAAATCGGGAGCTAACAGTTAACGGTCTCCAACTTCTTCCCATGCTATAGGGGATCTACATCTTCTGCCATACAAGGCCTCATACGGTGCCATGCCGATACTCGTATGAAAACTATTATTATAAGCAAACTCTGCCAGGGGTAAGTGATCGTCCCATGAGCCTTTAAAATCCAATGTACACACTCTCAACATATCCTCGAGCGTCTGTATCGTACGCTCGGACTGCCCATCAGTCTGTGGATGAAAAGCGGTGCTAAAACTCAGCTGGGATTCCATAGCCTCCTGAAATCTCTCCCAAAAATGAGAGGTGAAGCGAGAGTCCCTATCAGAGGTAATACTCACTGGAACACCATGTAACTTCACTATCTCCCTGACATACAACTCGGCTAAGGCACTAACTGAGTCTGTAGATCTCATGGCTAAGAAATGAGCAGACTTAGTCAATCTATCGACTATCACCCAAATAGCATCATACCCCTTCCGGGTCCGTGGTAATCCCATAATAAAATCCATAGTAACATGCTCCCATTTCCACATAGGAATCAATAATGGTCGAAGCATACCCGCCGGCTTCTGATGCTCAATCTTAATCTGTTGGCATGTTAAACATCTAGCAACAAACTCAACGATGTCTTTCTTCATCTTAGGCCACCAATACACTTTCCAGAGATTCTGGTACATTTTAGTACTACCCGGATGTAACGTGTATCTAGAGGTATGGGCCTCTGATAAAATCAAGTCTCTAAGCTGTCGATCATCGGTAACACATATCCGATCTCTAAACCTCAGTATCCCATCTGTGCCAATCTCAAAGTCTAACATAACTCCCATCTGAATCTGACTGGCAATCCCGATACAATAATCATCCCTCCTCTGATTTTCCCTGATTCGTTCCATCAAATCCGGCTCTATACGGAAACTAGCCGTAAACCCATACTGGTCAGAGGAAACAACTGTCAGACTGAGGTTAGAGAATTGCTCTATCAACTCATGCTCCCTGATCATCATGTACGATACCATGCCAACATGCTTGCGGCTCAGTGCATCAGCTACTATATTAGCTTTACCTGGGTGATACAAAATTTCACAATCATAGTCCTTTAGTAGCTCCATCCACCGTCTCTATCTCAAATTCAACTCTCGTTGGGAGAATATATATTTCAGACTCTTATGATCTGTATATATCTGAAATTTCTCCCCGTACAAGTAATGTCGCCATATCTTCAGTGCAAACACCACTGCGGCTAGCTCCAAGTCATGTGTCGGGTAATTCTTCTCATGATCCTTCAACTGTCGAGAACCATAAGCTATAACTCGACCATGCTGCATGAGCACACACCCTAAACCTTGAGCGGATGCATCAGTATATACCATAAATCCACCTGATCCGCTAGGAAGGGCTAATACGGGAGCACTAGTCAATCTCCTCTTAAGCTCACCAAAACTACGCTCACACGCATCATTCCACTCAAACTTTACATCCTTACGTGTGAGTCGTGTCAATGGAGCAGCAAGTCTAGAAAATCCCTCCACAAACCTGCGATAATATCCGGCAAGACCTAAGAAACTCCTTATCTCGATAACCGTGTTAGGCCTCTCCCACTGAACAATGGCCTCTATCTTAGACGGATCAACTGATACCCCGTCCCTCGACACTACATGCCCGAGAAATATTATATGGTCAAGCCAGAACTCGCATTTACTAAGCTTAGCATACAATTTCCGCTCTCTGAGGGTCTGTAGAACAATCTGCAAATGCTGCTCATGCTCCTCTGGAGTCTTAGAGTAAATCAGTATGTCATCAATAAATACTATGACAAACTTGTCCAAAAATGAATGAAATACCTCATTCATCAAACTCATAAAAGCTGCAGGGGCATTTGTCAACCCAAAAGGCATCACTAGAAACTCATAGTGGCCATAGTGAGTCCGAAATGCTGTCTTATGTACATCCGACTCCCTAATCTTTAACTGGTGATAGCCTGATCGAAGGTCTATCTTGGAAAACACCTGTGCACCCCTGAGCAGATCAAACAAATCGTCAATCCGAGGTAGTGGATACTTATTCTTAACGGTAGCCCGATTCAACATCCGATAATCAATACACAACCGGAAGCTACCATCCTTCTTCCGAACAAATAATACTGGAGCTCCCCACGGTGACACACTAGGACGTATAAATCCCTTATCTAATAATTCTTGGAGCTGCTTTTTGAGCTCATCTAACTCTGTCAGTGCCATTCTATATGGGGGTCTAGAAATCGGCTCCGTACCGGGTACCAACTCGATCATGAACTCCGTCTCTCGATCCGGTGGTAACCCTGGTAAATCCTCTGGAAATACATCCGAGAAGTCCTTAACCACAGGAATCTCTTGAATCTTTGGATGCTTTCTCTCTACATCCTCCACACTAGCAATATATCCTTCATACACATTCATACACAATCACAGTTTCAGTACACATATCATTTCATAAATATATATACTTTTTATTAATTTACAATAATTTTACAATGTACTTTTCGGGATGAGAGAAGGTAATAAACTTAGTATTACAATCCAAACTAACATGGTTTGCAGCTAACCAATCCATACCTAAAATGATATCAAAATCATAAATATCCAACAAAATTAGGTTAGCTGTCATAACCTTCTCGCCTATAGTCAATTTACAATTTCTATATATAATATCCGTCCTTTGGAATTCATTAAAAGGAGTTTTCACTTGTAGAATATACTCTAACAACTCCGGCTCTACTGGGGTCCTGTTAGCATATGCAGGCGATAAGAATGAATGGGTAGAACCCGGGTCAATTAAGGCAATTACGGGAATATCAAAAAGATAAACCTTACCTTTGATCACATCTATAGAGGCGTCGGTAGTCTCCTGATCTAATGCGTACACCCGACCCTGAGTCACAACCTTCTTACCCTTCTCTGCGGCTGTCGCCCGCCTAGGCTGTGAGGGTGTCGCTTTCTCTGGCTCACGTTGAGCTACCGGGGCCGCTATCTGAGGTGCTGCAGGAGGTATAGTAGAAGCAGTCGACTCTCTGAGCATCGGGCAATTCTTTATAAAGTGCCCTGTCTGTCCACATCTAAAACATACCCCATACATTACAGGACAAGGGCGCGATCCATGCGACCTTCCACAATGTCTACATAAGGGCACAACACTTCTCTGAGTAGTGGTGGGGCCACTAGCAGGAGTAGAAACTGCTGGTCTATCAAATCTGCCCTCAAAAATCTGTATGCCCGTAGATCTAGTCTTCTTAGACTGCTCTCTACCCGGTCTGTCCTCCATGAACCTCTTAGTCTTTCCCTTTGCTTTGCCTTTAGTTTTGCCACTGAAATCGAGCTGGAACTGCTCATAATCTCTCTCACATAGCTGATCCCGTTGAACTATCTCATCATAAGTCTGTATAACAAATGGGGCTAGCTTTACTTTGATAGATGGCCTCAAACCAGCTCTAAACCTTGAGATCTTATACCGGGTGTTCTCACTAGCCTGTGGATCAAAACGACTCAAGGTAGTAAATTTGGCCTCATACTCGTTCACTGTCAGGCTACCCTAAACTAAACCCATGAATTCCTGCTGTAATTTTTCTTGAGCAGTATCAGGAATATACTGCCTCCTAAAAGCTTCCACAAACATATCCAAGGACAGATCCTGATGCTGAGCAAATAATACCGTTTGGGTGGCCTTCCACCAATGTCTCGCATCATCTGCCAGCTGGAACACTACTAGGCCTACTTTCTCTGTCTCTGAACATCTCATAATCTCAAGTAACCTATCGATCTCAATCACCCACTGCTCCGCCACCAATGAATCCCTAGTACCTTTAAACTTAGGTGGATCCAACTTCTTAAATGATTTCACTAATGCCACATTACAATAAGACTCCGCATTTCGAGGCTGCTGAATCAATGGTTGTGGTGGAACTACCGGTGGCTGAGGTGCGGGTGGTGGAATAGGTTCAGGCTCAGGCCCAACTGGTGCCGGCTGTGGCGGTGCTGGTGCCTCTACTGGGGCTGCAGGAACTGTAGCTCTCTCCCTTTCTGCCCTATCAGCGGCTCTATCCGCCTGATACATAGCCATAAAATCTACTATTAACCTCTCCACCTGAGTTACACGATTATCAATGCTTTCTAGCTGTATAGGACTTGGAGGTCTTGGGGCAGGTTCCGGTGTCTGTGGTTCCGGAGTCTATGCCGCCCTACCTCGGCCTATACCTCTCACTGAGCGCATCCTCCTCCTTCCACTCATATCTGTACCACAGAAATCATTTATCTCTTATCATTAATACATCAATTATATATTCAGTTTATACAGTACTATAGGGGAATGTATATTATTTCACCATTTACTTTAAGCATTACTAGACATCCGACCAACCCTGCTCTGATACCATTAAAACAGTTGCTTCTAGGTTCCGGGACAAGACAGGTATTTCCAAATACCTGCCTTACTCCATCCGGATCCTTGGTTAACTGTAGTATCCTTCCTACATGCGAGCCTAGTACACTTCTAGGAAAATTAAAGAAAAAGTTTTTTAGCATATAGATAACTGAATATCAAGAGTTGCATATAACTCCTTTACTGAGCCGTGGTTTGCTCACCCATTAATATTAACATTTCAAATTTTCGAGGACTGAGAGTCTGACATCTGAGGATCTCGGCTGTGCATTTAAAGACACTGCAACAGCTCGACTGAAATATAAGGTACAATCATCTATTTTCTGTATTTAGACTTATCCATAGTATTACTTTCTTGTGAATTAAGATAGGAGATGTAAATGATATTATAATTTTATATGAAATTGTTTATACGTAAAAGAAAAGTAAAGTATCCCAGACAGCTCAACCATATAAGATGTATAGAAAAACGTGAAAAAATGTGATCACGGGCTGTGATAGATAGCCAGTTTTAAATAATCAAGAAACTTAATGGCTTTCCTCTCCTCATCCTTGGCTATCAGTGGATCATAGCGGCTCAAGATAGTAAACTAAGACTCGTACGTCCCACTATACTCCCTAAGGTTAAGTTCAAAAACTCTAACTGCTTAAATGGTTACACACTTTCTAGAAAGTATTGTAGGTGAAAAGCAGCCAAAAACCTATTCCAAGAGATAAACAGGTCCTATGCCCTCAATGTCCCTTTCAATGATCTCCACCGGTGCTCTGCCTCACCCTTGAACATGTACACGACTAGAGAAACTCTCTCCTCAGGTCCACAAGCCATGTACTTGAAGACCTTGTCTATCTCAAGTAGCCATACCTCAGCCTCCTCTGGATCTTGAACCTACTAAAAGGCAGGCAAATTCATTTTTTGAAACTTGCTTAAGCCTAGCTACACTGGGTATGAACATTGCAACTACCACAGGCTATGGTTGTAGAGGAGGAACTATCTAAGGTGAAGGTAGTTGCTGTGGAGGTATTGGTGGATCTTGAGAATTGGATGCCTGATGGATTGGTGGTCTAGTGGGTAGTGGTGGTATACTAATGCTTTTGAGCTGTTGAGTGACCAATGCTGTCAGATTGTGTAGACTTGCAGCATATCAGATACATTACGCTCTAAATGTGCCAGACGTCTCTGTGTCAGAACTGTTCGACTGATGTGGTGGTAGAGGAGAAGCAGGTGGAGGTGTCTCAAGTGGCATAGAAGCCTTTGCCTCTTTCGGTGGCAATCTACCTCTACCATGCTGCATCACTATTACAATAAAACACACATGTATTAGAATGGTATCCATTTACTATTTTTGTAGTTTATAGTTAGACATGTACAGTATTGTGAGATATGACATGAGATGTAAACACTCTTTACGACCATTTATAGACTGATTCGACTAGACAATTCATGCTCTAATATTAGTTTGTCACGCACCAAAGGATGAGATATTTTTGGTAACGATAAAGCAAAAGTATAGATTTTTTCATTTTAATTTAACTACGATTTGTGTAGAGAGCAGTTTAAATCTTTCATTTTCGAATTACCATTAACCCGTTCTTGATTTAAGGTTGACTTCCTTAGCTTTCAGCTCATTTCATAGCTTAAAACCCTTAAAGACTATTTCAATAGCAATTCTGCTTAGTAGTGAAAAACCCCCTGTAACACATTCCAAACAGCAAGCAAAAGCAATAATCCTATCTAGACATTTCTAGCCCGGAACGACCTATCACACTCTTTTATTGTCAAATAGAATATTCGAAACAGTTTCATAATTTTTGGATAACTCGAAGGTCGTTAAAAAAATCCCTAACCAAATATTATAAAATCTTTGGCATTATTCACATCAAAACCCAACAAACACTTGTTTACATCCCGATCTAACCTAGTTTTTGAAAATAATCACATATTCATACTTATTATATCCCACACTACATTACTATACAAAGTCATCCAGTTCCAATTACAAATGAATAGTAAACTCATATACCCAGCTATGAACTAAAGTCTAACATCTAGCTTGAAACGTAATAATGATATGCTACTCTTATCAAATATCGCTATCTCAACTTAACTTGTGAAGGAGAATGAAGGGGCGAGCTTGGGGAGCTTAATAAGCCACTACACAGGTTTAGAGATAGTAACAAACAAGATACAGTACAACTAATGCATGCGGCACGTGTCTCATCATATCACATATCAATAACTCGTTTTAAACTTCATATCACATGTAACTCAATACCACAATCTCGTATGTCTAGTTTAGGACTCTAGTGACGTTGTCAAGGGCTTTTAAGGCATCAAATTGGAGGATACATTGAAATACATCATTTTCCTGTGCACTTGACATCACAATTATGGTCCTAGTCACAAGCAGGTGCACAATATGCAATGTCTCATCCCAATGCCTTTACGATAAAGCTGATGTCATACATTTAAAACGATGCAAAGTTGTTTTAGTCAACCAACGTAGTTTTCGTGAAAACAATGATTCATATAGTTCAATAAGATGTTATGTAACTTCATATACAATGTTCACAAAACATTTGTCATTAGGTAAATCCAGCAATCAACTAATAAAGTCTTAGCCTACTATAGTTATCAGCAAGCAATTCTCGTTACCTCAGAACCAAAGTGTTACCTATGGCCATAAATCCTCGTCATCTCCAATCCTAGTGATCAGGTAGAATCAAAACTTATCAACAACAATGTCAAACAAGCCTCGTATTGCCCATATAAGAGTATCAACTACTCGGGCATGTTCCTTAGTGCTATATAAGTCTCATAGTAGTAGGATGCCATAAAAATTGTAAATCAGAAATTTGCTTATGTTTTGAAGTCTCTTATCATCAGGATGTACAAGCAATGTATGCTTAATCTAAAAAAACTCATATGTACATGCCATAAGGTCATATCATTCACATACTTTAAAACATGATGCAAATGAGATGTAAAAGCTTTTATACATTTTGTATAAATTTCGTGTAAGCTTAAATCTCCTAAAACACAGTGTGCTTAAATCTCCTAAAACACATTGTTCATAAAGATGCAATAGCATAAAGTACACAAAGAGACCTATATCTAACTCTTCTCTAATTTTCAAAATTTCTACAATAAGACGGGGTTAGGATATGTCTATACCAAATCTACTAGGAGAACAATTTATATCCCCAATGGCAACACATTTTAATATTCACATCACAATCAATCCATTTGCTTCATATACCTTAATTTCTTTTGTATATCACTACTTGTAACTTACGTAGGACACTTACCTTGTAAGCTACTATTTGTAGCTTGCATAGTAAACTTACCAAAAGCAAGGATTAAGCTTACTCGTTCAAGCTTAAAAATCCACGTACTATACACCACCAAACTGCATCGTTACCACTGTAGGCACACATAGACAATGTCATTTACTACTTCACACTTACACTTACTCATTTAGCACTAGCTACTCAACACTTTCTCTTAGCTGCACTTTAGTGGTAATGTGATAAAAGTCACTATTCGACCTTTTTCGATCGTTCCATTTACACCATCCACATTAGTGCTCATCTATTACTCATTTACTAGTGTCATTTATCTTAAAAGTGAAATTACTACATTACCCTTCCTTAGGTCGAAAGCACATCTTTCTATATACAAGTCCAAATTTCACTCTAAAACTTCCATTGCATTTAACTCATGCTCATTAACATAAATTACTCTATCAACGACAAAATCACCTTTGAATTAACACACTTTCCCTATGAAGCCAATTAGGCCAAATCTTAATGTTACTCATACAATCATATTTCATCTAATTTGATCTCATATTACTTCATTGCTTATCAAACACATCAACAGATATCAATTTGAAGTAAAAATATCTCACCTAGCCTCTATTTCCCAACTTGACTAAATTCACCTCTTCACTTTTGAAAGGGTTTTTCTCCAATCTAAATGCACCAAAACATCTCATATAAGCCCTTATTCAACATATCAAAAGTAGGCATGAAACAATGTACAATCTCTCTTCAAATCTTACTTGAAAACCAAGTTGACATACCTTTAGTGTGCCTAAGAAAAAATGATCAAATGATGGAATTTTGCTGCCAAATTTTGATTTGTTGTAGAGGAGAGAATTTGGAAAAACATTGATGGGGGGAGGAAGGCTTAAAATGGCTTGAGATGGGTGGAATAGATGGCACAAAATCAGCTTGCTACTTGGTAGCTCACCCTTTTCCTAGGCTTTATTTTTTTTCTTTTGTTTTGGCTTTCAAACGGTTGAAAGATTGAATAGCCGGTCACTTATTGAGAAAGGAATGATGAAAAAATAATTTAATAAGTTTTAAAGCTTATCTTATAAGCTTTTGGAATAAAATATCTTATTTTTATTCCATTTTCTCACGTTTTCTGTTCTTTTCTCTATTCCATTTTGACTTTCACTTGGTTTCAAAGTGGTTGGCTAGCCATTTAATGGGTAAGTACCCATAATATAAAATTAACATAATATTTTAATAATAATAAAGCTTATCTCTTAAGCTTTACTTTTGAAATATCTCATGATTTTCTTTTCATATTTACCTAAACTATTAATCTCAAATTTTCCCACTGGTTGCTTTTTGCATGATAGGTGAAAATTAAATTAATTCCATACATGTCCTATTCATATATGATAAAATAAATGGTTTGGCTAGCCATGATAAAGATTTGTAGGATTTTTGGCCTGGTTTAGCATTTTTTTTCTTTTTCACTAAAATTTTGAATTAAGCTTAAATCATTGTAAAAGCTTTAAATTGACTTATATGAGACTATAAATCATCAATATATGATGATTTGGATGCCTTTTGGTAAGTGCGAACTTTCATGGGGCCCACAAACTTGCTAGTACGAAAGTTCAAACTATAACTACCTGAAACTGAAAATTTTTTATTAAACTTTTTTTCACTATTTACTTTAACCATATTCATTCGTATACTTATAAATTTGTGATTCTTACACTGTATGATGCTTTCAAGGTCTTTTAGGGGTATCAGTCAAAATGATACTTTGAATTACCATATTTTCTCGTTGACCTGACATCTAGAGAAGGTAGTTTTGATTAACAATTTCCACTGTCACTATATCACAACTTGATGTGTTTTATATGCAGGAATGCATGATCATATCATGGGTGTTCGATACTTTAAAGCAATACACTATTACATAAAATGATGCACTTTACGATAACATTGCATTATTCAAGAAAACGATACGCTTCTTAATAATCACAGTTTGATAAAACAATGCGATAGACATTGTTCAGTAAAAACGATACTGTCACAGTCTGTTATATACAGTGATTATCACATTTATCACATATCACACATACAGTAATTGGTTAGGCTGTCTGTGATGCCTTTAACACTATTCACTTAAAACAGTAAACCATTTTACATAATATTCACATAAATAATTAACATTTACAACTGTATAAATCAATTTACATCCCCTAAGATTAAATTTACAACAAGTAATACTGTATAATAATTGTTTGAATATATAAATGTAAAACACAATACCTCCAGGATCCTCTATATATTGCTTCGGGATAACCAAAGCGTAGCTAATCCATAAATCAATACACCAATTAACCAATAAATATAATTTGTGGATGGTGAAAGATAAAGGAGTGAGCAAACCATGGCTTAGTAAAGGAATTGTATGCAGAACTTGATATCACGAAATCTATATGCAATAAAATCATTTATTTTCCTATAGGTGCACTAGGGACCGTAAAGAAAGGATACTATAGTTGGCTAGGGATCCGGATGGAGTGTGGAAGGTATTTTGAAATACCTATCTTGTCCTGGAACCTAGAAGCTACTATAGGGAGTGAAAGTTAGTTTTTTATATAAATATCATTTGATAAATTTCTATATATTGAAAATCAGATAAAACGGTACATAAAACCATAAAATAACTTATTTAATAAAGAACGTCACTTCCACTTTAAAATATCACTTTCACAATTAAATAAACCATAGAGATAAGTACTGTAAACAATTCAGCATGATAAACAATTCAGTGATATCAATGTTTCAGTAAACAGTACAAAAAATCCGTTAGGTAAACCGTACCAAGTAAATAAATAAATAATCACATAATGGTTATAATACCAAGTAAATAAATAAATAATCACATAATGGTTTATAAAACCAATTAAATAAAATACTTTAATTATTATTTTACCAATCACTTTATACATGTTTCATATATTTCAATAAACCATGTAAGTAACAAAAATTCAGTACAGTAACCACTTCTCTTTAGTAACTGTAACAATAACAGTTCAGTGAAAACCATAATAGTGAATCAGTAACATGTGAATGGAGACTAGGCAACACCCTTAATATATCATGCTATAATCCCCGTAGGGAAATAGTAACAGTATCACATGAGACATATGGCCATAGTCTATAATTGTCCTCGATCGTATACTGATCAGGTGTCAACTGGGACACTAAAGATAAGATCAGTATCAACAGCTTTACACAGCATATACATATCACATATCAGCATGATATGGGGGCTATTAGTCTCAAAACTGTTTATAAGAAATCACATCACCTTTATGGAATTTAGCAAAATAGATAATATCTTTAATAAAATCCATAAAGGTATAAAATCACACAGTATATAGTATAATGAAAACCAGTGCTATAAAATATTCGCACTGTAGTAATAAATTTCACAAATATTCTATTTCACTGTAAAACACATATATCCACATTCAAATACTTTCATTCCGATGAATTTCAACTCAGAATTACTGAAATATTATTTTTCGGTAATTTCACACTTTATGGAAAATAATAAATATTTATTTTTCAAGGCTAATAGTAGTTTTCATAAACACACTATTTCACTGTGGAACACATTTAGGAACATTTTAGTCTCAAAACAATATTCACACAGTAGTATCACCTTTATGGAAATCGATAAAATTGGTTAAATTTATAATACAATGAATATTATAATGAAAATAATTTATAAAATATTCACTTTTCAACACTTCACCTTATAAACCACTTATTACACTGTAAAACACTTAGGAGAAATTTTCAGTAGCTTTACTTTTATTAAATTCGATAACACGAATATTTAAATAATATTTTTTGGTAAATTCATATTTTATGAAAATATTAAATATCTTATTTCTAAGGCTAGGAAAACACTTGATAATGCACTAAAATATTTTGTGACATTTTTGAAAAATTTTCTAAGAAATTTCAATAACATAACTGTTGCAAATATCCTAGCCTCCCTGCATTTTCAACACAGTATAATACCAGCCAAAAGTCACAGTTTTCTCAGTTTTCAATGGCAATTCATTTCCAAATATTCTCATAAATTTATTTGCATTGAAAACATGCATTCGTAATATCCCTACAGTTTACACACGCATCCCTTACCTATCTGATTTAACCAACTTCCTCGATTGCACCACTTGTAAACCAATACTCCCGGGCTGCAGATAATCTCACCAAAAATATTAGCTCATTTAATACTTATTTTTAAACTATTTCTCATGCTTAATTCCATTGTATACTACAAATATTTATGTAGTTATTTTCTACCGGTACTATAACACAACTTTTTCATTTTAAGTCGAAATTTAAATCCGATCACATCGATAGACTCCTCGTAATTTCTATAGTCTAATGGCACCTCAAAACCATCAAATGCAGCACCAAACCCTCTCCCCTTCATGAGGTCGAATTCACACTCTTGCCAAAATTATTGTTTTGTCAACAATCAATGTCATATTCTTGTTCTACCATGCTCATTCATCATTTTGGCATCCATTTCATGTATGAAAACACTATGAATCCATGAATTACTAAGCTTGGCCAAAACCCCCTTTAATGGCATATTTTTATTTAGCTCAATTTAATCAAAACTAATGCTACCAACATGATTAACATGCTTACATTAATCTTCCTACACCATTGAAATTCAAAGAAAGTGAAAGCACAAAATTCCTTACCTTGGATGAATATGAATGTGAGAACCGATTATTTTGTACTGTACAAGTGTAATTAATTAATTATTAATTTATTTTGTAAATTATAAGTAAATACCACTTGAAATTTTGAGCCCAGATGTATATATGACTGAAGAAACAGTGTACGGATAGTGTAATAATGATATTATGGAAGTTAGAGACCTAAAATACCTTATTTGCATTGTTTTGGGAGATGTGATAAACAAATTGAAAAATGATAGTTATGTTTCAAGGGTATTTTCGTAAATTATACCCAAACTAAAATGAATTGGGACGAAGTAAAAATACCATGATATTCTACATAAAAAGGAGGTCAAGATAATGTCAACAGATTTATCAAATCAGTGGTTAAATCGAAAAATTTCGCTAGCGGTAAAATTTAATTTCACGTAATCGGTGTACTGTGCGTCGACAAAACCACTTTTATTCATCAAGATACATTTAATAAGAGTATTTGGTGATGGAATCCAAAATTTTGGAGTGCAATTTCATAGTTTTTATGACAACGAAAGCTTAAGGTCAAAATTGTCTGAAATTTACATAACTATGGGCATTTTTGTCAGTTTGCCCCCTTCAAGAAAAGTCTTTATAATTCTTTGGGCTGATAGCTGGCACTATTCATTATCCCCTCCAAAGCTCCCCACGCCACTATAAGAGGAAGAAAGGAAAAAGAAAAGAAAAACTTCTATAAATCCTAACTTAGCCAAAATCTCAACAAACTCATAACTACAAACTTGTTCTACTCTCTTCCCTCTTTCTAACCATACCAATAGATCATAGAATAACTGGCAAAATTTGAAGATAGGAAGCTTCAAAGATTCAGTCAAGGTATGTGGTTCATTATGCATTATGTTTCTTTGAGATTTAATGGTATAGGAAGATTAATTCAAGTGTGTAGAACATGTTTATAGCCTTGGTTTTGATCAAATTGAACAAAATAAAATTTTGCCATTAGAAGGGGTATTTGGCCAACCTTGGAACTATAGGGAACCATGTATTTTCATGCATAAAATGGATGCTAGATGATGTAATGAGAATGGCTAAATAAGACTATGATGTTAGATTGTTGAAATTCACTAAAAATTTCAAGAAGGGAGATTCGGTCAACATAAAAAGACCCTTTTCCATGGTCGATTTTGATGATTTTAGGGTGCCATTAGATTGTAGGAATTAGAAGGAGTCTATCGGTATGCTCGGATTTAAATTCCGACTTAAAACGGAGAAGTTAAGCTTTATTACCGATAGAAAATATACTGCATAAATATTTGTAGTGTACAATGTGGCTACAATTAGACATGAATAATAGCTTAAAAATAAGTATTAAATGAATTAATATTTTGGTGAAATTATCTGCAGCCCGGGAGTAACGATTTGCGAGTGGCAAACTCGACAAGGTCGGATACGTCAAATAGGTAAGGGATGCGTATGTGAACTGCAAGGATATCCCAAATGCATGATTTTGCTACAAATAATTTTATGAGAATATTTGAGAAATGAAATGCCTTGGAAACTGTGAAATTGTGGCTGTTGGCTGGTTTTACATTGTGTTTGAAATTGCAAGAATGCTAAGGTATTAACAGCTGTTATGCTGCTGAAATTTCCTAGGAAAATTTCTAAAAATCTCATGAAATATTTTAGTGCATATTTGAATTATTTCTTAACCTTGGAAATAATGAATTTAATATTTTTCATAAAACATGAATATACCGAAAAATATATTTTAAATATTCATGTTACCGAATTTGTTGAAAGTAAAGCTATTGAAAATTTCTCTTAAATGCTTTACATTATGAGAAATGGTTTAAAAAGAGAAATGTTGAGAAGTGAATATTTTATAAATTATTTTCAATAAATATTCACTATATGATAAATAAGACCTTTATGGACTGACTGATAATTTTAGCCATTTTTCTTGATTTCCATAAAGGTGATACGATAATGAGAATATTGTTTTGAGACAGATAGGCCCCTTTTATCATGTTGATATGTGATATGTTTCAGTGTCTCGATCGACACCTGATCAGTGTACGACTGAAAAAAAATTCTAGACTATGGCCATAGATCTCATATGATGATCGCTTTTACCCATGGGGATTGTAGCATGATATATTTTGGGCGATGCCTTAGTCTCTACTATTTTTATGATATGAAATGATGTTTTAAAAGAGATGATATTAAATGATGAATGAATATTTATATGTTTTCAACGAGATGAATGATGATTTTTAAATGGTTTACTGTACTAAATTGAGTACGATACTATTTATGATATTTTCAATGATATATGTGACATGTATACAAAAGGAAATGGTGATGTATTTATCTAATATTCTTTTTATGAATTATTTGAATATTAGATTATTTGACTAAATGTTTTACTCCATGAAAGTACTAATTTGAGATTTATGGTGAAATGTTATGGAAAAGCATTTTATCTCAACAATTAATAATTTACTCCCTATAGTCGCTTCTAGGTTCCGAGACAAGACAGGTATTCTAAAATACCTTCTATACTCCATTTGGATCCCTAGTCGACTATAGTATCCTTTCTATTTTGGTCTTTAGTGTACCTATAGGAAATAAACGATTTTATGGCATATAGGTTTCGTGATATCAAGATTTATATATAATTACTTTACTGAGCGGTGGTTTGCTTACTCCTTTATTTTTACTTCCACATAGTATTTCAAGTGACTGCATGATTTACTTTTCGAGGATTTCGGCTGTGTTTTGAGTACCTCGAGACAGTCTAGTGGAGATCTTGGAGGTATAATCATTTACTTTATATGTTCAGACTTGTTTTACAGTACTACTGTGTTGTATTATAAACAGGGGATGTAAACGATAAATGAATTATAAGATGTAAATATTTTTACTTAATTATAAATTACGGTTACAAATGTTTACTATGTAAAGAAAATGGGAAATAAAAGCATCGCAAACAGCCCAACCCTTATGACATGTGTAAAAAAGTGTAAAATACTGTATATAAAGGATGTGACAATGAAGGAGTGCCAGAGGTCTTGATTTTGTTCACTTCCCAAAGAAATATTGATATGGGTAGATAGAGGATGAAAGTTTAGGTGGGGTTGTAGAAGAGATTTTGTTGAGAAAGTGTAGTTTAGTAGTAGTTTTTTAGAGCTTTCTTTCTTTTCTTTCTTTGGCTATGGGGGATGTATGAGGGAGGTTGAAGAAGCTTGAATAATGGCCAGCTGAGTTACGAAGAAAAATATAGAATTGTCTAGATAATTATGAAATGACCAAAATGCCCTCCATTATGAAATTTTCAGACCATTTTGCCCTTACGTTTCCGTAATCGTAACAACTATGTAATTACACTCTAAAATTTCAGATTCCATCACCAAATACTCTTATTGAATGTATTTTGATGAATTATGGTGGTTCGCCAACGCGCGGTACATTGAATGCGTGAAATTACGAATTTACCCTTAGTGGACCGCCAGCGTATTTTTCCAATTTAACCACCAATTCGATAAACTATTGACACTATGTTAAACTCCTTTTCATGTAGAATATCATGATATTTTTACTTTGTCCCAATTCATTTTAGTTTGGGCACAATTTACGAAAATACCCTCAGGACGTAACCGTTATTTTCTAATTTTTTTGCCATACTTCACAAAATAATGCAACTAAGGTATTTTGGGTCTCAAAATTTCCACAATATAATTATTACACCTTCCATACAATGTTTCCCTCAGTCATACATACATCTGGGCTCAAATATTTCAAGTAGGGCCCACATCATTGTTTACTTATAATTACAAAATATACCAAAAATTAATTAATAATTAAATAATTATACATGTACAATACAACGTAAACAGTTCTCATGGATACACTTATGATAAACGCTGTTTGATAAACACAGTTGAGATTAGGCATGAGCCCCTACTTCATTATATCAATGAAGATTTATCCCATTGTAGTTATTATTGAGCCATTCAATACCTCGAAAATAAAGGGCTATACCTATGGCCATAGATCCACTTTCTATAGTCTTATTGATCAGGTAAGGATTGGAACTTGTCAATGACTCTTGGTTTAATAAGCCATTATGCCTATATAGGAGTAATTCATACTAAAATTGTTTCCAAATTGTTTATTAACTTTATTTAAACTCTTGGGGTGCCTAAGTCTCTAAAATCATTTCAATCACACGTTTTGAAATTCACTAGCATTGAGGTTATAAAGTTGATATATACTTTATCAAAACCACTTTTAAATACACAATGTAGTCATATGCCACTATATTTCAAAACCTGCCTCAAGTAAGATTTTAAAAGCCTTTACACATGCTTAAAGAAATCAATGCAAGCTTTATAATCTTATATGCAAAACATGGCCATAAACTCTATCCATGTCACTTAGACCAACTGCAAAATATAAGACTTCACTCTCTCATTTACTAGCCCTACATTCACAAGATCTATACCATAGTCATCCACAATTCATCCATGTGCACTTATATATCGCATGCACCAAAATAGGCTACTATGCCTTTATTAGTCTATATTGGCATACCATACGTGCGTGCGCACACACACATGTATAGCAATTCTAAATCACAATACGATATTCAATCATCATTACCTACATCATATGATACCACATCCACTTTACATGATTAATTTACCAAAGTAACTAAACTCAAGCACTTAGTTACCTTGGCCGAATGTGCACGCACAACCAATGATTCATTTCTCTATAATTTTCACACAACACTTTGTACTAGGTCATAAACACATTATGGATAAATAGTATATTTTTTCAGTTTACTTACCCAAGAAGCCTCTCTTGGCTAAATGTGAATGTCACTCTGCTAAGTGACTTTTCTACATTAAAAACATACTAACACTTAGTTAATGACATGATTCGCTAATCCGCAAAACACTTCACATTGTATTAACTTACTCGTAGGTCACAATTAGGGTTAAGTGATAGTGTCCTCTCTTTAAGAATTTCCTACAAACTAATTGCACCATTCAACTTAGTTTCATAACAACATTAACATATCTTAAAATCAATACAAAATCATTTCATTTAATCCATCCCTTACATCATGGCCGAAAGTTTATATGATATGTTTCACATCAATGTGACACCAAATATGACTACTACATCATCAAACAACCAACATATATCAATCTTGAAGCATGAAACACAACTTACCACTTAGATCAACAAAGCGGCCGAACACTCTTCACCACCAAAGGATAGTTTTTGCTACAAAACAATTACATAAATCACCTTATAAACACTTCATATTAAACATATATCAAGCTTTGATTGAAAGGAAAACTCAAACCACCTTAACTAACTAGAACGCAAGCTTTCTCTATCCTCCAAAAAAATGGTGTTTTAAGCACTTTCTTAAGAAAACAATGGTGAAGATGGGTTTAGTGTCTTAAGGGAAGGTAAGAAATTATGTTAGAATGATAGAACTAGGCTAGATCTTCTTCCTTCCTTCTATCTTCTTCATGACTTCATGGTGATTTCTCTTTTCTCCTATTTTCTCCTTATTTTCAATTTGCACTAGGTTTTTTGGTGTTTGCTAATTCTTCATGCTTCAAATAGGCATATTTGCATCTTAATACAATAAGTCAAAGTCCACCTAAGTGTATAAGGCTTGTTCTTGAAGCCTTAGTAGATATTTAATTAGTGTTTATCCTTTTAATTTACAATTTACTTAATATTTAATTTTACATGGTTTTTATTGGCATGTATACTTGGCTCACATTAAACCCTTAATTCCATGCTTATCCCATGATCTTAAGACCATATTGTTGACTTTTCTCAAAAGGTGGCTGCCATGCTAAGTTTCACTAGGGTTTTCACCCGATTTCACTTATTCTGATATTATTTCATATGTTTAAGTTCTAACTTGATCAAAATTGATTCAAGGCTTGACTTATCACTTATAAGGTTTGACCTCACTTAGATGAAGTCCTAAAGTCAAACCACACTATTCATTTTGACCACTTAGTTCAATGACTTATGGATAAAATCGTAATTTCTTAATTTGTTGCTGTAATTCCCATATAACCTGAAATTGTAATTATTTGAGTCCAAATTTATTACCTGATGGCATATATGATCATAATATGATCATATCATTATTTCGGGTTTGGTGCATATGTCCAAAAAGTTCGCGTATTGGAACATGCGTCCCTACATAAAGCTTCAAATGATTACGATTCGATTAGCGATTTGTATTTCTAACATTAAGTAACTTATATAATAAGATAGAACTTGCAGTCCTCACAAGGATCCATTATCATTCGACTTCTAATTTCTACTTCACTATCATAATCCATTAATTCATAATATATCATATATATTTATATCCTAACAATTTCCATATGAAATTAAAATTACAAATCTATTCTCAAGATTCACATTACTATAGCAACCAATGTACCATGGCCGGCATTCACATTTCACATATCAATTAATCATCCTTTATAAATTCCTCAATGAATATTAAATTGACTCACCACAATTCGACAATATTTCCATCACCAATAATCACATTTCGTTCACCCCATATATTATTGTTTAAAACAACAATATCATATTATCTCAAATAAATAGGGTACATAGCTAATATTTCAAAATTCACATATTAATTCATATTCCATAAGCATCTAACTCATCACAATCAATATTCATATCATAACACTCTCAACATATCCATATTAAGAATTTTCAACTCATAGAAACTAGTTCATACTTCTCCAAAGAAATTATAATTTCATCAATTCACATATTCATGCATTCCTATCAATATTCTAATATTATTTCACAAAATCAAACAATATTCCAACAATATTCTATCAGTAATCCTCAATTATTCAATTCCATATTCAACCACATCCTTACCTTAATCCCAAGTTACCCATCAACAATCAATATCAATATTCAACATATTTGACAATCACCATTTATATTTTATCATAACCTCATGATACTCACAATATTCAAATGCAACTCTAATATCAATTTCACACATTCTCAATAATTTTCCATCATTAAACAATCATAATTCTAACCTATGTTATTCTAGTTAAGTCATTTTATTCAACAATCCATTCAATAAAAATTCTCAATTCACATAGACTATTTCATATTTCTTCAAAAACCTATAATTTCAACTATTCACATTATCATCAATTTCGTCACCTACACATTATAACACTAACAGTACCTTATAAAAGCAACTTACCCAAGCTCCACAAGCTTTGAAAAATCCTTTCTCTTCCACTTTAAACCATGTCACTGTGAGGACCACTTTTTCCTAATAGTTCATATAAGATATTTGTTATGAAAATTGAAGAGCAAAAGTTAATCACTAAAGCTTTTGATTATTCGAAGTGTCGAAAAATTTGGATGTGTGGTCCCACAAAATTTTTTGGGAATTGAATTGATTTTGAAAGAGTAGATAATTAATATTTAGAGTTTGATCTATCTATGGTAAGAAATTTAACTTGATTAAGTTCAATTTGAAGTATCGAAGAGAGTTATAATAAATTTTATGCTTTGTGAAGATCAAAGAAAACCACGATGTGAACCCCATGGGATCTTCTCCAATCTAGACTGGACTGAAAGTATAAATTATCGATATTGAGAGTGAACCTTAGAGATGAGAAGAAACCGCATCTCAAAATTCATCCATTTGAGCATACTTTGGTTTTAGTATAACAAATTTAAAAATGACAGTTGTATCCATAGGCCAGAAAAATATTTTAAATAACGATCAACCTAGTTTGAATTTTGACCAACAGACTGTTATAGTAGAACCCTCGTGTGAAGAAGTCAAACATCGTTTTAACCCGATTAATCGAGTCACACAAAAATGTCAAAAACAACGCGAACAAGCCCAACAACCTTTGTTTGAAGTTGTTTTGCTGGAAATGACTATAAGAGTCGTCCAATATCCTTGTTCACCTAAGAATTTATTTAAGTAATGTTGAAAAGTCAAAGCATGAAGTGGAAAATGTTAGAAAAGTTTATGGAAATGATCAGCCAAGTAAATTAAACTATATTATTTTATAACTACTGCATGGAAAATATATTAGTAATAAATTAATTAATATATATGTATTTATATAAAATATAGGATATATAGGAACTAAATTTTGATGGCAAAAGCATGCATGTGATGTGACAAATGGGCTGAAGTTTCAACCATGTAATCTTACTTTAAATGTATACCAAGTATTATTATATACACCTAATACATGGAAATTAATTTATTCATTAATTCATTATGGTATCAAATAATATTAAAAGATGATGATGATGGCGTGAAAAGATGGGCTAGAAATCGACTGTATAAATTGTTTTAATGGTCAACTTATATTACTTACACATAAGCTATGTAAATAGAATTTTAAGAGGGGTTAAAAAGGTAATTGAAGAGACATTTAATTTAAACATTTTATAATTAAATATAAGAGAAATCTTCACCTTTGGGGCTGGTTTCACGTTGCAAACCGGAAATTTTAAAAAGAGTGACGTGAAGGAGAAAGAAAGGGGAAAGAAAAGAGAAAAGAAAACCTACGAGGACTTAAGCCAAACCTTTGAAACTGATTTTTTCTCCTTGCTATCCTCTATCACATATCTCAATTTGGAGGGTTTCCATGGCTGTTTTGAAGGTGAAAATTATCCCCAAAGTTTTGGCCTCCATGGGTAAGTAGGAGAGAGAAAATTTAGATTTTGATGAAAATGATATATGTAATGTTCTTAGGCTTCCTACGCATGTTTTTGATGTTAAATTGTTGAAAAAGTGATTGTTTGGGTACTCTAGGGTTTCTGCCAAGATAGGTTCTTGTTAGCTTTAAATTACCATATGTGTTTTGAAATGACAAAAACTTAAGTAAACCTTAATGTTTCTTTCATATTGTAAATTTGCTTTATGACACATGATTTTCTCAAACCATTTAAAGTGATAATATCAAACATTAAGACCATGATTTAATGATACATTCTTATTGGTCTTTATACTTTATAAAATGTTTTTGAATATTCTAGAAAATTACTTAATGAATTTTTGGACCATGTTTTCATTAGTGAAAGTCAAGGAAAACTCCCAC
Organism: Heritiera fomes; assembly: GCA_032173925.1. Classification (NCBI taxonomy): domain Eukaryota; kingdom Viridiplantae; phylum Streptophyta; class Magnoliopsida; order Malvales; family Malvaceae; genus Heritiera; species Heritiera fomes. Next base: position 15,782,417 of record JAPDPM010000004.1, on the reverse strand, counting down.
AAAAATGCCAAAATGTTTTGGGTTGAATTAGGATCAAAGGCTATATCATTTCTAACCCAAAAGTGCAGGAAAAATGCTCTCTGGAAGAAAAGGATCGATCCTCTAAGGGAAGGGATCGATCCCTTCATCGCAGAAACTCTTGGAAGTGTGGAATGAAGCAAAGGATCGATCCCTTTATGTTAGAAAGCCTCCAACGGCTAGTTTCTGTTTTGGCTCCAACCAACGTCCACAAACCATCCAAGAGATTATAAATAGAAGCTTAGAAGCTGAAGGAACCAAGAGGAAGAGCTCAGCACATTCAATCTTCATTTTCCTCATATTCAAAGCCTCAACAACTTCTCAAGTGCTATACATTCTTCATTTTCTATCAATCTCATATTCCTTATATAGAATAGCATAGCACAAATCATTGTATAAGATTTTCCTTGTGCTTAAACATTGTAATCACTTGCCTATCTAGAGGCCTTCCTTGATTACATTATTTGTAAACCAAACCACACCTTGTAAAGGGGAGGTTTCTCTTCAACCTTAGAAAAAAAGGGAGGTTTCTCTTGAGCCTTGAAAAAGAGGGATTGTAATACAAATTCAAGTTAGTGGATTTGGGGAAAATCCTTTGGAGTGTCTCAAGGTAGTGGACGTATGCAAGTTTGCCGAACATGTATAAATCACTTGCGTATATTTCTCTTTCCCTTCTCCCTTTATTTACTTGCAATTATATTTGTGTTTATAGTATTGAATTTGGATTAGATGCTTGCATAGCCTAAAGAACTTAGAAAACATTAATATAGGCCAGTGAATTTAGAAGAATCAAAAAACGATCTTAAGGTTAGTTAAAAACCGATTCACCCCCCTCTCGATATGGCCTATAGAGCCAATAATTGGTATCAGAGTTTGGGCTCGAGATTGATTTAGATTAACATCTATCGAGTAAAACGATCATAAATGGCTCACTTGAATATAGGCACACCTCTAGGAGAAGAGGGATACTCTTTAGTTAGATCTCCACTTTTTAATGGAGAAAATTACTTTTATTGGAAAACAAGAATGATGTTATTTGTGCAATCAAATGATTATGAAGTGTGGAGAGTTATAGTTAATGGTCCTAAAGTCCCAATAAAGAAAGTGGATAGAAAGGATGTCCCTAAGAGTGAGGATGAGTGGGACACAAATGACATGAGATTGGCATAATTGAATGCCAAGGCTATGCACACCCTCTTTTGTGCATTAGGTCCCAATGAATACAATAGAGTCTCCTTATGTGAAAATGCCAAGCAAATATGGGAAAAATTAGCCATCACATATGAAGGGACAAATCAAGTTAGAGAAACCAAAGTAGGAATGCTCACATATGACTATGAGCTTTTTAGGATGAAAGAAAATGAGTCCATGAGTGAAATGTACATTAGGTTTAATAACATAATTAATGGACTTAAGGCATTAGGCAAGACATATTCCAATGTAGAAATGGTTAATAAAATTTTGAATAGCTTGCCAAAATCTTGGGAGGCAAAGGTGACCGCAATAAAAGAATCTAAGGATCGTAACACCTTGTCTCTAGATGAACTTATAGGCTCCCTACTTACATATGAAATGAAATTAAAAAGAAATGAAGAGCCTTCAAAGAAAGTAGGGGTACCACTTAAGTCTTCCACTTATGAGAACTTTAGAGATGATAATGATGAGAGTGGAAATGAGGAAGAAAAGGAAATGACAATGTTTTCCAAAAGATTTAATAGGTTCATGAGATTGAATGAGAGAGAGAATAATAGAAGACAAGAAAAGAGTCAAGTAGAAGAGAAAAGGACCTCTTAGTGTGTTTTGAATGTAATGAACCGGGTCACACTAAGCTAGATTACCTCTTACTTAGGAAAGAAAAGGATAGGAAACCTAAGAAGAAAGCAATGTTTGCCAAAAGATTTAATACGTTCATGAGATTGAATGAGAGAGAGAATAATAAGAGACATCAAAGAGAAGAGTCAAATAGAAGAGAAAAGGACCTTTTAATGTGTTATGAATGTAATGAACCGAGTCACACTAAGCTAGATTGCCCCTTACTTAGGAAAGAAAAGGATAGGAAACCTAAGAAGAAATCATTTGTGGTTGCATGGAGTGATAGTGATAGCTCCGATAAGGATAACATGGATGATGAGGTAGCCTACACATGCTTTATGGCTATTAGTGATGATGAGGCTAGTTGTAGTTCTAGTGAAGATAATATTTATATATTTGATGAACTACAAAATGCCTTTAATAATTTAGCAAATGAATTTCAATGCATGAATTCTAAATATAAGAAAATCATTGCTAAATTAAAAATAGAGAATGAAAGGTTATTAAGTGCTAAGCTAGAATTAGAGAAGAAATTAGAAGAAGCAAGCTTAGAAATAAATGAATTGAATGAAAAGAATAAAAATTTGCATAACTCATTTTCTAGGTTTTATATGGGTTAACAAAAATTAGATCATATACTTGAGACCCAAAGAGCTTTCTTTGATAAAGATGGGTTAGGTTATAATGAAAAACAAAAAGAAACTCATCTTAAGAATTTCCTAGTAAGCAAAAATACTATGCATGATACATCTCTCACATGCTCACTATGCAATAGGATAGGCCACATCTCACAAGCGTGCACTTATACAAAAATCACATTTAGAGGAAGAGTAGTTAGAAAAATGTGGGTGTCAAAGCATGCTGTAAATAATGATGAATTGTGCTTGAAATGGATCCTAAAAGGATCAAAAATTATTTGCACTAACTCTCATTGGACCCAAGAAAATCTGGGTGCCAAAACATGCATGAATGTGTTTGTTATAGGAGTGTTAGAGCATAGAGTTACAAAGAAACAATGGAGTTTGAATGCTCTACACACCTTCATGGAGTTTGCTTGAGCCAATAAGGAAGGTGAAAAGCTTGAGGATCAATTCTTGGCAAAGTTACATAACATTCTTCAAAGGATTGCTCAAGTTGGACTATAGAATCATGGCAAAGCACTCTCTAGCAAAGGAGTATTGTTAGATTAAATCTCTTTTCCTTAAAACTTGTATTTGATTAAGTTATTTATTACTTGATGAGATATTTTGTTGATTCTTGATGCATGATTGAATGAAAGGCATGATAAATGATTTTTGATTGTTGATGAATAGTTCTTGATGATTGGATGAAAAACATGTTTAATGATTTTGAAATGATTATTGGATTTCTGTATTTTGAGCAAGATTGCTATGAGTTGAAAATATATTTACTTGCTCCAAAGTTGCCAAATATGTCATATATGCAAAATGCTATGTCATGAGCATTAATGAAGAAATATGCATGTTAGAAATCATGGCATGATGTTCACAAATGTAGTGATTTGATGATATGTGCTTAAATTCTATGTGAACAAGTTTGTCTTGACATATTTATGTATTCCAATATATTGGTTTTGACAAAATATGCATAACTCTTAAAATGACCTCCTTTGAGACCAAAAGTGCATTTTGTTGTGCAAATCCTTCCAAAATTGCAAAATCTATTGTTAAATGGGTTTTCATCCATATTTTTCAATCATACAAGTCCAAAATCATGTTTCACAAATGTTTAAACTTTTACTTGGACTTAAAATACATAAAAACGAAGTTTTGGCACCTCACAAGTTGAATTTTCTGTCAAAAATCTGTAGAAAATGGATGAGGGATCAATCCCTCAACATAAAGGATCGTTCCCCTTAGACAAACATGCAGAAAATTACATTTTGGAGTTTAAGGATCAATTCCTTTACTCTAAGGATTGATCCCTCTAGGCAAAATATGCTTATTTCTGGGTTTTTAGTAAAAATTGAGAAGTTTTCTTAATTTCTTGATATCTTCTTTCTTCTCAACTTAAAATTCATCGTTTTAACCTCATTTTGATGATCCTTTCAATTTGAATAATCATTTTTCATTGATATCATGCCTCAACCTCATCAATTGGTATTAGTTTCAATAATTAATATCTTACTTTCATTGAACTTAAAAGTCCAAATTCATTTTTCTTATTAAAGATATTCATGAATTGCATAAACCTTGAAATAATCTTGAAATATATTCTCAATGAATGCTTAAACATTATTTTAAGAATTATTTCATTGATTTATGTATATATATGAGAATTTGATGAACTTATGCATAATGAGAATTGTTCATACTTTAGTTCATCTTAGTCAAGCATGCTTATAGAATTATGTCTCTTAGCTTGACACATCTATTCCATACTAGGTTTCATAATAATTTTACATTTAGTGGAATATAAGTAATTAAAGGTCAATATATAGCATATACCCCTTGGACCTTAAATGATAAAACACTTAGGGATATGATTATAATTTGATTAATTTGACAATCTTGAACTTTTCCTTGCTCATAATTGGTTAAGAACTTGAATTGAAAAATGAGCATAGGATTTTAGTGCTTATAGCTATGGAAGAAAATGTGTGCATTTGAATGATATAAATTCTTGAATCTTCCATTTGTGCTTATGAATATGGGTTAACATTTTATGAGAGGATGCTAATGTCTAATTAATCCATATGCGTGTTTGATGGTGTGTGATTGTGTTCTTACATGTTTGACTTGATTATTCACTAAGCACACCACACATAACAATTAGCATAATGCAAAATGTCTAAGTCAATCATTGGTAACAATATTTCAACAATTGGTAGAAGCCAAAACTAAATTGACAATTGGTATGAGCTTTAAATTGACAATTCTTCTTGTGTTCTTTAGATTCAAATGACAAATAGGGAAGAATTAAGACATTTTTGCATGAGATAATTTTTCTGCTATAATTTATGGATAATTGATATTTGTATTAATTCTAAACACTTTCTTACTTGAAAATGATTTATGAGCTCATACATATGATATGCCATCTAATTTTAGCTCATAATCATGATGTATTGTCATGCACCTTAGTTGGACCTTAGAGAACAATTGATATACTTAGGTACTTGATAGAATTGAAATAAGCAAGTTATAGAACTTAATAGATAATTTATAAATAACTTGCTTCATAATTTACCAATTTTGAATTTTTTGCAAAATTATTTATAAACAATTGGTATAGGAATATAAGCCTTGTCCTTTGCATGCCTAAACATCTCTTATTTTTTTAAGAACATTGACTTATTTATTTTTGCTATTAGTCTCATGTACTAACGTTTTTTTTTGGATGAAGCATATTTTATCTCTTCTCACATAGCCATAATTTTAGGGGGAGCATTTTTTTTTATCTTTCTTCCTTTTGCTATGACAAAAAGGGGGAGAGATATTGAGGGGAGAAATAATGATTTGAAAACTTCTATTGAAAACCATGCTTATATTGAGGGGAAGCTTTACAAATTCATGCTTTATTTGAGGGGGAGTATTTTATCAAAGAATTTTCAAAGCAAATTTACATTAAGTTTTATCATATCAAAAAGGGAGAGATTGTTAGCTTTAAATTGTCATATGTATTTTGAAATGACAAAAACTTAAGTAAACCTTAATGTTTCTTTCATATTGTAAATTTGCTTTATGACACATGATTTTATCAAACCATTTAAAGTGATAATATCAAACATTAAGAACATGATTTAATGATACATTCTTATTGGTCTTAATACTTTATAAAATGTTTTTCAATATTCTATAAAATTACTTAACGAATTTTTGGACCATGTTTTCATTAGAGAAAGTCAAGGAAAACTCCCACAAAAATGCCAAAATGCTTTGGGTTGAATTAGGATTAAAGGCTATATCATTTCTAACCCAAAAGTGCAAGAAAAGTGCTCTCTAGAAGAAAAGGATCGATCCTCTAAGGGAAGGGATCAATCCTTTCATGGTAGAAACTCTTGGAAGTGTGGAATAAAGCAAAGGATCGATCCCTTAGGTAAAAGGATCGATCCCTTTATGTTAAAAAGCCTCCAACGGCTAGTTTCTGTGAGATATAACGACTAGTTTCTGTTTTGGCTCCAACCAACGTCCACAAACCATCCAAGGGACTATAAATAGAGGCTTAGAAGCTGAAGGAACCAAGAGGAAGAGCTCAGCACATTCAATCTTCATTTTCCTCATATTCAAAGCCTCAACAACTTCTCAAGTGCTATACATTCTTCATTTTCTATCAATCTCATATTCCTTGTATAGAATAGCATAGCACAAATCATTGTATAGGATTTTTCTTGTGCTTAAACATTGTAATTACTTGCCTATCTAGAGACCTTTCCTTGATTACATTATTTGTAAACCAAATCACACCTTGTAAAGGGGAGGTTTCTCTTTAGCCTTAGAAAAAGAGGGAGGTTTCTCTTGAGCCTTGAAAAAGAGGAATTGTAATACAAATTCAAGTTAGTGGATTTGGGAAAAATCCTTCGGAGTGTCTCAAGGTAGAGGACGTAGGCAAGGTTGCCAAACCTCTATAAATCACTTGCGTACATTTCTCTTTCCCTTCTCTCTTTATTTATGTAACGACCCGTTACCACATTTTTCACCTTAATTTTACACAATTTATCCGGTTGGGCTGTCTATGATACTTCACTTGCACTTAATGTTAAACATATTTAATATAATATTGTTAATATAATACACATCCCCTATCTTATTTACAAAAATGTAGTACTGTATACATGTCTAAATACAGAAAATAAATGATCGTACCTTATATAAATCAGTCGGTCTGTCACATTGTCTACTATGTGCAGCCGTAATCCACAAATATTGGATCTCACCATCATCAAAACCTGAAATGTTAAAATTGGGGAGTGAGCAAACCACGGCTCAGTAAGAGAATTATATGTCACACTTGACATTCAGCTATCTATATGCTGAAAATATTTTTCATTTTCTTTAAAATCTTCCTAGCTAGCTCTAGGCACACATGTAGGAAGGATATTACAGTCGGCTAGGGATCCAGATAGAGTAAGGCAGGTATTTTGAAATACCTGGCTTGTTCCGGAACCTAGAAGCAACTGTAGAGAGTACTATTTCCGTTGTTTTCGAAACGATATAATTTTCGTTTTCCACAAAGTAAACCACTTATTTCTTTTCACATCAGTATACTTTAAAACACGTGACAGTTCAGTAATAAAAACAGTGGTTTACTTCTCTTCTCTTCGGTACAGTAAACACGTGACAATACAGTGATTTGTAAATATCCAATCATTGGATAGTTACTTCTTCGATTATTTCTTTCTTAGAAATAATTCTTATGTTATTCTTTTAGAATAAACATTTATTTCTCTTTTCGAATCAGTAACCGTATCGTACAGTTCAGTAAAACAGTATATTCAGTAAAACAATAATTCGATACGGTTCAATCAGTAATAGTAAACAGTAACTACCAATTCAGTAAATAGTATAAGGTAGCTTTCAGTTCAGTAAACAGTAAATGGTAGCTTTCAGTTCAGTAAAACAGTAATCAATGGCTACCATTTTAGTAAACAGTATAGTTCAGTAAACAGTGTCTTGGTACGGTCTTTCATCAGTAAACAGTGAACAGTGGTTCAGTACAGTAAACAGGATTTCGTAAATCCTTTCAGTAAATAGTAAACAGTAAGTGAGACTTGGCATCACCCTACAATTAAATCATGCTATCATCGTCTAATAATGGACCAGTAATCATTATCCCCGAAGGGACACAGTAACAGTATAACAGTGAGATCTATGGCCATGATCTATATGGTGTCCTCGGTTTACACTTGCCAGGTGACATCTGGGACGCTGATGACTGGCAGGTCTATCAGCCACGTGATAGTAACAGTATAAGCGTGATGCATGAAACTCAGGGCCTAAGTCTCAAAATAGTATAAGCCGTACCATAGCCTTTATGGATTTTAAATACAATAAATCGAAATATCCATAAGGCTCATATGTAAATATAATCACCTTTATGAAATTTATAAATTAAATAATGTTTTTTTTTAAATTATTTCATAAAGGTATAAATTATGTTTTCCATACGGTGAAAACAGTTTGCAAAATCATCACTGTAAAAATAGAAGAGCAAAACTGTCTTTTTCCATCGTAAAACACATATGCACGCTTTCCCGTGCTTTTTATCCAAAACATGGTTTTCCGTCGTTTCTTAACCTTTATGGAATTTTCATAATTATTTGTTTCCATAATTAAAACCATAAAGGTTTGATGTAAAATCAAGTGAATATTTAAGAATATTTATAAAAATATTCACTTCAGTCTCTTTTTCATTTTCATCTCGTTTCACGTGAAATATCACCTACCAGGTGAATTTTTGGTGATTTCCTTTTCACCATTCTCGAAAACATGAATATTTTACAATTAAATATCACTATATTCATGTTTTATGAAATTTACTTAATTTCTCGATTTTCGTACCCGTCACGTGAAATCAAATCCTTTATTTTGGTTCTCGGTGATTTTCGGTAACTTTCAGAAATTTTTCGATAATTTTTCGGTAGTATAACGGCTGCCGATTTGGCTAGCCTCCTGCACGGAAAATACAGTTTATATTTCTCAACTGGTATTTCACCACAATTTAAAACCGATAAATCACCACAATTCTCAAAACCAATCATTATAAATTGCATTTATAAATTAAATGCATAATTTAAAACATATGGCCGAATATCCTTACAGGTGGCACATGTCTCCCTTACCTGTTTCGGGTCGGCGACTGCCTCTCGAAGGTCGCGCCCGTGTTCAACTTGCCCGATTCCATCAGCTCGGTTATCGAGGGAATTTTCTGGAAATTAAATTCTAAAATTTAGAATTTTTTCATAATTATTTAAATAAATTATTTATTTAAATAATTTACTATTTTTCGGGATTTCTTATCGATTCCCGTAATTCCAGGGATTTCCCGTAATTTTCGAATTCTCGAGAATTTTCCAAATTCTCGAAATTCCCCTTTTTTTCTTTCTTTTCTTCTTTTTTTTCTCTTTTCTTTTTCTTTTCCCTTTTCTTTTTCTTTTTCCTTTTTCTTTTCTTTTCTTTTCTTTTCTGGCTCAGACCGGTTCTAGACCGGTCCCTTCCCCTCGTCGCCGGTTCACCTCCGGTGGCCGGTTCTCCGGCGGCTCGTGGCTCAACAACTAGCCGGCGTCGAGGCGAATTCGTCAGTGGTCTCAGCTTGGCCTGAATCGGCGGCACGGCGGCGGATCTGCTCGGTTTTGCCTCGGTCACTTCTCCTCCTCCGTCGGCCTTCCTCCGCCGTTCCCAGCCTCTCCGGTGGCCTCCATCCCTTTCCTCTTCTTCCGGCGGTGCTTTGGCTGTGGTGGCGGTGGCCGGTTTGGCCGGCACCGTCCGTTCCTCTTTTCTTTTTCTTCAGTTTTCTCCGCCAGATTTTCTCTCGATTTTTCCTCTTTCTCCGTTTCGGGCTACCGCCGGTCACCTCCCTCTTCTTTCTCCTTCACCGGCGTCGCCCTCCCTTTCCTTCTCTCTCTCTCCTTTCTCCGGCACAGTGGCCGGCGCCACTCGGGAAGACAGAATCGGGAGTCTTCCCGATTCTGTTTCTTCTTCTTCTTTTTTTTTGTATTTATTTTAATTATAATTATATTTATAACTATATTATAAATATAATTATATTATTTTATTATATAGTACTTTGTACTATATACTATATAAATATATATTATATATTAATAATATATATTTACACATAAAAATATATTTTCATGTACTTTAAATTAAATAACATTTATATATATAAATGTAATTAAAAATATATATATTGTACTTATAATATATATACTTATAAACTTTAATGTAAAATAACATTTACATTTTTCATATATATATATGTATATATATTCTTATATATACATAAAATATTATATTTGTATACATATGTACTATATATCATTAAAGTACCTATGTATTTGTATAAAAATATATTTATATAACATATAATTATATAAATATATATCATATTAATTTCTTATTTTCTTATTTAATTTGGATTTCCATTTATCCAAATTAAATTTCATCCTTTCCTTATTTTCCATAATACAAATTTTATTTTCCTTCACACAAATTTCTCGATTCTTTCACTTCCTCAATTCTTGGTATTTCCATAATATTCCGATTCTCACAATTTTATTTATTTATTCCCACTAATTTATTTTCGCCATTATTTATTTTCAATATTTATAATTTCCAATAAATGAAAAATTTACGGTTATCACATCCTCCCCACCTTAAGAAATTCGGTCCTCCGAATTTAACTTAAGTCCAAAGGTGGTACATGCCGTATACTTACGACTTCTAACCTCTAGATCATCCTCCCAGTAATACTACCAGTACAGTTTCAACATTAAGAGTACTTTAGACCACTACATGCTGTCTTCCATCACATATATATATATATATATATCTATACTCCCGTAAGTTCATTTCTCAAATCGAGAGTTATTCATTTCCGCTCCTTTCATATAAGAGTCCATACATAATATTTTTCATATCACAACTGATCTATGCTGTTCATCATCCATTTTTCTCACTTAGTGCCAAGTCGATATAGTTTAAAACTATCAATTACACATGTCAGTCAGTTGTATGTAAGTGTCCCAGTAGCTTTCACATCTCATGCACACGCTCTCTCAATATCATGGAGCGTTTACATCTTACGCTCATATATGTATATATATCAGTATGGAGCGGTGCTATCAGTACACTTGGGATCTCAAGCCTTTTGCTATCTCTCATTAGCATACGGCAACTCAGAGACTCCCATCACATGTAATGCTCACTGGAATTGTACATACACATTCATACCGTTTAACACTTATACTTCAACTAAGGCACTAGAGAATCTAGAATTCTGATAATGGAAAGTGATTCTATTTAGATCATCAGTTTTTAATCACTTCCATATTATTTCTCTTTTGGACTTTTCATTGCTCAGAATATTCATTTTCACTTTTATTTCATTAAGACTGTATCTCACTTGCAGATTTTACTATTGATCATCTCTTACAATCATAAATCATGAGACAATCATATTCTCTTCATGTAGTATGGTCTTTACATCTTTTTTCATAATTTAGATTCCACAATTGAATCCTCAATTTATATATTTAATCACCACATCATCTATATACTTCCACCGTTTCTATCATGTTCCGGTGGTTATATGTATAAACATTTCCCATTTATATACTGGCAGTAAATATATAAATTATCTTACTCCTTTGAGTATCATTAATTTCGCTTATCAAATTTGGCTTGATTTTACATCTAGCCACTGTCGTGTGATAACCAACATTAGATCATTTTCAGTCTTACGTTCGGGAACTGTTTCATATTGATGTTCCCTTCTCATTAAGCAATTTATTTCCTTATTCCACTTTCATTTTCGTTTTCATATTCCCACTTTCATCTTTTCATATTTTTACTCTCATCCTTTTTGTCGGTTTTTCTCAATTGGTATGGTACTATACTGCTAAGATCTTTTAAAATCTTGCATACCATCTTTTCTTTACACTTATCCATTTACCGACTTTAATTTCTTTCTTTAATTACATCACATTAATAGAGCAGCTAGTCTCATCACCCTTTTATAGACTGGCAATAGTATCTAGCTAGACTCATTACTTTCGTATCTCAATCATTATCTCTTATAGACAGATTCACTGTCATCCTGTCATTTCGAGATCATATATCCCTCATTAGGAGACACTGTCTAGCCAAACATCTTAGTTGCCAATCTTAGCACAATTCCACAGTCTTTAAGAGTTTAAGGGTTATACTACAATGTTGCTCATGTTTCATTTGTACTTTAAACTGTATCAGCATTTCATCAATTTACTCATGTATGGGTGCCTCATTCTTTAGGCTTATATACTTCACAAGGCAACTCATTAACCCTGTAACCTCAATAGGAACTCGTAAAATTCACTCTGAGTTCTAATCATCATTTTATGGACATCAGTCTCCAATCTTTTATCAAATGATGCTTTATACTGAGGCTAGTCTTATTAACTCCTCATGCATATCGAATCAGGTCCATGTGTTCAAATAGTATATATATAGTACTATATACAGAGGTATACTTTTGTATAGTTGCTTTATGTGTTCAAATAGTATATATATAGTACTATATCGTACTTTTACTTAGTATTCGAGATGTAAAATTATAAAGTATTGAATGTTAATTACAGTCATGTTTGACTGGTATAAATTATAAATATAATAGATTATGTTTAATGAAATTGAGATAGGAAATAAAATGAATAAAACGGGACTTGTATGATGTTGAGTAACTAAGTAAGCTAAGTAAGTTTAGGCTTAAATTAGTAATCGTGACACTACATACAACCTAACTCATTGAAATGAAAGGAAAAACTTAGTATGTATTTTAATGAAATTCAGACGTGACAGTAACTCCAAGCAAGCATTTATTAACTTTCTAATATTTAAACAATACATACAAATACTTCAAAATTATAAAAAAAATTATATAGAAAAGTTTATCAAGCAAAATACTATTTTCCTTTTCCTTTCCAACTCTACCTTAAGGAAATTGTTACTAATCTCCTTCTTTTCCTTTCTCTTTTCCTTTCTTTTCTTTTATTTTCTTTCTTTTTCCATCTGTTTTTCTTTATTCCCTTTCCTTTCTTTCTTCTCTTTTCCCCTTCTTGGCTAGCTGCACCTTCCTCTTTTCATTCTCTTTTCCATTTCTTTCTACTCTTCCCTCTCTTCCTCACATAACCGGCTACTAACCCTTTATAATGACCTCTAAAGCTAAGTTTTCACTCTAACCTTTTCTGTTACTTATCAAGTTTGTTATCGTATAGAGTAGCTTTCACTATACAAGTAGCTTACTACTCATTTTAAAAGTTTAAGAATAATTGTCTAAGGTTCTAAATAAACTACCTCGTCATGTGTGCATTTCACCTAAAGCGAATTACAGTTTCAACATACCTATTTTCCATCTTTAATCAATAATAGAGAATTATATCAAATCAGTATATCAATATCAATCCTTTTATCATCTCAAAATAATCACATGGCACTTTGTATATAATCCCTACATGATTGCATCACAAGGAAAAATATAGGTTACATTTACAATGTAGTTCCTATTACTTACATCCCATCCATTTACATTGTGTGTACAAAAGAATTTTGTTTGGAATATAAACAATAGCACAAAAGAGGTTATACCTCGACCAATATAATCAGAAGGCTCCAGAACTCATAAAATACTCATACAGAGTCCACACCTTAGTCCAAGTCTATCGGAAGTAATCTTTAAGGAGTAAGTAAAGGTGGATTAGCTAACGCCTAGTAAGAAATATACACAAATGATGCTAGGCTTGTATCATATTAATGCATGTATATGCATGCCAAATCGAGTTTGAGTAGTATAAATCATGTCTTATGCATTCATAATGAGTATTCCTAGTGATCCATAACTTTTAGCTTCTCATGTTAGGGCGTTAAGGGGTATTAGTCGGAAGGATGCATTAAAGCTCTTTGTTTCCCGAACCCTAACACCTATCTATTGTGGTCCGCATGCAAGTAACCAAATGCATGTGCCATGCATAAAAACAAATGCTCCAAAACTTGTGTTAGGAATGCAATTATCGAATAACACTTTGAACTCCAATATAAACACAATTTACAAAGCATAAAACAATTATAAAATAATTATTCAAAACTCAAGTTTAGTGTTCTCAAAGTAAATATCAAATCTGAGATCCCATACAAAAATGTCCAAATTGAAGCATTAATCAATAGACAAGTTATGAGTCCCCAGTAACCAATGTCACCAATAAACCCATGCTAGCTAGTTATGGTTAAACTCTAATTAAGAGGGCATACTATCTATGATCATAAACCTTCTTGATGCCACTAATTAGTTGGCCACTGGAGTAAATGTCTCAACTAGTTATCGAACAGTAAAATTGTCATCAAACAATAATCGAATGTGTACATATATAGGATCCAAAGTCACAAAGGCTAACTCCAAGCATAAACATATACACGACTAAATACTATACTAGCATACAAAATTAGAATACCATAATTCTCAAACAAAATCCTTTATCAAGATAGCCTTTGCGAAATTAAATTATCAAAACATTATGTTTCCCGACATACATGATCAAAATCCAATAACAAAAAAGGCAAGCGTAAGCAAATCCTATCAAACCGTATCAACTTATCAAATATCATGGCTATCAAAATATGATGAATTACAATTTACCAAAAGGATTTTGATGCATTATTTGTAAAACAATGTTATTATATTAAAACACCTAGATCTCAGTCAAAGTACCTTTCATGCTATGCATGATTAAACAAAATGCATTATAAATACTTAGGCTAACAGTACAAGGTGTGCCTAGTGTGATCTCAAACCTCAATCCTACGTCAAAGTGGTGTAAATAAAATCTATCACCATCATCACATCCACATAGGCTACTTAGTTTCACAATCATCCATAATATATACAATTATACCATATGCACCACATAGGCTATTATGCCCTTACACACATATAGATATATACACATATAATTATCATCAATGTACCTCAAAACAATATTATTTTCCTCATGAAACCATCATAGTCGAACTCCATCCCTTTTCATACCATCTTTCAATTTCTCATACTAAGTCTATACTCACCTAATACCTCATATACATCAATCATCTCATCATATATCCATCAATGAGGCATCATAACCAATCCATTATCATCACAGACACAAATCCATCATTTAATCTATCCATAATTATTCATATTCACATAATCCATTATATGGTATCAAGTATAATCCTAATGTTTATAATCTAATATCATGATACAAATCAACACTTATATAACACACACACACACACACACACACATATATATTTACATTATTAACTAAAAAATGTGAACAGACATCAACTTTGTAACGACCCGTTACCACATTTTTCACCTTATTTTACACAATTTATCCGGTTGTGCTGTCTGTGATACGTCACTTGACACTTGATGTTAAACAATTTAATAAAATATTGTTAACATTGTACACATCCCCTATCTTATTTACAAATATGTAGTACTGTAGACATGTCTAAATACAGAAAAATAAATAATCGTACCTCATATATCTTAGTCGATCTGTCACATTGTCCATTATATGCAGCCGTAATCCACAAATATTGGATCTCACCATCATCCAAACCTAAAATGTTAAAATTGGGGAGTGAGCAAACCACGGCTCAGTAAGAGAGTTATATGTCACACTTGATATTCAGCTACCTATATGCTAAAAATATTTTTTTTTTGTTTTCTTCAAAATCTTCCTAGCTAGCTCTAGGCACACATGTAGGAAGGATACTACAGTCGGCTAGGGATCCAGATAGAGTAAGGCAGGTACTTTAAAGTACCTGATTTGTTCCAGAACCTAGAAGCAACTATAGAGAGTACTAATTCCGTTATTTTCAAAACGATAAACTTTTCGTTTTTCCATAGAGTAAACCACTTATTTCCTTTCACATTCAGTATACTTTAAAACACGTGACAATTCAACAGTAAAACAGTGGTTTACTTCTCTCCTCTTCAGTACTGTCACAGCCCGTGACCCTATTTTTAACCTTTTTCTATACATCTTATTTGGTTGGGCTGTCTGCGATACTTTACTTTTCTTTTACGTATACACAATTTCATATTAAATTATAATATGAATTACATCCCCGATTTTTACTTCATAAGAAAGTAGTACTGTCGATAAGTCTAAATACATAAAATAAATGGTCATACCTTATTAATTAAATCAAGCTATCGCATCGTCCCCAAATGCGCAGCCGAAATCATTTAAGTGTCAGACTCTTAGTCTTCGAAAACCTAAAATGTTAAAATTAAGGGGTGAGCAAACCACGGCTCAGTAAAGGAATTATATGTATACTTGATATTCAGCTATCTATATGCTGAAAAACTTTTTCATTTTTCCTATGGGCTCTAGGCTCGCATGTAGGAAGGATACTACAGTCGGCTGGGGATCCGAATGGAGTAAGGTAGGTATTTTGAAATACCTATCTTGTACCGGAACCTAGAAGCAACTGTAGAGAGTAATAAATTTCTTTTCGCTTGAAATTTAAATCCTTTTCCTTTTTATTCCATATCATTTTCATATTCCTTTCAAAATAATGCTTTTATGAAATAAAGCATTTAAATAAAGTAACTAATATTCATATATTCTTTGAAAAGAATATTAGTTAAATCATCATTATTCTCATTTAAACTCATTTCATATTTTACTGTACAATCATAATTAGTACAGTACTTTAAATAGCAAAATAAGCTATGAATTCCTTTTCATATAACATATAAATCATTTAAATCTAATATTCAATTTAAAGTTTAAAATAAGAATATTAGATTTATTTTCCTCTTTCCTTTTTAAAACAAATCACATATTCATATCACATATAGTCTAATATTCAATTTAAAATCATAGTAAGAATATTAGACTTATAAACTCTTTTCCTTTTGAAAACATATTACATGTTCATATCACAAGTCATATGAAAATCATCTCGTAGTACTAAAATCAGTACTGAAATAAGCATTTTGTAAAATGTTGTAAATCTCTTTCATTTAACTTGTCACATACCATGTAAAATATTTACATTTCACATATCATGTAAAACATTTACATTTCAAATATCACATATCATATAAAACATTTTCATATATGGAGACTGAGGCACGCCCAGCCCGTCCACTGGGTCGTTACTCGTATCATGCTATAGACCCCGAAGGGTATAAAATCATCATGTCAGATCTATGGCCATAGTCTATAATTGTCCTCGGCGGATCACTGATCAGGTGTCGGCCAGGACTACATATCACATATCATATATTACATATCACATGTCACATATCACATATCAGCATGATAGGATGCCAACTAGTCTCAAAACTGTATTTTTCATCATCAATAAACCTTTATGGAATTTATAAAAATATATAATTTCTTAATTTTGAAACCATAAAGGTTAGAAAAACATTTAGTGAATATTTATAAAAATATTTATATAAAATATTCACTTTATTTCTTTTCATTTTTCATCTCGTATTTCGTGAAATTTACATATCAAGAGAAATTTCGGTGATTTCATTATCACCATCCTCGAAGAGAATTTTCAGTGATTTCATTATCGCCATTCTCGAAAACATGAATATTTTAAAATCACTTCTTTTTATTCATGTTTTTGAGGAAAATATTCATTTTCTCGATTTTCATGGTTGAAAATCGTTTCTCGTGAAATAAAATCATTTATTATGATTTTATGAAATTTTCTAGAATCTTTTCGATAATTTTGAAAATTTTTCCGCAATATAACAGCTGCCGATTGGCTAGCCTCCTGCACGAATAATACAGTTTAAAATCTCAACCAGTAATTCACCACAATTTTCCAACCAATCATTCATTGCAATAATTTCATGAAATATATTTATAAAATATTTCATAATTAAAATCATGCAGACTGAATATCCTTACAGTGCTGCACATGCATCCTTTACCTTTTTTCGGGTCGGCAACTTCCTCTTACCGGTCGCTCCGTACTCCATCTTTTCCGATTCCTCATCTCGGTCGCCGAGAATAATTTTTGGAAATTAAAATTCTAAATTTTAGAATTTTCATAATTAATTTATTAAATTTTTACTCGAAATCATTTTCCAGAATTCTTATCGAATTTTCTTAATTTTCGAGTTTTCGAATTCTCGGGATCTCCCGTAATTTCTGAAATTCCCAAATCCCAAAAATTTCTCTTTTTCTCTTTTCTTTTCTTTCTTCTCTTTCTTTTTCTCTTCTTTTCTTTCTTTTCTTTTCTTTTCTTTTTCTTTTTCCTTTTTCTTTTCTCTTTTTCCTCTTTTCCTTTTCCTGGTCGGACCGGTTCAGACCGGTCAGATCCCCTCATCGCAGGTTCCTCACGGGCAGCCGGTTCTCGGACGGTTCGACGGCTCCACAACTGGCCGACTGCACAGCGAGTCTGCTAGTGGTCTCCATTAGGCCTGGATCGGCGGCACGGCTGCAGATCGAGTCGATTTACCCTTGGTTTCTTCCGCTTCTTCGCCGGCCCTCCTCCGCCATTCACCGCGCCTCCGGTGGCCTCCCACCTCTTACTCTTCCTCCGGCGAAGCTTTAGTGGCAATGGCGGTGGCCAATTCCGCCGGCACCGCCAGATCCTCTTTCTCTTTTCCTCTCGGCTTCCGTCGGAATTTCCTTCTGTCTCCGATTTTGTTTCCTTCCTTTTCCGTCGCTGTCGTCTCCTCCTCTCCTTGGCTCGTCGACCGACGATGGCCACCCTTCTCTCTCTTTCTCCTCCGGTGCCGCCGACGGGGTCGGCTTCTCCACTGCTTTCGACAGAAACAGGATCCCATTTTCCCGTTTCTGTTTCCTTTTTTTTGTATTATATTATATATATAAATGATTCTTTCAAATAATTATACACATATATAACTACAATATTCATATAATTATAATTGTAAAATTATATCTATAATTATTATATTAGATATATATGTATATATATCTACACTTTAACTTTAAAATAATATATATATTTCATATATATGTATATACATATGTAATTATATAAAACATATATATTTAAAAATATATTTATATAATAAAATTATATAAATATATAATTACTCACATTTGTATTTCTTATAATTTGGATTTCTTCATATCCAAATTATATTTCTCCTTTTCATTTTTTTTTGGATTTCCATTTATCCAAATTGAATTCTCAATTTATCCAAATTACTTTTCTCTACTTCTTCACTTCATCAATTTCGGGAATTTCAACGTTATTCCCTATTTCGTAATTAAATTTATTTATTTACTTAACTTCTCTATTTGTTTTAATATTAATTTTACAAATATTGAATATTAATTTTAGAAAATTAGCGGTTATCACATTCTCCCCACCTTAAGAAATTCGGTCCTCCGAATTTAACTTAAATTAAAAGGTTGTAGCATTTTGTATACTCCTTATTTCTGACCTTTCAATCATCTTTTAACTAATACTGCCAGCATACCTTCAACATCAAAATCACCTTTTATACCACTATATATCGTTTCTCATCATATATTTATACTCCCTTAAATTTCTTATCAATTGAGAGTTATCCAAATTGGGAGTTATCCATTTCCACTCCTTTTTATATCACATATGATTCATACTGTTCATCATCCGTTTTCTCTCATTTAGTGCCAAGTTGATATATTTCGATAATCATCGTTTATACACTGCATCCAGTAGTATGTGATTGTCCCAGTAGCTTTCACATCTCGTGCATATGCTCTTTCAACATATCATCGAGCGTTTCCATTCTACGCTCAGATATGTACATCAGTACTTAGCAATGCTGTCAATAAATTTGGAATCTCAGAGCCTTTTGTTATTTCCCATAAACATATAGCTACTCAGAGATTCCCATCACATATAGGGCTCACTGGAACTTCACATACATTTTCATTATTTTATAATCATATTTCGACTATGGCACTAAAGAATCTAAGAGTTTGATAATGGGAAAGTGATTTCATTTAGACAATCAGTTTTTAATCACTTCCATATTATCATATCTCTTTTAAACTCTTTATTATCCCCCATACTCTTTACATTTTTATTTCGTCAAATGTTGCAGTTCATTTGCAAACTTTACCATTTACCATCTCTTACCATAATTGAATCCAGAGACAATCATTTTCTCTCCATATCCTTTTTCCATGTAATCTCATCATTACATCTCTTATTCTTATGGTATATTCTATATCACTTAAATTTTAGAATATACCTGAGCTTATACTCTTCATAATTTAAATTTCATAGGTAACAAATCAATCATCATTTTCGTCACCACATTATCCATGTAATTCCACCATTTCCAAGGTGGTTGTATATATATATTTATTATTTTTCCATTTACATGACTGGCAGTAAATCATATAATTCATTTACTCCTTTGAGTATCATTAAATTTCATTTATCAAAATTGGCTCGATCTTCCATCTAGCCATAATCATGTGATAACCACAAGGAAATCATTTTCAATCCTAAAATTGGGAACCGCTCCATATTCGTGTTCCCTCATCATCCTGTACTTATCTTTTTATTACATATTCATCTTTTCCTTCATCATCATTTCGGTCACTTTTCCTCAGTGGTAAAGTATTCCACTATTACCTCTTTTAACATTTTGAATACTTTCTTTACTTTACACTTATTCGTCCACCGACATTAACTTCTTTACTTATTAGTCACATTTGTAGAGTATCTAACCCAATAACCCTTCTATAGACTGGCAATAGTATTTAGCTAGACCCAGTACCTTCTGTATCTCGATCACTATCTCTTCATCATAGACAGATCCGCATTGCTCTGTCATTCGAGATCATATATCTTAGAAAGAGATACTGTCTAGCCCATCTTCTATTTGCAAATCTTAACATATAGGTTACAGTCTTTTAGAGTCTGTAGGGTTATACCACTATGCTGCTCATTTTCCATTTGTGCCTTAGACTGTATTGATGTCTCATTACTTTATCCATATCTGGATGCCTCATTCATTAGGCTCATATATCTCACAAGGTATTTCATTAACCTTGTAAACCTTAATAGGAACTCGTGATAATTTTATCGAGTTCAAATCATTATCATCTTATAACCATCAGTCTCCAACTTTTCATCTGACGATGCCTTGTACAGAGATTGGTTCTTATAAACCCTTTATACTTCTCTGATTAAATCAAATAAGGCATTAATTTCCACACAGATGAATATTTGTTTTTAGTAAGAACTCTATTGCATAATAGGAATTTAATATCCAATTATACTTCATCATCTCATTAACATCATCCGTATTTCCATCAATTTCATCTATACATGTGAATTTCATTATCCACATATTTTCCCGAGTTTCTTAAGCTTTTCAGATTCCTTTATATTCTCCAATATAAGTTTAGAATAGATTTCATATTAACAATCGAGTCAATGTTAGCTCGATTTCTCCAATCTATATAACTCTGAAATTTATCAAGAATCACATCCGATACTTTCTTTAACCATACATCTCTTACTGTGTCAGACATTTCATCCCTATGTCTTATCATTTCACCGTACATCCTCAAGGCAAAGACATTTAATACTCAAATCATTTTAACATCTACTCTGCCTTGATTCACTTGTTTACTTATACTACACAACATAACAATCCTCTTAATTTGCAATGCTGTATTAAGTATAACCGTTTAATTAACAACATTGATAGCTAACCTATTTATCACTATATTTTACTTTAGAGATCATTCTCATTTAATAATCTCAAGTTAGCTATCATCTTCCTCACCTCTTATCATCACTTTACTGCCTTTATACATATCTCCAATTTCATATACTTCATACCGTACATTATTCTGTAAGACATATTTCAAAATATTTTGATTCTATAATTATCTGCTTGATACCTCAAAAACTGTATGATTGTATAGAACCGGGATTAATTGTACTGCTATGGGTTTCGTCCTTTATACTGATCACTTTCTTATTCATCAACAGTAATCAATTTTCTTTTCATCATATCCAACGATCCCATAATAATATCCCATCAATACACTTTTAACTCTGACCCTTAAAAATCAATAATAGAGTCACTCATCCTGCGACTTCCCTATAAACATTTCGGGTCACATCAGCACTTTAAGTGTAGGGAAATTTATAATCGGGATCGTTATACTCATATTACATTCCTTTATGCCATCAATAACTCCATTTCTATCAATGGAATTTAAGATCAACATGGTTTTATCACTATTCAAAACATAATCCCACATAGGGGCATTTTCATCATTTCAACATTTATTTCTTTATCCTCATATACATTTAAACCATTGATCTTATTATCTATGTGCTGATAGTATCCTTTTTCATACTAATATCAGCTATTTAATATCTTGTTTGATATCGACAGAGAAGTCCACTAGGATCCATAATTGGATTATTTTGCTTGAAATGTAGCTTTACATCATGAATTACTCTGTCAATTCAGTCAATTCAAACTTCCGTTGGTCTATTATGACTCCAAAAAAATTTTAGAGGTAGGGGTATTTTGGTTATTTTTGGCCAAAAATTTTCTCACTCCTCCAAATACATTAAATCGATGATCTTAAGGTCTATTTAATGATGATATTTCATTCCTTTCCTTTATATCATCACTTTCAGGTCTCAGTTCGATCTAGACAGAAAAGTACTGGTGGGGCCCTCATATAGTCCATTGTTGTTCCTTACTGAACCGACCTTCATTTAGATTATAAGATCACCATTTCAAGTAACATTCCTGAGCCGTTTTCCCGCTTTGACATCCTTAGCTCATAATTCTCAGCCCCTTCTAAACACTTAACTCAATTTACAATCATTTATTTCCTTTATGTATTTAGACTACACAGTACTACAAGGAATGTTAACCTTTTTTGACACATTTTCTTTCCAAAAGTATCGACAGACATCAGGCCAACCTTACTCTGATACTATTAAATCTGTCACAGCTCGTGACCCTATTTTTAACCTTTTTCTATACATCTTATTTGGTTGGACTGTCTGCGATACTTTACTTTTCTTTTACGTATACACAATTTCATATTAAATTATAATATGAATTACATCCCCGATTTTTACTTCATAAGAAAGTAGTACTGTCGATAAGTCTAAATACAGAAAATAAATGATCATACCTTATTAATTAAATCAAGCTGTCGCATTGTTCCTAAATGCACAGCCGAAATCCTTTAAGTGTCAGACTATTAGTCTTCGAAAACCTAAAATGTTAAAATTAAGGGGTGAGCAAACCACGGCTCAGTAAGGGAATTATATGCATACTTGATATTCAGCTATCTATATGCTGAAAAACTTTTTCATTTTTCCTATGGGCTTTAGGCTCGCATGTAGGAAGGATACTACAGTCGGCTAGGGATCTGGATGGAGTAAGGTAGGTATTTTCAAATACCTATCTTGTCCCGGATAGGGCTGAGAAAAAAAATCGATAAAACTGAAAAACCGACTTGAACCGGGGGATTCAGATCGGATCGGTTCGGATAATAAACAAATTCGGTTCGGATTCGTATCATGATGTCATTGAACTGAATAAAATTGGTTCGGATTGGATTCGGATACGGATAATATAAGAATACTTTGTTATTTGGTATTTTGTAATTTTTACTATTTAAATTAAAAGCTCAAGTTTTATATTAAATTAAAAATCCTAAGGAAAATTGGAAATAAAGACCAAAAGTGCTTAAAATGCTTTAAAAAATTGAAATAAAATTTAAAATTACATTAAAAAAAACCGAATGATCGATCCGATCCGATCCGTATAAATTCGGATCGGATCAGATATTTTTTTTTAATTCGGATCGGATACGGATCAGAAAACAAAAAAACCGCTTAATTCGGATCGGATCGGGTTTTTGCAAAGAACCGATCCGACCCGTTATTAGCCCTAGTCCCGGAACCTAGAAGCAACTGTAGAAAGTAATAAATTTCTTTTCGTTTGAAATTTAAATCCTTTTCCTTTTTATTCCATATCATTTTCATATTCCTTTCAAAATAATGCTTTTATGAAATAAATCATTTAAATAAAGTAACTAATATTCATATATTCTTTGAAAAGAATATTAGTTAAATCATCATCATTCTCATTTAAACTCATTTCATATTTTACTGTACAATCATAATTAGTACAGTACTTTAAATAGCAAAATAAGCTATGAATTCCTTTTCATATAACATATAAATCATTTAAATCTAATATTCAATTTAAAGTTTAAAATAAGAATATTAGATTTATTTTCCTCCTCTTTCCTTTTTAAAACAAATCACATATTCATATCACATATAGTCTAATATTCAATTTAAAATCATAGTAAGAATATTAGACTTATAAACTCTTTTTCCTTTTGAAAACATATTACATGTTCATATCACAAGTCATATGAAAATCATCTCGTAGTACTAAAATCAGTACTGAAATAAGCATTTTGTAAAATGCTGTAAATCTCTTTCATTTAACTTGTCACATACCATGTAAAACATTTACATTTCACATACCATGTAAAACATTTACATTTCACATATCATGTAAAACATTTACATTTCACATATCACATATCATATAAAACATTTTCATATATGGAGACTGAGGCACGCCCAGCCCGTCCACTGGGTCGTTACTCGTATCATGCTATAGACCTCAAAGGGTATAAAATCATCATGTCGATCTATGGCCATAGTCTATAATTGTCCTCGGCGGATCACTGATCAGGTGTCGGTCGGGACTACATATCACATATCACATATTACATATCACATGTCACATATCACATATCAGTATGATAGGATGCCAACTAGTCTCAAAACTGTATTTTTCATCATCAGTAAACCTTTATGGAATTTATAAAAATATATAATTTCTTAATTTTGAAACCATAAAGGTTAGAAAAACATTTAGTGAATATTTATAAAAATATTTATATAAAATATTCACTTTATTTCTTTTCATTTTTCATCTCGTATTTCGTGAAATTTACATATCAAGAGAAATTTCGATGATTTCATTATCACCATCCTCGAAGAGAATTTTCGATGATTTCATTATCACCATTCTCAAAAACATGAATATTTTAAAATCACTTCTTTTTATTCATGTTTTTGTGGAAAATATTCATTTTCTCGATTTTCGTGGTTGAAAATCGTTTCTCGTGAAATAAAATCATTTATTATGATTTTATGAAATTTTCTAGAATTTTTTCGATAATTTGAAAATTTTTCGACAATATAACAGCTGCCGATTGGCTAGCCTCCTGCACGAAAAATACAAATTAAAATCTCAATCGGTAATTCACCACAATTTTCCAACCAATCATTCATCGCAATAATTTCATGAAATATATTTATAAAATATTTCATAATTAAAATCATGCAGACTGAATATCCTTACAATGCTGCACATGCATCCCTTACCTGTTTTCAGGTTGGCGACTTCCTCTTACCAGTCGCTCCCGTACTCCATCTCTTCCGATTCCTCATCTCGATCGTCGAGAATAATTTCTGGAAATGAAAATTCTAAATTTTAGAATTTTCATAATTACTTTATTAAATTTTTGCTTGAAATCATTTTCCAGAATTCTTACCGAATTTCTGTAATTTACGAGTTTCTGAATTCTCGGAATCTCCCGTAATTTTTGAAATTCTCGAATCACAAAAATTTCTCTTTTTCTCTTTTCTTTTCTTTTCTTTTCTTTCTTCTCTTTCTTTTTCTCTTCTTTTCTTTCTTTTCTTTTCTTTTTCTTTTTTTTTTCCTTTTCCTTTTCTCTTTTTCCTCTTTTCCTTTTCCTGGCCGAACCGATTCAGACCGGTCAGATCCCCTCATCACCAGTTCCTCACCGACGGTCGGTTCTCCGGCAATTCGGAGGCTCCATAGTTGGCCGACTGCACGGTGAGTCTGCTGGTGGTCTCTGTTAGGCCTGGATCGATGGCACGATGGCAGATCGAGTGGATTTACCTTTGGTTTCTTTTGCTTCCTCGCCGGCCCTCCTCTGCCATTCACCGCGCTTCCATGGCCTCCCACCTCTTCCTCTTCCTCCGGCGAAGCTTCGGTGGCAATGGCGGTGGCCAATTCTGCCAGCACCACCAGATCCTCATTCTCTTTTCCTCTCGGCTTCCGCCGAAATTTCCTTCTGTCTCCGATTTTGTTTCCTTCCTTTTCCGTTGCCGTCGTCTCTTCCTCTCCTTGGCTCGCCAGCCGATGATGGCCTCCCTTCTCTCTCTTTCTCCTCCGGCACCGCCGATAGGGTCGGCTTCTCCACTGTTTTCGACAGAAACGGGATCCCATTTTCCCGTTTCTGTTTCCTTTTTTTTGTATTATATTATATATATAAATGATTCTTTTATATAATTATACACATATATAACTACAATATTCATATAATTATAATTGTAAAATTATATCGATAATTATTATATTACATATATATATATATCTATACTTTAACTTTAAAATAATATATATTTCATATATATATATATATGTATATACATATGTAATTATATAAAACATATATATATTTAAAAATATATTTATATAATAAAATTATATAAATATATAATTACTCACATTTGTATTTCTTATAATTTGGATTTCTTCATATCCAAATTATATTTCTCCTTTTCTTTTCTTTTTTTTGAATTTCCATTTATTTAAATTAAATTCCTCAATTTATCCAAATTACTTTTCTCCACTTCTTCACTTCATCAATTTTGGGAATTTCAACGATATTCCCTATTTCGTAATTAAATTTATTTATTTACTTAACTTCTCTATTTGTTTTAATATTAAATTTATAAATATTTAATATTAATTTTAGAAAATTAGCGGTTATCACAAGTATAATAAAACACGTGACAGTACAGTGATTTGTAAATATCCAATCATTGGATAGTTACTTCTTCGATTATTTCTTTCTTAGAAATAATTCTTATGTTATTCTTTTGGAATAAACATTTATTTCTCTTTTCAAATTAGTAACCGTATCGTACAGTTCAGTAAAACAGCATATTCAGTATTTAGTAAAACAGTATCTCGATACGGTTCAGTAAGTAACAATAAACAGTAGCTACCAATTCAGTAAATAGTATACGGTAGCTTTCAGTTCAGTAAACAGCAAATGGTAGCTTTTAGTTCAGTAAAACAGTAATCAATGGCTACCATTTCAATATACAATACCGTTCAGTAAACAGTGTTTTGGTACGGTTTTTCATCACTAAACAGTAATCAATATAATAATTCAGTACAGTAAATAGGATTCCGTGGATCCTTTCAGTAAATAGTAATCAGTATGTGAGACTAGGCATCACCCTACAATTAAATCATGCTATCTCGTCCACTAGGGACACAGTAACATTAATGAGATCTATGGCCATGATCTATAATATGTCCTCGGTGTACGCTTGCTAGGCGACAATCCGGGACGCTGATGACTAGTTGGTCAATCAGCCACGTGACAGTAACAGTATGGTATGATGCATGAAGCTCGGGGCCTAAGTCTCAAAACAGTATAAAAACCGAACCTTAGCCTTTATGGATTTTAAACACCGTAAATCAAATATCCATAAAGCTCACATGTAAATATAATCACCTTTATGAAATTTATAAAATAAATAACATTTTTCAAATTATTTCATAAAGGTATATATCATGTTTTCCATACGATGAAGACAGTTTGCAAAATCATCACTGACAGTATAGAAGGGCAAAACTATCTTTTTCCACTGTAAAACACATATGCACGCTTTTTCGTGCATTCAATCGAAAACATGATTTTATAATTATCAGAATTTCAAACAAATCATTTTTATAATTTATGGAAATAAATTATTTATTTTCTAACTTTAAATTTCCATCACCATATTTTCTTCTAAAAACACGTGTAGAGACCTCTAGTCTCGAAATCATAGTTTTTCTTCATTTCTTAACCTTTATGGAATTTTCATAATTAATTATTTCTATAATTAAAACCGTAAAGGTTTTATATGAAATCAAGTGAATATTTAAGAATATTTATAAAAATATTCACTTCAGTCTCTTTTTCATTTTTATCTCATTTCACGTGAAATATCACCTACCGGGTGAATTCTCAGTGATTTCCTTTTCACCATTCTCGAAAACATGAATATTTTAAAATTAAATATCACTATATTCATGTTTTATGAAATCTACTTAATTTCTCGATTTTCATACCCGAAAATCAATTCACGTGAAATCAAATCTTTTATTTTGGCTTTTAGTGATTTTCGGTAAATTTCAGTAATTTTTCGATAATTTTTTCGGCAGTATAATGGCTACCGATTTGGCTAGCCTCCTGTAAGGAAAATACAGTTTATATTTCTCAACTGGTATTTCACCACAATTTGAAACCGATAAATTACCACAATTTTCAAAACTAATCATTATAAATTGCATTTATAAATTAAATGCATAATTTAAAACATGTGGCCCAATATCCTTACAGGCGGCACATGTCTCCCTTACCTGTTTTCGGGTCGGCGACTGCCTCTCGAAGGTCGCACCCATGTTCACCTCGCCCGATTCCATCGGCTCGGTTATCGAGGGAATTTTCTAGAAATTAAATTCTACATTTTAGAATTTTTCCATAATTATTTAAATAACTAAATTATTTAAATAATTTAACACTTTCCAGGATTTCTTACCGATTCCCATAATTCTCAGAATTTTCCGTAATTTCTGAATTCTCGATAATTTTTCAAATTCCTAGAATTCCTTTTCTCTTTCTCTTTCTTCTTTTTCTTCCTTCTTTCATTTTCTATTTTCTTTTCTTTTCTTTTTCTTTTTCCTTTTTCTTTTTCTTTTTTTTCTTTTTCCTTTTCTTTCTTTTCCAGCCAGACCGGTCACCCCCCTCACCACCGGTTCTTCTCCGGTGGCCGGTTCTCTGGTGGTTTGGTGGCTCAGCAGCTGGCCGGCGTTGAGACGAACTTGTCGGTGGCCTCAGCTCGGCTTGGATCGACGGCACGGCGGTGGATCTACTCGGTTTTGCCTCGGTTTCTTCTTCTCCTCCTCCGTCGGCCTTCTTTCGCCTTTCCCCACCTCTCCGGTAGCCTCCCACGTCTTCCTCTTCCTCCGGCGAAGCTTTGGTTGCAGTGGCGACAATCGATTCTGCCGCACCGCCAAATCCTCTTTCTCTTTTCCTCTCGGCTTTCGTCGGAATTTCCTTCTGTTTTCGATTCTGTTTCCGTCATCTTCTGTCGCCGGTTTTCTCCTCCTTTCCTTGGCTGTCCGACGGACGTTCTCTCTCCCTTCTCCTCTCTTCCTTTCTCCGGCGACAGTGGCCGGTGCCATTCGGGGAGGCAGAATCGGGATCCTTCCCGATTCCTCCCTTTTGTTTTTCTTTATTTATTTTATTTTCTAATTTAATTATATACACATATATATTATATATACATAATACATATAATATTATTATTATATATATTATGGTACTATATATATATTTTATATATATATATATATAAAGATATGTATTTTGTGTATAAAAATGTATCTCTAGTATAAATATATACGTATATATTTATATACTTTAGAATAAATAACATTTATATATACAATTATATAAATGTTATAATACAATATATATACATATAAACTTTAATATAAAATCACATTTACCTTTCTTCTATATGTGTATATATAATTATATATATACACATAAGATATTATGTTTATATACATATGTATTATTTAATTTTATGAAATAGTATATATTTCCATATATATACCAACGTATATGAAAATATATTATATAGTATTTTAAATACATATGTATTTGTATAAAATACATTTATATAATTTGTAATTATATAAACATATTTTATTTTCATTTCTCAATTTCCTTATTTAATTTAAATTTTAATTTATCCAAATTAAATTTCCTCTTTTATTATTTTCCATAATTCTCATCTTATTTTTCCAATTTAATTTTTCCTTTACTCGAATTTCCACCATCCGTTCCTTTCTCAATTCTCGGGATTTTCACTAGTATCCCGTTCTCATAATTTTATTTATTTATTTATTTCCAATATTTATAATTTCTAATTAAATGAAAAATTTATGGTTATCACATCCTCGCCACCTTAAGAAAGTCGGTCCTCCAAATTTAACGTAAGTCCAATGGTGGTACATTTCGTATACTTCCAACTTCTGACCTCTAGGTTATCCTCTAAGAAATACTGCCAGTACACTTTCAACATCAAGAGTACTTTAGACCACTACATGCTGTCTTTTATCATATATGTCTATACTGCCGTAAGTTCATTCATCAAATTGGGGGTTGTTCATTTATACTCTTTTCATATAAGAGTCCATGCACACTATTTTTCATGTCACAGCTGCTCTATGCTGTTCATCATCCATTTTTCTCACTTAGTGCCAAGTCGATATAGTTTGGTACTATCATGTACTCATGTCAATTAGTTGTATGTAATTGTCCCAGTAGTTTATACATCTCATGCACACGCTCTCTCAATATCATGGAGCATTTACATCTCATGCTCATATATATATATATATATATACACATCAGTATGGAGCGGTGCTATCAATACACTTGGGATCTCAAAGCCTTTTGCTATTCTCTCATTAGCATATGGCAACTCAGAGACTCCCATCACATATAAGGCTCACTAGAACTGTACATACACATTCACACCGTTTAACACTTATACTTCGACTAAGGCACTAGAGAATCTAAGAGTCTGATAATGGAAAGTGATTCTATTCAGATCATCCATCTTTAATCACTCCCATATCATCATTTCTCTATTGTACTCTTTATTGTCCATAATATTCATTTTTCATTTATATACCGGCAGTAAAATAACACGTGTCATTCTTTTTACTCTTTTGAGTATCATTACTTTCACTTATCAAATTTGGCTTGATTTTACATCTAGCCACTGTCGTGTGATAACCAACATTAGATCATTTTTAGTCTTACCTTCGGGAACTGTTTCATATTGATGTTCCCTTCTTATCATCCAGTTTATTTCCTTATTCCACTTTCATTTTCGTTTTCATATTTCCACTTTTATCTTTTCATGTTTTTACTCTCATCCTTTTAGTCGGTTTTCTCAATTGGTATGGTACTATACTGCTAAGATCTTTTAAAATCTTGCATACCATCTTTTCTTTACACTTATCCATTTACCGACTTAAATTTCTTTCTTTAATTACATCACATTAGTAGAGCAGCTAGTCTCATCACTCTTTTATAGACTGGCAGTAGTATCTAGCTAGACTCATTAATCTCGTATCTCAATCATTATCTCTATATCATAGACAGGTTCACTGTCATCTTGTCGTCTCGAGATTATATACTCAGGAGGAGATACTATCTAACCAAATCTCTTAGTTACCAATCTTAACATAATTCCACAGTCTTTAAGAGTTTAAGGGTTATACCACAATGCTGCTCATTTTCCATTTATACTTTAGACTCTATCAGTATTTCATCAATTTACTCATATATGGATGCCTCATTCTTTAGAATTATATACCTCACAAAGCAAATCATTAACCTCGTAACCTCAATAGGAATTCGTAAAATTCACTCCAAGTTCTAATCATCATCTTACGGACATTAGTCTCCAATCTTTTATCTAAGGACGCTTTATACTGAGGCTAGTCTTATTAACTCCTCATATATATGTGATCAGATTAATAAAGCGTCTATTTTCATGTAGATGAATACTTGTTCTTCAAGAAAACTTTATTAGATAGTGAACATTTACTATATCACTTTATTTCATCTACATCTCAATATCATCAGTTCTTCTCTCACTTACATTTATACAGATAAGTTTCTTATCCTCAATTTACGTTATCTGTATTTCGCTCAATCACACCTTATACACGTGCATTTCATTATTCTCACATTTTCCAGGGTGGATTTCTTAAGCTTTCGGATTTTCTTAAGTTCTCCGATATAAGCTTAGAATCAGATTTCATATTCAAAATCGAGTCAATGTTATCTCGATTCCTCCAATTTATATAACTCTGGAAGTTCTATCGAAAATCAAATCCGATACTTTCTTTAATCACACATTTCTTATTAATTCGAACATTTCATCCTCATGTCCTATCATTTACACTGTGTATTCTCAAGGCAGAGACATTTACTATTCGATTCATTTCGACTCATACTCTACCTTGATTTCATTGTTTACTCATACTTTACAGCCTTACGGATCTCATTCCAGTAAGCTGTAGTAAGTACAACAGTTATCAACACATGTTACAGCTAACCAATTTATTACCAGTGTAATTTACTTTGGAATCAAGTTCATTTAATAAATTCAGGTTTAACTCCCTTGAGCATATTATCCACGAGGTTTGAACCCTGGCACCCTTACGTACCTAGTTCCTTACACTCATGTTATCATTAAACTCCTTGTAAGAGTCTCACCCGTTCGAATCGGCCGTCGGCGAGCATCCCCTAGGTGATCTTTTAGCCCCAGGTTTACCCTTACTAGTGAGTCGGCGATAACATTGTTCGCCCGCATCTCACAACACATGATCCACTATAGGTCGACCATCATTGGGTCGCCCATCACAGTTCTATCTCAAAGGTCCTGAAGAACTTAGGTTAGCTGTCATCTTCTATTTTATCACTTTACTGTTCTTATATATATTCACCAATTCACAATACTCCACATAATACCTCATTCTGTAACACATTTCAATTTATTCCGGTTCTATATAGGATTATTTGATTGAGGCCTCAATATAGTAAAATGTATAGAACCGTAATTAACCACACCAGTATGTATTTCATTATCTGTACTATTCAGCTCATCAATCAATTCCTGTAATCATTTCACTTTTCATAGTATTCAACAATCCCGTTCAATACACTTTTAATTTTCGTCCCTTACAATCAATAACCGGGCCAATCATCTTATGACATTCCTTCCACTATACACTCTTTGGATCACATCGTGTAAGGCCTCGGCCCGTCCGCCGTCTGCCGTCCGCCGTCCGCCATTACACATGTATACTGTCCTCTTTGAGAATGCCCAGCCCTTTCACTGGGTCACCCTTTAAGGATCTATCGTGAGGCCTAGCCCGTTCACTAGGTCACTCACCATTCACGTCCATAATCTAAGTGTAAGTGGAAATCAGTATTAGGGATCGTTATATTCATATGACATCCTCTATGCCATTAATAATTCCATTACTATCAATGGATTCAAGATTAACTTGATTTTTATCACTATTCATAACATCGCCTAACATAGGGGCATTTTCGTCATTTCAACATTTATTTCTATCTCCTCAATATACATTTGAATCAATGAACTAATCATCTACATGTTGATAGTATCCTTTCTGATACTTATACCAGCAATTTAGATCTTCTTCGATTTCGATAGAGAAGTTCACTAAAATCCATAATTGGATTATCTTGCTTGTAATACAGCTTTACATCATCAATTTCTGTGTCAAGTCAATCAATTCCAACTTCTGTTGGTCTATTCTGACTCCTGGTAAAATTTTAGAGGCAGGGGTA
Organism: Heritiera fomes; assembly: GCA_032173925.1. Lineage (NCBI taxonomy): Eukaryota > Viridiplantae > Streptophyta > Magnoliopsida > Malvales > Malvaceae > Heritiera > Heritiera fomes. The sequence goes on along the minus strand of JAPDPM010000004.1, from coordinate 15,749,302 downwards.
TTTTGGTCATTTTTGGCCAAAAATTTTCTCTCTCTTTCAATTACCCTCAATCGGTGATCTTAAAGTCTATTTAATGATGATATGTCATTCCCCTCCTTCATACCATCATTTTCAGGTCTCAGTTCGATCCGGACAGTAAAGTACTGGTCGGGCCCTTACCGAGTCTTTTCGGTTCCTTACCGAACAGGCCTTCATTTAGATGATAAGAATCACCAATTTTTCGGTAATTTCTGAGCCTATTTTCTTCTTTAACATTCTCAATTTACACTTTCTCACTCCCATTAAATTATTTTACTCAATTTACAATCATTTATTTTCTCTATGTATTTAGACAACACAGTACTACTAAGGATGTTTAACACTTTTCCTTCCAAAAGTATCCACAGACATCAGACCAACCATGCTCTGATATCATTAAATCTGTAACGACCCGCTACCACATTTTTCACCTTATTTTACACAATTTATCCGGTTGGGCTGTTTGTGATACTTCACTTTACACTTGATGTTAAACAATTTAATAAAATATTGTTAACGTTATACACATCCCCTATCTTATTTACAAATATGAAGTACTGTAGACATGTCTAAATACAGAAAATAAATGATCGTACCTCATATATCTTAGTCGATCTGTCACATTGTCCATTATGTGCAGCTGTAATCCACAAATATTGGATCTCACCATCATCCAAACCTAAAATGTTAAAATTGGGGAGTGAGCAAACCACGGTTCAGTAAGAGAGTTATATGTCACACTTGATATTCAGCTACCTATATGCTAAAAATAATTTTTTTTGTTTTCTTCAAAATCTTCCTAGCTGGCTCTAGGAACACATGTAGGAAGGATACTACAGTCGGTTAGGGATCCAGATAGAGTAAGGCAGGTATTTTAAAATACCTGACTTGTTCCAGAACCTAGAAGCAACTGTAGAGAGTACTAATTCCGTTGTTTTCAAAACGATAAACTTTTCGTTTTTCCACTGAGTAAACCACTTATTTCGTTTCACATTCAGTATACTTTAAAACACGTGACAGTTCAGTAGTAAAACAGTGGTTTACTTCTCTCCTCTTTAGTACAATAAAACACGTGACAGTACAGTGATTTGTAAATATCCAATCATTGGATAGTTACTTCTTCGATTATTTCTTTCTTAGAAATAATTCTTATGTTATTTTTTTAGAATAAACATTTATTTCTCTTTTCAAATTAGTAACCGTATTGTACAATTCAGTAAAACAGTATATTTAGTATTTAGTAAAACAGTATCTCGATACGGTTCAGTAACTAACAGTAAACAATAGCTACCAATTCAGTAAATAGTATACGGTAGCTTTCAATTTAGTAAACAGCAAATGGTAGCTTTCAGTTTAGTAAAACAGTAATCAGTGGCTACCATTTCAATATACAGTACAGTTCAGTAAACAGTGTTTTGGTACGGTTTTCATCAGTAAACAGTATTCAGAACAGTTATTCAGTATAGTAAACAGTACAGTACAGTAAATAGGATTCTGTGAATCCTTTCAGTAAACAGTAATCAGTATGTGAGACTAGGCATCACCCTACAATTAAATCATGCTATCTCGTCCACTAGGGACACAGTAACAGTAATGAGATCTATGGCCATGATCTATAATATGTTCTCGGTGTACGCTTGCTAGGCGACAATCCGAGACGCTGATGACTAGCTGGTCAATCAGCCACGTGACAGTAACAGTATGGTATGATGCATGAAGCTCAGGGCCTAAATCTCAAAACAGTATAAAAACCGTACCTTAGCCTTTATGGATTTTAAACACCGTAAATCAAATAACCATAAAGCTCACATGTAAATATAATCACCTTTATGAAATTTATAAAATAAATAACATTTTTCAAATTATTTTATAAAGGTATATATCATGTTCCATACGATGAAGACAGTTTGCAAAATCATCACTGAAAATATAGAAGGGCAAAACTATCTTTTTCCACTGTAAAACACATATGCACGCTTTTCTTTGCATTCAATCGAAAACATAGTTTTATAATTATCAGAATTTCAAACAAATCATTTTTATAATTTATGAAAATAAATTATTTATTTTCTAACTTTAAATTCTCATCACCATATTTTCTTCTAAAAACACGTGTAGAGACCTCTAGTTTCGAAATCATAGTTTTTCTTCATTTCTTAACCTTTATGGAATTTCATAATTAATTATTTCCATAATTAAAACCATAAAGGTTTTATATGAAATCAAGTGAATATTTAAGAATATTTATAAAAATATTCACTTCAGTCTCTTTTTCATTTTTATCTCATTTCACGTGAAATATCACCTACCGGGTGAATTCTCAGTGATTTCCTTTTCAGCATTCTCGAAAACATGAATATTTTAAAATTAAATATCACTATATTCATGTTTTATGAAATTTACTTAATTTCTCAATTTTCGTACCCGAAAATCAATTCACGTGATATCAAATCTTTTATTTTGGTTTTCGGTGATTTTTGGTAAATTTCAGTAATTTTTCGATAATTTTTTCGGCAGTATAACGGCTGCCGATTTGGCTAGCCTCCTGCACGGAAAATACAGTTTATATTTCTCAACTGGTATTTCACCACAATTTGAAACCAATAAATCACCACAATTTTCAAAACTAATCACTATAAATTGCATTTATAAATTAAATGCATAATTTAAAACATGTGGCCGAATATCCTTACAGGCGGCACATGTCTCCCTTACCTGTTTCGGGTCGGCGACTGCCTCTCGTAGGTCGCGCCCATGTTCACCTCGCCCGATTCCATTGGCTCGGTTATCGAGGGAATTTTTTGGAAATTAAATTCTAAATTTTAGAATTTTTCCATAATTATTTAAATAACTAAATTATTTAAATAATTTAACAATTTCCAAGATTTCTTACCGATTCCCGTAATTCTCAGGATTTTTCGTAATTTCTAAATTCTCGGGAATTTTCCAAATTCCCGAAATTCCTTTTCTCTTTCTCTTTCTTCTTTTTCTTCCTTATTTATTTTTCTCTTTTCTTTTCTTTTTCTTTTTCCTTTTTCTTTTCTTTTTCTTTTTCTTTTTCCTTTTCTTTCTTTTCCAGTTGGACCGGTCACCCCCCTCTAGTGGCCGGTTCTCCTCCGGTGGTCAGTTCTCCGGCGGTTTGGTAGCTCAGCAGCTGGCTGGCGTTGAGACGAACTTTCCAGTGGCCTCAGCTCGGCCTGGATCGACGGCACGGCGGCGGATCTACTCGGTTTTGCCTCAATTTCTTCTTCTCCTCCATCGGCCTTCCTTCGCCATTCCCCACCTCTCCGGTGGCCTCCCACGTCTTCCTCTTCCTCAGACGAAGCTTCAGTTGCAGTGGCGGCGACCGATTCCACCGGCATCGCCAGATCCTCTTTCTCTTTTCCTCTCGGTTTCTGCCGAAATTTCCTTCTGTTTCCGATTCTGTTTCTGTCGTCTTCTGTTGCCGGTTATCTCCTCCATTCCTTGGCTTGCCGGCCGACGTTCTCTCTCCCTTCTCCTCTCTTCCTTTCTTCGACGACAGTGGCCAGTGCCACTCGGGGAGGCAGAATCGGGATCCTTCTCGATTCCTTCCTTTTGTTTTTCTTTATTTATTTTATTTTCTGATTTAATTATATACACATATGTTAGCTTTAACTTGACAAGTATTTTGAAAATGACAAAACTCAAGCAAGTTTAGAAATAATTTTTATACAAGTAAATTTGCTTTAAATGAACTCAATGATTGAAACTATTTTAACAAAGTTTTGGATTGCGATTTCAACTCAAAAAGTCAGAAATACTCTTAGAAAAGTGTTAGAAGATTTTGAACTAACTTAAAATCACAAAAGCCTTGAACTTTGCAGTCAACTAAGTGCAGGAAGGTGTACTGGACAAAAAGGGATCGATCCCTACTGTAGAAGGATCGATCCCAAGGTGGCAGAAGGCTTTTGAATCATCCGGGAGAAAGTTGCAAAGCAATCTGGAGAAAAGGGATCGATCCCCACTGTAGCAGGATCAATCCCTTTGCACGAGACCTGACAGTAATGGCTAGTTTTTGAGGGTTTCAACGGGAAAATTTGCATTAAATGCTTCACCAACTATTCTATCCGTTTGGTGGGTTATAAATAGAGGCATTTATGAAGTTTGAAGCAAGAACAAGCATTCCAAAGTATTCAAGCTTCAAGAGAGAAACTGAAATCTGAAAATCTTTGTTGTAACTCCATTTTGTGAGATTGTTTTATGTGTTCTTCACCCATTCACTGAAAAATCTGATATTCAAAGGGGTGAGCTATCCTTGTAAGGTCTGATATTGTTGAGTGTGGGAATACTACAAGGGTAGAGGTTTAGAAGGAGATTTCTAAAGTCTCAAGAGAAATTGTAAGAGGTCTTGCCACACCTTCAAGTGGTTTGTAAGCATTCTCAAGGAAGAGGTGAATCAAAACCTTGACAAGGAGTTCAAGGAGAGAGGACGTAGGCAAGAGATTGGCCGAACCTTTATAAAACTTGTGTTTGCTTCTCTTTCCCTTACTCTTATTTACTGCATTTGTTTCATTGTTGCTTATTTGACTTTGATTGTGCATTAAGAGTTAGGAAAATTAGAAATAACTAGAAAAACCGATTCACCCCCCCTCTCGGTAGAGCCAACAATTGGTATCAGAGCTTGGGCTCGAGATTGACGTAGATTAACATCTATCGAGTATAAACGATCACTAATGGCTCAAACTAGTTTGTCTACACCCTTAGTAGGAGAGGGACACTCTTCGGTTAGACCTCCACTCTTTAATAGTGAAAACTATGCTTATTGGAAGACTAGAATGATGCTATTTATTCAAGCCAATGATTATGAAGTATGAAGAATTATTGTTAAAGGTCCCCTTATCCCTATTAAGAAAGTAGATGGGACGGATGTGCCTAAGAAAGAAGATGAATGGGATACTAATGATATTAGGATGGCACAACTTAATGCTAAAGCAATGCACACACTCTTTTGTGCATTAGGACCAAGTGAGTATAATCGAGTGTCACAATGTGAGAATGCTAAACAAGTTTGGGATAAACTAGCTATCACACATGAGGGAACCACACAAGTCAAAGAAACCAAAGTAGGCATGCTCACACAAGACTATGAATTGTTTAAAATGAAGAATGATGAATCAATTAGTGACATGTTTACAAGGTTTACTGACATCATAAATGGTCTTAAAGCCTTAGGCAAGACATATTCTAATGTAGAAATGGTGAAAAAGATACTCATTAGCTTACCTAAATCATGGGAAGCTAAAGTCACTGCTATTGAGGAATCCAAGGATCCTCATACACTCTCATTAGATGAACTTAGGGGATCTCTACTCACCTATGAGATGAAAATCAAGAGAAATCAAGATCCTCCTAAGAAAGTTGGAGTAGCTTTAAAATCCACCACTATTGAGGAATCTAAAGATCATGATGAGAGTGGTGATGATGAGAACTTAGAAATGGCCATGTTTGCTAAGAGGTTTAATAAATTTATGAGGATGAGAACTAGTGGTAACTCTAGGAGACCCCCTAAGAGAGACTTTAATAGAGGAGAAACTAGTAGGAAAGAAAAGGACCAAATCATTTGTTATGAATGCAAAAAACCTGGTCATATTAAATTTGATTGTCCTTTGTTTAGAAAGCAAAATGAGAAGAAGCAAAAGAAGAAGGCAATGGTGGCTACTTGGAGTGATAGTGATTGCTCCGATGAAAAGAATGTGGAAGATGAAGTAGCCAACCTTTGTTTCATGGCTTTTGAAGATGAGAAGGTAACTTCTAACTTGTTAGATACTAATGAATATACTTTTGATGAATTGCAAGATGCATTTAATGAGTTAGCCAATGAATTTGAATGCATGAATTTAAAATATAAGAAAATGATCTCTAAGTTAAAAAAGGAGAATGAAATGCTTGTGAATGTTAAATTAGAATGTGAAAAGAAATTAGAGAATGCAAATCTAGAAATAGAAGAATTAAATAGAAAGAACATTAATTTGCAAAACTCCTTTTCTAGATTTTACATGGGTCAACAAAAACTTGATCAAATGCTAGAGACTCAAAGAGCATTCTTTGATAGAGAAGGGTTAGGTTATAATGCATCTAACAAAGAGACTCATCTTAAAAACTTCCTAGTTAAAGATAGAAAATTTGTTTTATGCACATTGTGTAATAAACTAGGACACTCTTCACAAGCATGCACCTCTAGGAAGACCATGATTAGAGGAAAAATGGCTGTCAAGATTTGGGTACCTAAACATGTTTTAAATTCAAGTGATGAGTCATTAAAGATGAAATGGATCCCTAAAGGATCTAAAATTATAAGTACTAACTCTCAAGGACCCAAGAAAATTTGGGTACCTAAGATGAAAGCTTGATGTGTTTGTAAGAGGAAGAGTATTGCTACAAGGCTAAGTCCAAGGAGCATTGGTACCTTGATAGTGGATGCTCAAGACACATGACGGGTGACAAGAGTCAATTCAAGTTCCTAAAGCATAAAAGTGGTGGAGAAGTCACATTTGGAGACAACTCCAAAGGACAAATTGAAGGAATTGGCTCCATTGGTAACTCTTCCTCAACTATTGAGAATGTGTTGTATGTTAGAGGCTTGAAACATAATTTGCTTAGTATTAGTCAATTTTGTGATAAGGGATTTAAAGTTATGTTTGATGATTTGTGTTGCAATGTTGTTAATGCCAAAACTAATCAAATTGTTTTTATTGGACATAGACAAGGAAATGTCTATATTGTGGATTTAAATGAACTTAATAGCAAAAATGTATGTTTTATGGCCACTAGAGAAGATGAACCTTGGTTATGGCATAGAAGACTAGGCCATGCTAGCATGCATGTTTTGTCTAAATTAGCCAAAAGAGACCTAGTTGTAGGATTACCTAAGCTTCAATTTGAAAATGATAAAGTTTGTGAAGCATGTGTAAGAGGAAAACACAAAAGAAATTCATTTAAATCTAAGAAGTGTGTCACTACCTCTAGATCACTTCAACTTCTTCACTTAGATCTCTTTGGACCAACTAGGACAACTAGCTTAGGAGGTAAAAACTATGGATTTGTGATAGTTGATGATTACACTAGGTTCACTTGGGTGTTCTTTTTAAGTGTGAAGAATGAGGCCTTATATATATTCATTGTTTTCTCAAAACTTGTTCAAAATGAAAAAGGTTATTCCATTTCAAGTATTAGAAGTGATCATGGAAAAGAATTTGAAAATCTTGGTTTTGATATGTTTTGCAATGAAAATGGCATTAGCCATAATTTTTCAGCTCCTAGAACTCCTCAACAAAATGGGGTAGTTGAAAGGAGAAATAGAACCTTAGAAGAAATGGCTAGAACCATGCTTTGTGAAAACAACTTACCTAAATATTTTTGGGCTGAAGCAATAAATACTTCTTGCTATGTTATAAATAGAGCAATGGTAAGGCCTATTTTAAAGAAAACTTCATATGAGCTTTACAAAGGAAAAAGGCCTAACATAAGTTATTTTCACCCATTTGGATGTAAATGTTTTGTTTTAAACAATGGTAAAGATAACCTAGGAAAGTTTGATGCTAAAAGTGATGAAGGTATTTTTCTTGGTTATTCTTTAAATTCTAAGGCTTATAGAGTTTTCAATAAAAGAACACTTGTTGTAGAAGAGTCAATACACGTAATCTTTGATGAATCAAATATTTCTAGTAGAACCAATCTTGAGGATGAAGTAGAAATTTTTGATGAACCTATAGTTGACCCTTCTCAAGATAAGGATGTTAGGGAACAATTAGAAGATCTTATTATTAACAAAAATGAGGAATCCATGGAACAAGAAATTATTGAGAAGGAATCTAGGTGTCCTAGAGAACTTGGATATGTGAAAGATAATGACATTGTTGGAGATCCAACCATTGGAGTTAGGACTAGGTCAACCTATAGAAACATATGTCAACATGTAGCCTTTGTGTCACAATTTGAGCCAAAGAAAGTGGATGAGGCCTTGAATGATGAAAATTGGATTATGGCCATGCAAGAAGAATTAAATCAATTTGAGAGAAGCAAAGTGTGGACATTAGTAGAAAGACCTAAAGATTATCCCATCATTGGAACCAAATGGATATTCAAGAATAAGATGGATGAAAATAGCATTATTGTTAGAAACAAGGCTAGGTTAGTGGCTCAAGGTTATAGACAAGAAGAAGGAATAGACTATGATGAAACCTATGCTCCGGTAGCTAGATTAGAAGCCATTAGGATGCTACTTGCTTTTGCATGCTATAAGGATTTTAAGTTGTATCAAATGGATGTGAAAAATGCTTTCTTAAATGGTTATATAAATGAAGAGGTTTATGTTGAGCAACCTCCCGGTTTTGAAAATCCAAAATTTCCTAACCATGTTTTCAAACTTTCAAAAGCCTTATACGGATTAAAACAAGCTCTTAAAGCTTGGTATGAAAGATTTTCAAAGTTTTTAATCGGAAAAGGTTTTACAAGAGGAAAGGTAGACACAACCTTGTTTATTCAATCCAAGGGTCATGACTTATTGGTAGTTCAAATTTATGTAGATGATATCATTTTTGGTTCTACAAATGAGTCATTGTGCAAAAATTTTTCAAAGCTAATGCAAGGTGAATTTGAAATGAGTATGATGGGAGAATTAACCTTCTTTCTAGGACTTCAAGTTAAACAATGTAAAAAAGGTATTTTCATAAATCAAGCTAAGTACACTAAAGATTTGCTCAACAGATTTGGAATGGATGAATCTAAACCTTTCTCTACACCTATGAGCACAAATATTAAGCTTGATAAGGATGAAGGAGGAAAATGTGTAGACACTAAACTATATAGGTCTATGATTGGCTCATTGCTTTATTTAACTGCTAGTAGACCCGATATAATGTTTAGTGTATGCTTGTGTGCTAGATTTCAGTCATCCCCTAGAGAATCACACCTACAAGCAGTAAAAAGAATCCTTAGATACCTCAAAGACACTTCCTCCTTAGGCCTTTGGTATCCTAAAGATTCTACCCTTGATCTCCATGCCTATTCCGATGCGGATTTTGGTGGATGCAAAGTGGATAGGAAAAGCACATCGGGAACATGCCAATTCTTAGGTAGTAGGCTCATTTCATGGTTTTCTAAGAAACAAAATAGTGTAGCTCAATCCACAACTGAGGCTGAATATATAGCTTCCGGAAGTTGCTGTGCTCAAGTTTTATGGATTAAGCAACAAATGAGAGACTATGGCATAGAAATGAACCAAGTTCCCATTACGTGTGACAACACTAGTGCCATCAATCTTACAAAAAATCCCATCCAACACTCTAGAACCAAGCACATTGAGATTAGACATCATTTTATACGAGATCATGTGCAAAAAGGAGACATAATTCTAGAGTATGTGGACACCTTGCACCAATTAGCTGATATTTTCACAAAGCCCTTGGACAAGGAGAGATTTTGCACTCTTAGAGGTGAATTAGGCATTATGAATGCTCCTTGAAGTAATTTGATGTTGCATGAATGTCTTATGGTTGGTTTGTGATGATTGCAAGACAGCAATTTGAAGAATATAATTACCCTTGCAATTCATGACCTTAACTTACTGAGTTACTGTTCATGTTCATAGTTCCTTGAGATTGAAATGTTGAATTCTGTGTGTTTTGCTCATGTTACACTTCTTTTATTCGCCAAAACACATTTCTAATGTTAAGACACTATCACAGCCATGTCCACCTATTGGTTCTGCATACTTATGCCATTTTCTGCACTTTGATGTAGTTTTCTGCACTTTTTCTGCAGTTTTTCCATCTCATTCCCTGCATCTCAAGTAAAAACAATCAAATTTTGATTTTAAGATGGTAAAAATGCATAAGTTTCATTGTTTTTAAATCATTTTTATGCATCACAAATGCGGCAAGTGACTGAGGAGACAATTCTTCATCAATAGGATTGATTTCCCAGTCTGCTGGCCAAAATTCTGGGTGATGGGAGCAATCTGCCTAAAAGGGATCGATCCCTCTACAGTGGGGATCGATCCCCTCGTGACAGATATGCCTTCCCGCGTCATTTTAAGCGTCGGCCCCTCTTTCCTTTCCCACTATTCCCTTTTCTTCTTCCCCTCTCCACGCCATTCCCCATTTTCTCTCATCCTAAATTTCTAGATCTCACTCATTTCTTCACCAAATCGCTTCATTCTTTCACCAATCTTCCTCCTTTCTTTCTCTTTTTCATTTCCCCTCCTCATTTCCTGACCAAATCTCCTATTTTCTTCTCTTCCTTCTTCTTCCACACCATGGTTACTATTCACCCAACATTTCAAATGTAACTTTTTCTAACATTTTTCATTACATTTTTCTTGCATTTCTAGTCTCTTTTATCATGTCTTGCCTACCCATGTGCATATCTTGCATCAATTTCTTCTCCATCTAGGTTTTCAACTCTTTTGGCACTTGTATTTTTCTCAAGCTCATCCTTAGACTATCTGTCATTTTGCATCTGAATTTCATTGTTATAATTGTTCAATGCATCTTGGGTTGTGGCTCTCTGCTGTTGGTTAGATCACATCTCTCCCACACATTCATCCACAGTTCCTCAAACTTGTGCACACCACCTGTTTGATAAAAGTCCTCAACGAAATTTCCTCTCTTTTTCCTTCTCCATATGGCTCCTAAGATTAAGCACACTGCTCCAAAACGCAAAACCCGTCCTTCCTCTTCCTCATCATCCACACCAACCGCCTTTAACCGCTGTTTTCGCCATGCTAATGAGAAAACCAGATTTCTAACCGAATTTGCCAATATGCCCATTAAGCATTGGCGTCCTATTGATTTCGACTTCCTCGAGTCGGTTCACTTTCCTTACCTCGCCAAGTTCAATGACTGGGGTTGGACCCAATTCCTCAAAATCAATACTCCGGTCCCAGCGAACATCATTCGCGCCTTCTTTTCCAATGCCGAAATCATTTATGCTCCAAATGATGAATGTAAGGTTGTCGGGATTCGGTCTTTTGTCATGGGCAAAAATATTGAACTGACCAAGCAATCCCTCTCCTTTGCCTTCAGACTTCCTGACGATGGTGATATCTATGAAAATCTCGAAGTACCCTTGGTATTTCTTGTTACCGATAATCGTGCTAGTGACCTTCCTGTCTTCGCACGTCTCCTCCATATCATCATTTCATGGAATCTCCGCCCTCTTGGCACCCGATATTTTCACCTTCGCAAACTTGATCGTTTTTGGCTCCATCATATTCATGAACCCGATGGCGAACGCCCGGACCTCCTACACTTTATCCTTCATGACTGGGTGAAGATTGTTCGTGGCAAGGTCAACTCTATTGTCTTCCCTCAGCCTCTCGCCTTTTACTTACTTCATGAAGGCGTTGACTGCTCATGTGAGGTCAGTACGCTTCCGGCTGCCAACACCACCATCAATCTCACCACCCTCCATAACTTGGGATGGTATCTTCATCAAGTGGGTGACACCTTCGAATGGGTCAAGGGTCATGGTCAGCCTGCATCTCCCGAACATGCTCCGGCACCAGACGGCGAAGAAGGAGCGGATGCAACCGACGCACCTACAGCAGCCACATCTTATGCACCTTCCGGCTCCTCGTCAGCATCTTTTGACCAGATCATGCATATGCTTCAAAACCTTCAGCATGACGTGGGTGAGCGATTTGATCACATCGAGGCCACCCAAGCTGCGCTGTTCGATGAAATTCAGGATGTTCGCATGCAACATGAGGACTTCGTTGAGCAATATCACAAGACCTTTCCAAGGCGTTGATCCTCCTTGTTGTGACATGTGTCTTGATTTCTAGTTGTTTTATGTTCATACCTATGTTCATGACTTTGCTCGTTATGCTTTATAGTTGTTTTATGTTAATAACTCTGTCTATGACTCTGTTAATGACTTTGCTCGCTATGCCTTCTAGTTGTTTTATATGTTAATGACTATGTCATGTTCTGACATTACTTGTGCTTTAGTGACATTGAGTTGATCTTTATTTCTCTTTATTTCCTTCCCCATACTAGTGTTGGCTTTAACTTGATTTCTATCCCTAACCACTTCTCTCCATGCTTTCTATTCTTTTGCTATGACAAAAAGGGGGAGATATGATGTGGTAAATATATTAATTGAGGGGGAGCAAATATTGAGGGGGAGTAATATTTTTCAAAAATCAAGTAACCTCAATTTTAAAACACATAAGCAAATTTACCTTAAGTTTTGTCATATCAAAAAAAGGGGAGATTGTTAGCTTTAACTTGACAAGTATTTTGAAAATGACAAAACTCAAGCAAGCTTAGAAATAATTTTTATACAAGTAAATTTGCTTTAAATGAACTCAATGATTGAAACTATTTTAACAAAGTTTTGGATTGCGATTTCAACTCAAAAAGTCAAAAATACTCTTAGAAAAGTGTTAGAAGATTTTGAACTAACTTAAAATCACAAAAGCCTTGAACTTTGCAGTCAACTAAGTGCAGGAAGGTGTACTGGACAAAAAGGGATCGATCCCTACTGTAGAAGGATCGATCCCAAGGTGGCAGAAGGCTTTTGAATCATCCGGGAGAAAGTTGCAAAGCAATCTGGAGAAAAGGGATCGATCCCCACTGTAGCAGGATCGATCCCTTTGCACGAGACCTGACAGTAACGGCTAGTTTTTGAGGGTTTCAACGGGAAAATTTGCATTAAATGCTTCACCAACTGTTCTATCCGTTTGGTGGGTTATAAATAGAGGCATTTATGAAGTTTGAAGCAAGAACAAGCATTCCAAAGTATTCAAGCTTCAAGAGAGAAACTGAAATCTGAAAATCTTTGTTGTAACTCCATTTTGTGAGATTGTTTTATGTGTTCTTCACCCATTCACTAAAAAATCTGATATTCAAAGGGGTGAGCTATCCTTGTAAGGTCTGATATTGTTGAGTGTGGGAATACTACAAGGGTAGAGGTTTAGAAGGAGATTTCTAAAGTCTCAAGAGAAATTGTAAGAGGTCTTGCCACACCTTCAAGTGGTTTGTAAGCATTCTCAAGGAAGAGGTGAATCAAAACCTTGACAAGGAGTTCAAGGAGAGAGGACGTAGGCAAGAGATTGGCCGAACCTCTATAAAACTTGTGTTTGCTTATCTTTCCCTTACTCTTATTTACTGCATTTGTTTCATTGTTGCTTATTTGACTTTGATTGTGCATTAAGAGTTAGGAAAATTAGAAATAACTAGAAAAACCGATTCACCCCCCCTCTCGGTAGAGCCAACAACATATATACATATATATTATATAAACATAATACATATAATATTATTATTATATATATTATGGTACTATATATATTTTATATATATATATATAAAGATATGTATTTTGTGTATAAAAATGTATCTCTAGTATAAATATATATGTATATATTTATATACTTTAGAATAAATAACATTTATATATACAATTATATAAATGTTATAATACAATATATATACATATAAACTTTAATATAAAATCACATTTACCTTTCTCTATATGTATTTATATAATTATATATATACACATAAGATATTATGTTTATATACATATGTATTATTTAAATTTATGAAATAGTATATATTTCCATATATATACCAACGTATATGAAAATATACTATATAGTCTTTTAAATACATATGTATTTGTATAAAATACATTTATATAATTTGTAATTATATAAACATATTTTATTTTCATTACTCAATTTCCTTATTTAATTTGGATTTTAATTTATCCAAATTAAATTTCCTCTTTTATTATTTTCCATAATTCTCATCTTATTTTTTTGATTTAATTTTTCTTTACTCGGATTTCCACCATCCGTTCCTTTCTCAATTCTCGGGATTTTCACTAGTATCCCGTTCTCATAATTTTATTTATTTATTTATTTCCAATATTTATAATTTCTAATTAAATGGAAAATTTATGGTTATCACAAACTTTGCTTATAAATTCTTACCAACAAGTACCAAAGATTAGCGCTTAACAGCACAAATACACACTTGGTCGAGAGTCCTTTCAAGGAATGCCTTGTGTTTTTCTACACATAACACCAAAATCACACTTAATAGCATTCTAAAGATATATGATACATGTATCATTTATCTTAATATCAAAACCAAATAATTTCCTTTACCCTATAAACAGCCCTTCGTCGAACCCTTTTACTAATCCTCCATAAGAATTTGTTGTAATCCAATTCCATAGGTCACTTCCATATCATCATATTATATAAATATATATTCAACTTAACTTAAAAGCTAGTCCTTTACCTTCACATCCCACCTTAGTCCAAACTTAGTGCTCTTGTTTCCTTCAATCTTTGGCTATTGTAACACCTCCAAACATCAGCCAACTATCAAGTTTCTAGCAAGCTATCATCGCTCAACACCATAGCATTAATCCACAACACATACATACATTAATTTCAACCTGAAAGGATAAGCCTTACCCTTGGTTCCTTATGGTAGTCGAATCTTTCCCATATTTTTGTTCAAGATTTTTGTTGCTGTTTTCTTCCTAAACAGCAACAATGATGAAGGTTTAAGGGCTTAAAATAGGTAGAGAGAAAGGTAAGGTAATGTAGGTCTGCTCCCTTTCCTTTTTTCTCCTTTCCCATTTTTTCTTCTTTCCCATTTTTTCTTCTTTCTTCTCCCTTTACTCTCGATTCCAGCTTTGAAAATTCCCTTGCTATGCCCTTTGTTCTAGTGAGATTAAGGCTCCAATCAAGCAACTACACCCTAGTTTTCTAACTTAGAATGATATATGATAAAGTAATGTGAGTTTGGGCTTAACCCTTACTCCCTTCTCCTTCCATTTTTCCCTTCATTTCTCCCTACCTCTCTTGGGTTTTTTCAGCCTTTCTTGATCAATTTCTACTATTATTTGGTTAAAATAAATAAATTCATTTGACTAGAAAATTTATGGAATTTATACAAATTGTCTCACTCGATAATGCTCAAGCTCGGAATAGAATATATCTTCAATTCCAGGATAAATATGATGTGTCGAGAGGCTCGTGTACTTGTACATCCCCTACACAAATATTTAAATTGTTATCCTTCAATTATCGAATACATATCGGACTTTAAGTAACTTTATTCGAATTAATAAAAATTGCGGTTATCACACCTTTCCTCTCTTTCCATTTTCTTTTCTTTCTTTTTCTTCCTTTTCCTTTTCTCCCTTATTTCCTTGTTTGGTTTTGAGCCTCTAGTGGCTTCCCACTAAGGGAAGCTTTCTCGTGGGGTTTGGGCTAGGCTTCCTTTGGAAGCTTTGCCCATTAACCCTTAAATTTCCTCAAAATTCCTAGCCATCGAATACCTACTTTTCCTCATTTTTCTTTTAATTAGGAGCCTCTCTAATGCTATCTTCTTCTATTTATACATTGGGCATGTAGGACTTTTTTGAATTTCATTTAGACCCTTTCGAAATTTGTTGAATCACACCATGGCCTAAACTCCAGATTTCACTTTTAGTTTAACTCCTAATTCACTTCACAATTTAATTTCTCTTCTTAAACATCAATTTGATTAAATTGGTTTCATATAACCTCTTCAAATACTTAATTCACTGAATTAATCCATAAATTCACTAATGTATGTCCATGATAAATCATCAATTTATTTTCCATCACTTTAACTCACTTTTCTAATTTATTTATTGCACATAAGGTTAGTTTAAAAATTCACCGGTATTAATCCACAAAGAATTAAGGGGCAAGCTATATATGGTTTGAAAGGTCTCTAAGTTAGTTTCTAATGCAATTTGAATCACTTCAATTAGAGTTTTCTATTAAAATTTGTGCACGACTCTTTATCGTCTGTTCGCTATCCAAAATTCCTACACATAGTGTGACTTCCAAATTTTTTGTGGTATTGATTTATAATGAAATGGAATGCGAGTCATATATGGTTGGAAATATTTTTGAGTTAACTTTCTAACAAATTTTTAATCACATCAATCAGAGTTTCTTACCAAATACTATTCAAAACTCTTCATAGAGAGGTCTGCTGGTTGAATCCCTTGCATATGGGATAATTTCAAACAATTTTTTAATATTGATCCATTAAGAATTAGAATGTGGGCCCTATATGGTTGTAAAGATATTTAAGTTAGATTTCCAAATAATTTTACTGATATAATTTAGATATTTCTATAAAAATTATAGTCAAATGAATATTCATTGGTCACTTATTTTCTCGCAATGTATTAAAGTGGGAATCAAATCCTTCAACATTTCATCCTTTATTCCTACTTTTCCAATCATAATTCTTAAAATCACCAAACCACATTATTCCCTTAATTAATCCATATAATTTATTAAATTATATTCCTTGATAAATTATCAAATAAATTTTCATAACTCTAATCCAATTGGTTTTCTTCCAATTATTTCACTTCAACTATCAACTTATAAAAATCATCATAGTCATGTTACTAAATTCTCATGATTCAATTTACCTGAAGTGAATCATTTTCCAAAAATAATTCTTCATGTTTATAATTTCTCATCACTATCATATTTAATTCATCACTTCTATATTTCTTACTAATCCTTATTCATTCCAATGCTTCCTATAACATTTTAAATTAATCACCACGAGTGCAGAATTTTTTGTTATCAAAAGATGTAGAATTGAGAAAGAAGGTTTGATTACAAAACACATAGAGGGTTCAGTTTCATTATCTATACGTTGAAAGAGAATGGTACATCCTTAGTCATTTGCACTCGTTAATCATTATAAGTTTAGTATTATTACTTATAATTAAGTTCAATGTGACATATTAATTGTAATTGTTCATGTGTGCAGGCAAATGAGTTGAAGCGACCAGTCTCTTATCTTGAGATGTTCAATCGCACTCACAAGCACGACAAGGGCAAGGTGAATTCGTGGACAAGTCCAAAGTTTTCAGCATAAGTATTTAATTAAAAGTATAATCAAGTTAAATATAAATTTTTATTATAATGTAGTCTACTACTACAATTATTGTTTTGAACTTTCTTGTAGAAGGCATATACTTCTGCATTATCTCAGAAGTATGGTGAAGACTCTTTTACTCATCTCGACTTCAATCGTTAGGCATGAACTAATGTAGTCGGTGGGCCTAAATTTATGCGCACTCACATTTACGGGTTTGGGTCTAGGCAACCTCTTAGAGATATGTAAGGCTCTGCTCAGCCTAGTATTACAGTAAGAGGTCTTTTCATTCTTAGTCTATATGCGACCCTTCACCTTTTGCCATTCTTCAAACTCAGCTAGGGATGTGATTGACCCAAGTTGAGACGATCTAGTATCAGGCTCGAACTCTGCTTAACTCAAAGACTTGAGGCTTGAAGCTCAGCTCAAACTAGATTTTTGAAGCTTGAGCTCAACTCGATAGAATACTCAAGACACTTGAGCTTGACTCGATAGGCTCGAACTCTACTTGATATACATGATTTTTAATTTTTAACTATATACTATGAGAGTAAAATGATAAATTAATAATAAAATATTAAAAATATATATTAAAAAAACTCGATAAGGTTCGTGAGGTGCTCGAGCCGAGTATTAAAAAGCTTAAACTCAGCTCGACTTGTTACACAGGAAACTCGAGCTCGAGCTTTGCTTGAAAATAAATGAGCCAAACTCGACTAATCATAGAATTGAGCTTGAGTAGCTTGACCTATTTAAACCCCTAGACTTAGTCCAACAACTTAATGAGAAGTTCGTAACTAAGTTGAGAACTGAGCTGAAGAATGCCATTCGATCATTGATCGAGGAAATGTATTGAGGATGGGTTTGAGTTTGACCTTACAAGCTCCTCTAGCATTGTCATCATCTATCGATGCCGGGGATGATAGGCCTTCACAATGAGATCATAACCTTAGCTATGATGCTTCGGCTTTTTTTTTTATAGTTTGTATATATTTTTTTTATTTTTGATTGTATAAATTAATAATTTTATTTGTTTTTAATTATCTGTTTAGTAATAAAATTAATTATATAAAATAATAACTCGTATTAATAAAATTAAAAATGAATAATTAAACAAAAATAAATAGTATAAAATTGGAGATTAAATATTGTTAATAAAATTAATAACAAATCAAATAAAACTAATTATATAAAGGCTAAAGGGACAAAAAAGCCCTCGCATAATAAAGGATTCCACAATTGAGCTCCTATCTTTTTTTCACAGTCAATTAAACCCTTATATTTCCAATTTCACTCTATTAAACCCTTACTTGAACGAAAACCGTAAAGTTTGTTATTTTTTTAGCCATGTGTAGACCTGGTCGAGGGTCGAGTTACTTGCCCAATCTCGAAGGCCAACTCGATATTTGGTTGGGTTTGAACAAAAATACAGGATGCATTTAACGGGCATAGGCAAAAATTTTAGGTTCGATTAAAAAATGGGTCGAGCTCAAGCTTAATTCTTTGAAAGCCCGAGCTTAGCCCGAATATAAATAAAATTAATTTCTTAAAAAAATATATTTACTAAGTATATTGCAATTATATGTACATAAAACATTATTGATTAATAAATATAATTATATAATGTATATATATTTAATATGGAAATTGGCATTCAAATTTTAACAAATCAAATTAAACTTAAAAGGGATTAAAAGAATAAAAGATAAATAAACAAAAATTAAAATAATAAAAAAATAAATAAAATCATATTTGGGCAGATTGGTTCGGGCTCGGGCTTGCAATATAAAATAAGAAATGGGCCTAGACTAAAAGTTAGGCCTGAATTTTCGAGTTAGGAGTTGGGCCAAGTTTGGGCTTGCATATAAGCTATTAGTAAATGGCTTAGGCCCGGCCCGAGCTCGCCCATGATCAGGTCTAGCCATGTGTACTGTACAAATTTAACATTTTCCGTATGAATTTAATGGTTTCCGTCCGCAAAAGGGCTTAATTGAGTAAAAATTGAAATGTAAGGACTCAATTGATTGCGAAAAAAGTTAGGACCTCAAATGCGAAAACCATTTTTTTAGAAGGTCTTTTTGACCCTTTAGCCTTATATATTTATTGTTTAACATTATTATAAAACAAAAACTAAAAAATTTAAATATACCCAAGCAATACAACCGTTGAAATAATATTTACTACGGAAACTTACCAATAAATTTACTAGGAAAATAATATTGTCAATAATTGTGATAACAGAGAATTTTTCACTTTTGAAATTATGAATCATGGAAATTTAATTTCAGATGTTAATAGACATGTTAGAGTAAATAAATAAATTTATTTATGGGATTGAAATATTTTGAATTATAGTATTTGATCAATTGATGAATTGGAGATTTAATATTTGGGAATTAATTTTGGGTATTAAGGAATTTAAAATTTAAAGAAATAGATATACACAGTAAATAAATATATATTGTATGTTATTCCTTATACCTAAATAAATGTGTGTGTATATATATATATATAATTATATATATCACTATATATATATGTACAAATACATATGTATATATATATATAAACAATAAAGATTATTCAATTAAAATATATATAATAAATAATAAATATGTAAATATATGTTTTAAGGATTATATATATAATATATATAAAATATATATATAATGTGTATATAAAAATAATAATTATTAATAAAAAAAGAAATGAAATTAGGGCAAGCTTCCTTTCAAAGCTTGTCGCGCCTTAAACCTGCTTTCGCAGACATTAGAAAATAAAAAGAAAAGAAAAAACAAAAGGGAGATATCAGCTAATAGAGAGGGAGGGTCGATGCCGATGAAAGAGAGAAAGAGAGAGAGATTGTCGTTGGTCAGGAAAGGATGAGAGAGCAATGGGAGAGAACCGACAAAAAAAGAAGAAGAAGGGGGTTAGATCTAGCTTGATCGAAAAGCAGAAACCATTGAGAGAGAGAGACGAAGTCATCAACAAGAAGAAGAAAGGAAAGTGACTCGCGTCGGCGGCTGGTGATGAGGAAAAGGAAAAAAAGGAAGAGCGATGGTTTTGGGGCTGCCAGCGAGGATAGCCGGGAAGAGAAAAGAGAGGAGCAAGTGCTGTCACAGTCGACACCTCTTGTTGCCATCGGCGCCTCTTGTCGCTACCACTAACGACGATAAACTAAAGGCAAAGGGGCTGAATTAGTTCAAACGAAAAGAAAAAAGGAGAAATTAGATAGAAAGGAAGATAAATGGTGGAAGAGGATAGTCACACCGCCCCTACTGCCCCACGCCACCACACACTGACGCCACTCTTGTTGCCTCTAGTGAGAACCAGACTCGAAGCCAAAGAAGCTAAACTGGATCCAAACTAGTTCAACAAAGTAAAAAGAAAAGAAAAGAAAAGAAAAGTGGTTTTATAGAGGTTGAGAAAGAGGATTAGAAAAGGGACTGAGTTGTGGTATTGTGGATGCTGGAATTAGGAATCGAAAAACAAAGGTTGAAGCCTTGTGTGTGGTGGAAAACAAGAAAAGATGAGGTTGATGTAAGGTTTCGTTGTCTTAGTTTATCATGTCATACATGAAAATAAGCAACAGATTAGAAAAACAACAAAACCAAAATCACCAAGATCATGTAACAAGATTGTTTTCGAGATAGAATCTAACCTTTTTGGTGTGACTCGTGTAAGAATGTTCAACTTTTGAATATGGCAACCCACGAACAGCCCTTGATTTATCGTTAACTCAAGACTCCTAGCTGAGAGAAGCCCTGTAACGGTATCCACACGCGTAGGATGCAAAACAATGCCTTTGTCTGAAACAAGGTGTGATCGAAAGCAAAGGGAGGAGGAAGGGACTTGTTTTCTGAGAGTGCTAGCTCCAAGAGGCAGAGTGGCTATCAAAAATATTCTATCTAACTTTTAGACTTAATGTTGTTTTTATAGTGCCTCTTAGCAAAACCCTAAAAAGGCCTTAGCCTTAGTCCAACTAAATTGGGTCTTTTTGGGCCTTTTAAAATTACTTAATCCAAATCCAATTGATTGTAAGGCATACTCTAACAATCTCCCACTTGCACTACAACCAATTGGATATGCATTTGGATCATAACTTGGTCTACCCATAAATTATTAAATTAATCATTCATAATTATAATCTCATTATAATTGAAAAGACCAAAATACCCTTTAGTATTTCGGGCTAAAATTACCATTAATTAAATCCCAAATTCTAGTTGGAATAGGATTCTAGTCTCACTAGGAATCCTACTTGTACTAGGATGCATCATATGGATACAACTCTAATTACCTTGTTTTGGTTATACTCTTACTGTGTGTGACCCATTAGGTTTCCATTACGTTGGTAGTGATTCAAAATCTCATTCATAAATCACAAGCCAAGATTGGCATCTAGCAATGCATCATGGTTACCCAAGTAATGAAAATTTCGTTGAGTTAATGAAACCATTCAATGAGCAATTGCCGTATAATTTGATCCTTTCGTCACCTAATATCTCAGTTGAACATAGAGTATGAAATGTGTTATCTTTATTAAAGTTCGACTACATTGTTTCTCAATATCAAGATAAATGATTTAATCAAATGAATTCAAGATCTTATCTTAAATCTCATTTGAACTGTGGCCACAGATTTTTCAATCATTAATCTCTATTGAGATGCCTTGAGATATAGACTCTTGTTACTAAGAGGGACAAATCCTATCTTGAGCACTCACAACCCTCATATGATTCATGATGTACCCAATTACTATCTTACTTGCAGCCCTCATTGAGCTACGTTTACCAACATCAAAGTACACCAATCCACACATAGGATAGCATAGTTGTCACGACCCGTGACCACATTTTTCACCTTATTGTACACAACTTAACCGGTTGGGCTGTCCGTGATACTTCACTTGTACTGACTGTTAAACAATTTTACATAACATTGTTTATATTTTACACATCCCCCATCGTAATTAATCAGATAAGTAGTACTGTTGACATGTCTAAATACAGAAAATAAATGATCATACCTCAAATAACTCAGTCGGTCTGTCACATTGTCCTTCGTATACAGCCGGGATCCACAATCCACTGAACTCACAATCATAAAAACTTGAAATGTTTAAAATTAAAGGGTGAGCAAAACCACGGCTCAGTAAGGGAATTATATGCCTCACTTGATACTCAGCTTCCTATATGCTGAAAATCTTTTTCATTTTTCCTATGGGCTCTAGGCTTGCATGTAGGAAGGATACTACAGTCGGCTAGGAATCCGGATGGAGTAAGGTAGGTATTTTGAAATACCTATCTTGTTCCAGAACCTAGAAGCAACTGTAGAGAGTGACAAATTTCTTTTCGTTTGAAATTTAAATCATTTTCCTTTTTTAATTTCATATCAATTTCATATTCTTTTCAAAATAATGCTTTTACAAAATAAAGCGTTTAAATAAAGTAAATAATATTCGTATATTCCTTGAAAAGAATATTAGTTAAATCATCATCTTATTTCTTTAAAACTCATTTCATATTTTACTGTACAATCATAATTAGTACAGAACTTTAAATAGCAAAATAAGCTATTAATTCCTTTTCGTATAACATATAAATCATTTATTATCTATTATTCAATTTAAAAATTAAAATTAAAATAAGAATATTAAAATTATTCCCCTTATCACATTAGCAAAGCAGCAAGCACTTCGGTAGATTAGTCACTATACACGTCGATAATTCGATTACTATGCAAGTTAATAAATCAATCCATTTACAAAATGAAAGTCAATAAACTTTAAGCGTAGAGCTTAACTCATTGAAAACAGTTTCAATATAACCGAATTACTTAATCACTTTAGGCGTAAGCCCCCTGATTCAGTTACGACATCCATCCTAACTAGCAATGGAGTTAAGTGTCATATCGAGGAACTCATGTAGCACGTAGGTCCTTCAGGATTCTAGAGGTGGCTCCCACAGTCCAACTGGTATCCATGTAGCACGTAGGTCCTTTGGGATTCTAGAGGCGGCTCCCACGGTATAGAAATCGAGTCTTCACTCGGTTTGGCCTTTAGGACACAGACTTCTTACTAACACATCGGAACTCGTGTAGCACTTAGTTCTCAAAGGATTCTAGAGGTGGCTCCCCATAGTTCACAAAGAATCTATGTAGCACTTAGGTCCATTGAGTTCTCTAGAGGTGGCTCACACGGTACAGAAACTTCTTACTAACACATCGGAACTCGTGTGGCACTTAGTGCTCAAAGGATTCTAGAGGTGGCTCCCCATAGTTCACAAAGAATCTATGTAGCACTTAGGTCCATTGAGTTCTCTAGAGGTGGCTCACACGATACAGAAACTTCTTACTAACACATCGGAACTCGTGTAGCACTTAGTGCTCAAAGGATTCTAGAGGTGGCTCTCCATAGTTCACAAAGAATCTATGTAGCACTTAGGTCCCTTAAGTCTTCTAGAGGTGGCTCACACGGTACAAAGACTTCTTACTAACACATCAGAACTCGTGTAGCACTTAGTGCTCAAAGGATTCTAGAGGTGGCTCCCACGGTCCAACTGGTATCCGTGTAGCACGTAGGTCCCTTGAGTCTTCTCGAGGTGGCTCACACGGTACAGAAACTTCTTACTAACACATCGGACTCATGTAGCACTTAGTGCTCAAAGGATTCTAGAGGTGGCTCCCATGGTCCAACTGGTATCTGTGTAGCACGTAGGTCCCTTGAGTCTTCTAGAGGTGGCTCACACGGTACAGAAATTGAGTATTTGATCGATTTGGCCTTTATGCCAAATACTTTCCACTTTCTTATTAGAACTCGTGTAACACTTATAATCTAATATTCCATTTAAAATCATGGTAAGAATACTAGATTTATCAATTCTTCCTTTTTGGAAACATATTACATGTTCATATCACATGTCTTATGAAAATCATCCCACAGTACTATAATCGGTACCGAAATGAGCATTTTGTAAAAATGCTATAAATCAATTGATTATCTTCTCATATCATATAAAACATGTTCTTTTCACATGTCACTCATCATATATCACTTTTTTCCGTTTGACATATTCCATATCAAGTAAAACACTTTCCTTTTTAACATGTCACCTATCATTTATGGAGTCTAAGATAGACATCAATCTTATCACACTATAAACCCCGGTGGGTAAAGAAATAAATCGGTCAAATCTAAGACCATAATCTATATTGTCCTTGGTGGATCACTGATCAGGTGTCGACCGGGACTAAACATATCACATATCATGCATCAGCATGATAGAAATGCCAACCAGTCTCAAAACCGTATTTTTCATCATAGAACAAACCTTTATGGAATTTAGATAAATATATAATTCCATAATTTAAAACCATAAGGGTTAAAATCCTTTAGTGAATATTTACAAAAATATTCATAAAAATATTCACTGTATTTCACTTCATCTTTCGTCTTGTATTACGCTTAATTTAACTATTCCGAGAATTTTCGATGGTTTCATTATCACCATTCTCGAATACATGAATATTTTAAAATTCCATCTCATTATGTTCATGTTTTATGAAATTTAGTAATTTCCTCATGTTTCGTGATTTAATATCGATTTTCGGAAATAAAATCATTTAATATGATTTTATAAAGTTTTTCTAAAATTTTCGGCAGCATAACGGCTGCTGGTTTACTAACCTCCTGCAAAGAAAATACAGTTTTAAATTTTCAGCCAGTACTTCAACCAAAATTTTCAGCCAATCATGCATCAGAATAATTTTCATAAAATATTTGCATAAAATATTTCAAATTAAAATATGCAGACTGAATATCCTTACAGTGTTGCACGTGGATCCCTTACCTTTTCCGGGTCAGCGACTTCCTTTTATTGATCGCGCCCGCACTCCATTTCTCCCGATTCCTTATCCCAATCGCTGAAAATAATTTATGGAAATAAAAATTCTAAATTTTAGAATTTTTTTCATAATTTATTAAATTTTTCTGAAATTTAATTTCCTGAAATTATTACCGAATTTTTGTAAATTTTCGGGTTGTCGAATTTTCGGGAATCTCTGAATTCCCGAAATTCTCCTTTTTCCTCTTTTTCTTCCTTTTTCCTCTTTTTCTTCCTTTCTCTATCTTTCCTTTTTCTTTTTCTTTTTCTTTTTCCTTTTTTTTCTTTTTTCTTTTCTTCCAGCCGGACCGGTTCAGTGCCTCCTCCAGCCGATTCGGCCGGTTCGGCCTCCGGCGGTCCTCCTTTTCGTCGGTTCACGCCTCCCACAGCTGGCCGATGTTGCGGGGATGCCGGATCTGGCCTCTGTTTCGCCCCATCACCGGCGACGGCGCCGGATCTGGGTCCGTGGGTTTCGGCCCCTTCCTCCGCCGGATTCTCTTTCGCTGGTGGCTCCTCTCACCTTCCCCTCACCTCCGCCAAAGTTCGGGTGGCAGTGGCGGTACCTAGGTCAGCCGGCACCGTTGTCTCCTCCCTTCTCCTTTCCTTCTTGATTCGCCAGTTTTCCTTTCTGTTTCCGTTTCTTCTTCCGTCGCTGAACGCCTCTTCATCGGGTCACCGGCGCCGTTCACTTCTCTTCCTCTGTCTTGCCCCGCCGACAGTGGCAGGATGTTGCCGGCGGCTTCCGGCTGGGAAGAAATCGGGCTCTGTCCCGATTCTTCCCTCTTCCTTTTTTTTGTTTCTTTCTATTTTTAGTTGTATTTCCTTTCCCTTTTTAGTATATAGTATACTATATATTATACACTGTAAATTATATTTTATACATATAATATATACTATATACTATACATATTTTATTTCATATATAATATAATACACTATATATATTATATATAAAATATATATATATTGTATATTACAAAATATATGTCTAGTATATATATATTTATATATTTTAAAATAAATAACATTTACATATACAAATTATATAGATGTTATAATACAATATTTATACATATAAACTTTAATATAAAACCACATTTACCTTTCTTCTATATGTATTTATATAATTATATATACACATAAAATATTATGTTTATATACATATGTATTATTTAAATTTATGAAATAGTATATATTTCCATATATATACCAACGTATATTAAAATATACTATATAGTATTTTAAATACATATGTATTTGTATAAAATACATTTATATAATTTGTAATTATATAAACATACTTTATTTTCATTTCTCATTTTTCTTATTTAATTTGGATTTTTAATTTATCCAATTTAATTCTTTTTCCTCTCTCTGTTATTTTTATTTTCACTTCCAAATTTAATTTCCTTTACACAAATTTCTCGATTCTTTCACTTTCTTAATTCTCGGGATTTTCACCAATATCCTGTTCTCGCAAATTTTTATTTATTTCCTCTTGTTTAATTTCTCCAATATTTATTTTCAATATTTCTAATTTCCAATAAATGGAAAATTTACGGTTATCACATCCTCTCCACCTTAAGAAATTCAGTCCTCCGAATTTAACTTAAGTCCAAAAGGGGGTGCATGCCGTATACTTACGACTTCTGACCTCTAGTTCATCCTCTAAGTAATACTGTCAGTACACTTTCAACATAAAGAGTACTTTAGACCACTACATGCTGTCTTTCATCATATATGTCTATACTCCCGTAAGTTAATTTCTCAAATCGGGAGTTATTCACTTTTACTCTTTTCATATAAGAGTCATTCATAATATTTTTAATATTACAGTTGATCTATGCTGTTCATCATCCATTCTTCTCACTTAGTGCCGAGTCGACATAATTTGGTACTATCATGTACTCATGTCAATCAATTATATGTAAGTGTCCCAGTAGCTTTCACATCTCATGCACACGCTCTCTCAATATCATGGAGCGTTTACATCTCACGCTCATATATATATATATATATATATCAGTATGGAGCGGTGCTATCAATACACTTGGGATCTCAAGGCCTTTTGCTATCTCTCATTAGTATATGGCAACTCACAGACTCCCATCACATGTAAGGCTCACTGGAACTGTACATACACATTCACACCGTTTAACACTTATACTTCGACTAAGGCACTAGAGAATTTAGAAGTCTGATAGTGGAAAGTGATTTTATTTAGATCATCAGTCTTTAATCACTTCCATATCATCATTTCTCTTTTGGACTCTTTATTGTCCACAATATTCATTTTCACACTTATTCCATCAAGGCCGCATCTCATTGCAAATTTTACTGTTAATCATCTCTTACAGTAATAAATCATGAGACTATCATATTCTCTTCTTGTAGTATGGTCTTTAAATCTCTTTTCATAATTTAGATTCTACAATTGAATCCTCCCATTATTCATTTAGTCATCACCTTATCTATACAATTCCACCATTTCTATCATGTTACGATGGGTATATATATAATCATTTTTCATTTATATACTGGCAGTAAGCATATCAATTATCTTACTCCTTGGAGTATCATTACTTTCACTTATCAATTCTGGCTTTGATTTTACATCTTGCCACAATTATGTGATAACCAACACAAATCACCCTCAGTCTTACCTTCGGGAACTGTTTTATATTGATGTTCCCTTCTCATCGTGCAATTTATTTCCTTATTCCTCTTTCATTTTTAGTTTTATATTTCCACTTTTATCTCTTCATATATATATATATATATATATATACATATATATATATGCATATATATATATTAATTGGTATGGTACTATACTGCTAAGATCTTTTAAAATCTTGCATACCATCTTTTTCTTTACACTTATCCATCTACCGACTTTAATTTCTTTAATTAGATTTCCTCTATAGAGCAGCTAGTCTCATCAGTCGTTATAGGCTGGCAATAGTATTTAGCTAGACTCATTACTTTCGTATCTCAATCATTATCTTTATATCATAGACAAGTTCACTGTCATCCTGTCGTCTCAAGATTATATATCTCAAGAGGAGATACTGTCTAGCCAAATTTCTTAGTTGCTAATCTTAGCACAATTCCACAGCCTTTAAGAGTTTAAGGATCATATCACAATGCTGATCATGTTCCATTTATACTGTAGACTCTATCAGTATTTCATCAATTTACTCATGTAAGGATGCCTCATTCTTTAGGCTTATATACTTTACAAGGCAACTCATTACCCTTGTAACTTCAATAGGAACTCGTAAAATTCACTCCGAGTTCAAATCATCATCTTATGGATACCAATCTTCAATCTTTTATCTAAGGACTCTTTATACTGAGGCTAGTCTTATTAACTCCTCACACTTCCCTAATCAGCTCAATAAAGCGTCTATTTTCATGTAGATGAATACTTGTTCTTCACCAAAACTTTATTAATGATTGGAAATCAATACATCCTTTTTAATTCATCTACAACTCAATATCATTTGTATTTCTCTCATTTACACTTATACAGATAATTTCATTATTCTCAAAATTTTTTTTTATTTTCGTCATCCAGACCTTTACACGTGAATTTTCATTATTCACACATTTTCCAGAGTTATTTTCTTAAGCTTTTCGGATTCTTTCTATATCCTTTGATATAAGCTTAGAATTTAACTTCATATTCAAAATCGAGTCAATGTTATCTCGATTCCTCTAATTTATATAATTTTGGAAGTTTTATCGAAAATCAAATCTGATATTTTCTTTAATCATACATTTCTTATCATCTTGTGACCATCGTTCTTCAACTTTTCATCTGATGATGCCTTTTACAAAGATTTCTCTTATAAGCTCCTTATACATCTCCGATTAAATCATATTTAAGGCATCACTTCCATATAGATATTTATTTGTTCTTCATAAGAACTTTAGTGTATAATAAAAATTTTAATACATCATTTAATTCATCCTCAAATCATATCATTTGTATTTCCATCCTTTACATCGATACATGTGAATTTCATCATCCACAATCGAGTCAACATTAACCTGATTTCTCAATCTATGTTACTTTGGAATTAATCGAGATTCTCATCCGATAGTTTCTTTAACCGCACTTCTCTTATCATTTTGGACCTTCATCTTTGTGTCCCATCATTTCACAGTGTATTCTCAAGGCAGAGACATTCAATATAATCATTTCGATACATACTCTACCTTGATTTCATTATCTAGTCATACTTTACAGCGTTACGAATCTCATTCTGGTAAGCTGTATCAAGTATAATGGTTCTCAACACACTTTACAGCTACCCGTTTCAATTCAGTTATTCACTTTAAAATCATTTCCATTTACTGAATTCAGGCTTAATTTCCCTTGAGTGTATTATCCACGAGGTTCGAACCTTGGCACCCTTACGTACCTAGCTCCTTACACTCGTGTTATTACTAAGCTTCTTGTAAGAGTCTCGCCCGTTCGAATCGACCGTCGGCGAGCATCCCCTAAGCAATCCTTTTGCCCCAGGTTTACCTTTACTAGTGAGTCGGCGATAATATTGTTCGCCTGTATCTCACAACACACGATCCACTACGGGTCGCCCATCATTGGGTCGCCCATCACAGTTCTGTCTCAAGGGTCCTGAAGAACTTAGGTTAGTTGTCATCTTTTTTTATCACTTCACTATTCTTATAATTATCCTCTAATTCACAGTACTCTACACAGTACCTCAATCTGTGGCACATATTTCAAGATATGTCGATTCTATATAAGATTATCTGTTTGATACCTCAAAGTAGTCAAATGTATAGAACCATAAGTAACCACACCAATACGTATTTCGTTATCTGTATTATTCACCTCATCAGTCAATTCCTGTAATCATTGTAGACACCCTATTTTGTCCGGAGTCTTAATCTGTAAAAATAATTAATTAGGTTGGGTGACATTGTATTTTAATTTAATTTAACAATTTAGAATTAGGTTAAAATTAAAATTAGTATTTTTTTTAAGATTAGAATTAACACTAAAATTAGGATTTAGGAAGAATTAATAAATAAAATAAGAAAAAACAAAAAAATGAAATAAAAAATAAAAAATAAAAAATAAAAATAAAATTAATTTTAGGATTAGATAATTAGGATAATTAGATTTTTTAGGATAATTATATGGATTAATATTAAATTTGTTAGAGTTAGATTAGAATTAACATAGGAATTAAATAGATAAAATATAAAAATAGAAGATAATTATTAGAATAGGTTTGGTTATATTAGGACTCTAATAAATTTGTGACTATAAAAAAGTGGTTGAATCCCTACAAAGGGGAACGAAAAAAAAAAAGGAGAGGGAACCAAGCTTCTTCAACTCTGTATCCTAGCAAAATCCAGTCCTGGTCTCATCGCAAAACCACTATTCCACTTCAGTCGAACAGCAAGCCCGCCTCTGTTACATCCCCTACTGCTTCCAGTAAACTGCTCAAAGCTGAACCATCAATCCTGCTTCGTCCAGTCCCCATTGTCTCACCCTGCCCAATTCCTTTACCACTTCAACAATTTGTTACTTCCATTCCATCTGCCTCTCCATTTTGCCGCCACTGGAACCAAAAACGTGAACAAGCAGCCATTGAATAGGAAAACAGGATCGTAGCCGAAACAGGAGCAAAGTAGGAGAACCCGTGAAAGCAACTGTTAACTTGGAGAGCTACTTCAAAAGGTTGGAACCTGGAGAAATTGCAAGATTGTGACAGCAGTGTAACGTGCAGCAGAACGAGAGCTAAACGAGAGGGAACAATTTTTTTCACTGCCTCCTTGCCATTCATCACCATCTTCACTTTCATCCATTATCACCGTCGCTTCTTGCCACATCACTGAACACTTCACCCTTGCGCAACTCGTTTCTTTCTGCCTACAAATTGCCTTCAGTTTCTTCTCATCAACTTCACTAAGTAATTAGCCAACAATCCCAGCCCTTTCATCCTCGTAAAGCCACGCCGAACTAGCCAGGAAATCACCATCCGCTTTTGTTCCTTACACCGCCTATCATTCTCACAACGACATTACACCGGTTGTTTCCTCACAATTACTACCATCACCATAGTTTTGCCTTGCGTCCTCATTGCTAGCTTTTTACCAGTCCTCCCGAGCTGTACGCATGGCAACTGCTCTATCATTGTTGCTGACCGCTGGTTGTTGTTTCGACATCATCATCACCTGCTCCATTATCATCGCTGTTCGCTGGAAGAATTGCAACTAAGAGTGGCTGTTGTTGAAAAACGTTGGAACAGGAGCTGTGACCGTGGGTAGCTAGCTAACTTGACATGAAGAGTAGTAAGAATTTGCTGCATGCCACGTGAAGCAAGAAAGAAAAGTGAAAGAAAGATTTAAAGAAAAAAGAAAGAAACAAGGTGAGAAAAGGTAGAAAACAATTTTTTATTTATTTTTTTACTAATTTCTTTGTTAGTTTTATATCTATAATTAGATTGGTAGTTTTAATTAATATTTGGGATAGTTAAATTTAAATTAGGAAAATTTTATTAAACTCGATAGACTAATTGATTTATTTAGGTTTGTAAATAAGTGTAATAAATTTACGGAAAATGTTTAAATAAATCTATTTGGTTAAAATAATAGATAAGGAAACTAAATTTTAAAATGAAAAATTAGCTTTTTTTTAGAAATAAAAATAAAGTTAAATAATAAGTGTGGAGTATACCGATGATGAAATTTCAAGAAAGTCAATTGAGACTCCTTGGAAATTTCTAGGTGAAAGAATCTTTTTTAAGTTGAACCAAATTGATGAAATACTTTTGAAAGATTTTTTTAATTAATTCATATTTATTTATGATAAATAAAAATAAAAGTAAGATAAGATAGATGGATTAGATATAGATCAAAATGAGCAAATAAAGACAAGTAAACAAATAAAGATAAATAAACAAAATAAGATAAGATAAAGTATATAAATAATAAATAGAATTATAATAAATAAGATAAATAGAAAAGAGTAAATATGAGTTATGCCGATGATAAAATTTCAAGAAAGTCAATTGAGACTCCTAGAAAATTTCTAGGTGAGGAGGTTCCTTTTGGGCCGAGCCAAATTGATGGGATGCTTAAAAGTGAATTTTCAATAAAAACATAATTCATGTTTATTTCTTACTAATAAAATAAATAATAATATAAAAATAATTAAAAAATTAGAAAATCTAAGAAATTTATAAAATGGATATGGAGTTAAAACTAGAGACAAAATTAGGAGAAAGTAGGAATCTCATAAAATATTAAAATCTATCCGACGATGGAGTTCAGGAAAGTCAATTGAGACTCCTTGAATATCTTGAGGCGAGGGGAGTTTCTAAGGTTGGAGCCAAATTGATGGAAAAATCTTAGAAAATTTCCAATATATAAGTATATCGAAATTAATATGAAGCTAAGGCAAACTATAAAGATAACCTAAAGCCAGTTGGTACCATCTTAGGATGGGCGTTGTAGGGGTGCTAATCCTTCCCCATATGTAATCGTACTCCCGAGTCTAAGAATCTTTGAATGTAGACCATGCCTTATCTTTAGACATGAATAGGTGACCAATCACACCTTAGGTTTGAATGGTTGGTGGCGACTCCTTGAATTTTAAAGTCTAGCGGTTTGGTTCACGGACCGACACGATATGACAATCATTTCACTTTTCATAGTATTGAACGATCCCATTCAATACACTCTTAATTTTTGGCCCTTACAGTCAATAATTGGGCCAATCGTCTGATGACATTCCACTACACTCTTTGGATCGCATCGTATAAGGCCCCGGCCCGTCTGTCGTCCGCCTGTACACATCTGTACTATCCGCTCTAGGTTCTAGAGGTGGCCCCCGTCACACAGACATGGCACTTAGCCTCTCATGGATTTCTTTCGCGTCCGTAATCTAAGTGTTATTGGAATCAGTAATAGGGATCGTTATATTCATATGAAATCCTCTATGCCATTAATAATTCCATTACAATCAATGGATTCCAATTCAGCTCGGTTTTATCACTATTCTGAACATCGCCCAACATAAGGCATTTTCATCATTTCGACATTTGTTTCTTTCTCCTCAGTGTACTTTTGAATCAATGATCTCATTATCTATGTGCTGATAGTATCATTTCTCATACTAATATCAGCCATTAAGATCTTGTTCAATTTTGACAGAGAAGTCCACTGAAATCCATAAGTGGATTATTCTGTTTGCAATACAGCTTTATATCATTAATTTCTCTGTCAAATTACTCAATTCCAACTTCTGTTGGTCTATTCTAACTCCCAGTAAAATTTTAGAAACAGGGGTATTTTGGTTATTTTTGGCCAAAAATTGTCTCTCTCTTCAAATTACCCTCAATCGGTGATCTTAAATTCTATTTAATGATGATATTTCATTCCCCTCCTTTAAACCATCACTTTCAAGTCTCAATTCGATTCGGACAGAAAAGTACGGGTGTGGCCCTCACCGAGTCCATTTCTGTTCCTTACCGATCCGACCTTCATTTAGATCATAAGATCACCATTTCAGGTAACATTCCCGAGCCGTTTTCCCTTTTTAGCATTCCTTATTCCAGAATTGCTCACTCCCTTCTAAACACTTAATTCAATTTGCAATCATTTATTTTCTCAATGTATTCAGACTACACAGTACTACAGGAGATGTTTAACTCTTTTCCTTCCAAAAGTATCCACAGACATCAGGCCAACCATTTCTCTGATACCATTAAATCTGTCACGACCCGTTACCACATTTTTCACCTTATTGTACACAACCTAACCGGTTGGGCTATCCGTGATACTTCACTTGTACTGACTGTTAAATAATTTTACATAACATTGTTTATATTTTACACATCCCCCATCGTAATTAATCAGATAAGTAGTACTGTTGACATGTCTAAATACAAAAAATAAATGATCATACCTCAAATAACTCAGTCTGTCTGTCACATTGTCCCTCGTATACAGCCGGGATCCACAATCCACTGAACTCACAATCATTAAAACCTGAAATGTTTAAAATTAAGGGGTAAGCAAAACCACGGCTCAGTAAGGGAATTATATGCCTTACTTGATACTCAGCTTCCTATATGCTGAAAATCTTTTTCATTTTTCCTATGGGCTCTAGGCTCGTATGTAGGAAGGATACCACAGTCGACTAGGGATCTGGATGGAGTAAGGTAGGTATTTTGAAATACCTATCTTGTTCCAAAACCTACAAGCAACTGTAGAGAGTGATAAATTTCTTTTCGTTTGAAATTTAAATCATTTTCCTTTTTAATTTCATATCATTTTCATATTCTTTTCAAAATAATGCTTTTACGAAATAAAGCGTTTAAATAAAGTAACTAATATTCGTATATTCCTTGAAAAGAATATTAGTTAAATCATCATCTTATTTCTTTAAAACTCATTTCATATTTTATTGTACAATCATAATTAGTACAAAACTTTAAATAGCAAAAAAGCTATTAATTCCTTTTCGTATAACATATAAATCATTTATTATCTATTATTCAATTTAAAAATTAAAATTAAAATAAGAATATTAAAATCTATTCCCCTTATCACATTAGCAAAGCAGCAAGCACTTCGGTAGATTAGTCACTATACACGTTGATAATTCGATTACTATGCAAGTTAATAAATCAATCCATTTACAAAACGAAAGTCAATAAACTTTAAACGTATAGCTTAACTCATTGAAAACAGTTCTAATATAACCGAATTACTTAATCACTTTAGGCATAAGCCCCAATTCACTGATTCAGTTACGACATCCATCCTAACTAGCAATGGAGTTAAGTGTCATATCGAGGAACTCATGTAGCACGTAGGTCCTTCGAGATTCTAGAGGTGGCTCCCACGGTCCAACTGGTATCCGTGTAGCACATAGGTCCCTTGGGATTCTAAAGGCGGCTCCCACGGTACAGAAATCGAGTCTTCACTCGGTTTGGCCTTTAGGACACAGACTTCTTACTAACACATCGGAACTCGTGTAGAGGATTCTAGAGGTGGCTCCCCATAGTTCATAAAGAATCTATGTAGCACTTATGTCCATTGAGTTCTCTAGAGGTGGCTTACACGGTACATAAACTTCTTACTAACACATCGAAACTCATGTAGCACTTAGTGCTCAAAGGATTCTAGAGGTGGCTCCCCATAGTTCACAAAGAATCTATATAGCACTTAGGTCCATTGAGTCTTCTAGAGGTGGCTCACACGGTATAAAGACTTCTTACTAACACATCGAAACTCGTGTAGCACTTAGTGCTCAAAGGATTCTAGAGGTGGCTCCCACAGTCCAACTGGTATCCGTGTAGCACGTAGGTCCCTTGAGTCTTCTAGAGGTGACTCACACGGTACAAAAACTTCTTACTAACACATCGGAACTCGTGTAGTACTTAGTGCTCAAAGGATTCTAGAGGTGGCTCCCACGGTCCAACTAGTATCCGTATAGCACGTAGGTCTCTTGAGTCTTCTAGAGGTGACTCACACGGTACAGAAACTTCTTACTAACACATCGGAACTTGTGTAGCACTTAGTGCTCAAAGGATTCTAGAGGTGGCTCCCACGGTCCAACTGGTATCCGTGTAGCACGTAAGTCCCTTGAGTCTTCTAGAGGTGGCTCACACGGTACAGAAATCTAGTATTTGATCGATTTGGCCTTTATGCCAAATACTTTCCACTTTCTTATCAGAACTCGTGTAACACTTATAATCTAATATTCCATTTAAAATCATGGTAAGAATATTAGATTTATCAATTCTTCGTTTTTGGAAACATATTACATGTTCATATCACATGTCTTATGAAAATCATCCCACAGTACTATAATCAGTACCGAAATGAGCATTTTGTAAAAATGCTATAAATCAATTGATTATCTTCTCATATCATATAAAACATGTTCTTTTCACATGTCACTCATCATATATCACTTTTTTCCGTTTGACATATTCCATATCAAGTAAAACACTTTCCTTTTTAACATGTCACCTATCATTTATGGAGTCTAAGATAGACATCAATCTTATCACACTATAGACCCCGGTATAGACATCAATCTTATCACACTATAGACCCCGGTGGGTAAAGAAATAAATCGGTCAAATCTAAGACCATAATCTATATTGTCCTCGGTGGATCACTGATCAGGTGTCGACTGGGACTAAACATATCACATATCATGCATCAGCATGATAGAAATGCCAACCAGTCTCAAAACCATATTTTTCATCACAGAACAAACCTTTATGGAATTTATATAAATATATAATTCCATAATTTAAAACCACAAGGGTTAAAATCCTTTAGTGAATATTTACAAAAATATTCATAAAAATAGTCACTATATTTCACTTCATCTTTCGTCTTGTATTACGCATAATTTATCTATTCCGGGAATTTTCAGTAGTTTTATTATCACCATTCTCGAATACATGAATATTTTAAAATTTCATCTCATTATGTTCATGTTTTATGAAATTTAATAATTTCCTCATGTTTCGTGATTTAATATCGACTTTCGAAAATAAAATCATTTAATATGATTTTATAAAGTTTTTCTAAAATTTTCGGCAGCATAACGGCTGCCGATTTACTAACCTCCTGCACAGAAAATACAGTTTTAAATTTTCGGTGATTTCATTATCACCATTCTTGAATACATGAATATTCTAAAGTTCCATCTCATTATATTCATGTTTTATGAAATTTAGAAATTTCCTCATGTTTCGTGTTTTACTATCGAAATTCGGAAATAAAATCATTTAATATGATTTTATAAAGTTTTTTCTAAAATTTTCGGCAGCATAACGGCTGCCGATTTACTAACCTCTTGCACGAAAAATACAGTTTAAAATCTTTCAGCCAGTACTTCTTCCCAAATTATTTTCAGCAAATCATGTATCATAATAATTTTCATAAAATAATTGCATAAAATATTTCAATTTAAAATATGCAGACTGAGTATCCTTACAGTGCTGCATATGCATCCCTTACCTTTTTCGGGTTGGCGACTTCCTCTTATCGATCGCGCTCGCAGTCCTTTTCTCCCGATTCCTTATCCCGAACGCTGAAAATAATTTCTGGAAATAAAAATCCTAATTTTTAGAATTTTTCATAATTTATTTAATTTTTCTGAAATTAAATTTCCGAGAAATTTCTTACCGAATTTTCTTAAATGTCCGGATTGTCGAATTTCTGGGAATTTTCCAAATTCCCGAAATTCTCCTTTTTTCCTCTTTTTCTTCCTTTTTCCTCTTTTCTTTTTCTTTCCTTTCTTCTTTTTTTTCTTTTCTTTCTCTTTCTTTTCTTTTTCTTTTTCCTTTTTCTTTTCTTCTTTTTTTTGCTTCCTTTCCCGGTCAGACCGGTTTAGTGCCTTTCCTCGCCGGTTCCTCGCTGGCGACCGGTTCTCCAGCTGCTCGATGGCTCAGCAGCTGGCCGGCGCCACGGCGAGCTTGGATCTGGCCTCCGTTCATCCCGAATCGACGGCACAGCGACGGATCGAGGCGGAATAGGTTCGGTTTCTCTTTCCTCTTCGTCGGCCCTCCTCCGCCGTTCATTGTGCCTCCGGTGGCTTCCATCGTGTTCCTCTCCCTCCGACGGTGCTTCGGTGGCAGTGGCGGTGCCTGGATCGGCCGGCACCGCCGTCCGCCATTTTCTTTTCTCTCCCGGCTTTCCTTCGTTTCCATCGGTTCTGTTTCTGTTTCTATTTCTTCACGCCGCCGATAGCTTCTCCCCTTTCTCTGGCCGGTGGCGTCTCGCCCTGCTCCTTCCTCCCACGCTGGCGGTGACAGCTCCGCTGCCGTCGGCCCTCTGGCTGGGAAGGATCGGGTCCTTCCCGATTTTCCCTCTTTTCCTTTTTGTGTTTTATTTCCCTTTTTGTTTTTATTCCCTTTCTATATTTAGTGTATAATACACTATATATTATACACTATGTTTTATATTTTATACATATAATATATTTTATATATCATATATATATCATTACATATATAATGTAATACGATACATATTATATATAAATTATATATATTGTATATTACCAAATATATATCTAGTATATATATATATGTATATTTATATACTTTAAAGTAAATAACCTTTATATATATAGAATTACATAAATATTATAATACAATATATATATACCTATAAACTTTAATATAAAATAACATTTACATTTTCTTTATATATGTATGTATATATTTATATATACATAAAATATTATGTTTATATATATTTATTATTTAAATTCATGAAATAGTATATATTTCTATATATATACCAACGTATATTAAAATATGCTATATAGTATTTTTAAATACATATGTATTTATATAAAATACATTTATATAATTTGTAATTATATAAATATATTTCATTTTATTCTCTTATTTTCTTAATTAGATTTGGATTTTAATTTATCCAATTTAATTCCTTTCCTCTCTCTATTATTTTTATCTTCACTTCCAATTTAATTTCCTTTATACGAATTTCCCAATTCTTTCACTTCCTCACTTCTCGGGATTTTCACCCATATCCCATTCTCGCAAAATTTTATTTATTTCCTCCGATTTAATTTCTCCAATATTTATTTTCAATATTTATAATTTCCAATAAATGGAAAATTTACGGTTATCACAGTTTCCCTTTAAGCGTTACCTCAGATCACCTTGGCTCCGGACCATCTTGGCTCCAAATGTTGTACATTTTACAAGATAATCCTAATTTATCTATGTAACTATTTCATAAATAAATTACAAATAAATTAAGACTCGCAGGCCCAATTTAAATTTATTTAAATAAATTACAACACATGTAAACCTAGGCCCATAACCATGCATCATGTAACCATCCATATCACATACAAATCAAGCATCAAGCATACATAGCAATATCACATATTAATTTGCATGCTTCCTAATTAAATTTTAATTTTAATTAATCAAAATTTAATTAATTAAGGTATCAAGGGCTGTTTTAATTCAATTTTAATTCTCAAAATTCAATTTGGGCTTAATTGAAATTTTAATCTCATTAAAATCTCAAAATCATTGGATAACTCTTATGCAATTTAATATAGGGAATATTGAAAATAAAAATTTTATCAAGATAATTCCTTTTCAAAGTTTAATCTCATTAAAATCTCAAAAACCATTGAAAAACTCTTATCCAATTTAAGATAGAAAATATTTTAAAACAAAATTTTATCAAGATAACGTTTCTGAAATTTTAAATCTTATTAAAATTTTAAAACCCATTGGATAACTCTTACCCAAATTTTATTTTAAAAAATATCTTTCTTTAAAATATATTTAATATAAACTCTTATTAAGATAACTTTTATCCTAATTTATTTTAATTAAAATATATTTTAAATAAAATAAAACAAGTATTAATTTTTTTTTTACAAAGGTGGCAACTACAAGTTACCTTACAGGGTTTTTGTCATAACAATTTTGACAACTGCTCTAATATCAATTATATTATATAAAAGCATGTAGAGTTTGTGCCAAACTATTTTGACAACATTTTAACTACAAGTTTGAAAAGAATTCTAACATGTAACTTTTAATTCAACAAATCCCTACATAGTTTATTTAAATCTATAATTGTCTTACAGTTATTTTAGGCTGCCCAAACGAATTTTGAAAATTAATATCAAATCTGTAACAACTTACAATAAAACAACATCACTGCGAATCGAATTCGCTATCCCGAAAGCCATTTGCACACTGGATCTAATACCACTGTAAGGTTTCGTTGTCTCAGTTTATCATGTCATATACGAAAATAAGCAGCAGATTAGAAAAACAACAAAACCAAAATCACCAGGATCATGCAACAAGATTGTTTTGGGATAGAATCTAACCTTTTTGGTGTAACTCGTGTAGGAATGTTCAACTTTTGAATATGGCAACCCATGAACAACCCTCGATTTATCGTTAACTCAAGACTCCTAGTTGAGAGAAGCCCTCTAACGGTATCCACACGAGTACAATGCAAAACAAGACCTTTGCCTGAAACAAGGTGTGATCGGAAGCAAAGGAAGGAGGAAAGGAATTGTTTTCTGAGAGTGCTAGCTCCAAGAGGTAGAACGGCTATAAAAAAATATTCTATCTAACTTTTAGACTTAATGTTGTTTTTATAATGCCTGTTAACAAAACCCTAAAAAGGCCTTAGCCTTAGTCCAACTAAATTGGGTCTTTTGGGTCTTTTAAAATTACTTAATCCAAATATAATTGATTGTAGGACATACTCTAACAATTGAGACAGAGTTGAATTCAAGCGTTTTGGGAGTGGGAAGGAGGTCGGAATAGTGGCTAGAAAGAGGGCTATTGCCGCGTGTTTTGGGGTTGAACAGATGAGGTGAAGACAAGTTGAAATAGAAGATAAGAAAGGCCATTCGACCAAGGTAGTTCGGTAAGAGGTTTTAACGATTTTGCTAATGTATTGGAATTTGAATTGCAGTGTATATGATCATTAAGACTTTGTATGTGTGTTGCTTGTAACTGTAGCTAAATCATAAAGCGGTAAATTGAGGAGCATGGCTAGCCTTAGACGTTGCAATATGATTAGCTGTGGTAAATTCAGTAGGATAGTATTCTAAGTTCGTGTTAGTATCGTATTGTGAATGTTGGAAGTTGTAAATATCTGATTGCATGATATTGAGATATCGTTAAGTTAACGATATAATATTGATTACTGAATTTGGGATATTGACTTGAAATTGTTGGAATATGTGTTAAGTATTTTAAGGATCTTTGAAATAATGTGGAAGAAATTAATTTTTTTAAATATGGACAAGAGGTTATGGAAATATTGTGGACTGTTGCTAGGATAGTTGATAATTGTCGAATGGTATTGGAACTTGAATTGAATAATTTTGATATATAATCCAATATTAAACTAAATAGGAAATAATGTCCTAAGAAGTGTGGAGATTGTTAGTGTTTTAGGAAATGTTGTTTGGACATTGAAAGTCGTATTAAGGATTGATGATTGTGATGGTGTTAGGATAAATACATATAAACAAATATAACTTTGTGTGAGTATATGTGATAATTGTGTGACCTTATTATCTAATGGGTGCATAATAGCTCATTAATGCATGTGACTTTGATGTATCATGTCATGCGTTTAAGTCAAAGAGGATCCTGTGTTGGTGTAACCATGGCACCATGTGGATGTGATTCAAGATAGTTACCAATAATAATACTGGATATCATGCTTCGAGCCATAACAAAGACTGTGGTGAGAAGAAATAATTATGAAACATAAATTTTGGTATTTAATAAAAGAAAAATGACTTACCTGGATTGTGAATTGAGTGATATGGAATGTAAGGTTATTTATTTATGTTCACGTCTAGTTATTGCTTTTGGAAACAATATGTGTAGTGATTTAATGTAACTAGGGGTTACATAAATATTGTTAGGTTAGGATATGACAA
This sequence comes from Heritiera fomes, assembly GCA_032173925.1. Lineage (NCBI taxonomy): Eukaryota > Viridiplantae > Streptophyta > Magnoliopsida > Malvales > Malvaceae > Heritiera > Heritiera fomes. The sequence goes on along the minus strand of JAPDPM010000004.1, from coordinate 15,707,990 downwards.
TTTTATTACTTAATTGAGAAATGAGTGGAGATAAATTGGTGATTTTGCATGACATAAAGATGGAAATCGGAATAAGTTGCCTCACAGAGGTAATATAATGATGGATGATGGGAATAAGATTATTATGCTTGTGGTACCTTGTGAATTGATAAGCTACTAGATAAAATATTGATAATGGTGGTAAGAAATGTTTTATTTTTGTGAAAATTGTTGCGACATTATTAGAGAATTGTTTAAAAATTATTCAAATATATTTAAGATATAAATGGAATATGTTTGAAATGGATTTGAATGTTGATATGATATTTTGGAAACTTGTTAGAATATAGGGAAGTGTTAAGCTAGGATATTGATTCTATATGTTGAGAAATTTGGAAATAATGTGGAATATTATTATATCTTGTGAGAATGTAGAGAAATTGCATTGATGATTAATTATGTACTTGATGTTGGAATAAGTATATAATTATATTTTTATAAGCATATATGAATATCGTGTGATCTTTGGTTGATGAGGGCATTGTAGCTTATGTGGGATATGTGGTGTAATCTCATTATACTGATGTTATTAAGGGCTTGATGGACTAATTGAGATTGAAAAAAATTGATGAATTATTCCTATACTAAATGGATGTGTAACTTAGAAGTTGAGATTATTGGATGTGTGATGTGGAAGTTGAGATTATTGTAGGCATACCTTAGACTATGAGCTTATGCGTGCAAAATACTCAACTTGGCAAACAATGAGATACACTTTGGTACACTTAGATTCATTCATCCATGGCATATGATTTTGGTCTTTCTGGATCATTTATCATTTTACAAGAGAAAAAAAAATATTGTTTTGAAAAGAGGTGCATCAAAATCTTTTAAACGAAAGTGAATGATTGAAGTGTCTAGACAGCCACAATATTTGAGTGGTCAACTTATGCTTTGATATCATGCATAACATGTATAAGGTGAACATATAGTTTAAACATGCATTGATTTGAGAAACAATGCAGTTTTAAATGCTTTATTGTGTAGGCTGTCTTAAAGGATTTGAAAAGAAACTGAAAAAAAAAAAGAGATTTTGATTTAGAGACGACAGGTATCCTATGGAAAATCTTGTGTGGTATATGCCTTTGTGGCATGGAGTATATATATATTGAGTGGTTCTGCCTCTGTGGCATAGAACCCTATTTATATATACGTCATATGTACATGATAGCCTAATGAGACCATTCCAAGCTGTTTGACAATAGTTGTGGACACATTCCTTAATTTTTAGCTGATCAGTGGGACTAAGATGATCTATGATCATATATAGATGCCCTTTGAGGGAAACTTTCCCATTGATAGGTACAATGGGTTAAAAATGATATGATACCAGAATAGGAATTCATGCCTAGTCTCTCATTAAATGTTAAACGTTGACTAGAGTATAGTATATCATATATCAAACTCTATATATGATATGTTTTTACAGTATATGTGAAATGATTGTGATTGAATATGTGAGACCCGATTTTATTACGTTGTACACTATATGTTGTAAATAATTGATAGTGGAATTTAATTATTTAGTGGAATTTAAATAAGGATTGAATGTAAATTTCCACTCTCAATTTGGAATTATGGGATACATAAATTATCATATGGTGTATTGAGATGAGACCAATATTGAATGATGAATTTAGAGTATAGAAGGAAGAACGAAAAGAAATCTGAAAGTTAAAATGGAAGTGTGATTCTCATGGGATATGATACAAATACATGAGTTATAAGAGAAGGAAAAATTTATTATTGTGTAGGTGAATTATTAATTGAATATATAGTTGAATTTTTATTGGTTGAAATATACATTAAAGCTGGCAAAATAAATCAAGGAAAGTGCAGCAAAAATGGACTGCAGTGCGCCACTTTTGCTAGCCATTTTGTTGAATGGCTGGAAAAAATTTTAAGGAAAAATAAGATACAATTGATTGTATAAAATACAATAAAAAGGGCAGAAAATTAAAGATGAACATGAGGCTAATTTAATTGGCTGGAAAAAAAAATGGAAAAAGAAACGTGCAGCCAAGTAAAGTGGGGACTGCACGTCAACTATTGCTGCAGCCTTGGTACCGATTTTCAGATTGGAATTAAAGGAATTCAATCATGATTTTGTAGTATAAAATCTGTAATATGAGTAGTATAAAAGCATGAGAAGTTAGAAATAACATGTGTATAAATTTCATTGGATAAAAAAATTACAAAAGGGACGTGGAACTTGTCAAAAACCGATAGCAATAAGCAATGTGTCCCACGCCATTCTTCTTGCTGCAAATGTCTTCACCATTTAATGCATTTTAAGACTTGAAATGATAAGGAAAATGGATAGGAGGCTAAGTGGCAAAGCATGATAGGCTAGCATGAATAAAAGAAGATTAGATTGAAAATAAAACTTCAGCAAAATCTTCTTCTCCCACCGATTCCTCTGCTATCCACGAGCCATCAGTTTTATGTTGCATTTTGGGTTCTGTTTGGCTTCCGTTCATCAGAGGAAAAGCAGCAAAAATTATACACACATGATACTTAATCATCTAAGCCTTCACCATCAACCTTTCCTCCATCAATTGAATAGCCAAGAAAGCCAAGAAGAGGGACTGAACGTGAGACAGAAAAATATTCTGTTTTAGGAGTGAATTTCGGTCAAGGTGAGTTTTTACAAGTCTATGGTTTTCTTGATATTACATGATGAATTTCTATAATTCTTAGCATGAGAAGCATGATCCTAGCATTAATTTAGTTAAGCTTTATTAGATAATGGAATTGGCACAAGTTGAGGAAAGAAAAGAAACAAAGTGCTAAGTGTAGATTACAATTCTACTGGAAGAACTGTCCTGTCCGAGCCAAATTAAAAAAATTCAGTTTGCGGTTTTAGAAAGAAATAAATTCTGGAAAAATTATAACAGATAACCTCATGAGTTAGGAAAAATTCAGTTTTGGAATTACCTGATTTGGAGGTGTGTAGCCTGAGATATAGGCAGCTGAATACAGGGCACTCAGTGCAGTAAGTGAGATGCTCTGTGGAAACTTTGGAAAATTGTAGAAAGTAGCACAGTTGGAATTTGGCTGCAAGCTTTATGTTTCTGGAAAGTTAAATGTGTCTCGAATAATATGGTTTTGAGTTTGCACAATTTGGACAAACCTATCTTGAGATATGGTTCAAGTTGTACACAAAGGTCAGTAGACAATCTACCAGAATGCTTCTGGAAACAGGGTAATTTTGAGGAATTATTAAAAGTAATTCCGAAATGATAAAATTGTGAAACTCACTATTATGAATAGGGAATTGGATTATGATTCATATGGTCTTGGATTCATAATGTTTTGATATCCCTGTAATCAGAAATATAATTTTTAATGCACAAAGGTCAGAAAATCATCCTGCCATATGAGTCAGAATTGGGCTGAGCTTTGGAAAATTGTGAGGAACAATATGAAATGAACTAGGAAATGGGCTTTATACTTCTGGATAGGGAATTAAGTCAGATTATATATAAAATTGACGGTGCATTAATTGGAATTCAATATTTCCCGTTATGAATAGAAAGGCGTTGATAGGTCGAAAATTCTTATAAAGAATAATTCTATCATAATGAGTAGGATTTCTAAGAATGCTTAGTGCATATGTATGTTTCGGAATTGAACTTGTATGACTTATCTTCTGCAGCTCCGAAGCTAAATCCACGAAATGGGAAAGGAAACGAATAAGGACCTAATCATTGGTTCAAGGTCACAAAGTGTACAGTTTAATTGAAATAACACCGTACAGGTAAGGGGGGAGTGTGTGAGTTGTAGTGATATAATGAATTGCATGTTTTATTGAACTAAATTTTATGAGAATATTGGAAGTATGAATTGGTTTGAAAACATGCAAAATATGTGGTTGAAAAGCTGGTGTATATATTGTGACTGTGTGCAGGAGGTTAAGAATCTGCAGCTGTTATGCTGTCGAAAATTTTCCAAAAATATTCTAAAATATTCCAAAATATTTTAGAAGCATGAAATGATTTAAATGGAAAATTTTGAATATAATTTCCACCAATTTTCAATAAATTGGAAATTTGAGAAAGTTATTAGAAATTAAATATTCATGTTTTATATTTTTATTAAAGTGAGAAATTGATTTGTTTTATATGATATTAAATATTCAAATTGAATATTTATTTACTTTCTCACTTGATACATGAATATTTACTGATGGATTTACTGTATGTGAAAATGGGGAATAAAATGCCTTTTTGGAAAATAATTCTTTAAATAAATGATTTAATTCATTTGATTTCCTTAAAGGTATTTTTATGAGAAAATGAATGATTTTATACCTTTATGGAATTAAGTGATGATTTTAATTATTTTATAAATTCCATAAAGGTGATGATATACGAAAATGTGAGAGCCTTATGAATAAACATGAAATATTTCAAATTACTTTGAATAAGATCTATAAAGGCTATGGTACGGTTTTTATACTGTTTTGAGTCTTAGGTCCCGAGTTTCATGCATCATATTATTACTGTTACTGTCACGTGGCTGATTGACCCGTCAGTCATCAGCGTCCCGGATGTCACCTGGCAAGTGTACACCGAGGACACTCTATAGATCATGGCCATAGATCTCACTATATTCTGTTACTGTGTCCCTTTGAGGATGATTACTGTGTCCCTTAGTGGATGATGATAGCATGATTTAATTGTAGGGTGATGCCTAGTCTCAACTTACTGATTACTGTTTACTAAAGGGATTTACCGAATCCTGTTTTACTCTACTGCACTATGAGTTACTATTTACTGAACTGAACCGTACCGAAATACTGTTTACTGAACTGGTAGCTATTGATTTCTATTTACTGAACTGAAAGCTACTGATTTCTGTTTACTGAACTGAAAGGTACTAATTACTGTTTACTGAACTAGTAGCTACTGATTACTGTTTACTGAACTAGTAGCTACTGATTTCGGTTTACTGAACTGAAATCTATTGACTACTATTTACTGAACTTAATTATACGAAATACTGTTTACTGAACTGTAAGGAAATTTACTGTTATCGAGAAAGAATACTTTGAAAATTATTTCTAAAATAGAAATAATTACTTAACTGTTATCCAGTGATTTGGATATTTATAAGCTACTGTACTGAAAAGACTGTTTACCATAACTACTGTTTTACCACTGTACTATCAAGTGTTTTAAACTGTTACTGAAGTGGTGGAAATTAAATGATTTATTCCATTTAGATTTATGGAAAAATAAATATTTTCCAGCATATAGATTTCATTATATCAAGCAGCATACGACTCCTTTACTGAGCAAGTGGTTCGCTCACCCCTTACTTTCAAATCTTCCAGATTAATTACGAGGATTTGTTGATGGCTTCCTCAGTTAAATATAGCTGCGAGTAGCTTACTGGGACAAAGAGCATGGAAATTTAACGGTACAGTCACTCTTCTTATATATTCAGACACTTGTATACAGTACTACATAATTGTAAAATAGAAACAGGGGATGTAAAGTATAAGGAATATTGTTAAATTTCATATTCTAAATTTACTAATAAATAAATGTTTGTCATTTATTACTGTTACAGATCACGTGTTAAAGGCATCACAGACAGCCCAACCGTACATTGTGTATAAAATATGTTAATTTATTGTACTGTGAGCTATTATAGAATATGATTTACACATGGTTTTATATCACACATGATATGATTTGAGACTATACATGCTTTGAAATGTGTTTTAAAGTATATGTTAAATGATTTTGAAACTATATGAGTTTCATACATGATTATATATACATATGACATGTTTTGAAATGGATGTTTCATACAACAGAATTTTCATACGTTACAAATTGAACCTTGTCATAATAGTACATCTTGCATTAATGCATGGTATGCAGTGATACAAAGACACTTAGTGTTGTTAGGACATGATCGAATAAAAGCTTAAAGGTTAGCAATTCCTAAATGATACTAGGATATATACTTTCAGGATTCTTGCATTTGCATTAAAGACGATATAATCCTAATTCTATTCTTATATTAGTAACTTACTAAGTTCTCGCTCATTAAAAGAGATTTTTTTTATAGATTGATTCAAGTTAAGGGACGCATTGAGATATTTTGGGCAAGTAATTAGTATCTTAACGCCCAAGGTCCTCGCTATTGAATATTTTGGTATTGTAATACTTCTTCCATATATGCTTTTATTTTTAGGCAATTTCTTTACAGTACTATAGGAAGAGATGTAAATTAGGATAATAAATAATGGATATAATGTTTTGATGCCACGAGATATGTTTCTGATTAGTGGTGGATATTAGGATTGTTAAATTGGGAAAGGCTGCTGTATTGCGCCTTACTGAATGAATTTGATTTGCAGGTGGTTAATTGGAAAAAGTTATAAAATATAAGGGAAGACATTTTTAATTTGTTTCTAAGCAAAGATATATTATGGGTCAAATATGATCTTTTTTATCTTAGAATGTAACTTAAATCATTTTTGAATTATAGAATGAATGGAAATGGTTTAACCACTATACTCTATAAAATGAAAAGAAAAAAATTATTTTGTAAATTTGCAAAGAATGAAAAGTATGAATATCAAGTACAAGCTACAGCCATGACAATAATTACTAACTAAATATTTGTCATTTTTTTATTTTTTGAATTATTGACGAAAATATTGGATTACTATCAACTAATGAACTACCGACAATTTTACCGTCAGTTCGACAAACTTTTCTACCACAGACAAATACCACTTATCGGCAGCGCATATTCAGACAAAATTACCGACAACAAAATTATCGGTATTTTCGTTGGTAATACATTTACCGACAAAATTTGAACTATAACCGATGAAAGATTCTATGAATAGAAGTCTATTTTTTGGTGCTGCATAATCGTTGAAACAACTTTATGAAAGTATCTCGCCTCCAAGTTCGTAATTTCGTCTACTTCATTGAATGTGTTTCCCAGACACCAAACATATAATTGATCTAACTCAAGGGTCTGCCAATTGCTCAACGAAGACTTTAACATTATAACCAAAAAAAAAGAACTCATAAAACAAAAAGATCGCACTGGATTTTTAAAGAGAGTTTCAAATGTTGGAACTAATTCATCCACAAAGCCCATTAGCACAACAAATAGAGAGAAATCTAACCTTGTGTGGGTTGATCCAAAACCCACCATTTCACACCATTGCCGCCATTGCCGGAGGGAAGGAACGTCGTCGGTGCTCCGCCGGAGGTCCACTTGTACCGGTGAAGCTGCCATGGTGGCCCTCTGCAGCCAAAGAAAGTGAACGGTGGTGATGAGAGGAGTAGAAACGAGGGAGAAAATGGGAGAAGAGCTACTGCTATTCACTCTCACACACACACAAATGGTTAATGGGCCACCATTTATATATTAGTGCTAGCCGTAGGGACCTCCCATATTTTGGATCATGTATTATATCTGTCCCATTAAGGATAAATACATGTATAATATATGAAATATTATATATACAATTATGGTCACACTATACATAAATTATACTACTAAATAAATTATATGATAATAATTATACTTAATTAGTCCACACAATTAGAGATATTACAACATTCTCCCACTTGGACAATTAAGTTAATTAACAAAATATCATATAATATCAATATGTATTCGTAAGCCCTCTAAATACATTGTACCGAAAGGGTACAAATGTGTAGACTCATACATACTTTAACAACAATAACAATAAGCCTTTGTAAGCTTCAAAATGCATCATACCGACAGGGTACAAATGCGTAAACTTATAAAGACTGCAACAAAAAATAGTAGTATTAGTGTGAAATGGAAATGATATGAAAGCAAAATCAATATCCATTTCCATTAGGTCCATGCATCTAAATTGAATGATGCCTTGCTTCAACAGAAGCATATGAGACTAATATCGAACGTCTCATCCAACAGAATGCCATATTCATCAAAATGCGCACAAACAAAATATGCATATATGACAAGTGGGGAATCCATTAATACAGTTATAACTAATTTCATTACATAGAGCTCCCATTAACTTAATACAGCAAATGGCTCCATATGCCTCATACAAGTGCTATGTCGTCAAAGCACTTAAGCAGCCAAACTTTCAGTTAGCCAGAATAAGCTCTTTCACTATGTGCTCTACAGTCCAATAAAGCAATGGATTCCATTATTTTCTCTCTAACCAACCGAATGATGATATCTGAATATTTTGAATGTGAGGAACTCCTAGCATTTTGAGAGAGAAAGTACTTGCTGTAGCATTACCACAGTACACCTCTAGGACTTCGAAATGGCAACCACACAAAACCAGCCCTGAGATGAAATTCTATAGCCTAAATGGCCCATCATGTAGCTTTACAACATGCTACATATTTAGCCTCCACAATCAAGGATACTGTAAGTGTTTGCTTTACACTTTCCAAAATACAGCTCTTTTATATCCACAAATATATAACCAAAATAATTTTCAATATCTGGAGAGCTTGCAAAATTAACATCAGAATATCTGACCAAACTCAAAATGTCAGATTTATCAATATCCAAATACTCTTTTTATAGCTTCCAGTTCTCTATTACAGGATCGCTTAAGTATCTCTGAAATACACATATAACATACACAATATCCAAATGTGTATAAGCTTGAGCATACAGTAATTACCCACAATAAGGCATACACAACACTCAATATGAGCTCTTTCATTATTATCTTGAGGACTTTGAGATTTTCACAATATGTCACTTTTCACTAAATGTCTTATTAGGAGAACAATATATAGTAAACCTACTCAACACTCAATATAGGTTTTATGAGACCAATAATGTATGCCTATTGATATGTCACGACGAATCTCAATCCTTAAAAAAGAAATAGAGCCTCACTTAGATTCTTCATCTTGAAGTGACATGACGACATGGAATGTCTCATACAATAGGTTAGTGCTATAGGCTGCTATTTGATATCATCAATTTAGAGCACAATAAGCACATAACTCCACTGACCTCGCAATGGATCCAATTATCAAACAATAATGTTCTCCTCAAAGTGACAATCTCATTAAACTTTATATGTTACAATCTGGATGCTTTTTAATGTTCGCAAATGAACTCCTTAAGTTCGCAAACTGTATGTTCCAGGTTAGGGACTACAAACTTTTAGGTTGCTTTATTTAAATATTTTTCTATCCAAGATGTAGCTCCTAATCAAAATAAGCTACTAATCGTCATCATGATTCGAAAAGAATCTTAGGTAGAAACAAGAAAGAAGGTTTTCACAGAACAAATTCCTTCTTCTTGTTTAAAGCCTCTAAATTTGGCTTTAAATCATCTACCCAATCTTTTGAGTCTCCTTTTGGTCTACAATGATGTGACAACTAAAATAAATCTCATGCATCCTTATGCAACATAGATGCTCACTTATCCTGTGTAACTAATATCCAACTCTAAGATCTCGAATCAGTATAGTCTCCTGACAAATATCAGAAACAAAATATACATGAATCTCACATTCATGTTCCTCTGTAATGTCAGGTGCAGGTTTAGGTATACAGTATTGAGATCAACCATTGGTTCCTTTGATTTGTGGCTTTTCATCATCAAAAGATAACGCATATATGGGAATGGCACAACAAAATGTATCTTAATAATGACTTTGTGGAGTTCACAACTCCCACTCTTTAAGTTATCTACTAAATAGATTGCATTGTCAGACGCAATGATTCTATTGTCACATAACGAGAAATGAAATCTAAAATCTTTCTAGTCGATATAATAGCCAACAAACTTGCCGCTAATAGTTTTCTTGTCAAGTTTTCTTGACTATGGGTTATGGCTCTTTTGCATTACCTTATAACCCTAAACACATAAAGCGGCATAAAATCGGCTTAATGTCTGACTATAACTTGGGATGCATTTAGGAATTGGTATTGCTTGGAGATCAACTTTGAATGTGAATTACAGTTTTAATTTCACTCTACCCGAATTTTAAAGATTTGGAGTGATTAACATAAATCGTACTAGATCAAAATGTACGATTGACTGCAACTGTAATCTCATTCTGTTTCAATATTCCAAGCACCGTACACTAGGCGTCAATATATAATCCTATAGTGCACTTAACCGAAAACCGGTATATGATTTCGCCTAGCTTCATTATACCGAACATGATATTCATCACTACTGTCTGATCATTGCCTCAAGTAGCGCAGCGGAATTAATCAGAATACCTAAGGCCTCTATAAGATCAGATCTATTACTCCATATGACCTACATCGAAATGGTCGTTAGTAAAGTGATGAAACACTTATTTCCACTAAATACAATATGTGAAAATGATCTACAAATGTCGGTATACATAAGTTCCTAATTATTTCAATATCTACTAATCATGTCCTTAATATTAGTAGCAAGATATCCCTTAATACATTCTCTTCATGTGCCTCGAAATGTCCCTAACCCATGCCACAACTTAATAGATTTCTTATCTATCCTATCATAATCAAAATCTACAGTCACATCATTCACTATTGAAGAAAATTTGTTCAATATTGGGGTACAAATCTACTGTGTACAATCCATCACGCAGAATGCCAGAATCAGTACACATGTTGTTACTAATTAGAAAACTTTTCTGTTATCGAAATGAAAAGTATAAACTGACAGTAGTTCCAAAATTGTCTTCAAAATGTAACAACATTCTGGCTATATTTTCAATATGGATGCTAACTCTATAACCCCAATTCACAACAATTTTCACTTATTCTATCTTCGGTTGCTTATGGGTTTATCAATAATAGCACTGGTATCCAAACACCAACAGTTAAAGTGCATATCTTCTAAATTGGATTCAAAATAAAGGTTAACAGAATATCTTTTTACACATTCCAATCTAGAGGACTCTTGCAATCTACCCTCTTGTGCCCAGGATTATTATAGAAGTGGCACACTTTGATATTTAGAGATGTTAGTGGAATCAGAATGGGAAATAGACTTGGCAAATTTCTTCTTTTAAAATGACCTTTTTATTGAGACCTCTTAATAATATTTTCTTTTGGCAGTAATATTTGGCATATGTCATCATTATGGCTAAATGAGATCTGTTAACCCGAAAGATCTTTCATTCTTGAATGACAATATCAATTTTGATATTAAAATACCATACTTCCTTCTGCATTAAATGAGATCTGTAAAACTGAAAGATCTCTAATTCTCCATCCCAGAAGGAAGTAGTACTGAATCTGCCATATTTGTAATCAAACTCCTATTGCAACCTTTATCGATCTTATGCGAACTATTTTCTAATGGCATCCATAAATACTTCTTAATGATTCCTAATTGGAACACTTCCTCTGATTTGCTCATTAATGGCATGCCCTTATAATCAGAGAATTTTCACTTAAGTGTTCTTGAAATTCCAAATATTTTGTCCTCAACTAGCTCATACTATTGGGTATAGTAGATAGATCAACTCTCGGGACTACTTCCTAGTTCAATATGTCCCTAACCGTAGAGAATAATTCATACTATCTATCTAATTTGATCCTGCTAGAGATTCGATATGTGATAGTTGCACAATATGGAGGCTAGTGGAATGACTCGATAAATTCCACAATATAGTACCGAGGATAAGACAAAACTAGTTGAATACAACCTGAATGATCGCCCACCGACAGGGTAGGAAGACCGTGTCATATCCCAACCAGAATCCTCCCAATCCCAAGCATCGCTAAAAGTAACTAACAATCCGACAGGGAGAGACTAGCCACTTCTAAAGACCTTAGTAAATTATGCAACTGCAACTATCACTATGCATTGCCTTATTATTATATCCTTAAAATTATCAGAATAAATTGTCAAAAAATCTTCAGACTATTCCTGTGACAAGCAAGTACTAGTCAATCCAATTAATGATTTATATTTTAAGAATATTCACAAAATTTATTGATCAGAATTAACTACACCAAAAATATGCAATTCCTGAAGCATATGTAGTAATTTTAAATCTAATATTAATTAATTAAATTAATTTCACATAAATGTGAATATTCAAATAATAAGGCAATTTTCATTTCTGGAGAGTTTATTTGTTTAAATAAATTATTAACGAAATGGGTAAACCATAATCCATAATGGCTCAACAAAATGCCCAAATAATTTATTTAAACTTATTTAATTAGGCCAATTATCAATAATTTATGGGCATGTGTATATTTTCAAAATTAAGTGAGTTATGAATTAAATGAGTAATCAAATTTCTAGAAATCACTCCAAAATTAATTCCTTCAAAAATTCACTTATATCACATTAATTTTAGGCTTAATAACTAATTATGGCTATTAAATATCCAAAAATTGTCCAAGAAATCAATTTACCATATGGCTCATAATTAATTAATCAAAAATTGGCCCTTAAAATCATAATCCAAAATGGCCCTTTTAATTAATTATGCAAAATAGCCATAAATTAATCTAAATTTAATAGCAAAATAAAATTAATTAATTAATATGGCCCCTAAATTAATTAAGTAAAAATGGCCCTAAAATTAATTAATTTTAATTGCCCAAAGTTGATTTTCTACGAAATGGCCAATTATTAAAATCAAATAAATAATGCCCATAAAATAATAAAATTATTTTGACCTAATATTTAAATTATATTTATGCCATAGGCATAAAACAATTGAATAATAATTGCCCACATTAAAAGAAAAGTTAATTGGCCTAAAATAAATAAACAGTTAATAGCCCAACAAAAGTTGCCCAAAAAAAAATTGCCCAAGATTTAAATGAAAACAGCCCAAAACAAATTGAGCCCAACGTCCCAAAAAAAAGGAAAAGGCCTGGCAATAATTGCCCAAGAAAAAACGAGCTAAAAAAAATTTTATAATTATTTTTTTCTAATTTGCAGATGCGGGCGCGTGTATCACACGCACCCGCCTCATCATTCACTGGCGCCCGCGGGGCCGCTTTGCACGTATCGCACGCGCTCGTCATCTTCCTCGCCCAACCGGGCAGAAACGCAGAAAACGGGTATTTTTGACCCGACCCGACGTTTTCTCTCTCAATACAGCCCCATTTTACTACATTTTAACGGCATTTTCATCAAAAATTCATCCTCAATCAATATACGGCATTATTTTGGCTTGAAAATGCAAAAATCTGATGGGTATAGCAAAAATTCGAAAATACCCAAAAAATAAAAATCCATAAAACTCATTTTTCTTCAAAAAAATGACTAATGGTTTTATTGTGAACGAGCTCTGATACCAATTGTTGGAACTAATTCGTCCACAAAATTCATTAGCACAACAAATAGAGAGAAATCTAACCTTGGGTGGGTTGATCCAAAACCCACCATTTCACGCCATTGCCGCCACTGCCGGAAGGAAGGAACGTCGTCGGTGCTCCGCCGGAGGTCCACTTGTACCGGTGAAGCTGCCATGGTGGCCCTCTGCAGCCAAAGAAAGTGAACGGTGGTGATGAGAGGAGTAGAAACGGGGGAGAAAATGGGAGAAGAGCTACTGCTATTCACTCTCACACCCACACAAATGGTTAATAGGCCACAATTTATATATTAGTGCAAGCAGTAGGGACCTCTCATATTTTGGATCATGTATTATATCCGTCCCATTAAGGATAAATACATGTATAATATATGAAATATTATATATACAATTATGGTCACACTATACATAAATTATACTACTAAATAAATTATATGATAATAATTATACTTAATTAGTCCACACAATTAGAGATATTACAACATCAAATAGTGCAACATCAACTGTTTTCTATCCGTAATATTCCGACCCAAGTGTGTTTACAAGTTCTAACTAGGTTGAGATCATTTTGAAGTCATTCACTACAAATCAGTGATTAAGGGTGATTTCAAAATCAAATTTTATTTATGACTAGCAAAAAAAAAAAAGAAAAAATGAAAAACAAGAGTCATGTCTGCATTTTGTCATAGTAGCCAGAAAGGTTTATAATTAGTAAACCAATGAATCAATTAGCTTTTATTAAACCGCACAAGTTTAAAATTGCTAATAAAATTACTTTTAAAAACTATGATCAATTTAGTTTTATAATTAAGGATATGGATTATGTAACTAAAAAATAACTATTGTAAGTACAATAGAAAATAAAGAAAAGGTTAAAGTTTAACTAGAATGAAGTTGCCTTACCCTACACTGTGTTTACGTATACAAAAGAATCAACTTGAAAAATAACATAATTCTTTTCTCTTTCAATTTCTAGTTGCCACATCAAATTGAACAATAAAATTTTGGTTAGTTAAGAGTACTGATTTATCCATGAACTTGCTTATTATTCATGCGATACACGAGTAAAATTCATTTATTTAAATATATGTAGATATATAAGAAACATAAATATTTTTTAAAAAATTTTTGTTAATGTAAAAATATATTTAAGTATTCATCACTACTGGGAGGGTTTCACTTTACCGTTTTCAGTTCGAAAAATATTAATCTCAAACCGTAAAACGTACGAAGATACCTATAGTTACACAAAAAAATTATATTTAAGTATACACATATAGATATCATAAAAAATATAAAAATATTTTGATATATAATATATTTTTAAATTAAAAACATATAAAAATTTTTCTAAACACATAAATTTATTTAACATATTTTAGGATATACTAATTTTTATATATTTTTCATATAAATAAAAATTAGTATATATTAAAAGAGAAAATGATTTGTTTATTTTTATTTTTATTTTTTAATCACTAAAAAATTTTAAAAAATGAATAGTTTCACGTTAAAAATTTATTAGTAAATAATTCAAAATAATTTGAATGATATTTAGGTTAATTAGTGGTTTGAATATTTAATTTGAACTTTTTTTTGCAATTAAAATGTGATCTTTAAAAATATTTTTATTGAAAATTTTAAATTAAGAAAAAAATATATGTATATAATTAGAGAAATCTAAATCAAATAAGATAAAGTTTTTAAGTTTTAAATTTGTATTAGAGTTTAATTTGTAATAGATATTTATTTTAAAATTTTGAAGATAATGCATAGATAAATTTAATTGTTTTAATGTGATTATTAGTTAGCTTACAATTTCAAAAAGGATTGAAAAGTGCAAGAGATGTGGAGAAGTAGTTTCAATGGTTTTTAGTTAGTTTTTAAAATAAATATTTTAAAAAATGGAATAGATATTAGATAATATTAAAATTTTTTATTTTTTTAAATAGATTGGTAACATATAATTTTTTATTATTTTTAAAATTATATAGTATTTTAATTATTTTAAAATTTTGAAGATAATGATTAGATAATTTTTATTTTTTAAATGTATTAGATAATATTTAATTATTTATTGGATAATTTCTATTTTTATTTTTTAAAATGTATTATATATCATATAAAATTTTAATTATTTTAAAATTATGTAATATTTTATTTACTTCAAAATTGTAAAGATAGTGCTTATATAATTTTAATTGTTTTAAATATATTTAGATAAATATTTTAAGGATTATTATCCTATTCACTGCCAGTGGAGTTCTTTAACTCTACAGTGAGATTAGAATAATAATACATATTATATTTTATTTATTTTTATTTTCTTAATCTTTTTAACGAACACGTGTCATTATCCTAACCTCGCTTGTGGTGTTAAAAAACTCCATTGACAGTGGATAAGATAATAATCCATGTTTTAATTGTCTTTCTTCTAACTAGATTAAAAAATTTTAGAAATTGTAAAAGTTAAATAGTATTTGAAATGATTTAAAAATACTAAATATATACGTTATTTTTTGCTTAAGTGGATTAAAGGCAGCGAAAGTTTATCTATCATTCAAAGAAAATATTTAAGTAAGCGTTTACACCAGTACAGTTTTATAGGTTTATTTGTAACCTGTTATATATATTAGATTTGGAGACCAAAGATCACCAATTTGAAGGTATTAATTTTTTATTTTTAAAGAATTAAATTATTTAAATTAAAGTTACCACCTCTGGCATGATTAGGGTTGATCTTAAATTATAAAATAAATAATAATACAAGTATTTACATCAAAAAACTGTTTTTTTTATTTATCACATAATATATTAAAATTTTAAAATATATATTTAAATAGTTTATCGATGTGATAATTAATTTAGCGATTGAATCACTAATCCAGTAATCAGACACTGTAAATTATTCATTTTCCGATCGCGGACAACTTTGATCCTCTCAACTCAAGTCTCAATTGAGCTGCAAGCCCTAATTAACTCCGCTGATTATGTAAAGGAAGCCACCATTAAATTCAACCATTGACATGGCAGTGCAGTCTGAATCTGAATCTGAGCATTCCCTTTCATTCTTACCTAATAAAATCAATCAGAAGGTTTGGTTTTTGTCATTTTGAAACAAATAAAAATCTGACCATCTAATCATTATCTTTTAACCTGTTTTGGTTCTATTCATTCTTGCCAAGCACACAATGGTTATCCAGGAGCAATTTTTATCAATTGGATTGCTGTCAGCCTCAGTCACTCAAATCGTAGCTTTGCTCAGTCTCGGTCCTTAGTGCTTACTTGGTAATCCTGACTTTCACCAGAACTGGCTGAAATCTTGTCTTATAACTGTGGGACATCATCCCCGCTCGCTAACCTAACCTACCCTGACCTACCCTGACCTGACCTAACGGAAAAAGCATCTGCTGCTTGGTGGATGCTGCCATCCCAAAATTTACATGATTCTTCGTCCTCTTTAAAAGAACTTCCAATTGAATTAGTTTTTTTAATCCTAATTAATTTAGATATTATATTATTTTAAAATATTTTACATGTAATTTAATTCACTTGCAAATTACACATTTAAATATACCCAAAAATTACATATATGACAAACTATCGCGTAAGGGCTCCTTCAATACAACTGGTTGCCTAAATGCAACCTTATTATTTAAGTAGATAACTACCTGACTTAAGGCAATTAGAGTCTTAGCTTATAGCATACTAATTAGTTTAATCAAAATCCATAAATATTAAATTTCAGTAAATCTCGATCACTTATTGGTAACGACCAATTTAAATCTATGAATTTATTTACATGCAAGATAGAGTATATTTTGCAATCTAATGTTTCATTTTTCAAATATACATGTCACAGTCTGCATATCCAGTATTCACCACAATTTCACATACAAAAAAATGGTTAGGTTGTCTACGGTGTCTTTATCACACACTTTGTTAAACAGTAATACAGTTTTCAAAACATAATTTATTTGATTTATAAAATAGAAATATTTACAGAACAGTAATTCTTCAATATTTACATCCCCTGAATATAATTTACAATAAAGTAGTACTATACAAATATGTCTGAATATATAAAGGAAAGTGAATGTACCTCTAGGATCCAATAGTCATTGCTTCAAGATAATAAAAGGAACCAAACATCTTCGAAAAGTATCTCGAATAATTACTGCAGGTAATATGAGGAGTGGGAAAAATAAGAGGTGAGCAAAACATGCTCAATAAGAGAATTGTATGCAGAAGTGATATTATGAAATCTATATGTATTAAAACATTTATTTCCTATTAGTACACTAGGGTTAATAAAGGAAGGATATTATAGTCGATTAGGGATCCAAATGGAGTATGGAAGGTATTTAGAATACCTGTTGTGTCTCGGAACCTAGAAGCGACTATAGGGCGTAGATGTTGATTTCAATATAAATAGCATTTAATAATTTTCAATTTTATAGTAAATCAATTAAATAACATATAAAAACCATTAAATAAAATATTTAAGAATTAATTTCGATTTCACTTTAAAATGTCACATTCACCTTTTTATAAAACTCAGTAAACAGTACAGTAAACCATTTAGTACGATAAACAATTCAGTGGTAGCAATATTTCAATATATAGTACAATAAACCGTTAGGTAAACAGTAATCATTAAATAAATAAATAATCACATAAATGGTTTATAAAACCGTGTCAATAAAATAATTTAATTAGTATTTTACCAAATCACTTTATACACATTTCACACACTTCAATAAAACCCATTAAGCAGTATAGTAAGTCGTTCAGTACGGTAAACAGTTCTATGCAGTAAACAGTACGGAAAATTGTTTAGTAACAATAAACACTTCAGTAACAGTAACAGTTTAGAGAAAACCGTAACAATAAATAGAAGCACATGAATGGAGACTAGGCAACACTCTAAATATGTCATGCTATAATCCTCGTAGGGAACAATAACACATGAGATGTATGGTCATAGTCTGTAGGTGTCCTCAGAGTACACTTGCTCGGTGTCCTTGGGACCGTTGATGACTTGGTGGGTCAATCAGCCATAGTAACAGTAACAGTAACACGTGAGCATGACACGGGACCTAACAGTATCAAAACAGTATACAAACAATATTATCACCTTTATGAAAATTAATAAACTAAGTAGAAATCTTCAGTCAATCCATAAAGGTTAATTTATAGTACAGTGAATATTTTAGTGAAAATCATTTATAAAATATTCACATGACAATAATACATTTTATAAACCATCTATTACACTAGAAAACACTTATAGGCAATTTTCGGTAATTTACTTCAATTAAATTCAATAACATAAATATTTAAATATTATTTTTCGGTAAATCACTATTTTTATGGAAAATATTAAATAATTAATTTCTATGCCTAGAATTTCACTCAATAATGCACTAAAATATTTCATGATATTTTAAAGAGAATTTCTACGAAATTTCAGCAGCATAACGACTGCTATTAACCTAGCTTCCTTGCAATTCAAATACAGTTTAATTCCATCCAAAAACCACAATTTGCATAGTTTTCAAGGCATTTCACTTCCAAAATATTCTCATAAACTTATTTGCATTGAAACCACGTATTCATAATATCCCTACAGTCTACACACGTATCTCTTACCTGTTTGACGTTATCGACTTTCTCGAAAACACAACACGCGATTCACTTCTCCCGGGCTGCAAATAATTTCACCAACATTATTTATTAACCTCAATATAATTTTCAAACTAATTTCTTTCAATAATTGCAGTCACATTGTACATTGGAAATATGTACTTGGTATAATTTCTACCGAAGCTAAAACACAACTTCATCGTTTTAAGTCCGATTTTAATTTCGATTACACCGACGGACTCCTCATAATTTCTACAGTATTATGACATCCTAAATTCATCAAAATGCAGCATAATTCCACCTCCCCTTAGCTTGGTCGAAATCCCCTTTAAGCCAAATTCATTGTATTTCATCATTTTCTCACTAAATTCATATTCCTACATGTTCATTCTCTCACTTAACACCATTTTCCTGCATCAAACCACATGCATTCTTCATGTTCTTCTCAAGACCGAAACCCCAAGATGTACATTGAGCATGATTAAATGAGATTTAAACAAAACCAACACTAGATTCATGTTTAGCATGCTTGAAAACATCAAAATCTATCATTAAATCAAATGAAACTTCATGTATGGTGGAGGCTTACCTTTGACTGAAACTTCAAATCTTCTTTTCTCTTAATATATTCACTTATTCAATGAGATTTTGGTATGGGTAGATAGAGCTTGATGAGTAGGACAATTTTGGTGAAGACACTTTAGTGAAATAAGGTTGTTTTAGTTAGGTTTAGAAAGCTTTTTCTTTTTCTTTTTCTTTCTTGGCTATGGAGGACATGAGGCATGAGGAAAAAGATGATGAATAGTGGCGGGCAGTTGTGGGAGGAATTATTTAGAGAATTCTAGATGAGAGCAAAATTACAAAAATGCCCTTAGTTATGAAATTTTAGGACAAAAGTGCCCTTAAGCTTCTGTAATTTTTATAACTATGTAATTGCACTCCAAAAATTCAAATTTCATCACTAAAAATTCTTATTGAGTGTATTTTAATGAATCATGGTGGTTTCATCGACGCGTGGTTCACCGAAAATGTGAAATCACGAAATTACCCCAATCAGGTCAATTACATAAATTTCTGATTCAACCACCGATTCGATAAATCTATTAACACTATCTTAAACTTCTTTTCATGTAAAATATCATCGTATTTTTACTTCGTCCAAATTCATTTTAGTTTGGGCATAATTTACGAAAATATCCTCAGAACGTAACCATTATTTTCTAATTTGTTGACACATTTCCCAAAATAATATAAATAAGAGATTTTGATCTCAAAATTTTCACATTATGTTTATTAAACCCTTCACACACTATTTCTTCAGTCTTATGATCATCTGAGCACTTTAAAATAAGTGGGATCCACATCACTATCTTACTTATAATTTACTAATTACATAAAATTTAATTAAAAATTTTACATCTAACTCATGTACAGTAATAGTAGAAATGGTTCTCACAATACATATCAATCAATGAAACTGCCAGAAAACTTCCTAAAATTAGGTTCGTTTACCTATTCAAAATATATACTAAACATCAAACATTAGCATAACAAATCGATAATTGAGTAGTTAAGCAGTAACTTAATAAATACATCTATGGCATAGCTTGTTTCACAAATTCAATACCTATTACTCTAGTAAACATCTCAACCTACAATACTGCTAAAAAATTGCCTAAATTGAACATCGCATGAATAAATAAATACTTACCAAATAGTCGATTACAGAGCTTCGACAAACAAAACCCACAAAGCTGATACCATAAATCAATAATCTAACTCAATACACAATCTGAGGGGAAAACAATGGAGGGGAGTGAGTTAAAGTTCAGTAAGTTAACCATACAAGAGCAGAATCAGAATTATACTGTTTTATATGCAAGCACAGATTTTACCTATAAAAACTCCACAATCAATGTTTAATTATTCACATGGACAATATAATATTTCCACTTAATACATAACTATTATATCATGTATACCTACCACATATCTCGTTACACCACAAGTTAAGGTCATTTAGGGGTATCAGTCTGAAGGATACCTTAAGGTATGTCATTTCCCTATCGACTTGGTAACTAGACAAAACAGTTGACGTATACGATATCACTATCTCATATATCAAGATATAGGCATTCTCTAGGTATGATTACATGATCATGCTTCCAATGTTAGATGATGTAAAACCATGCACTGTATGATATTCGATGCATTTTTCAATATCACTGCATGTTTGATAAATTGATGCATAGTTCAGTAAAATAAGTTCTTTCTAATAAATAACACAGTTACAATAAACATTTAACAGTGCGACAAAACAATGCATTGCTCACGGTGAAATAGTTACAGTCAATTAGTGATTAGTCAGTAAAACCAATGCATTGTTCTTAGTAAAATAGTACAGTCAATCACTTTTCAGTTGATAAAACAATGCATTGTTCATAGTAAACAGTATAGTCAATAAACTTTTGAATCGATAAAAGCAATGCATTGTTTATAGTAGAGATTAGGCATAACTCTCTAACTATGTCAATAAAGACTTCCCCACTGTAGCTAGCGATGAGCCTCACCACCCCTGGAAACCAAGGATGCTACCTATGGCCATAAACTATGAGACCTGATTATACTGTACTGTACATGTCATATGCAATTGATTATTGAGCGAAAATAAATGTGTTAAGTGATTACAAGTGAATTTGTAATGTGGGCCCCACTTTAAATTTTATGGTTTTGATGGATTCAAGACTGATAATATAGTGTACAGTGGGTGAAATAAATATAAAATAATGATTTTGAGGCATAAAAATAATTTTTATATTATTTGGAATTATTTTGTGAATTTTGGAAAACAAATTGGGAAATACGGTTACGTCCTAAGGGCATTTTCGTAACTTATGCCCAAACTAAAATGAGTTGGGATGAAGTAAAAATATCATGATATTCCACATAAAAAGGAGAATAACATAGTGTCAAGAGATTGATTGAAACAGTGTTGAAGTGAGAGAAATTCGCCGACGGGTCGCTGGGTAAAATTGTAATTTCTCACTGTCCGTGCACCGCACGTTAACGAAACCACTTCCAATCATCAAGATACATTAAATATAATTATTTGATGCTGGAATTCAAAATTTTGGAGTCCAATTACACTGTTTTTACGATTAGGGAAGTTAAGGGCAAAATTGTCCAAATTTTATATAACTAAGGGCAAAATGGTAATTTTGCCCTCTCTAGAAAGTTCAATAAGTCAACAAAGGTGATGGCCGGCCACTATTTAATTTCTTCTTCAATTTGGCTTTCATGACACAAGAAAGACAAGAAAGAAAAAGTAGAGAAAGAAAAGAAAAGAAAGAAAAGTCAATAAAAACAACTACAACCTTGACTTTCTCACCATGGTTGTTTCTAGGAAAGTTATCTACACACTCCTCTCTCTCCATTGACACCATTATCTCATCAAACAAAGAAGAAAAAAAGGAGAAAAGAGAGGCAAAAGGGTTCAGCCAAAGGTAAGAGATTCCATGATTTAATGTTTTCTTTAATTTCAAAGTTGTATTTTGATTCATTCAAAGGTGTAGACTTTGATTTTACCATTAGATTTGATTTCTATTAGCTAAATATAAATCCACCATGGAAGTGACTTTCGGCCAAGTTAACTCAAGGAATCTATGTAAATCCTTGCATAAAAATGGTAGAAAATAAGAAAATGAACATAGATTTAATGTTTGGTAGCCTTAGATTGATGAAATTCATTAAAGGAGGCATAAAGGAGCATTTGTAACATCTCGAATCCACGGTATAACATAATATTTACTTATAAATCACACATTTTCACCGTTTGGGCTATCTGTGAAGCTTAACCATCCGTTAATCACTTTAGCAAGATTAGTACTCTTATTCATCGTACCAATATGGAAGTATGCATTGTCACATTATTTCCTTAAGATATATGTATATATATATACATTCCCTTCTACTCAAAGTAGTACTGTACAAATTCACTGAATATATAAAAGAAAATCATATACCTTCGATATCGAAAATCTGCTGACTCTAGTAGTCGATAATCTCTGGAAGGTAATTCTCTTAATACAAGATCAACAACCTGTGGAGTGGAAAATCAGGGTTGAGCGACGACGTGCTCAGTAAGGAAGGTGTATGCTGCTTTATAAAATAAAAACTATATCCCACAGAACGTTTATTTTCCCTAACAGCATACCCAGTAGGAAAACAGTGGATATAGTAAATAGTCTTTAATATTCAAATCACTGGCTAAACAGTTTACGATATAATATAGTAACAGTAAACAGGATTCAGTAAATCCTTTCAGTAAATAGAAATAAATAAGTTGAGACTAGGCATTATCCTACAATTAAATCATGCTATCATCGTTCCCAAAGGAACGCATCGTTTCCGAAGAAACATAGTAATCATCCCCACAGGGATACATAGATCTATGGCCACAATCTATAGGTGGTCCTCGGGTACACTTGCCAGGTGACCTCGAGACCTTTGATGACTTGGCGGGTCAATCAGCCTCATGAATAGTAATGTATGAAACTCGGGGCCTAAAGTCTCAAAAATCACTTTATATCTCATGAAGAACCTTTAAGTAATATTTCATATATTTCATCATTTTCTCAAAATGATTGTTTACCAAAAAGGCATTATATTTTCTGTTTACAAAACACAGTAAAAATAGCCCAAAATCTCACCATTTTACACGTGAGAAAAACACCAGTTAAACCGACTCGCCCATGGTTAGCTCGCCCATTATGGCTTGCCTATCGCAGTGGATAGAGCTTGCCTGTTTTTATTCGCCCATGTGGCGAACTAATATCGCCTATTTTGGTTCTCAGACCGAGCTGAACTGGGGGTCGCCCACAAAATAGTTTAGGGTTGCTCATAAGATTATTAGGGATCGCCCATAAGCACTTATCTTTAAAAACCAAGGGGTCGCCCACTTTTGGCTCCCCCGAAATATCATAAAGGGGTCACCTATCTTTGGCTTGAGCGGATTTTATTAAAAACAGGGGTCGCCTTTCTTTGGCTCGCACAAAAAACAACATAGGGGTCGACTATATAGCTCGCCCAAATCATGGTCTGTGAAAATAGTTTATCAAACCAATGCATGTTTCAAATCAAATCATATTCTCAATATTTTCATAAAATTTAACTCCACAGAACATGCATTTACTTCACACACATCTCCCTTACCTGGTCTTACGAAACCGTGCTTCCCGGTTACGTCTACCAAAATCATACTTCTCAGCTGCAAAATAATTGTATCAACTCATTAGCTTAATTATCCTTGTATCTTTAAGCTATGATTCATATCAAACTATAAGTAAGTCCTACAGCTAAAATGGCTATTCTTCATGCCATTCTTTCTTACTTTATAACTCTAAAGTGAGATCCTCGCCTGCTTGGACAAGTACTTTCAACTTGGCGAGTTCTTTATTTCCTACTCGCCTCATTGGCGATCACTAACGTTCCACATGGGCGAACATAATAGTCACCATTCTCGCCCTTTTGGGTGATCATACCTTGGTCCATTTAGGTGATCCTATGCCCTCACCTATTCTCGCTCTTTTGGTGATCATCAAGTCCATACATTTTGGGCGATCATAAGCCCTTGCCTATTCGGGCGATCATTCTGATTTTTCAAAAAGTTGGTGAACATGTATATTGTCGATTCATGCATTTCATTGAGCTCGCCTCATCCTTTAGGCGAGTATCCTAATTTCTTTGCTCACCTATTTGGTGAGCAGTTGGATAATCACGTTCGCCCATCGTGTTTCATTTACTCACGTTACATATACATAACACAGCAGTTTATGTTCAGCCATTAACGTCCCCAACCAGTAAGAAATTCAACCATGTTAACTTGCTACATACTTTTATGCCAAGTAATATACCTACACATCTCCTACTTAGCATATCATCATTATAAAACAAGGATTAAATACATACAACGTTGGCTGGAAATTCCTTTACCTTTGTTTAACCGAACCAGCACAGCTCAAAGTTGTTGTTGTTTCCTCCCTCGCTAGACCTTCAATTCTTGGTTTCTTGGATGGTTTGATGGTGAAGGAATGGTGTATAAAGGAGTGTTAAGTGATTTGATAGCAAAAAGGTGAAATCTTGCAACTTAAACGTGAGATAAGCCGGCAAAACAAAGCAGAATTCAACAGCAACAGCGTCAGGCATGAAGAGGGAATATACTGGAGTTCTTGGTTTCGCTTCGTAAGATATATATATTCTATCATCAAAGCCTCGTAGCTTCTTATCATTTTCTTCTTTATTACGATGTCTGATGGTTCATTAAATGGTGAAAAAAATAGCAGCCGAAAGGTAATTGGCAGGGTGCACAATTTTCTACTCCCATTAAATGGCGAAGAAAACCGCAGCCAACAAGAACGGCGTGCAGTGATTTTGTCCATCCCATTTTTCTTGACTTATTTGCACCTTTGTCTTATTCCTCATCCAATTAAAACACATCTCATATTGACTTAACATTTCTCTCTTCTCATTTCGTCCAACACAACCGACTTTCTCTCAAATCAGAAGTGGCGTGTAGCAGCAATTCTTTGTTGCGCATTGACTTATTCTTCATCCCTTTTCACATACGTCTCCACCAATCAAAATAATTTACATGTAATGTAAGTAATCCCTTTCTCTTATGATTATTTTTATTGATATTTTATGTCATAAAATAATGCTTCTAGTCTAAATTTTTCAATTTCCTTTTCTTCCTTCATTCCATACTTTTAATTCATCATTCCATATTTAAACTTCGTTAAATAATTTAATTCCACTATCAATAATTTACAATTATGGTGTACAGTGTAATAAATTTGGGTCTCACATTTCTCCCCACTTTAAGAAATTTGGTCCTCCAAATTTAACCCGAACCTGTCACTGGAAGAGCTCCGAATATTTTTCATGCACAAGGCTCTCCAACTCCCAAGTAGCCTCCTCCTCGTTATGATACTGCCAGAGCAATTTAACCAAAGGAATCATCTTAGATCGCAATACCTTATCCTTCCTATCCAGGATCTGTACCAGTTTCTCAACATAACTCATGTCCTCTCTGATCTCTAATGGCTCATGTCGTATCACGTGAGAAGGATCTGGATGGTACTTTCTCAACATCGAGACATGGAATACGTTATGCATTCTTGACAACTTTGGTGGTACTGCTAACCGATATGCCACATCTCCCACGCGATCTAGGATCTCATAAGGCCCAATGTATCGGGGGCTCAACTTTCCTCTCTTCCCGAATTTCATTATACCTTTGGACGGTGAGACTTTTAAGAATACATAATCACCCGCTACAAACTCTAATGGTTGGCGTCTTGTATTTGCATAACTCTTCTACCGAATCTGAGCCGTTTTGAGCCTCTCACAAATCATCTGTACATCACAGGAAGACTATTCGACCAAATCGGGAGCTAACAGTTTACGGTCTCCCACTTCTTCCCATGCTATTGGGGATCTGCATTGTCTGCCATATAGGGCCTCATAAAGTGCCATACTGATACTTGTATGAAAGCTATTATTATAAGCAAACTTTGCCAGGGGTAAGTGATCATCCCATGAGCCTCTAAAATCCAGTGCACACGCTCTCAACATATCCTCGAGCGTCTGTATCGTACGCTCGGACTGTCCATTAGTCTGTGGATGAAAAGCGGTACTAAAATTCAACTGGGATCCCATAGCCTCCTGAAATCTTTCCAAAAAATGAGATGTGAAGCGGGAATCCCTATCAGAAGTAATACTCATTGGAACACCATGTAACCTCACTATCTCCCTGACATACAATTCGGCTAAGGCACTAACTGAATCTGTAGATCTCATGGCCAAGAAATGAGCAGACTTAGTCAATCTATCTACGATTACCCAAATAGCATCATAACCCTTCTGGGTCCGTGGTAAACCTATAACAAAATCCATAGTCACATGCTCCCATTTTCACGTAAGAATCGATAATGGTCAAAGCATACCTGCAGGCTTTTGATGCTCAATCTTAATCTGCTGGCATGTCAGACATCTAGCAACAAAATCAGCGATGTCCTTCTTCATCTTAGGGCACCAATATACTCTCCAGAGATTCTGGTACATCTTAGTACTACCCGGATGTAATGTATATCTAGAGATATAGGCCTCTGATAAAATCAAATCTTGAATCTGCTGATCTCTGGGAACACCTATCCATCCTCTAAACCTCAGTATTCCATCGGTGCTAATCTCAAAATCTGACACAACTCCCATATGAATCTGACTGGCTACCCCTGACACAATAATCATCACTCCTCTAAGCTTCCCTAATCTGATCCATCAAATCCGACTCTATCCGAAAACTAGTTGTAAATCCATATTGGTCAAAGGAAATAACTGTCAAGCTGAGGCTAGAGAACTGCTCTATCAAATCATGCTCCCTGATCATCATGTAAGATACCATGCCAACATGCTTACGGCTTAGTGCATCTGCTACTACATTCGCTTTACCTGGGTGATACAAAATTTGACAATCATAGTCCTTTAACAGTTCCATCCACTGTTCTGCCTCAAGTTCAACTCTCATTGCGAGAATATATACTTCAGACTCTTATGGTCTGTATATATCTGAAATTTCTCCCCGTACAAGTAATGCCGCCATATCTTTAGTGCAAACACTACTGTGGCTAGCTCCAAGTCATGTGTCGGGTAATTCCTCTCATGACCCTTCAATTGTCGAGAACCATAGGCTATAACTCGACTATGCTGCATAAGCACACACCCTAAACCTTGAGCGGACGCATCAGTATACACCATAAATCCACCTGATCCGCTGGGAAGGGCTAATACAGGGGCAGTAGTCAATCTACACTTAAGCTCAAGAAAACTACGCTCACACGCGTCATTCCACTCAAACTTCACATCCTTACGTGTGAGTCGTGTCAATGGAGCAGCAAGTTTAGAAAATCCCTCCACGAACCTGCGATAATATCCGATAAGACCTAAGAAACTCCGTATCTCAGTAACGGTGTTAGGCCTTTCCCATTGTACAATGGCCTTTATCTTGGACGGATTAACTGACACCCCGTCCTTCGACACTATGTGTCCTAAAAAGATTATATGGTCAAGCCAGAAATCACACTTACTGAATTTTGCATACAACCTCCGGTATCTGAGGGTCTGTAATACCATATGCAAATGCTGCTCATGCTCCTCTGGAGTCTTAGAATAAATCAAAATGTCATCCATAAATACTATGACAAACTTATCCAAAAATGGATGGAACACCTCATTCATCAAACTCATAAAAGCTGCAGGGGCATTTGTCAACCCAAAAGGCATCACTAAGAACTCATAGTGACCATAGCGAGTCTGAAATGCTGTCTTATGCACATCTTACTCCTTAATCTTCAACTGGTGGTAGCCTGATCGAAGATCTATTTTGGAAAATACCTGTGCACCCCTGAGCTGGTCAAATAGGTCATCAATTCTGGGTAGTGGATACTTATTCTTAATGGTAGCCCGATTCAACATCCGGTAATCTATACACAACTGAAGACTACCATCTTTCTTCCGAACAAATAATACTGGAGCTCCCCATGGTGACACACTAGGACGTATAAATCCATTATCTAATAACTCTTAGAGTTGCTTCTTAAGCTCATTTAACTCAGTCAGTGCCATCCGATATGGGGGTCGAGAAATCGGCTCCGTACTGGGTACCAACTCGATCATAAACTCCGTCTCTCGATCCGGTGGTAACCCTGGTAAATCTTTTGGAAATACATCTGAAAAGTCCTTAACCACAGGAATCTCTTGAATCTCTGGATGTTTCCTCTTTACATCCTCCACACTAGCAATATATCCTTCATAAACATTCATACACAACCACAATTTCAGTACACATGTCATTTCACAAACATATATTCACATACTTTTTTATTAATTTACAATAACTTTACAATGTACTTTTCGGGATGAGAGAAGGTAATAAACATAGTATTACAATCAAAACTGACATGGTTCGTAGCTAACCAATCCATACCCAAAATGATGTCAAAATCATATATATTCAACAAAATTAGGTTAGCTGTCATGACCTTCTCTCCTATAGTCAATTTACAATTCCTATATATAACACCAGTCCTCTGGAAATCTTTAAAAGGGGTATTCACTTGCAAAGTATACCCTAACAACTCCGGCTCTACTGGGGTCCTATTAGCACATGTAGGCGATAAGAACGAATGGGTAGAACCCGGATCAATTAAGGCAATTACAGGAATATCAAAGAGATAAACTTTACCTTTAATCACATCAATAGAGGCGTCGGCAGTCTCTTGATCCATCGCGTACACCCGACCCTGAGTCACAACCTTCTTACCCTTCTCTGCGGCTATCGCCCGCCTAGGCTGTGAGGGTGTCGCCTTCTCTGGCTCACTCGGAGCTGCCGGTGCCGCTATCTGAGGTAATGCAGGAGGAATAGTAGAAGCAGTTGATTCTCTGAGCATCGGGCAATTTCTGATAAAGTGCTCCGTCTGTCCACATCTAAAACATGCCTTAGACATCAAAGGACAAGGGCGTGACCCATGTGACCTACCATAATGTCTACATAAAGTCACAACACTTCTCTGAGTAGCGGTGGGGCCACTAGTAGGGGTAGAAACTGCTGATCTAGTGAATTATCCCTCGAAAATCTGTATGTCCGAAAATCTAGTTCTCTTAGGCTGCTCTCTACTATATCTATTCTCCAAAAGTCTCTTACCCTTATCTTTACCTTTACTCTTGCTCTTACCACCAGCCTCTATATGGTACTGCTCAAAATCCCTCTCACATAGCTGAGCCCGTCGTACTACCTCATCATAGGTCAAGATATCAAATGGGGCTAGCTTCGATCTGATGAAGGGTCTCAAACCAGCCTTAAATCTCTCGATCTTATGTCTCTCATTAACACTAGTCTATGAATCAAATCGGCTTAAGGTGGTAAACTTAGCATCATACTCGTCCACTGCCATACTTCCCTGAGTTAAATCCATAAACTCTTGCTGTAGTTTCTACTGGGCAGTGTCAGGGATATACCTTCGTCTAGGCATCTACAAAAATCTCCCAAGTAATATCCTGATGCTGGGAGAACAATACTATCTGAGTAGCCTTCCACAAGTGCTCTGTGTTGACACCTAATTTTGCCCTAATATTATAATTATTATTATTTATATATATTTATTTTTATTATGTGTTTTGTTTATATTATTATTGTTATTATTATTATTATTATTATCATATTATTATTATTTGTTTTTTATTTTTATTTTTATTATTATTATTTTCTTTTATTTGACATGATTTTTATTTTTATTTTGATTTATTTCTATCAGTGCATTTAATGATTTCTCTTCCCCATAACAACCGGCCACCTCTCCTGCCAGCCGCCCAATACTCTGCCCCTCTCCCATTCCCCTGAAACCCAATCAATCAAACCCTATTCCAACACCTAAATGACTGAACTTCAATGCTAAAATCCGAGGGACAAAACTAAGAATTAGACCAAGAGATGTTTTTACAATTTGGTTAAAATGCACACTGCCCAGGGGGGGTCGGCCTTTTTTTTTCTCTCGACAATAGAGACCATCTCTACCATCACACCGGAACCCAAAAAAACCACCAACATCATCCTCACCACCCAAAAACCGAGACCACCACCAAAATCATCCTCACCAACCGAGACCCCAGATCCCAAACCAGCCCCACTCCGAACCTGCGGAAACACAACCAACCTGTAACAAAAAACAACAGCAACCCAAAAAAACCACAACCAGATTCAACACCAGATCCAAAAACCAAAATGAATATTCATCATACCTTTTGTTCATCTTAGTCAAGTGTGCTTATAGGATTATGTCTCTTAGCTTGACTTATCTATTCCACACTAGGTTTCATGATAATTATACATCTAGTGGAAGAATAATTAAAACTTGACCTTAAGGATTGATTTCAAATGCAAATTCAACAATTGGTATAAGGTCATAATTTTTCTTAGCTTATAATGTGTGATGATAAATGGATCCTAAATGTTCAAATGCATGAAACTTTGTCATCCATGAACTTAAACTTCTCTTATGGCCAAATTGTTAAAGAACTTGGGCTTTAATGACAACACCAACATTCAAAGATAAATGCAAACTTGAACATATGTATTTTGATTAATATCCATGCATTTATTATTTGAATCTTTCCTTGCTCATAATTGGTTAAGGACTTGAATTGAAAAAATGAGCATAGGATTTTTGTGCTTGAAACCATGGAAGAAAATGTGTTTGCTTGAATACCTTATTGTTGAATCTTCCATATGGTATAACTTTGTGCATATGAATATGGATTAATACTTTATGATAGTATGCTAATATTTAATTGATCCATAAGCATATTTGATGATGTGTGTTGTGTTCTTGCATTTTTAGAATGATTATTTTCTTGACATGAACACACTACACATAGATATTGGATTCATGAAAAATGCCTAAGTCAACCTTTAGTAACAATTGGTATTTAGATTGAAATAACAATTAGTATCATTGGCAACCATATTTTCAACAATTGGTAGGCCAAAACTAAATTGCCAATTGGTATGAGCTTTAAATTGACAATTCTTCTCATGCTCTTTAGTTTGAAATGACAAATAGAGAAGAATTCTCTTAGGATATTTTTGCCTAAAACTCTTGTGTGCTAGAATTTGTAGTTAATTGCTATATATCTTAATTCTAGGCACAATATTTCTTGAAAATGATTTATGAGCACATGCATATGATATGTTATATAATTTTAGCTCATAATCATGATGTATTGACATGCACCTTAGTTGGACTTTAGAGAACAATTGATGTACTTAGGTGCTTAATAAGATTGAAATGAGCAAGTCATAGACCTTAGTAGATATTTATACACAACTTGCTTCATTATTTACCAATTGGGAACTTCTTGCAAAATTATTTATTAACAATTGGTATCAAAATTATCTATAAACAATTGGTATAGGATCATAAGTCATGTTCTTTGCATGAATATTTCATACTCTTTATGAACAGTTGACTTATTTATTTATGCTATGAGTCCCATGTACTAACATATTTCTTGTTGGATGGAGCATATTCTTTTCTTTATTCTCACATAGCCATAATTTTAGGGGGAGTATATTTTTTATTTTTTCTTCTTTTTGCTATGACAAAAAGGGGGAGAGATAAATATTAAAAGGGAGAAATATTAAGGGGGAGAAATAATGGGGGAGAAATAGTTTGAAAATTCATTTTCAAAACCCATGCCTATATTAAGGGGGAGCTTTGTAAAATCCTGCTTTATTTGAGGGGGAGTATTCTATCAAAGAATTTTCAAAGCAAATTTACATTAAGTTTTGTCATATCAAAAAAGGGTAGATTGTTAGCTTTAAATTGACATATATATATTTTGAAATGACAAAAACTTAAGTAAGCTTTAATGTTTTAATACATATTGTAAATTTACCTTATCACACATGATTTTATCAATCCATTTTTAAGTGTTCATATCAAACATTAAGACTATGATTTAATGATATATTGGTCTTAATACTTTATAAAATGGTTTTCAATATTAAGTAATTTTCCCAAGAATTATTGAACATAAGTTTAGAAAATTACTTATAAGTTTTTGGACAATATTTACATTTGAGAAAGTCAAGAAAAACTCTCTTAAAGCTTATAAACATTTTGGGTTGCATTAAAATCAAAAGCCATATCATTTCTAACCCAAAAGTGCAGGAAAAATACATTCTAGAAGAATAGGATCGATCCCATAGGGAAAGGGATCGATCCCTTTTTGGCAGAATGCCCCAGAAGCCTAGAAGGAGGAAAAGGATCGATCCTGAAGCCTAGAATGAGGAAAAGGATCGATCCCTTTATGCCAGAAAGCTCCCAACGGCTAGTTTCTGTGAGACATAACGGCTAGTTTCTGTTTTGGCTCCAACCAATGTCTACAAACCATCCAAGGGACTATAAATAGAGGCCTAGAAGCTAAAGAAGCAAGAGGAACTACTCAGTAACTCCAAAACACATATTCCTCAAATCCTCAAGCCTCAAACAACAAATCAAGAGCTCCAAAGTCTTCATCATCTATCATTCATCTATTTCATGTATTGCTTAGCACAAAATATTGTATAGGCTTTTCATTGAGCTTAATTTCTGTAATCAATTGCCTACCTAGAGGCCTTTTATTTGATTACATTATTTGTATCCCATCATTCCTTGTAAAGGGGAGGTTTCTCTTAAGCCTTAGAAAAAGAGGGAGGTTACTCTTTAGCCTAAGAAAAAGAGGGAGGTTTTTCTTGAGCCTAGAAAAAGAGGGAGGTTTCTCTTGAGCCTAGAAAAAGAGAGAGGTTTCTCTTTAGCCTAGAAAAAGAGGGAGTGTAACAAATTCAAGTATAGTGAATTTGGGGAAAATCCTTGGGAGCGTCTCAAGGTAGAGGACGTAGGCAAGGTTGCCGAACCTCTATAAATCGCTTGCGTACATTTCTCTATCTTTACTCTCTTTACTTATTTGCAATTATATTGTGCTTATTGAATTGAATTTATATTGCATGCTTGAGTAGCTTAGAGAACTTAGAAAATATCAATCTAAGTTAGAGAATTTAGAAGAACCGAAAAACGAACCTAAGGTTAGTAAAAACCGATTCACCCCCTCTCTCGGTATAGCCTATAGAGCCAACATGTATATATATATATATATAATGATTCAAATAAAGCCTCACATGACTAAACCAAATGATCAAAGAAGTTGAACAAAATGACAAAATAAAGAAAGATTGAAGAGAGTTTTGAAAAATTGGTGATCATTATCAGAAAAATTCATCCCATCAACTACCTTCTCCAATTGTTTCCATGTCCTAAATCTCTTATAAAGCCTTCAGGCATTTGGGGAGGATAAGTGCAAACTTCATGATCCATGTTTACCAGGTCACAATATGCCATCAAAGTGTAATGACCTTTACCTAGGCAATGAACAATGAAACGATCAATTAGATAAAATTCGTTTTTGGATTCCTTGAAAAATCAAGCATGATACTCTTTTAAAATTTGAATTTTGGTAATTTGATATGTGTCAAAACTATGCCAGAAACCACTCCTTTCTATTAATGGCCACAGGGGCGTCATACTTGTCAGAATTATCCGAATCTGTTTGAAAAACAACAAACCATGAGATTCCTTAGGCTATTTTGGAATCTTTGATTCATTCATGTAACTGAAACCAAAATTGAGGAGGATAAAGTACCATACCCTTCAATTGCCCAAATTTTGCAATACCTTTTTCCTCTCTCGGTAAAAACACCATGAGCAACCCGAAGCTGAATATGCCAATTCCAACAGTTTTCACTAGCTTGTGGGCATTTTGTAGCAATATTTTGCTGTCGCATGAGTTGTATAAAAAAAGCGAAAAAAAAAACCAAAAAAAAAGAGAAAAAATGAAACAAAAAAATGAAAAAAGAAAAATCAATTGTGACATCATGCACTCAGGATATTCAAATGATTCCAAACAACACAAAAAAAGAAAAAGTGAGTGAGAAAGGGAAAGAGAGAGAGAAGAATAAGGAACCAAAATTCGAAAATATCGAAGAAATTCCATCTTGAAAAGCAAAAAAAAAAAAAAGAAGAAAGACAAAATGTTTGACTCTTTTGACTCAAGGAAATTTTCGACAATTTAAGTAACCATGTTTGAAATGACAAATGGCCATCTTTCATCATTCTTTTCACTCATCTGAAATTTATCCATTTGCTAACCTCTTTGAGCCTTATAAATTCTTTCTAAATAAACTTTAACCAAGGATCACCCTCCACATTGGGGGGCACATATACAAAAACCTTCTCTAAGAGTATGAATGACCAACCCCAATTCTAAGTCAAAATGGTTTATCATGTTAAGGGACAAATGTGAGATGAATTAGCTTTACAAAAATTTGACCTCACTCCATTTGAAGTAAAAAAAATGCAAAAAAAAAGGGAAAAAGGAATTGCAAAAAGAAAAAAAGAAAAAAGAAAAAAGAAGAAAGAAGAGAAAATAAAATGAAGGTGTGGTGGAAAAAAAAGATGAGGACAAATGTCGAGTTAAGCCTTCAAATAATATTAAATGATCCTTGGTTACTACCCTTAAACACATTTTGAGCCTTATTATCCATTCTTTCAGAACCCCGAAACTTGACCTACATTACGTACCTTGAAAAGTCCATTTTGATCAAATGTGGATACTTAAACTGAAGAGATTTTTTCTTGATGAATTATCATAACCAATGGGGCACTTGGCTCATCTTTAAGCCAGGATTATCCTTCAAAAATCTTCATAACCAAATTTGGATGAATTTTGAATTCTTAAGTGCATGATGGGACAATTACATGAAAAAAAAGAGGCAAAAAAAAAAAAGAAAGAGAATGGGGCTTTAGGGTGAAAACCCCAAAAGGGGCAGTCTAGAGCAAGAGTGAAAACCTTTTAAGGTCATTCATGGTATTGTCAAGGTCAAACAAGAAGTGATATTGTGAAATAATTTTGAGACCCATGAACATCTAAGGCCCTTAAGAGAATGTCCATTTTAATGATCCGTCAAAAGGATTGATATAAAATTTTGAACCTTTTCTCCATTTCCAAATAACTCAGCAAAAGCTTAAGCCCATTTTGGCTAGTCTTGACAACTATCAAAATACATAAATTGAAAATTAAAAGAGTGTCAAACTTTGTCTACATTTCAAGATAAACCTTTTTGCAAAACCTTGATTTGCAAGGAATCCATTTTTTGAAAAACTTGTGTTTTATTTGTGAGCCTAGATGAGGGAACATTCATCTTATTTCCATCAGGTTGTAAGCCTTTCGTGCTAAACCAAAACATTGATGTGTGAAACCACCTGATTCATTTGATGAGAACAAATTACCTTCCCCCTACACCCACCTAAATAGTGATCACCAATCTTCAAGAAACTCAAATGATAATTCTTTGTTGCATTTGTGTTTAACTTTCTTTGATCATTGTTGTGTGGGGCAATCTCGTGAAATTAAAAAGTTTTGGATAGATAAACATTTTCAAAAATAAAAACCGTTTATCTTTTGAATCTGAAAATGGAAAGGATGCTTGAGGCAATTTTGTTTGAAAATTTTTCGATTGCTAATTAAAATTTTGATAGTGTTTTAAGCAAGAATGAGGGAGAAATTTGATAATTATGGTAGGGCAATAAATTTCTTGTACCTTCTTGGGGCAATTCTCATTAAGGAAAATTTTGATAGTGTTTCAAAATAATAGTTAAAAGGAATGTGATGATTTGGGCAACTCCTGAAAAAGAATAGAACTTCATGGAATAAAGAATTTTGTTGACAAAGGGATCAAATAGAAAATTCTTGGATCATTGTGTTTGCATCTTCATAGTGCAAATTGGCATTTTCATGAGACATTTGAATTTGCATTTGAACAAAAGTTGTTTGCATTGGCATCAGAATAGCTGGTCATCCGCTGAAATAAAATTGCATTTGCATCATCAATCATTGCATTTGTCAATGTTGAAAAAAAGAGAAAGGGAAGGTAGGAGTTTTGTGTATGAGAAAAAAATGAAAATTGAAAAAAGGAAAAGAAAAGTTTGTGTGAAAGAGAGGAGTTTCTTTTTGAAAATGACAGGAATATCAAAATGTAGCTTGAAAAAAAGAGAAAAAAGAAAAAAGAGAGATACTTCTTTTATTTTAAGAGAACAAAGGAAAGAACTAGCAAGGAGAATAAGAGTCAAACAAAAAAAAGAGAAAATGAGATGAGTTTAATGGGGTTTCGAGAATATGAGAGATAAAATGGAAAGTTTCAAAATTTTGAGAATTTGAAGAAAAAAAAACTTGAGATGAGATAGTAAAGAATTGATAAAGGAAACTGCAGAATCATGAATCTTCAAAAAAAAATTGCAATCTTGATATAGGATAAATTTCTAAGCC
This sequence comes from Heritiera fomes, assembly GCA_032173925.1. Classification (NCBI taxonomy): domain Eukaryota; kingdom Viridiplantae; phylum Streptophyta; class Magnoliopsida; order Malvales; family Malvaceae; genus Heritiera; species Heritiera fomes. The sequence goes on along the minus strand of JAPDPM010000004.1, from coordinate 15,671,029 downwards.
CAGTAAAGTTGGCACCCAAGATGTTTAAGCCCAACGTAGCTGGCACTTAGATGATGTCTAAGCCCGATGTAGTTGGCATCGTTGTGTGGTATTAAGCCCAATGAAATCGGCACATAATTAGAGGAGATTGTTAAGCCCAGTAAAGTTGGCACCCAGATGAACTTAAGCCCAACGTAGCTGGCACCTAGATGAATTTAAGCCCAACGTTGTTGGCACCTAGATTGTTAAGCCCAGTAAAGTTGGCACCCAGATGAACTTAAGCCCAACGTAGCTGGCACCTAAATGAAGTTTAAGCCCGATGTAGTTGGCACCGTTGTGTGGTATTAAGCCCAATGAAATCAGCACATAATTAGAGGAAACTGTTAAGCCTAGTAAAGTTGGCACCCAAGATGTTTAAGCCCAACGTAGCTGGCACCTAGATGATGTCTAAGCCCGATGTAGTTGGCACCATTGTGTGGTATTAAGCCCAATGAAATCGGCACATAATTAGAGGAGATTGTTAAGCCCAATAAAGTTGGCACCCAAGATGAATTTAAGCCCAACGTTGTTGGCACTTAGATGATGTCTAAGCCCGATGTAGTTGGCACCGTTGTGTGGTATTGAGCCCAATGAAATCGGCACATAATTAGAGGAGATTGTTAAGCCCAGTAAAGTTGGCACCCAGATGAACTTAAGCCCAACGTAGCTGGTGCCTAGATGATGTTTAAGCCCGATGTAGTTGGCACCGTTGTGTGGTATTAAGCCCGATGTAGTTGGCACCGTTGTGTGGTATTAAGCCCAATGAAATCGGCACAAAATTAGAGGAGATTATTAAGCCCAGTAAAGTTGGCACCCAAGATGAATTTAAGCCCAATGTAGTTGGCACCTAAATGATGTCTAAGCCCGATGTAGTTGGCATCATTGTGTGGTATTAAGCCCAATGAAATCGACACATTATGAGATGAGATTTTAAGCCTAATTCAACTGGCACCAAAATTTTGAACCTAATTAAGTGGATACATGATATTCAAGGTAGGAAATGATTTCCAAGTCCTCTGGGCACAATCAGAATTTTAAAGTTTCCTCGCCTGTGCTGCAAGAGGAGCACATTTTCAGGAAAAGAATTTTAAAGTTTCATCTCCCTTGCTACAAGAGGAGCTTTCTCAAAAAAGAATTTTAAAGTTTCTTCGCCTCTGCTGCAAGAGGAGCACATTTCAGAAAAAACATTTAAAGTTTCTTCGCCTCTGCTGTAAGAGGAGCACATTTCAGAAAAACATTTAAAGTTCCTTCACCTCTGCTGTAAGAGGAGCATATTTCAAAAAAAAAATAAAGTTTCATCGCCTCTGCTGCAAGAGGAGCTTTTCAAGAATAAATTTAAAGTTTCATCGCCTCTGCTACAAAAGGAGCTTTCTCAAAAAAGAATTTTAAAGTCTGATTGCCTCTACTGCAAGAGGAGCACATTTCAGAAAAACATTTAAAGTTTCTTTGCCTCTGCTGCAAGAGGAGCACATTTCAGAAAAAATATTTTAAGTTTCTTCGCCTCTGCTGCAAGAGGAACACATTTCAAAAAAAAATTTAATTAAAGTTTCATCGTCTTTGTCGCAAGAGGAGCATTTCAGGAAGAATTTTAAAGTTTCATCGCCTCTGCTTCAAGAGGAGCACATTTAAAAAAAAAGGGTTTCATCGCCTCTGCTGCAATAGGAGCGTATTTTCAAAAGAGGAATTTTAAGTTTCCTCGCCTTTGCTGCAAGAGGAGCACATTTCAAAAAAAAGAAAAAAAGAAAAAAGGGAAATTTAAAGTTTCATAGCCTCTGCTGCAAGAGGAACACATTCCAAAAAAATCAAGTTTCATCGCCTCTGCTGCAAGAGGAGCACATTCCAAAAAAAAATGAAATGAAAAAAGAAAAGAAAAAAGAAAATAGAAGAAAAGAAAGAAAGAAAAAAGAAAAAGATTAGGTTATAAGTCGGACAAAATTAATGTGTCTATTTGACACCTAATTTTGCCCTAATATTAGAATTATTATTATTTATATATATATATATATTTATTTTTATTATATGTTTTGTTTATATTATTATTATTATTATTATTATTATTATTATCATATTATTATTATTATTATTTGTTTTTTATTTTTATTTTTATTATTATTATTTTCTTTTATTTGACTTGATTTTTATTTTTATTTTTATTTTTATTTTTATTTATTTCTATCAGTGCATTTAATGATTTCTCTTCCCCATAACAGCCGGCCACCTCTCCTGCCAGCTGCCCAGTACTCTGCCCCTCTCCCATTCCCTTGAAACCCAATCAATCAAACCCTATTCCAACACCTAAATGACTGAACTTCAACGCTAAAATTTGAGGGACAAAACTAAGAATTAGACCAAGAGATGTTTTTCCAATTTGGTTAAAATGCACACTGCCCAGGGGGGGTCGGCCATTTTTTTGCTCCCGACAATAGAGACCATCTCTACCATCTCACCGGAACCCAAAAAAATCACCAACATCATCCTCACCACCCAAAAACCGAGACCACCACCAACATCATCCTCACCAACCGAGACCGTAGATCCTAAACCAGCCCCACTCCGAACCTGCAGAAACACAACCAACCTGTAACAAAAAAAAACAGCAACCCAAAAAAACCACAACTAGATTCAACAGCAGATCCAAAAACCAAAAAAACAAAAAAAAGAGAAAAAGCTTTCAGGGGGTTCAGATCTACTAGGTTATGGCTATTTTTTGGTGAATTGGAGGTCGGAATCGGAAAGAGGAGGGGGAGAAGAATCGAAAAAGGGCAATCTTTTTGGAGTGACGGTGGAGGACGGCGGTCCGGCAGTAGCCGAAAATCGCTGGGTGGGAATCGGGGGAAGGAGAGAGAGCTGAGAAATTTTTTTGGGAAGAAAACAAGAAAATGGTTTAGAAAAAAAAAGAATAGCTTTTATAGTGAAAAAAAAAAGAAAGGAACTGTAGGATCCGCGCGTGGACCCAGATCCGACCCGGGTCCGCGCGCCTGACCCGCTGAGGAAGGAAGACCCGCACGTCCAGGTGACCCGACCCGGGGTCACGCGTTCGACCCGGCTCCACCTCCTTCCCGCGACCCGCGTGGCGTGCCCGACCCGTTTGACGACCCGCGCGCTCGACCCGGTCCGCCACCTGCTTTGGGCGACTTAGAAGGCTGCTAGGCCCACACTTTTTGGGCTTGATTTTGGGCTCTTTTTGGGTTTTTAATCCAAATTATTTAGGTATAATTCCTTCCTTTTTCTATTTACTTCATCATGCTACTCATTTATTTAATTATTTTGTTTTCTTTTTTTAAATATTATTGTTAATTAATATATTTTAATAATTTGTTTGAAAAACATGAAATTAAATATTAGTTAATATAATTCGAAAAATATGAAGTATGTAATCTATTTTATTGTTAAAATAATAATAATAAATATATATACAATAAAAATTTAAGTAAATTTGCCCAATGATGGGATGTTATGAAACTCACAAGTAGTGATTTCTTAACTGATCCCTAGGTGAGAAGAGTTGTACTAAATGTTACCAGAGTATTGGGATATTTAGTATGATTTTTCAATAATTTAAATTTTTATTAAAAAATAAAAATAAATAAGTTTTTTTAAAAGAAAATAAGAAAAGGAAATAAATAATAAAATTTAAATTTAAGTAAACAAATCGTCCGATGATGGGATGTCATGAAACTCACAAGTAGTGATTTCTTGACTGATCCCTAGGTGAGAGAAGTTCATTAAGTGTTACCAGAGTATTGGGATACTTAGTGCAATTTTTCAATAATAAAAATTTTTATTTAAAATAAAATAAAGAAATAATAAATAATAAATAAAAAAATTCATTTGCATCATTCATTATCTGTTTGCATCATCTGCATTCATAATAATTTTTGAAGCGGGTGTGAATCTTCCGACGATGAGATTCTATAGAACTCACAAGTAGTGATTCTTAAGAAATCTTTAGGTGAGGAAAATTATTTCAAATGTTACCAGAGTATTGGGATATTTGATTTAATTTTTCAATACAAAAAGGTTCATATTCACTTTTGAAAAATAAAATTTAACTTTTTAAAATAAAACAAAATGATTTTTTACAAAAAATGACTTTGAATAAAAAGAATAAAATTGATTGTAATAAAAATAAAAATTATTTTTAAATATTATTTCAAGACCATTTTATTAAAATTAAAGGATAACACATGATTACTATGGTACCGTTTTTTAACGGGCGTTGTGGGGGTGCTAATCCTTCCCCACATGTAACCGTACTCCCGAACCCGATTTTTGTTTTCGCAGACCAAAAATTATCTTTTTAATAAAACTTAATTAATTTTGAGATTTTGTTAAAAGGATAAATATTTTAGGTGGCCAATCGCACCTAGTCAAAAAAGATTGGTGGCGACTCCTTTTTGTTTTTAAATGTTTTTCAAAATCGTCGAGCACGAAGCCGTTACGACACTCTGCATCATCTGTTAATTGGAACACTGCTAGACCTACCTTCTTGGTCTTCGTACACCTCATAATCCATAGTAACTTCTCTGTAGCAATAACTCATTGCTCCGTCGCCAACGGATCCCTAGCACCTTTAAACTTAGGTGGATCCAACTTCCTAAATGATCGTACCAAAGTGACATCACAATATGACTCCACATCTCTAGGCGGCTGAATCAATGGTTGTGGTGGAGCTACCTATGGCTGAGGTGCCGGTGGTGGAATAGGCTGAGTCTCGGGTACAACTAGTGCCGGCTGTGGAGATGCTGGCGCCACTACTAGAGCTGCGGGAGCTGCTGCTCTCTCCCTTTTCGCCCTATCCGCAGCTCTATCCGCCTGATAAATAGCCATGAAATCGGCTACTAATTTCTCTACACGGCTCACACGAGCATCAGTGCTCTCTGGCTGTAGAGGACGTGCAGGTCTTGGGACGGGTTCCTGTGTTTGTGGCTCCGAAATCTATGCCGCCCTACCTCGGCCTCTACCTCTAACTGAGCGTATCACCCTTCTTCCACTCATATCTGTACCACAGGGATCATTTATTCCACTTATCATTAGTATATCAATTATATATTCAGATTATACAGTACTACAGGGAATGTTTACTATTCACTTTTCGTTTTAAGCATCACTAAACATCCGACCAACCCTGCTCTAATACCATTAAATTTGTAACATCTCGAATCCACGGTATAACATAATATTTACTTATAAATCACACATTTTCACCGGTTGGGTTGTCTATGATGCTTAACCATCTGTTAATCACTTTAGTAAAATTAGTACTTTTATTCTTCGTACCAATAGGAAGTATGCATTGTTACATTATTTCCTTAAGATATATATATATATATATATATATACATTCCCTTCTACTCAAAGTAGTACTGTACAAATTCACTGAATATATAAAAGAAAATCATATACCTTCGATATCGAAAATTTGCTGACTCTAGCAGTCGATAATCTCTGGAAGGTAATTCTCTTAATACAAAATCAACAACTTGTGGAGTGAAAAATCAGGGGTGAGCAACGACGTGCTCAGTAAGGAAGGTGTATGCTGCTTTATAAAATAAAAACTATATCCCACAGAACATTTATTTTCCCTAACAGCAAACCCAGTAGGAAAACAGTGGATATAGTAAACAGTCTTTAATATTCAAATCACTGGCTAAACAGTTTACGATATAATATAGTAACAGTAAACAGGATTCAGTAAATCCTTTCAGTAAACAGAAATAAATAAGTTGAGAGTAGGCATCACCCTACAATTAAATCATGCTATCATCATTCCCAAAGGAACGCATCGGTTCCGAAGAAACATAGTAATCATCTCCACAGGGATATAGTAGATCTATGGCCACAATCTATAGTTGGTCCTCGGGTACACTTGCTAGGTGACCTCGAGACCTTTGATGGCTTGGCGGGTCAATCAGCCTCGTGAATAGTAATGCATGAAACTCGGGGCCTAAAGTCTCAAAAATCACTTTATATCTCATGAAGAAACTTTAAGGAATATTTTATATATTTCATCATTTTCTCAAAATGATTGTTTACCAAAAAGGCATTATATTTTCTGTTTACAAAAGACAGTAAAAACAGCCCGAAATCTCACCATTTTACGAGTGAGAAAAACACGAGTTAAACCGACTCACCCATGTTCAGCTTGCCCATTACGGCTCGGCCATGGTTAGCTCGCCCATTACAGCTTGCCCATAGTCAGCTCGCCTATTATGGGTTGCCCATCGCAGTGGATTGAGCTCGCCTATTTTTATTCACCCATGTGGCGAACTAACATCGCCTATTTTGGTTCTCAAACCGAGCTGAACCAGGGGGCACCCACAAAATAGTTTAGGGTTGCTTATAAGATTATTAGGGATCGCCCATAAGCACTTATCTTTAAAAATCAAGGGGTCGCCCACTTTTGGCTCGCCCGAAATATCATAAAGGGGTCGCCTATCTTTGGCTCACCCGGATTTTATTAAAAACAGGGGTCGCCTATCTTTGGCTCACCCGGATTTTATTAAAAACAGGGGTTGCCTTTCTTTGGCTCGCCCAAAAAACAACATAGGGGTCGGCTATATAGGTCGCCCAAATCATGGTCTATGAAAACAGTTTATCAAACCAATGCATGTTTCAAATCAAATCATTTTCTCAATATTTCCATAAAATTTAACTCCACAGAACATGCTTTCACTTCACACACATCTCCCTTACCTGGTCTTACGAAACCGTGCTTCCCAGTTATGTCTACCGAAATCATACTTCTCAATTGCAAAATAATTGTATCAACTCATTAGCTTAATTATCCTTGTATCTTTAAGCTATGATTCATATCAAACTATAAGCAAGTCTCACAGCTAAAATGGCTATTCTTCATGCCATTCTTTCTTACTTTATAACTCTAAAGTGAGATCCTCACCTACTTGGACAAGTACTTTCAACTTGGCGAGTTCTTTATTTCCTACTTGCCTCATTGGTGATCACTAACGTTCCACATGGGTGATCACAATAGTCACCATTCTCGCCCTTTTGGGCGATCATACCTCGATCCATTTAGGCGATCTTATGCCCTCACCTATTCTCGCTTTTTTGGCAATCATCAAGTCCATACATTTTGGACAATCATAAGCCCTCGCCCATTCAGGCGATCATTCTGATTTTTCAAAAAGTTGGTGAACATGTATATCATCGATTCATGCATTTCATTGAGCTCGCCTCATCCTTTAGGCGACTATCCTAATTTCTTTACTCGCCTATTTGGCGAGCAGTTGGATAATCATGTTCGCCCATCGTGTTTCATCTACTCACGTTACACATGCATAACACAACAGTTTATGTTCAGCAATTAATGTCCCCATCCAGTAATAAATTCAACCATGTTAACTTGCTACATACTTTCATGCCAAGTAATATACCTACACATCTCCTATTTAGCATATCACCATTATAAACCAAGGATTAAATACATACAACGTTGGCTGAAAATTCCTTTACCTTTGTTTAATTGAACCAGCACAGCTCAAAGTTGTTGTTTCCTCCCTCGTTAGTCCTTCATTTCTTGGTTTCGTGGATGGTTTGATGGTGAAGGAAAGGTGTATAAATGAGTGTTAAGTGATTTGATAGCAAGAAGGTGAAATCTTGCAACTTAAACGTGAGATAGGCGGGCAAAACAAAGCAGAATTCAATAGAAACAGTGTCGGGCATGAAGAGGGAATATGCTGGAGTTCTTGGTTTCACTTAGTAAGATATATATATTCTATCATCAAAGCCTCGTAGCTTCTTATCATTTTCTTCTTCATTACGATGTTTGATGGTTCATTAAATGGTGAAGAAAATAGCAACTGAAAGGTAAGTGGCGGGGTGCACATTGTTCTGCTCCCATTAAATGGCGAAGAAAACCACAGCCAACAAGAACAGCGTGCAGTGATTTTGTCCTTCCCATTTTTCTTGACTTATTTGCACCTTTGTCTTATTCCTCGTCCAATTAAAACACATCTCATATTGACTTAACATTTCTCTCTTCTCATTTCGTCTAACACAGCCGACTTTCTCTCAAATCAGAAGTGGCGTGTAGCAACAATTTTCTGCTGCCCTTTGACTTATTCTTCATCCCTTTTTACATACATCTGCACCAATCAAAATAATTTACATGTAATATAAGTAATCCCTTTCTCTTATGATTATATTTATTGATATTTTATGTCATAAAATAATGCTTCTAGTCTAAATTTTCTGATTTCCTTTTCTTCCTTCATTCCATACTTTTAATTCATCATTCTATTTTTAAACTTTGTTAAATAATTTAATTCCACTATCAATAATTTGCAATTATGGTGTACAGTGTAATAAATTCAGGTCTCATAATATTCGGCCAAGGGGTTTTGGACAGCCTAAGATGCTGCACTTCATGGTTTTAGTATGCCAAATTAATATAGAAATTAAGAGAAGAAGACTGGTGAAATCGGATCTAAAATCAAAGCTAAAATGGGAAAGTTATGTTTTACTACTGGTGTAATTTACACTGGTTAGGCATAAACAGTATCCTAAGTGGCTGCATTTAGAAAAAGTTAATAGCTTAAAAATAAGAGGATAATTAATGAAAATTTTTGGTGGAATTATTTTGCAGCCGGGATACACGGATATCGAGTGATGTTACCGAAAGAGTCGGTAATACAAAATAGGTAAGGGATGAGTGTGTTAGTCGTAGGGATATAGCGAATGCATGATTTTGATGAGTATAATTTTATGAAATTATTGGATGCTGAATTGCCTTTAAAATCATGCAAATCTATGGTTTATGGCTGGCAAAAATACTATGTTTAAGTGCAAGGGGTTAGAGTAATCGCAGCTGTTATGCTGCCAAAAATTTCTCCAAAATTTTTAAAATATCAAGAAATATTTTATGAGTATGAAATGAGTGAGATTGTGTATTTTGGAGCTTATTTCCAATATTTTCCATAAATTGAAATTTTATCGAAAAATATTATTTAAATATTCATGTAATTAAATTTAATTAAAGTGAGATGTCAAATACGTTCTTTAAATTATTTCACAATTATTTAGAGCGTTTAAAAATTTTCGCACTAAAGCATGAATATTTTATTAACTGTTTTTACTGTACTGTTAAATGTGAATTTAAATACCTTTGAAATTTTATTAAATTTTAATGAAAATTGTTTAAATTCCTTAAAGATATTTTCACTGTAAATGAAATGTTTTGAGACTGTTAGGCCCCATATCATGCTCACGTGTATTACTGTACTGTACTATTACTGTGGTTGATAGACCCGCAAGTCATCAGCAGTTCTAAGGGTACTTGGCAAGTGTACTCTAAGTACACCTATAGACTATGGCCATAGATCTTATCGCTTATTGTTATTGTTCCCTATGGAGATTATAGCATGATATATCAAGGGTGATGCCTAGTCTCCACCTACTGTTTACTGTTACTGAATTGTGAATCACTGTTAATTATTTTACCGAACTGAGAACTACTGTTTACTGTTACTGAACTCTGAATTACTGAATACTGTTTACTGAACAGTGATTTACTGAATATTGTTTACTGAATTGTACTGAAACCTACTGTTTACTGAACTGTGATTTACTTAATACTATTTTATTGAATTGTACTGAAATCTACGGATTATTGAATTGAAAGTATTTATAATATTATTTCTAAATTTGAAATAATTACTGACCTGTTACTGAAAAGTGAAACTTAAGTGTTTACTGCACTGAACTGTTTATTCACTATTTACTGAAGGATTTTATCGTGCTGTTACTAAACCGATTAGTATATTGATTTCCATGTTTAAATTCAACTGATTTACTGTACGGTTTTACTACTGTTACTGTCACATGTTTTGAAAGTGTTACTGATGAGATTAAACTAATTGGTTTATTTACCATTTATTATACATGGAAAAATCATTAATAAATGGGTTATATCAACAATTTATGAAATATTCCTTATAGTTGCTATGGGTTTCTGGGACAAGACAGGTATTTCAAAATACCTTCTATGCTACATCTGGATTTCCCGGCCAACTATAGTATCCTTCCGTTTACTGTAACTAGTGAACTGTTAGGAAAAAGAATATTTTTCAGCATATAGATTTCGTTATATCAGTCTTACATACGATTCCTTTACTGAGCACGTTTCGCTCACCCCTTTATTTTTCACTCTACATGTTATTATAAATGATTAGAAAGGGGTATACATTAGAGGATATTGGTTGCGTTCTTACTTAACCAAGACTATTTGTGTTAACCGAGAGGTATTTGTACTTTCTTTTATACATTCAGATGAATTGTACAGTATTATTAAGTCTGTAAAATAGGGACAGGGGATGTAAGTTGTAAGAAAATGATGTTAAATTTCATATTCCAAATTTATAAAATTATTTGGAGTTACTATTTATTACTGTTACTGTACAAGTGCAAAGGCATTGCAGTCAACCCAACCGAAACACATGTGAAAATATGTTATTTACTGTATATTTAGAATGTCACAATGTAATTGGTATCAGAGCAAAATTGGTCTAATGTCTGCTGATATCTTTAAAATTGAAAGTGTCGAAAGTGGCTAACATCCCTTGTAGTACTATATATTTTGAATGTATAAATGAATTAAGTGATTGTAAATCGAGTTAAGCGACTAAAATTTGTATAAATTATGAATCAAGGGTTATTAAAAGGGATTGTAACCCAAGAATTCTACATGAAATGGGCGGTATTACAATCTTAATAAAGGGTTTGTTCGATGAGGTACAGAGAGGAACTCGGTGAAGGCCCTACCAAGACTTTCCGTTCAGATCAAAACAAGACCCTAAAATGATGATATTAGAGTGAAACGGGATATCATCGGTAAATAGATCTTAAGATCACCTGTCTAAATGTATCTTGAAGAGAGAGAAATAAACTGAGAAATGACGAACATGCCCCCTATATTGAAATAATTCTTCTGAATCATAACAGACTAAATTGATCTGAAACTGACTGATTGTGATAGAGTAATTGATGGTATAAAGAATGTATTACATGTATAATGGTCCCTACTACTAGCCCCACCTATACTTTGATGAGTAATACGACTTGTAGTGTATACTATGAGAGGTCGCGAGATAGTTGACCCTGTTATGTATTCTTTAGGGCCTGAATTAAACGTGAAAAGATGGGGTATTTGGTTAGGGATTATTGGATATTATGAAAAGTAATACACTTACTAAGTGCGACTGAAAAGGTGAATTGTGTATTTTGATGATTCAATATTGGTGCTGTTAATTCTGGTTCTATATATTTTTATTCTGTTTCCTATGAAAATAAATCAAATATTTATAGAACTGGAATACTTGAGGAAATTCTATACGAAATGATATACTGTATAGAGTATTATAAAGATTTGAAAATGTATGTATGAGGACTGAAAAGTGACTGTAAGAGAAAAGGAGAATGATAGCTAACCTAAGTTTATTAAATGAGAATGATTTCAAAGTAAATTAAAAAAATGAATAGGTTGGCTGTGAAATGGATTAGCTTAAATGATTATGCTTAGTGCGTTATTTCTTACCATATTAAATGGATACTATGAGATAAAAATAAATAAGTGAATCAATGTGAAATATGTGTTGAAATGATATGAAAGTTATATGTATATGTTTGAGGATATATATAGTGGAATTGTGGGACGTAAAGGTAAAACGTCCAAGGTGGTATGAGATTTATGATTTAAAGTTTACCGGATGAATTTCCAAATAAATTTTCAGAGTAATATAGATCCAGGGGATCGAATTTTCATCGACTTGATTCTCGATACTGAATCTATATCTAAGCCCTTATCGAACAATATAAAAGAGTTTGAAGAGCTTCAGAAATTACTCCGAAAAACTTGTAGATAAAGAATTTGTTGTATAAGTGTGTTTGGAGGAAACACAGATGATCTTGTTTGACTTGAGAGAGAATAAGGATAACTTATGATTGTGTATCAATTTTTGATTTCTTAATAGGATTCCTGTTGAGAATGAATATTCACCTATTCAGGATTGACGTTTTACTTGATTTACTCAAAGAGTATAAGGAATTCCTAAGATCAGTATCTGAACAGGGTGTCAACAGATAAAAGCTTGGAGATTGATGTTTATAGGATAATATTCAGAACTTGATATAATTCTTGTGAGTTCTTTGTGGTACTTAACAGATTACTGAAATATCCTGTGACGTATGTGAATTTAATGAATGAGATATTTCAATCATATACAAATAAATTATAATGGCATGTAATCATGATGTATGAATATATTGCAACTCATTTGAAAAATATAAGCAGCATCCTTGAATAATTCAACAAACTTCTGGAAATTGAAAATTTTATTGTTAAGCTCAGAAAATATGAGTTCTAACTAAATCATAATGCTATTAGAGACGTGCGGTCTCGAATGATAAAGTGAACATTGAATTGTCTAAAATAGAGGTTATTGCTAAGTGTCTAAAATAGCATTTTATTGTATTGTTACTGAACCGACTGGTATATGATTTCCACTGTTTAAATTCAACTGATTTACTGTACGGTTTTACTACTATTACTGTCACATGTTTTGAAAGTGTTACTAATGGGATTAAATTAAATGGTTTATTTACCATTTATTATACATGGAAAAATCATTAATAAATGGGTTATATCAACAATTTATGAAATATTCCCTATAGTTGCTCTGGGTTTCTGGGACAAGACAGGTATTTCAAAATACCTTCCATGCTCCATTTGGATTTCTTGGCCGACTATAGTATCCTTCCGTTTACAGTAACTAGTGAACTGTTAGGAAAAAGAATATTTTCCATCATATAGATTTCGTTATATCAGTCTTGCATACGATTCTTTTATTGAGCATGTTTCGCTCACCCCTTTAACTTTCACTCCACAGGTTATTATAAATGATTAGAAAGGGGTATACATTAGAGGATATTGGTTGCGTTCTTACTTAACCGAGCCTGTTTGTGTTAACCGAGAGGTATTTGTACTTTCTTTTATACATTCAGATGAATTGTACAGTACTCTTAAATTTGTAAAATAGGGACATGGGATGTAAGTTGTAAGAAAATAATGTTAAATTTCAAATTCCAAATTTATAAAATTATTTGGAGTTACTGTTTATTATTGTTACTGTACAAGTGCAAAGGCATCGCAGATAGCCCAACCGAAGCACATGTGTGAAAATAAGTTATTTACTGTATATTTGGACTGTTACATAAACTTCTCAAGGTTTACTGATCAGGTATGAACTAAAGCATGTACGATTAGTTGTCGACACAGTATATGGTAATTGTCTCGTGAGTAACTCTACTTAAGTTGTTTCCATTACTTTATTGAATCTCAATCTCAAAAGGGGATGCCAAACATCTCAAAATTGGTATGAAAACAATTTGATCTCATGCATGCCACTTAAATACTTATTAGTTCAATATGTATATAATAACCCATTATATGCCAATTATTTAAAAGAACGCATCAGGAGATCCAAAACCATTAATGTATATTTTTAAATAATGCAAACATGATGCAACAAGCACATGCATTCTGCTATGCCATATTTAATCCAATGTACAACGTCATGGTAGTCTCAGTCGCATATATATCTGCAATCTTAGTCTCTCTCTCTCTCTCTCTCTCTCTCTCTCACACACACACACACATATCCACAATTTTAGTCTTATATATGTCCATAATCTCAGTCACATATATCCATAATCTCAACCACATATATATATATATATATATCCACCATCTCAGTCATACACACATAATTATATATCCATAATCTCCATGATACATATATCCACAATCACAATCATACCTACACTATAAGAAACTAACTTGAAACTTCTAAGATTAACTTACCAAAGTGCAAATCCAAAGTTTATTACACTTAAGAACTTTGGTGCCTTGCCGAATGCACACATAACACAATAGCTGTTTTACTAAACATCAAAATTATTAAACACTTAGCAACATTAAACACTTAATATAACTTTTAAACTTAAGGTAAAATATTTAAAATTTACCCTCACTATCTCCACTAGGTTGAAAGCCTTACAAGGATTTTCCAAGTGTCACCTATAATTTAATCACATCCACATTTAGCTAGTATCATCAAACAACCAATTACACTATGTTAAGGCTAAATTAAAAATTCCTTACCCAAGTAGTCACCTTGGTAGAACCCTCATGAAATCTTTAAGGTCTCCTCAACATGCAAGATATCATAACTTTGAATCCACCATAGTTGTGAGAACTCAAATTTCTGATTTCGAGTTCCATTTTGAGTCCAGTAAGTTGAACTTCCATAAAGGCCAGTTCATGAGCCCCACCGAAGCATGAACCTACCAAGATACATCCGAATCACCATATTTTTTTTATGATAATTCATCTTAGATGAGATAATTTCAATCATTTAAAATTAATTGAGTTCAATTATGCTTATCTTGAAATACATGAAATGAATTGGAAAATGATTGTTTTGTCCATAGCTTGTCGGATCAAGTAGTGAAAACCAACATTGTGAGTTGACTTTAGGGGTCGTGTTAAGTCATGTCAAAGCCTCAAATGGTCATGTTAGACCTCATGTCAAATATTTTAACGATTGGACCGAAAATGGTCAAAATTGATAAAACCGAGTGAAAATCCTTAAATACTGTAATAGTCCAATAAACACACTAATAAACATATTACTACTCAATTTTGACGGTTGGGCTGTTTGTGATGTTGTACTTTCCTTATTCATCAAAACTATAACATATTAAAATATAATATTATTTACATCCCCTATCTTAATTTACAAGAAAATAATACTGTGGATAAGTTTGAATACATGAAATAAATTATTGAACCTCATATTTCAATCAAGCTATCACATTGTCCCCGAATGTGCAACCGAGATCCTCGAATGCCAAATCTCTCGGTCACTGAAAATCTAAAATGTTAAAATAGGGAGTGAGCAATCCACGGTTCAGTAAAGGAGTTATATGTAACTCTTGATATCCAGCTATCTATATGCTGTAAAAACATGTATTTCCTAATGGTGTACTAAGCACAGTAAAGGAACGATACTATAGTCGGCCGAGAAATCCAGATGGAGCATGGAAGGTATTTTGAAATACCTGTCTTGTCCCGGAAACCCAGAGTAACTATAGGGAGTAGTAAATAAATTGTTTTATTTAAAAACAATTTAATTCTCAATTCTCATAATTATAAAAATGGTATAAACCATTTTATTACATCACTTTAGTACACCATTTTCAAAACACGTGACAATACAATAATTAAACAGTTCAGTGAACAGTAAGCGTAAAGTTGTAGAAACAGTGATAGTTCTTTCAGTATAGTAGCTTATAAATATCCAAATCTCAGGATAAATATTTCAGTAATTATTTTTATTTTAGAAATAATTTTCAAGTATTCTTTCTCGATAAACAGTAATTTCCTTTCAGTTTAGTAACTAGTAATTTAGTAGCTTTCAGTACAGTACAGTTCAGTAAAGCAATGTTTCTGGTACGGCTTAGCTCAGTAAACAGTATTTAGTACAGTTCAGTTCAGTTCAGTAAACAGTAATTCACAGTGCAGTATAGTAAACAGGATTCAGTAAATCCCTTCAGTAAATAGAAAATTAGTAAGTTGAGACTAGGCATCACCCTACAATTAAATCATGCTATCATTGCCCACTAAGGGACATAGTAATCATCCCCGAAGGGACATAGTAACAGTATACAGTGATATCTATGGCCATGATCTATAAGGTGTCCTCGGTGTACACTTGCCAGGTGACATCCGAGACGCTGATGACTGACGGGTCAATTAGCCATGTGATAGTAACAGTAATAGTATGATGCATGAAACTTGGGACCTAAGTCTCAAGACAGTATAAAAAAATCGTACCATAGCCTTTATGGATCTTATTCAAAGTAGTTTGAAATATTTCATATTTATCCATAAGGCTTATAATTTATATATCATTACCTTAATGGAAATTTTAAATTAAATAAATAACATCTTTCAAAAGATTCAAAAAGGTGTAAATCACATTTTCTCGTACGGTGAAAATAGTTTATGAAATATTCAAACTGTAAAAATAAAGTTTCATGACTGTTTCTTTTTCACCGTAAAACATGTACACATGTATTTCCATGCTTTCTTTCCAAAACATGAATTTCAAAGTTATTGGAAATCAATTTCAATATTTGCATGATTTATGGAAAAATAAAATATTTTATTTTTCAAATTCAATAATCCCGTCACCATATTTTCCTCTATAAACACGGGTAGAGATATTCTAGTCCCAAAATAACATTTTTCATTATCAATTTACCTTTATGGAAGTTATAAGAATAAATACTTTCATAATTAAAACCATAAAGGTTATATAAGAAATCAAGTTAATATTTAAGAAAATATTTATAAAATATTCACTTCATATCTTTTCGTCTTCCATTTCATATCACGTATAGTTCACATATCGGGAGAATTTTTGGTGATCTCATTATCACCAATTTCGAAAACATGAATATTTTTGTGATAACCGCAAATTTTCTATTTTTAGAAATTAGTATTAAAGAAAATAGATAAAAAGGAAATAAATAAATTAAAGTAAATAAATAAATTATTTATGAGAAGGGAATACTGTTGGAATTTCCGTAATTGATGAAGTGAAGAAGTGGAGAAAATTAATTTGGATAAATTGAGGAATTTAATTTGGATAAATGGGAATCCATATTAAATAAGAAAAAAGAGAAATATATTTATATAATTATAAATTATATAAATGTATTTTTATACAAATACATATGTATTGATATACTATATAGTATATATTAATATACAGAGGTATATATAAATATATATACTATTGTATAAATGTAGATAATACCTAAGTATTAGATATGACATAATATGTATATATAAGTATATACATATTTGAAAAGAAAAGTAAATATGATTTTAAATTTGAATTGTACATATATATATTGTAAATACAATATATATTGGATTATTATCATTATTATTATTACTACATTTATATAAAATATATAAATGTTAAGTAATTTAAATTAAACAAATAGATATTTATATATATATACTAAATATTTATTTTGATAATACATAAAATATATATATCTTTATATATATATATATATAGTTATATAGTACTATAATATATATAATAATAATATTATATGTATTATGTATGTATAATTTATGTATATATATGTATATATAATTAAATGAATTAAATAAAACAAAAAGGGAAGAAAACAGAAGAAAAGAATCGGAAAGTCTCGATCTTCTTCCTAGGCGAGCCGGCCACCGTCGCCGACAAGAAAGAAAGAGAGATGATGGAGGCTGTTGTTGGCGAGGGAAGAGGAGAAGGAATCGATTTGCGGCGGAAGGAAAACAGAAACAGAGAAGGGAGGAATTTCGGCGAAAGCCGAGAAGAGGAGAAAACCAGATCTGGTAGTTGCCGGCCAAATCGGTCGCGACCACCACAATCGAAGCATCGGCGGAAAGAGAGGAAAGGGATGGAGGCCACTGGTGGGACGGAGAAGGGCGGAGGAGGGCCGGCGAAGAGGTGGAAGAGACCAGACCTAAATCGAGTCGGTCCGCCGTCGTGCCGCCGATCCAGGCCGAACGGAGACCACTAGCAGACTTGCTGTGCCGTCGGCCAGCTGAAGGGAGCCTGAACCACCAGAGAACCGGCCTCCGGCGAGGAACCAACGAGGAGGATAGTGACCGGTCTGACGGGAAAGGAAAAGAAAAAGAAAAAAAAAGAAAAGAGAAAGGAAAGAAAAGAGAAAAAAAGGAAGAAAAAGTGGAAAAGAAGAAAAAGAGAGAAAAAGAAGAATTTTGGAAATTACGGGAAATCCTGAGAATTCGAAAACTCGGGAATTTCGAGAATCGGTAAGAAATCCCGGAAAGTGATAAATTATTTAAATAATTTTGAAAAAAATTCTAAAATTCTAAAATTTTAATTTCAGAAAATTCCCTCGATGACCGAGCCGATGGAATCGGGCGAGGTGAACATGGGCGCGATGGACGAGGCGGTCGCCGACCTGGAACAGGTAAGGGATGCATGTGCAGCACTGTAAGGATATTCAGTCTGCATGATTTTAATTATGAAATATTTTCTGAAAATATTTATGAAAATATTGTGATAAATGATTGGTTGGAAAATTATGGTGAAGTATCGGTTGAAATTATAAACTGTATTTTTCGTGCAGGAGACTAGCCAATCGGCAGCCGTTATACTACCGAAAAATTATCGAAAATTATCCAATATTTCTAGAAAATTTCATAAAATCATAATAAATGATTTTATTTCACGAGAAATGATTTTCAATCACGAAAATCGAGAAAATGAGTATTTTCCATAAAAACATGAATAAAATGAGAGTGATTTTAAAACATTCATGTTTTCAAGAATGGTGATAATGAAATCACCGAAAAATCTCTTCGAGAATGATGATAATGAAATCATCGAAAATTCTCTTGATATGTAAGTTACACGTAATACGAGATGGAAAATGAAAGGAAATAAAGTGAATATTTTTATATATATTTCTTAAATATTCACTAAATGGTTTTATAACCTTTATGGTTTTAAAATGATGAAATTATATATTTTTATAAATTTCATAAAGGTTTTCTGATGATGAAAAATACGGTTTTGAAACTAGATGGCATCCTATCATGCTGATATGTGATATGTGATATGTAACATGTGATATGTAATATGTGATATGTAATCCCAGCCGACACCTGATCAGTGATCCGTCGAGGACAATTATAGACTATGGCCATAGATCTGACATGATTATTCATACCCTTCGGGGTCTATAGCATGATATGAGTAATGACCCAGTGGACGGGCTGGGCGTACCGCAGTCTCCATATATGATATGTTTTAAATGAAAATGTTTTACATGATATGTGATATGTGAAATTTAAATGTTTTACATGATATGTGATACGTGAAATGAAATGATTTATAGCATTTTTATAAATGCTAATTTCAGTACTGTTTTTAAGTACTATGAAATGATTTTCATATGATATGTGACACGAATATGTAATATGTTTTCAAAAGGAAAGAGGAGGAAAATAAATCTAACATTCTTATTTTAAATTTTAAATTGAATATTAGATTTAAATGATTTATATGTTATACGAAAAAGGTTTAATAGCTGATTTTGCTATTTAAAGTACTGTACTAATTATGGTTGTACAGTAAAATATGAAATGAGTTTTAAACGAGAATGATAAGAATTTAACTAATATTCTTTTTAAAGAAAATATGAATATTAGTTATTTTATTTAAATGCTTTATTTCATAAAAGCATTATTTGAAAAAGAATATGAAAATGTTACGGAATAAAGAAGAAAGGATTTGAATTTCAAAACAAGAAAGAATATTATTCTCTACAGTTGCTTCTAGGTTCCGGAACAAGATAGGTATTTCAAAATACCTACCTTACTCCATCCGGATCCCTAGCCAACTGTAGTATCTTTCTTACATGCGAGCCTAGAGCCCATAGGAAAAATGAAAAAGATTTTCAGCATATAGGAAGCTGAATATCAAGTATGCATATAATTCCCTTACTGAGCCGTGGTTTGCTCACCCCTTAATATTAACATTTCAGGTTTTCGAAGACTAAGAGTCTGACATCTAAAGGACTTTGGCTGTGCATTTGAGGACGATGCGACAGCTTGATTTATTACATAAGGTACGATCATTTATTTTCTGTATTTAGACTTATCTACAGTACTACTACCTTATGAATTAAAATAGGGGATGTAATTCATATTATAATTTAATATGAAATTGTTTATATGTAAAAGAAAAGTAAAGTATCGCAGACAGCCCAACCAAATAAGATGTATAGAATAAGGTGAAAAATAGGGTCACGGGCTGTGACAATTTTAGAGAGAGAATTCAGTATATTCATGTTTTATGAAAAATAACTTTCTTATTTCTCGTGGTCGGAAATCATTTTTTGTGCCATAAAATCATTTATTATGATTTTATGTAATTTTCTAAAATTTTTTGGCAGCATAATGGCTACCGATTGACTAGCCTCCTTACACAAAAGACAGTCTATATTCACAGCAAGCCAATATCCATAATTTTTCCAACCAATTTAATTTCCACACATTTTCATAAAAATAATGCATATTCAAAACATGCAACTGAATATCCTTATAGGCTACACATGCCTCCCTTACCTGTTTTGGGTTGGCGACTTACTCACTACTGTCGCACCCGTAGTCCATTTCTCCCGATTTCTATCAATCAATATTCTGAGTATGATTTTCTACAATTTCAATTCCATACTCAATTTAGAATTTTATAAAATTATTCAATAAAATAATCATAATAAAATTCTAATAAATTTTCCTAGCCATTTTCTCTTTCTTCTTTCTTCTTCTTTTTTCCTTTTTCTTCTTCTTCTTCTTCTTCTTCCTCTTTTTTTTCTTTTCTTCTTTTTTTTCTCTCTTTTTTTCTTTTTTTCTCTTTCTTTTCTTTTCTTTTCCTGGTTGAATCGGTTTA
Source organism: Heritiera fomes (assembly GCA_032173925.1). Lineage (NCBI taxonomy): Eukaryota > Viridiplantae > Streptophyta > Magnoliopsida > Malvales > Malvaceae > Heritiera > Heritiera fomes. Next base: position 15,650,435 of record JAPDPM010000004.1, on the reverse strand, counting down.
GACTGGTTCAACACTCACAGACCGGTTCAGCCTCCGGCGGCTTGTTCTTCATCGGTTCAGCCCTTCCTAGGCTAGTAGAGGTGGCGACGAAGCTAGATCTGGCCTCCGTTTCCCTAAATCAACAGCGATGGTGGCAGATCTGGAGGTGGCAGCTTCGGTCCCTTCTCCTCATTTTTCTTCCTCCTTTTCCATTTTCCTTCCCACCACCGGCTTCCCTTTCTTTCCCCTTACCTTTGCCGGCGTCGTGGTCGGTGTGGCGGTGCCTGGATCGACCGACACAGTTGTCTCTTTTTTTCCTCTTTTCCTTTCATTTCCCGATTCTTCCTTCTCTCTTTTCTTTTTCCATTTTCCCTTCCGTCGTCGGTCGATTTCTTCTCTTTCTTTCCTCGCTGGCGACGGCCTCGCCTCCCTCTTCTCCCTTTCGGTGTTACCGATGGGGTTGACTCCTTTCTCTATTTTGTAACAGAGAAAGGAAACGGGGATCAGGTTATATCTTGATCCTGTTTCTGTTTCTTTTTTTTAATTATAATTATACATATAATTATAATTAAATATATATATAATTACACTATTTAAAATATGTATTTAAATACATATTTTATACCAAAATACGTATATATGTATTTATATATATAAATATATTTTTACATTTTAACATAACATAATGTTCATATTTATATATTTAAATACATAAACATATACATATGTACTTATTTAATAATATAAATAATATATATCAATATATATTATTTATCCTTATACAAAATATATGCATATATTTCATATATGCATATACGTATTTATATCTAAATATATTTATATAATATACTTATATAAATATATAATTGTACATATGTATTTATGTAAAAATATATTTATATAATATAATTATATAAATATCTCAATATATTCATTTTTCATTTTCTTATTTAATTTGGATTTCTTAATATCCAAATTAAATTCCTCAATTTATCATTTCATCAATATTTCAAATTTCAGCAATTTAAATCTCATAATTAAATTTTATTTATTTATTTATTTATTTACTAATATTAATATCAAAATTCGAAAAATTCACGGTTATCACAAATACCCTTACATGCCGACCACTCTTGATATTTCTCACCATTTTTGTCTTATTACAAGGGATATACAATGTATTATATGATTTCTAACCTAGCAAATGAAAAGGAACCAAATAGGAAATTGTAAAAAGGAAAATTAAAAAAATTAAGAAAATAAAGATTTTTAAGGTTAAATATCACATTTTGCTTAATTCCTATTGGTTCTTTATAGTTAACATGAACCAATAAGCTAAAATAAACCTATTAATGATCCTTGTAACTAGCTAGCACCATGGAAGCTTGCTTAGGCCAAGACTTGGTAAAGAAAAGGGAGAAAGAAAGGAAATACGATAGAAAAAGAGAGAAACCATAAGCACCTTGCAAAACCATGACTTTTTCACCCTTTCTTATTTGATTCAGCCCTTGCTTCCTTCTTGAAAGTTGTTCCCTATGTGTCCTCTACAACATATCCAAAATTGATGGCTTATTTCCTTACGGATTGTTAAGGATCTAAGGGTAAGTAGTTTTAGTAATTATTAGAGTTACAAGGTTATACTTTGATTCAATCCATGAGTTTAATATATGTTGTTTAGGGGTTGATATGAAGTTTTTTGGTGTCTTTAGATTGGAAGAAAACTTTCCCCTATAGAGGGGTATTAAGGGGTAAGTTGATTTTCTTGTAACCAATTTAACATATGTTGAATGTTATGATGTATAGTGATGTTATATGATGTTAAATTGAATTGAAGATGATAAAATGATAGATTTTTAGTTTTGGCCATTATGGTTCCTAAGGGAATTCATGTGTGAATCATAGGGCTTTTAATGTAAGGCTTGAAATTCATGTAACTAAGCATGATGTAAGTGTTACAGAGCAATGAATTGAAGGAAATAAGATGATATGAAGTCACATTGGGTTCGGCCATGGTGAAGGACACCATGAATAGTGCCAGAAATATTATATTGTTTGGTTTTTAATTTTTTTAATGACCTTCGAGGTCTTCGAAAAGTCTGAAACTTTCTCAAATATTCTATTAGATTGTAAGAGAGTAAAATAATTTGTTTCAAGATAAAGATATCGAGATATGAATAGTACTTTGACTTACAATCTAAAATGAGTCACAAGGAAATTTTTGTAGTTAAGTGAGAAATTTAAATGAGATTTAAGTGATTTTTAAGTCACGAACTAAAATGGGACCTAAGGTAACTAATCTTAGATCGAAATCAGATGAATAGTAACCCAAAATTGAATAATTTAGATTGGTCGCTACACAAACCACAATTAAAAGAAAAGGAAAAGGTTAGCCCTAAATTCTGTACATCCACATAAATGATAAGTGAAAATGGCATAGTCACATCTTTTAGGCTGTGACAGATTTACTGGTATTAAAGTGGGTTTGTCTAGTCGAGTCAATCTACTATAGGTGTTAAAGTGTGTTTGCATCCCGTGTCACATCTCAAAATATTGTATTTGTTTGACTACTAATTGCAAAAAGTAAAAGGGACATTGTTCTAATACATGCATGTTTTACTGTAAAAGTGATATAGAGTGGTAGAGGTAAACGGACACAGAAGAGGCTATGCGTTACTACACCACCTTAAACACCTCTACCCACTTCCCTTCAACTACTACGTCATTTGGACAATGTAAAGACGTAAAGACGTTTGGCACTACTAAAGCAGAATATTTCTGACATGGCTATGAGTTTGTGCAATCTTACAATGCTGATCACTCAGCAACTAGGAAATACTAGTACACCACTACCATAAGCTCCACCACCATTAGTCTAATAGGCATCCAGTTCTCAAAACCTACTAGCAAATCCACATCAACCACCTCCACCTCAAATAGTTCCTCTTCCTCAGCCACAACCTGCTGTAGTTCAGATGATCATACCTAATGCAGTTAGGCTTAAGCAGTTTTAGAAGATGAATCCATTTATATTTAAGGGGTTTAGGATCTAAAGGAGGCAAAGGTATAGTTGCTAGAGATTGATAAGGTCTTCAAGTACATGGCTTGCATACATGAGGGGAGAGTCACTCTAGTTGTGTACATGTTTAAGGGTGAGGCAGAGCACCAGTGGAGATAAATGAAGGGTTCTCTGAAGGGACTTAACACATTTACCCTAGGATAGATTTCTATCAGCTTTCACTTACAGTACTTTTTGGAGTGTGTGAAACAGCTATAATAGTCAGAGTTTCTACACTAACTTAGGAGACTATGACAGTGGGACAATATGAGTCCTAATTCACTATTTTGAGCTATTGTGATTCTTTAATAGTTCAGGATATGGAGAGGGAGGCTATTAAGTTCCTCGATGGTTTAAGGCGAACTATCAGAGGTAGATTGTCAATCATGTAGATTGTTAACTACTCCAAGGTAGTTTAGAGAGCTTAGATGGTTAAACAGGATCTTAATAAGACACAAACACAGTATGAGGCCTAGAGTAAGGGTATGGGTTAATGCAAAGCTTAGAGCAAGTCAATATTCGATCAATCCAAAGGTAGAGATAAGGCCAAAAGGAAAGAGAAGAGGTAGAAGACTGACAAGCCTTGAGCACAAGTTGATAAGCAAAAAATTGATACTAAATGTCCTAGATGCGGTAAGAATCGTGGCATTAAGCCATGTCATTACAAGACAAGCACTTGTTTCAAGTGAAAAAATAATGGACACTTAATTTGATACTGGCTAAAGTTGAAGACTCCTGAGACTAAGAATGAGACACCAGCAACAAAGTAGGTTAAAGCACCGATAGATAAGGGTAAGAAACTGGTAGCATAGGGCAAGGTGTTCGCCCTAGATGAGGAGACTACAAACACTTTAGGCTTATTGGTTAATGGCAAGCTTCTAATCTCTAATTGTGTAGCTTTATGTATAATAGAATGAGGCTCTAGCATTCATTTATCTTACCTTTGTTTCTTAACAGACTAATTGTAGAGCTTAAACCTCTAGGATACATGTGACATATTATCACACCAGTCAAAGAATCACAGATGACTGAGTCTGTTGTAAGAAAATGAAAGTCATAGTGGGAAACCAAAAACTAAAGGCATATTTAATTTTGCTCAATATGTATAATATAAATGTAATTTAGGGTATGGATTGACTAGTCACAACCATGCTAGTGTAAATTGTAGGCAAAAGAGTGTAGTCTTTGGTCTCTTAGAATGAGTTGTAATGAAGTTCAATAGATGAAATAAAACGAGAGTTCTTTTTGGTATATGAAGTCTGATATGAAATGTTATTGTATTTGAATGAAGGTTATATAGCTTTTGTAGGACATACTGGTAAGGCATATCTGGAGTTATCAAAGATCTTAATAGTCAAAGAGCTTCTCGATGTATTCCCAAGGGACTTACCAAGATTACCATGTAAGCAAGAGTCTAACTTTTCCACTGACATGTTACCTGTCACTCTCGAAGCCCTTATATAGAATGGCATTAGTTGAGTTAGAGGAGTTGAAGAAGTAGTTGCTAGACCTATTTGATAAGGGTTTTATTAGACCCGAGTGTGTCGCCTTGAGGCACTATGGTGTTGTTTGTTCATAAGAAAGAAGGAAGTCTCCAGTTGTGTATAGATTACAGATTACTAAATCGAGCCACAGTTAAGAAAAGAGTATCCTTTATCATGGATAGATGATCTATTTGATCAGTTATAGGCTGCATAGGTCTTTTCTAAGATTGATCTGTGATCTGGGTACCATCAATTGAGAATAAAAGGAGAAGATGTACCGTAGACAACATTCAGAACCCGGTATGGCCATTATGAGTTTTCGGTTATTGCATTCGGGTTGACCAATGCACGTGCAACATTTATGAGCCTTATAAATGAGATATTTAAGCCTTACCTTGATCAGTTCGTAATCGTGTTTATCGACAATATCCTAGTCTACTATAAGTCCAGAGAATAGTATAAAGAGCATTTGAGGATAGTTCTCTAAACTCTCTAAGGCAAACAGCTTTATGCCAAGTTTAATAAGTATGAGTTCTAGCTAGAACATATTTCTTTTCTAGGTTATGTTGTGACTAAGGATGGAGTATCCATATATCCATCCAAAGTCGAAGTTGTGTTGAGATAGGAATGGCCAAAGATAGTCATCGAGATCCGTAGTTTTTTGGGATAGTTTGGGTATTACTGTAGATTTGTAGAAGGCTTTTTGAGGATAGCTACACCACTGACATGTCTCACATGGAAAAACATTAGGTTTGAGTGGACAGATGAGTGTAAGGTCCAGTATTTCGTAGCTTAAGTAGAAGTTAACGCCGACACCTATTCTGATCATACTAAGTGGCTTTGTGATGGAAGCCCATCAAGCTCACAAAGCCCAATCATGTTCATGGTGATCATGATCCTTTGAGCATCAATAGAGGTCTAATAACAAGAGCTAAAACAAAGATAACGCAAGAAGCCTTGGCTAGTTTCATTAATATTCCTAGAGAGAAAGCCCAACAAAGCATGAGCATGGAGGATGACAAAGTTTTTTACAACGTGATCCAAGCTCAAGTTCAACCTTCTTGAAGATTTACAAGTACTAGGCTAAAATGTAATTGGGTAAATGCATAGATTGGGCCTACTACAATTAGGACAAATGCTATACTTATTTTATTTAGTTATGTCTTATTGGGCTAAACATTGTACTATACTTATTTTATTTAGTTATATCTTATTAGGCTGAACATTGTCTTAATTTAAATTAAGCCTAATTCCTTTTTTATTTAATAGGTGAAGTAGGATTTCTATTTCTTGCTCTGCAAGTTAAGAAACTACGATTCCTATTTCTTGTTCTGCAAGTTTGCTATTTGCCTATAAATAGCGTTTTCCAAGAAGAAGATGAACCAGAACCTTGCACAAAACAATATGAAGAACCTTTCCTCTTGAGTTGCCTTTCAACCTTTATAGCCATATGTAGCATGTCATCAAATTCCACATAATGATGTAACTCCACTACATTAGCAACCTCACGATTCAACCCTTGTAAGAAACAAGCCATAGTAACTTCAGTATCCTTTTCAGCATTAGCTCTGATCATGATAATTTCCTTTTCTTTATGATAATCCTTAACACTCTTAGAACCTTGAGTGAGACCTTGTAACCTTTGATAAAGCTCTCTATAGTAATGATAAGGAACAAACCTTTTTCTCATAACACGTTTCATTTCATCCCATGTAGCTATAGATGGCTCTCTATTCCTACATCTACCAAGCATGAGTAGGTCTAACCAAATGATTGCATAATTTGTGAATACTACAATAGCAAGCTTCACCTTTTTTTCTTCGAAATAGTTATGGCAATCAAAGACCGTCTCCACTTTCTTTTCCCATTCTAAGTAAGCCTCAAGATCATTCTTACCTTGAAAGGAAGGAATCTTCAATTTGATACTTCCTAAATTTCCATCTATCTTATCATGATTCTTATCTCCTTTGTACCTATCTCGACAACCTCTTTTATTACCATGGTTACATTTAACACTTTTATTCATACTAAACTCATCATCAACTTTATCATCAAAGTCATTATTCACACCATTGCCATTCACATGAGAAGTGTCACCTTGCTTTACCTAAGCTAGGCAGCTTCATGTTCCTTCAACTTATCATGAATATTATTAAATCTTAAGTCTATTCCTGAAAATTGTTGTTGCATGGCTTGGAGCATGAACTCAATCTTACTTAAATCAAGCTTTTCACTATTAGAAGACATGATTGTAACTTACAACAAATGTTAGTAAAAGAAAATGACCTCAAAAATATGACCTCACGTGTTTACACTCAATACACACAGGAATGTAATACTCACACTCGTGTTTCTCGCAATTTTAATATGGCTTTTCTCTACTAATGTTACTCACACACTTGCCTTTTTCCCTCACACAACTTTTCTTTATAGGTTCTATATTGAACTTAAGACTCAATCAAAAATCAGTTTATGGAATCCAACTATTAACCAACAATAAACAAGATGAGCAAAAGATTTTAATCAAGGGAAAACAAAATAATGAAGACTCAACAAGACTTAGTAAGACTCAATAAGACTCAAGAAGACTCCAATGAATCTAAACCTTTAAGGAAATATAGGAGTTTTGGAGTGTTTGGTTAGCGTAAGGTTCAGCCAAAGGTGAGGTAGTTTTGTCCTTTTAGGTGGCAGGGTCAAAAGGTAATTTTAGGCAGTAGGGGTAGAAAGGTAACAATGAATTTCCAGATTTAGGCAAACAAGAAATCTCAAAGCTTAAGAAAGAATAACTACCTCAAGATTTTGATGAAGTACACCTCCACAGCTTGCCTTTGATGTTGCATTTGCTACATATGATATAATGAATCACCTCTTAAATTAATTTTCATTTTCTTTTTTTGTTACTACTTTTTTTTACTAAAGTAAACGAATAATGAAGAAAAACAAAAAGTCTAAGTGACAAGAAGAGGTTTACTTGGAGAACAAGGCAGCTTTTGAGAAAATAAGCTAGTTTTGGAAATAACTTGTGTGGCAAGAAATGAGAGAGAATGGTGGCTTGTAAAACAAGGTAGTGTTTGTGTGAAAGTAGAGCTTTTGAAGGTTTCTTGCTGATCAAGAAAACTTTTGGGGTTGAGGTTGCTTAGAGAACAAGTTAAGGTTTACTTGGTGGTTAAGTAAAGGTAGGTTATTTTAATGAAGACAATAGGTTTGAGGAACATACAATATTTGTGTTGGCTTGGAAGAGGATTCAATATTAATCTTTGGTCATGATAAGAAGACAAAGAAGAAAGAAAAAAAACACAAGAACGCAATAGAATGAGACTCCCACAAATTGAACCTAAGCTCTGATGCCAAATGATATGAATCTCACCGAAAGAAGATGAGATTCAACAAAGAGCATGAAGAACATTCGAAGAAAAACAAGAACAAGTTAAAAATGTAGCAAAGTAAAACAAAGAATCAGAGATGAAACCAAGACTTGTTGTGTAGAAACACAAAAACCTATGGTATTAAACCTAGACCCGTTGCTTATAAAAGCAAGAACCTAAAGTATAAATTGGTGGAAAGTAGAAGAATGCCACAAGGAAGACCTTGATAAGTTCAAAAGTTCTTAAGAGAACCAAAAAGAAGAAGTCTCCCAAGTTTATAACTTAAATCAATTGTGCTCTACCCAAGGGGTTACATAGCTATTTATAGACAAATAGCAAACTTGCAGAATAAGAAATAGGAATCCTAGTTTCCTAACTTACAGATACTTTACCTAGTAAATAAAAAACAAATTAGGTTTAATTTAAATTAAGACGATGTTCAACCCAATAAGACATAATTAAATAAAATAAGTATGGTACAATGGTTAGCCTAATAAGACATAACTAAATAAAATAAGTATAGTATTTGGCCTAATTGCACTGGCCCAATTTATGCATCTAGCCCTTGATTCTTTGTTTTACTTTAATGCATTTCCAACTTGTTCTTGTTTTTCTTTGAGTGTTTTTCATGTTCTTTCAGTGAGGTTCATATCACTTTGGGAGTTTTGTTGTGCACAATGATGCTTCTTTGTAAGGTCTTGGTTATGTGCTGATGCACCCTACCCATGATTTTGAGCGAGTCGCAATTGTGTTGGCACTTAAGATATGGCACCACTAACTATCTAGTGAGAAGTTTCATGTCTTCACTGACCACATGAGCCTCAAGTATTTTTTTTCACTGATGGAACTAAACATGAGCAATGCAAATGGTTAGAGCTTCTAAGGACTATGATTGCGAAATCTTGTATCATCCAAGGAAGGCGAACGAGGTCATTGATGCTTTGAGTAGAAAGAGCATTGGTCTAGTTTTGTACATGATGCTACAAGAGTACTGTCTAATAGTGAAGTTTTCTAAGATAAGTCTGCGAGTGGAACATTCTAATGTTTGCTTGATAGCCAGTTTCAGGATCATGCAGTGTATTGTAGGGTCGATCAGACTAGCTTAAAGGTAGGACCCAGTGTTGGTTAAGTTAGATAGTTAGATTAAGTAAGGGCTCAAACTAGAGAACACAATAAGTGAAGATCAGATACTGAGGTATAGAGGCTGGGTATGCATACCAGAGATGATACCCTGCGAAGACAAATTTTGGATAAAGCTCACAGTTCTAGATACACAATACACCCAAGTAATACTAAGTGTACTAGAACCTTAGGGGTGTTTACTGGTAAGTTGGGATAAAGAGAGACATTGCAAATTTTGTGTCAAACTGTCTTACATGTTAATAGATTATGGTTAAGGATCATAAACTTGTGGGATTGCTCAAACCTTTACCAATATTGGCATAGAAGTGAGAGTATGTCACTATGGATTGTATTATGAGACTCCCTAGGATACAGAGGGGTCATGATGCGATAAGGGTCATAATTGATAGATTGACCAAATTTGCTCACTTTTTGCCTATGAGAGCCACGGATTCCTAAAGTTCCTTAGTGGAGTTGTATGTATGAGAGATAGGTTGCATGGGGTTCTAGTGAGCATTATATCAGACATGGATTCTAGGTTTACCTCCCACTTTTAGGAATAGTTTTAGAAAGCCATGGGATCCAGATTGTAGTTTAACATAACCTTTTATTTGCAGACTGATGGTTAATCTGAGTAGACTATACAGACCTTAGAGCATATGCTTAGAACTTGTGCTGTTGACTTTTCAGGTTATTGGGGCGAACACATACCTTTAACAGAGTTTGCTTATAATAATAGCTTCTATTTGAGTATCAAGATGGCTCCATATGAGGCATTAAATGGTTGGAGATGTAGTCTCCTATTACATGGGTGGAAATGGATGAAAGGAAGATTTTTGCTTACGATTTGGTAGAGAGAGCCTTTAAGATAGTTGAAGTCATATATGATAGATAGAGGACTACACAGAGTGGTCAGAAGAGCTATGCTGACATCTGAAGATGTCACCTACAGTTCTAAGTTTGAGACAAGCTATTTCTGAAAGTTTTTCTATCCAAGGATATCATGAGATTTGGACGAAAAGGGAAATTGAGTCCTCACTTCATCGATCCTTTCGAGATTCTAAATAAAGTTGGGGATGTAGAATACTGTTTAGCTTTACAACCAAAGTTGGCAGGTGTGCACAACATCTTCCATGTATCTATGTTAAGGAAGTATTAGTTGGATCCCTCTAACATCATATAATATAAGCCACTTGAGATACGGAAGGATATGTGCTACATTAAGAAACCAATTCAGATATTAGACCATATGGAAAAGACTCTTAAATACAAGTCTATTCCTTTGGTTAAGGTTCTCTGACAACATCACATTTTAGAGGAAGCTATTTAGGATTTGGAAGCTAGAGAGCCTTACGAGAGTGGTGTAGTTAAAGTGTGGTTAGCTTAAGCACCACGTCCAGAGAGGCGTATTAGAGGATGTCATAAGAGTGTGGATGGTGTCAAGAGTCACATCTAGTAAGACACATCATTAGAGGATAAAGCTGTGTAGGGAGGCTATTCATTCTGCTGAGGGTCATGGCTAAGAACGAGAAGGCCTTAAGGTTGTAATATTGGGCAGTAGGCAAAGTGAAGCGTCCCAAGGTGGATCAAGTACATGAGGTGCCATGGAGATGAGATGAGATCCTTTCGACAGAGATTGTACAGGTATTATGGATGATACCTCAATCGACAGGATCATGGCTTAATCCTTGAGGATACATGCAAACGACACAGGTGAACTGTCAACTCTATGCAACACAGGAACTCAGGTGTGGTCTTAGTATCGATAAGGGCATTGACGTAGTAAGTGCGTGATGATGTCATGGTCTAACCCCAATGAGCCTTGGTGCTATCATGATTACCTTGATGGTGAGTAGCGAACAAGGCTAAATAGATGATCCATTGGTGACAAGTAGCTGGCTGAGGCACTCTCGGTTGGTCATGTGTGATAATGTTTAAGTGAGATGGTAGAACAATCGAGTTTTTCCTAGCATCACTTCAGTCCAAGGTAGGATCATTGTGCATTGAGTTGGTTAGAGTTGGCCTTAGATTGGCTTGGAGAGAAAGTGTCCCCATTTCAAACATTTGAATGGTTCCTGGTAGGATAGCTGTACAAGCTCTTTGGCTCTTTATAGGGGGATGAAGTATGTTATCTCTCCACCACCCCCTAGCATCTCTCCACTACCCCATTGGCTAGAAAGTGAGCAGGAACTTCCTGCCTGAAGTGAGCTACCCTAGGCACACATGGTGCTCTAGTGTGTGGGCATCGTCGGGTCAAGAGTGTGGCACAGTGTCTCCTGAGGAAATGGAAACTCAGGGATAGTTCAGGGCTAACAGCCATATCACGTGTTATGTTGCGGCTAGTGGTTTCCATAGAAAAACACTATGGCCCTACGAGCTCCTTTCTCCCATAGGAACGTGGGCAACAATTAGCCAAGGAACTTGTCTTGACGTTAGAATAGGAGGAGCACCAATGAGCTTGTGGAATTCATATAGCTAGAAGGCAAGCAAGCTACTAAGCCTAATGGACTGATGAGCGATTGTACCAGAGTTGGGCCACATACTCGATTGTACCAGAGCATTTTGGTTTATGAAGGGTATCCATCATACCTGACATAAGCCAATGGTAAGCTAAGAAGACGTGTCTCCTAAAACTTGACCGAGATGTGGGCCTCCTTGGCTGATGCTAATGAGGCAATCGAAGTGTTTACTAGCTGTGTGCCAGTCATTAAGTAATGCCTTTGGGTTCTAGGCGTATGAGTTATGGGACGTGTACATGGGTATGGTGTTGGGTTCTCACCATGCCTAAATGAGATGTGATGCTTTGAGTAAGGATCGGGTGGTATGCCCATATGCGGACTAGTGCATCGGTGCTTGAGACTAGTGTACATGCTAGTACTTGAGGTGGGCTTGAAGCCCTAGGTGGACCAATGTGCTTGGCCGAATAATGGGAGTTGGGTTTATCCCTTGAGATGAGTTTGCAAATGTGCATGTAACCTCAATGGGTCAAGCCTTGCGTGGCTCTTAAGCATGTTGGTAAATGAGATCTTGGGAACTGTCTAAGTAGAAATGTATAAGCAAAAGGCTGACCATGGCTAAGAGTAGTTGTGGTGCCACACGGTGCCACAGTTTCAAATGGCTAAGAGTAGTTGTGGTGCCACACGGTGCCACAGTTTCAATGTAAGGAGCCCGATGTCTGTAACAATGAAGCAGCGCCAAATGAAGTGGAAATTTGGCTAATTATGGAGCCAAGCCTAATAAAGTGGAAAGTTGGCTTAGTATAGAGTTATGCCTAGTAGAGGAAAATTTGGCTAAGCATACAGCCAAGTCTAATGGAATGAAAATTTGGCTAAGTATGGAGCCATGCCTAGTAGGATGAAAATTTGACTAAGTGTGCTAATGATGAGAAATTTTGGCTAAGTATGGAGCTGTTCCTAATGAAGTGAAAATTTGACTAAGTATGGAGCTAGGCCTAGTAGGATGAAATTTTGCTAAATATAAAGCCACACCTAATGACGTGAAAATTTGCCTAAGTATCAAGCCATGCCCAATGGAGTGAAAAAATGACTATGTATGGAGATCACATCAACAAGCTTTGAGAAATGGCTAAGTATGGAAGCAATGTCAACAAACCTAAGAAAATGGCTAAGTATAAGATGCACGCTAACAAGTATTCTCACTCACTTAGAGCCACTCGCCAATTTAAGGGAATGGATAAAAATTTCTAACTATTAGAACACTCGTTAACCAACATTTCCAAGTGTCAGACGCTATCTCGACAAAAGGCTTTGCACAATAGTGGCCGAGCATTGCTCAAAACGTGGACTAGAAAATTTTTAAGTGTTGGAGTGTACCTTAACCAAAATTTCTAAGTGTCAGATGCCATCCCACCAAAAAGCTTTGTTTGGAAGTGTGAGAGCCACTTATACTATTACTATACATGTGTTTTAGATCTCGAATCACTATTCAATTTCGGTGTAATTTGCAAGTTATAAGTGAAACAGTGACGTGGGCCCCACAGGCTCTTCAGTACCTGGATGGACGTGAGATTGTCCAGACAGTGTTCAGAAGGTACGATAAGTCTAAGGTAAGAATTTTGAGCCTAAAATACTTTATTTATATTATTTTTTGGAATGCATGCAAACAATTTAGAAAATGACGATTAAGGACATAGCCCGATGGCATTTTCATAAATTGTGATCAAACTAAAATGAATTTAGACCAAGTGAATATAGCATGATATTCTAATTAAAAATAAGTCCTAGGCTATGTCAATAGATAGATCAAATCGGTGGTTAAATTGAAAATTTATGCGATTTACCCGACAGGAGTAATTTCGTAATTTCACCTTCATAGTAGGTCAAACTCTAACTAAACCACCTTTATTCATCAAAATATGCTTAATAATAATTTTTGGTGATGAAATCTAAATTTTTGGAGTGCAATTACATAGTTAGAAAAATTACGGAAGCTTAAGGGCAAAATTATCCAAAAAATTTCATAATGGAGGGCATTTTGGTAATTTTGCCCATGTCTAGAATTCTCTAAATATTTATCCCAACAAGTGCTGGCCACTATTCATCATCTCCGTCCCTTCATCTCATGACACCATTGAAGAAAGAAATAAGAAAAGAAAGAACTTCCATATTTCACAAAATTTCCTTTTACAAACCTCTTCTATTCATCATCCTCTCTTCACCCATACCAAAATCTTATAGAATAAGTGACAAAACAAGGAGAAAAGAAGAAGAGAAGCATTCGGCCACAAAGTACCATTTACCATGCTTGAAGTTTCATTTGATTTTAATGGTAGATTTTGATGTTTTCAAGCATGCTAAACATGAATCTAGTGTTAGATTCAATAGAATTGAACTAAATCATGTTCTACCATTCATGAGGGTTTCGGCCAAGTGTTGAAGTCCATGAAACTATAGTGTTCAATGCATAAAAATGGTGTCAAGTGAGAGAATGAACATGTATAAACATGAATTAAGTGATAAAATTATGAAATTCCATGAAAATGCCATAAGGGAGCATTCGGGCATTGAAAGGGAAAGGAGAATTGTGGATGCATTTGATGAGTTTAGGATGCCATTAGACTGTCGAAATTATGAGAAGTCCACCGGTGCAATCGGATTTAAAATTGGACTTAGAATGGAGAAGTTATGTTTTAGCACAGTAGAATTTATATTGGTTTAATATTTCTAGTGTATAATGTGGCTACAATTATTGAAAGAAATTAGTTTAAAAATTATATTGAGGTTAATAAATATTATTGGTGAATTTCTTTGCAGCCTGAAAGAATTAAATTATGCGTGGTGCTATCGGTGAATTTGCAAGAGCTAAACAGGTGAGGGATACATGTGTAGACTGTAAGGATATTATGAATGCATGTTTTCGATGAGAATATTTTGGTACTCAATTTCCTAGGAATTTGTGCGAATTGTGGTTTTTGGCTGGACTGTGAATTTTGTTTTATGTGTAGCGAGGCTAGGTCAATAGCAGCCGTTATGCTGCTGAAATTTCTTAGAAAATTTTCTAAATTATCATGAAATATTTTAAGTGCATTATTGAGTGATTTCCTAGCCTTGGAAATTTAATACTTAATATTTTTCATAAAATATGAATTTTTCGAAAAACAATATTTAAATATTTGTATTATCGAATTTAATTGAAGTGAAGCTACCGATACATTTCTATAAGTGTTTTATAGTGTAATAGAAGGTTTATAAAATTTATGATTGCAGTGTGAATATTTTATAAATTGTTTTCGTTGTACTATTCACTATGTTATAAAATGACCTTTATGGACTGACTGAAGATTTCATCTATTTTATTAATTTCCATAAAGGTGATACTACTGTTTATATACTGTTTTGAGACTATTAGGCCCCGTATCATGCTCACGTGTTATTATTACTGTTACAGTGCTGTTGATACTGATCCTATCTTCAGCGTCCCAGTGTTCACCTAATCAATGCACACTACAGACACTTATATACTATGGCCATATGTCTCATGTGTTACTGTTACTGTTCCCTACGGGATTATAGCATGATATATTTTGGGTGTTGCCTGGTCTCCACCATTGTTACTATTTACTGTACTGTTTTACTGAAGTGCCATTGTTATCGAAGTGTTTATTACTTACTGAATTGCTTATCGTACTGATTACTATACTGTCTATTGGATTTCACTGAAGTGTGTGAAATATGTTTGAAAGTAATTTAGCAAAATATTTATTTAAATACATTATTTACAATGGTGTTGAAAATCTATTTAATTGATTTATTAATTATTGAATTATTTCTAAATGATATTTCGTATCAACAATCAACAATTACTCTCTATAGTCGCTTCTAGGTTCCGGGACAAGACAGGTATTCTAAAATACCTCCCATACTGCATTCGGATCCTTAGCCGACTATAGTATCCTTCCTTTACTGTCCCTAGTGTGCTAATAGGAAATAAATGCTTTTAATGCATATAGATTTCATAATATCAATTCTGCATACAATTCTCTTACTGAGCACATTTCACTCACCCTTTCATTTTCCATCTCCATAGATTATTTACAATGACTACGTGATATACCAATCCGAGGATTTCGGCTACGTTTTTGGTTACCACAATGCAGCTTAGTGTGGATCCTAAAGGTATATTTACTTTCTTTATATGTTCAGACTAGTTTATACAGTACTATTGTGTTGTAATTATAAACAAGGGATGTAAACATTTAACGAAATATTGTTATGTAAATATTTCTGTTTATGTAAATTAAATAATTTTTATCTATGAAAGTGTTTACTGTTCAATGGAAATGTGAAATAAAGGCATTGCAGGCAGCCCAACCATCACCATGAGTGTGAAAATGTGTTAATTATTGTATATAAGAACTGTGACAGTTTTATTGGTATTAGAGCAAGGTTGGTCTAATGTCTGTCGATGTATTTATGGTAAAAGTTAAGTGGTTAACATCCTCTATAGTACTATATAGTTTGGATATATAAATGAGTGACTAATCGAAAATCAAATTACTGTTTGTACTGTGTAGAAATGAGTGGACGACTAGTAACATGAGCTAATAGGGGTCGATGTAGAGGTAGGACGGAGCTGACTCAAGAGCCTCATACCCTAGAACAAATGCTAGAGCTCACCCCAAGACATGTTCACCTTTCGTAGCCAGAGAGCCCTAATACTCAAATGTCTCGTATGGAGAGGATGTTGGCGGATTTTATCACCATGTATCACGCAGATAGATCAAAAAGAGAAAGAGCAGCTCTTGTAGCTCCTGTAGTAGCACCACCTCCACCTCCTTGTGCATTGCCAGCTCCTGAGCCAATGCCTGCTCCACAGCCAGCACCGCAGGCACAGGCCGTACCATTACTACCACCAGTATAGCCGCCCCAATACGTGGAGTTGTATTGTGATGTCAATTTAGTGCGGCAGTTTAAGAAGTTGGATCCATTGAAATTTAAGGGAGATAAGGATCCACTGGTGGCAGAGAAGTGGGTAAACGCTATAGAGAAGCTGTTTCAATACATGAGACGTTTTGAGACAAAGAAGGTTGGGTTGGCAGTGTTCCATTTGACAGATGATGCGGAGTACTAGTGGAAATCGACCCAAACAGTCTTGTTAGCCCAGCATCAGGTGGTGACCTGGGATATATTCATTGAGACTTTCTTATATAGTAGATCCTCGACACAGTCTAGAAGAAGCTATAGCAAGAGTTTTTGGAGTTAGTACAGGGGAGCATGACCGTCGATCAGTATGAGTCGAGATTTACCACCTTCAGTAGATTTGATTTGTAGACGAGGGTAGATGAGCGGCATAAGATTGATAGATTTATGGCTGGATTAAGGCCTTCTATCTAGACTAGGCTAGTCCCACTCGATATTCGTACTTATGATGAGGTAGTGAGGCGAGCATAGTTATGCAAGCGGGACTACGAGCAGTTTCATTCTTCTGATATGGGATCTAAGGGTAAGGTAAAGGGTAAAGGTAAAGCTAAGAGAGGTCTAAATGATAGATCAGGTATTGAGCAGCCTAAGAAGGCTAGATCTTTGGGCATACAGATTTTTGAGGGGCGATTTGCCAGACTAGCTGCCACAGCCCTTACTATTAGCCCCACATCGACACAAAGGACTACCGCGACTAGATGTGTTCACTGTGGGAGGTCGTATGGTACATGGCCCTGCTAAATGTTGATGAGGGTCTGTTTTAGATGTAGGTAGATGGGGCATTTGGTGAGAGATTGCCCGTTGCTTCGAGAGTCAACTACTTTTACTATTCCAGCCCCAGTTCCACCTGCACCGGCACCGGCACCGGCACCAGCACCAATAGCTTCAATCGAATTGGAGAAGGCTACACCCTCACAGCCGAGACGAGCCACTGCAACAGAAAAGGGTAAAAAGGCTGTGACCCAGGGATGAGTGTACGCATTAGACTAGGAGACTACTTGTGAGACTCGGTATTTTATATGTATTGTATGTCATGTTGTACACAATTGATAACTGGAATAAATTAATTTGTGGAATTAAATAAATAGTGAAGATGAGATTCCACTTCACATTTTGGAAATTTTGGAATTTAAATTTTATATGGTGTATGTGAAGTAGAATGAAAATCTAAAACTATAAGAATGGAAATTTAATTGTTGGAATTATTGGCTTAATAGAAAACAAAGGAAGTGAAGAAAAAGCCAAGGAAGATGGACAACACGCCAACAATTTTGCTGCACTTAGTGTATTCGGCTGGAAAGAATTGCTAGAAAAGAAATTCAAGTCATAGATAAAATAATATATAATAAACACTAAATTAAACATACATGAAGACCTAGAAGCTCATTGGTGGAAGCTTTGAAAAAGAAGTATGAAAAGAAGTCAAGAAAGGAGGCTACAAAGTGGACTTCACACCACTTTGTTTTCTCCTTTGTACCGATTGGTTTGGACATCAAATGGTTGATAAAGACATGGTTTTATAATGTAAAATAAGTAGAAATGGAGTCTAAGAATAAAGTAATAAAGAATATTTTATATTAGAATTGCTATTAGTTAAAATAAAGCAACAAAAAAAATTTTGAAACAAGACCAAACCGAAAGCCACGTCAGTTTTACTCCTTGGACACGTTTTATCTAGCCTTTTAAAGGCTGCTGATACAAGACTTTTGTGAGCAGAAAATATAAAGGAAAAATGAGTTAAAAGATAGTATATAAAAGGTACTAGATAAAGGAATATCATTGGCTGGAAATTATGAAAAGGAGGTAAGAATACATAGTCAAAAACGTGGACAGCAACATGAATTTCCAGCCGTTCCTTTTGGTTGTAAGGGTTTCGATTTTAATGAATAAAAGACAATAGATATAAAGTAAAAGAAACTTAAAAATAATAGTTGAACAATTATCACAATTACCCTTGTGGAAGTATAAAATAAAGACCAAAGAAAAGCTATAAAAGACGTGTAAAAGAAAACACATCTACGCCACCTTATGATATAGTTTCTTCATGCATTGAATGAATTTTAATGCAACAAATGATGAAGAAATATGATAAGAGGATAGGTGGATTATTAATATTGGTTAATATGGATAAAGAGAAGAATAAAGAAGCAAGAAGGCTCGGCAAAACACCATCTTCACCACCGAATGTGTCACCTACGAGAACCATATTCTATTTCATTTCTATTCTGTTTCTTTGCTTCGGTTCAGCTAAGAAAAAATTCAAAAAAATTCATGGCAATATTTAGCCTTCCTTGCTTACTTAACCTTTATTCAATTGAAGAATCAAAGCTAGAGAGCTGACGTGGAAGAGGAACAAAACAGAAAACAAATTCTGTTTTAGAAACACAAATTGATCAAGTTGAGATTTAATGGTTTCTTGATATTGATGATATAATTCTATGATTTCAAGCATGAGAAATATGAGTATAGTCTTGCTTTTGATTTAATTTTGTTAGATCATAGAAATAGAAGAAATTCATATCTTGAAATAGATGAAGAATAAAATGAAATTGAGCTGAAATTGTAGCATAATGATAGAAAATCATTAAAGGAAACTAGATAAAATGAAAGAGAAGCTTAGAAATTGAAGTAGGTTGAAAAAAGAACTTTAACTATTGAGGAAACCTACGATTGAACATGGGAAAATAAAGGCATTAATGGCTTCATGCAAGGTTTGGCCAAAAGATGGCTCATGTAGGAAAGTATTTACTATGGGAAAACAAGACCATTGAAGAAAAAGGTTGGAAGTCAATAATAGTGGCCATCAAGAGTTTCAACCATGACCATTTGAGACTCAATGATAGGCTGAAAATTGAGGGTTTTAGTAGAGAATAATTGTAGAAATTAAAAGAGAATTTTCGGTGCAATTAAAATCGAAAAAGGAAGTGGAATGAAGAAATTGATTTTAAATACCAGTGTAATTTATACTGGTTTTATTCATAACATGAAGTTAGTGGCTGCATTCTATGAATTTTAGTGGTTTAAAAATAAGAAGAAAATTATTAATAATTTTCGATAAAATTATTTTGCAGCCGAGAAGTACGATTTCGGTAGACGCAACCGTTAAGCTCGATTACGTAAGACCAGGTAAGGGAGTAGTATGTGAAGTGAAATGTATGTCCTGTGGAGAAAAATGTTATAAAAATATTGAGAAAATGATTTGGTTTGAGACATGCATTAGTTTGATAAACTGTTTTGAATTTAGGTGAGCCAAAGATAGGCGACCCCTTTGATATAATTTTGGGCGAGCCAACAGTGGGCGATCCCTTGTTTTTTTAAAGAGAAATATTTTGTGGGTGACCCCCCAGTTCAGCTCGGTGTGAGAGCCACAATGGGTGATGTTAGTTTGCCACATATGCGAATGAAAACATGCGTGCTTAATCCACTACGATGGGCGAGCCGTAATGGGCAAGCTGATAAGGGGCAAACCGGCTTAACTTGTGTTTTTCTCACACGAAAAATGGTGAAATTACTGGCTGTTTTTATTGTGTTTTGTAAATAGAAAACATAATACCTTTTTGGAAAACAATCATTTTAAAGAAATGATGAAATATGTGAAATATTCCTTAAAGATTCTTTATAGGATATAAATTGATTTTCGAGACTTTAGGCCCTGAGTTTCATGCATTACTATTCACGTGGCTGATTGACCCGCCAAGTCATAAGAGGTCTCGAGATCACCTGGCAAGTGTACCCGAAGACCACCTATAGATTATGGCCATAGATCTAGCTGTGTCCCAGTAGGGACGATTATTGGGTTCCTTCGGGAACGACGTGTTCCTTCGAGAACGATGATAGCATGATTTAATTGTAGGGTGATGCCTAGTCTCAACTTATTAATTTCTATTTACTGAAAGGATTTACTGAATCTTGTTTACTATACTATATTGTAAACTGTTTAGCCAGTGATTTGAATATTAAAGATTGTTTGCTGTATCCACTGTTTTCCTACTGGTATGTTGTTAGGGAAAATAAACGTTTTGTGGTATATAGTTTTTGTTTTATAAAGCAGTATACAACTCCCTTACTGAGCACGTTGCTGTTCACCCCTTATTTCCACTCCACAGGTTGTTGATTTTGGATTAAGAGAATTACCTTCCAGAGATTATCGATTGCTAGAGTCAGCAGATATTCGATATCAAAGGTATATGATTTTATTTTATATATTCAACGAATTTGTACGGTACTACTTTGAGTAGAAGGGAATGTGTATATATATCTTAATGAAATAATGTAACAATGCATACTTCCATATTGGTATGATGAATAAGAGTACTAATTATTATTAAAGTGATTAACGGATGGTTAAGTATTATTGACAGCCCAACCGGTGAAAATAGGTAAATATGAGTAAATATTGTGTATTACTGTAGGTTTAGGATGTTACACTACTGATGCTTCAACAAATGTGATTAAAGGTAAAATTTATATTTTTGATATATCCGTAGTTGCATTATTTGACCTTGGTTCTACTCATTCATTTGTATCTCCTGTTTATGCTAACAGAATCTCGGTAGAGCCGGAGCCTTTAGGATATACTCTACAAATTAATACCCCATTTAGAGAATCACAAACTACTGATGTTGTATATAGGAATCGTAAAGTGACTATATGAGAGAAGGAAATGATAGCTAACCTAATTTTGTTAAATATGTATGATTTTTATGTAATCTTAGGAATAGACTGGTTAGCTACGAACTATGTGACCTTAGACTGTTATACTAAATTTATCACCTTCTCTTATCCTGAATGTTACACTATAAAACTATTTGATAAATTATAATAAAAGTGATATGTTTACCGAATTGTTTAAGTGTTGTGTGAATGTGTTGAAGGTTTTATAGCTTATATGGAGGATGTAGAAAAGAAACATCCCGAGTTGCATGAGATTCCTGTGGTCAAGGACTTTTCAGACGTATTTCAAAAGGATTTACCAAAGTTACCGACGGATCTGGAGATCAAGTTCACCATCGACTTGGTACTCGATATGGAGCCCGTCTCTAACCCCCATATTGGATGGCATTGACGGAGTTGGAGGAGCTTAAGAAGTAGCTCCAGGAATTACTAGATAAGGGGTTTATCTGTCCCAGTGTGTCTCTATGGGGTGCACCAGTATTATTCTTCCGAAATACGGATGGCAACCTACGGTTGTGTATAGATTACTGGATGCTTAACTAGGTTACCATCAAGAACAAGTATCTCCTACCCAGGATTGATGATTTGTTTGACTAGCTCAGGGGTGTGCAGGTGTTGTCTAAGATAGATCTTCGATCGAGCTATCATCAACTTAAGATTTAGGAGTCAGATGTTCATAAGAAAGCATTTCGGACTCGATATAGGCATTATGAGTTTTTGGTGATGCCTTTCGGACTGACGAATGCCCCTATAGCATTTATAGGCTTCATCAATGAGGCGTTTAAGCCTTATTTGGATAAGTTCGTGATTGTGTTCATTGACGATATCTTGGTGTATTCTAAGTCTCCAAAAGAGCATGAGCAACACCTTTACATAGTTTTACAAACCCTCAGGGACTAGAAGCTATATGCTAAATTTAGTAAGTGTGAATTCTGGCTAGATCACATTATTTTTCTGGGACACATGGTATCTAAGGAAGGGGTGTCTATTGATCCATCTAAGATAGAGGCCATTTTACAGTAGGAGAGGCCTAAGACAATGACAATGACAGAGACACAGAGCTTCTTGGGTCTAGTTGGATACTAACGCTTTGAAAGGTTCTCTAAGCTAGTTGCTCCATTGACGCAACTCACACGTAAGGATGTTTAGTTCGAGTGGACAGATGCGTGTGAGCACTGCTTCTAAGAGTTGAAGCGGAGATTGAATACTACTCCTATACTTGTCCTTCTAGTGGATTAAGGGGATTTTCGGTGTACATAAATGCTTTCGCACAGGGTTTAGGGTGTGTTTTGAAGCAGAATGGCAAAGTAATTACTTATGGATCAAGACAATTAAAGGAGCATGAGAAGAACTATCCGACACACAATATGGAGTTAGTTGCTATGGTGTTTGCACTAAAGATATGGCAGCATTATCTCTATGGAGATACATTCCAGATATATACAGATCACAAGAGTCTGAAGTATCTGTTCTCACAATGGGAACTAAATATGAGACAACATAGATGGATGGAGCTATTAAAAGATTATGATTGTGAGATATTGTACCACCCGAGGAAAGCTAATGTGGTGGTAGACGCTTTGAGTCGCAAGCATATGGGTATGGTGTCGTACATGATGGTTGGGGGGCACAAGTTGTTGGAACAGTTCTCGAGCCTCAATCTGATTGTGATTTCCTTTGAGAGATATGGGTTTACGGCTAGTTTCAAAATAAAGCCGCATTTGATGGATAGAATCAAATATGCTAAGAAGATTGATGCCTATTGTATAAAGGTTGCCAATCTGGTATAGATGGGAGTACGAATTTTGGGGTTGGCACTGATGGTAGTATGAGGTTTAAAGCCAGGATTTGTGTTCCCACCAATCAGTAGCTTAAGGATTTGATCTTGACAGAGGCCCATACCTCTGGGTACACTTTGTATCCAAGCAGTACTAAAATGTACCAGAACTTACGAAGAGTGTATTGGTGGCCTAAGATGAAACGAGACATCGTGGAGTTTGTTACTAGATGTCTCACATGTCTGCAGGTAAGGATAGAGCATCAGAAGCTTGCAGGGTTATTGCAGCCTCTATCGATTCCGACATGGAAATGAGAGCATATCACTATGGACTTCATCATGGGTTTGCCAAGGACCTAGAGAAATCGTGATGCTATATGGGTGATTGTAGACAGATTCACAAAGTCTGCCTACTTCTTAGCCATCAGATCTATAGATTCCCTTAGTGCCTTAGTCGATTTGTATGTACGAGAGATAGTGAGATTGCATGGTGTTCGAGTGAGCATCACTTCTGATAAGGATTCCTAACTTACATCTCATTTTTGGGAGAGATTTTAGGAGGCTATGAGGTCCCGACTGAATTTCAACACCGCTTTTCATCTGCAGACTGATGGACAGTCCGAGCGAGTGATTCAAATGCTCGAGGATATGTTAAGAACATGTGCACTGGATTTTAAGGGCTCTTGGAACGACCACTTGCCACTAGCAGAATTTGCATATAATAATAGCTATCAAACTAGCAACGATATGGCACCATATTAGGCATTGTATGGCAGAAGGTGTAGGTCCTTGATTGCATGGGAAGAAGTGGGAGATCGAAAATTGTTAGCTCCCGATTTGGTAAAGCAAACTTCCCAGAATGTACAGCTCATCTATGAGAGATTGATAATCGCACAAAGTTGGCAGAAGAGCTATGAAGACACGAGGCACCGACCACTAGAGTTCTCTGTTAGTGATTCGATATTCCTTAAAGTCTTACCGTCAAGGGCATAATAAGATTCGGCAAGAAAGGGAAGTTGAGTCCTCGATACATCGGACCCTTCGAGATCTTAGATCGCGTGGGAGACGTGGCATATCGATTAGCACTACCACCAGAGTTATCCGGAGTGCACAATGTATTCTATGTCTCGATGCGCATGAAGTATAAGCAAAATTTAAGGCTCACTACTCACTCTACAAATCCTTCCCTCATTTTGAAGATACCATTTTACCCTGAAAAAAAAAAAATTCAATGTAACCTCATTTTGAACATAAGAAAACTATTTTCATCAAATGATAACCTACCTCATGCACCTTTTAGTCTAAAACCCATTTTCAGCATAGCTTCCTTCTGAACAAAAAACTAAAAGAAAACAATTTTCATTTTTAAATCGACTCTCGCTATAGATGAAACACAACTAAAAAACTATAATAGTGATGATTAACCACTTTCATTTATGAACCATGTAGTGTAATGCCTTTTCTAATGTAATGGTTTATTTTTTGTTATTTGTTTCTTTATGATTTTGTTTCTTTATAATATTTTTATTTGTCTTTTGCTTTTATAGATTTAAAGGATATTTTCTGTTTACTTCATCTGATTCCTACATAAAGGGGGTCTGCTATCCAAATACCCCATTTTCTAATTTCTAGGGTTTAATTTTTTTTAAGCTTTAAGGTTTTATTGTTCTTTTAATTTTGTTTATTTGGTCACTTTTTTTTTTAGATTTGAAGGAGGTTTTAGTTGCAAGTCATTTGGTTAGAGGTTCCCTGGTTCCTTTGCTATTGCACGTGAGCTTTCTTACTAGAAAATAAATGATTAAACTATTACAAAAGGATTCAAAGAACAGTATTGGCGACAAATATTCATCTCAATTTTTGTGAGGTTAGGGGTCTTTCTTTCATTACTTCATTTGATTTTGGTTATTTATGTGAGTGACCTTTTTAACCAAGCAAATTTTACTATAATGTACGTTTAATTACTACGATTCTTTGAATTTATCATGTTTCTATAAAAAAAGTTAGACCTCGTTTTGATTAAATTCTAGATGACCAAAAAATCTTATATGTAGTGGGTTCTTTGCCATTTCACTCAAAGGAGTAGGTTGTCAAATTAATAGACCATCCCATTGGTAATGCTTGCATTATAACAAGAAAAGTAGTCATGATATTTTATATTATAACTAACTCCACCAATGTTGAATGTTACCCGAAAATGTAGCCAATCCCAAGTCTAAATAAAGAGGATGATGGTTGTAGGTTCGGAAAACCTACAATTAAAACTTGTCCAATTCATGAAATGAACTAATATGAAGACTTTGTTTGGGTGTCTCCTACTCAGTAACACACTACACAAGAGCTCAAGTGTAGTAAAAAGTAGCAAGAGTTATTAAGTCTCCGTCCAGAAGTGACAAACCACATCGACAATTAAATGTGGTGTCAAGTAGGCAAAGGTTCCATAACCATAAGCTTAGGTTAGGATCTTAGAACATAAGTACATTTAACGATAAGTTAGCTGAGATTTGTGAGGTTATGAGTAGGAGGAGGGTTAATATATTGTGCCTTTCGGAGATCAAATGGGTTGGGTAGAAGGTTTGGGAGATAGCACCTTGGTAGTAAAAGCTTTAGTATATAGGGAAAGACAGAAAACAAAAAGGTGTAGATATCATCATAGAAAAAGAGAATCATAAAGATTTTGTACAAGTTTAGAAATAAAGGGATGGAATTATCTTATTAAGCTAGCTCTAGGAAGAGAGCTTTTATTAGCATGTATGCACCGCGAATAAGACTTGTTAAGGCTAGCAAATGACATTTTTTTTGTAGGAATTAGATAAGGTAGTAGAAGAAGTGCCTATAAGAGAAAACGTTTCCTATTAGCAGTGATCTTAATGGCCATATAAGTACTAGTAGAGAGGGTTTTTAGAGCATACATGGGGGTTTTAGTTACAGTATAAGAAACAAGGTGAGGATGCTATCGGCTTACTTTTAAAACGAAATGGGGCTAAATTGGTTTCTATTTCATTTTCTAACTTAAAGCTTTTTCTTAAGTTCTACTTACACCAAATATGTAGTGTATAAGCAAATAGTAGATGAAACTACAAACAACAAGTAGAGTGTAGGGAAGAGAAGCTTTATACCATCAATTTATAAAGATTCGGGTTCCAGCCTATGTCCTCTACCTTAAGTCCTACCCAATGAATTTCACCAAATTCATTACTTGAAAATGGTTTAGAATTTCTCCCTTTTGTAGTTTCAAAGAGACAATCTTCTTTTTTACCAAATGCTTGAGGATAACCTTATTGGCTCCCTTTTCATAGGCCCAATGAGCAAAACTACGTTCCCTTTCCATGTTCAGGAAGCAACCACTACAAGTGCTCAATTTTTCTTGGCTAAAAGAGCAAACCTTACAATGGTTTTTGTTTCGGGTTCAAGAAGCAACTTTAATCAACCCAACCTCACTTTAAAAATTGAGCAGTCTAGGGGATTCTCCCCTTTACAAAATAGGAGTGGATTAACATGTGAGAACCGATTATATTGTACTGTACATGTGTAAGTAATTAATTATTAATTAATTTTGAATAAATTTTGTAAATTTTAATTTAATAGTGATGTGGGCCCCACTTGAAATTTTGTGCCCAAATGTATGTTTGACGGAAGAAAATGTACGGAAGATGTAATAATATATTTTGGAAATTTTGAGACCCAAAACAACTTATTTTTATTATTTTGGGAAATGTGGCAAACAAATTAGAAAATGACGGTTACGTCCTGAGGGTATTTTCGTAAATTGTGCCCAAACTAAAATGAATTGAGATGAAGTAAAAATACCATGATATTCTACATGAAAAGGAGTTTAAGATAGTGTTAATAGATTTATCGAATCGATGGTTAAATCGAAAAATTTTGCTAGTGGTTTGTTAGGGGTAATTTTATAATTTCACACATTTTGTGTAACGCGCGTTAACGAAACCACCATAATTCATCAAAATACATCCAACAAGAGTATTTGGCGATGAAATCCAAAATTTTGGACTGCAATTGCATAGGCATTACGATTACGAAAGCTTAAGGGCAAAAGTGTCCGAAATTTTCATAACTATGGAATTTTTAGTCATTTCGCCCCTTCTGGAAGAGTCTTCATATTTCTTCACTCAACATGGCTGGCCACTATTCATCATCTCTTCCAACCATCTTCACGCCATTGAAGGAAAAAGGGAAGAAAGAAAAGAAACCTTACCTAACCAAATCTTCATTATTTCAACAAAGTTCCAACTAGAAAATTATTCTATTCTCTCTCATCTTTCTATCTATACCCTAGATCATTAAACAAGTGACTATATTAGGAGAAAAGGAAGCTTAAAGTTTCAGCCAAGGTAAGTACTCCACCATACATTATGCTTCATTTAATTATAATAGTGTAAAATGATAGATTCAAGCTTGCTAATCATGTTTATGGTTAAATCTTGCAAAATAAAAATGTGCCATTGAAGGGGGGTTTTGGCCATGATGAGAACCTAAGGGAAATGTGGTTTTTAATGCGTGAAATTGATGCTCAATGATGTAATGAGAATGGTTAAGCATGGATATGGCATTAGATTGTTGAAATTCCTTAGGATTTACAAGAGGGAGAATTCGGCCACATGAAAATGACCCACGTTCATGGCTGCATTTAAGGATGTTAAGTTCGAGTGGACAGATGCATGTGAGCGTAGCTTCCAGGAGTTGAAGCAGAGAATTACTACTGCTCCTGTGCTTGCCCTTTCCAACAAATCAGGTGGATTCTCGGTATATACAAATGCTTTCGCATAGGGATTAGGGTGTGTTTTGATGTAAAATGGAAAGGTGATTGCCTATGGTTCTTGACAACTAAAGGAGCATGAGAAGAACTACTCGACCCATGATCTTGAGTTAGCCGCTATGGTGTTTGCACTGAAGATATTCCGGATTTATACAGATAATAAAAGTCTAAAGTACTTATTCTTGCAGCGTAAGTTAAATATGAGACAACGAAGATGGATGGAACTGTTGAAGGATTACGACTACGAGATACTATACCACCTGGGGAAAGCGAATGTGGTAGCAGATATTCTTAGCCGAAAACATATAGGCATGGTGTTGTATATGATGGTTAGGGAGCACGAGTTGTTGTAGTTCTCTAACCTCAGTCTTAATGTGGTCTCCTTTGAGAGGTTTGGATTTATGGCTAGTTTCAAGATCGAGCCGGATTTAATAGATCAGATTAGAGTTGCTTAAAGGATGGATGCTTATTGTATAGAGATTGCCAGTCAGGTATAGATCGGAGTACAATTGGATTTTAGGATTGGCACAAATGGTATTTTAAGGTTCAGAGGCAGAATTTGTGTTCTCAAAAATCGACAACTTAGAGACCTGATTTTGACAGAGGCCCACACCTCCAGTACACTCTACACCCAGGCAGTCTAAGATGTACCAAAATTTTCGAAGAGTGTATTGGTGGCCAAAGATGAAGAGAGACATCGCGGAGTTTGTTGCTAGATGTCTCACATGCCAGCAGGTTAAAATCGAGTATTAGAAGCCTATAGGTTTATTGCAACCTCTACCGATTCCTACGTGGAAGTGGGAGCATGTTACGATGGACTTCATCATGGGTTTACCAAGGACCCGGATGAATCATGACGCTCTATGGGTGATTGTAGATAGATTGACAAAATTCACCCACTTCTTAGCCATCAGATCTATAGATTCCTTCAGTGCCCTTGTCAATTTATATATACGAGAGACAGTGAGGCTACATGGTGTTCTAATAAGCATCACTTCTAACAGGGATTCTCAGTTTACATCTCATTTTTGGGAGAGATTTCAAGAGGTTATGGGATCTCGACTAAATTTTAGCACCACCTTTCATCCACAGACTAATGGACAGTTTGAATGAGTGATCTAAATGCTCAAGGATATGTTAATGGCATGTGCGTTGGATTTTAAGGGCTTCTGAGACAACCACTTGCCATTAGATGAATTTGCCTATAATAACAACTATCAAACGAGTATCGGCATGGCACCGTATGAGGCATTATATGGCAGAAGGTATAGATCTCCGATCGCATGGGAGGAAGTGGGAGATCAAAAGTTATTGGCTCCCGATTTGGTAGAACAAGCCTCACAAGATGTACAGTTAATCTATAAGAGATTAAGGATCGCACAGAGTCGACAAAAGAGTTATGCAGACATAAGACACTGACCACTTGAGTTCTCACCAAGTGATTATGTATTTTTGAAGGTTTCCCCATCTAAAGGTATTATGAGATCTGGCAAGAAGGGAAAGTTGAGTTCTCGATATATAGAACCATTCAAGATCTTAGATCACGTGGTAAACGTGGTGTACAGATTGGCACTACCACCGAAGTTATCAGGAGTGCATAATGTATTCCATGTCTCGATGCTCAAGAAATATCATTCAGATCCATCTCACATAATTTGGTATGACCATTGGAGATCCAAGAACACATGAGTTATGTGGAGAGACCTATTCGGATTCTGGATCGGAAGGATAAGGTTTTGAGATCTAAGATAATTCCATTAGTGAAAGTGCTCTGGCAGCACCATTCCAAAGAGGAGGCAACATGGGAATTGGAGAGTTTAATGCGAGAGAAGTACCTAGAGCTATTCTAGTGAGTGGTCCAGAAGAAATTCGAAGGATCGAATTTCCTAAAGGTGGGGAGGAAATGTGAGAACTGATTATATTGTACTGTACATGTGTAAGTAATTAATTAATAATTAATTTTGAATATATTTTGTAAATTTTATGTAAATAGTAATGTGGGCTCCACTTGAAATTTTTTACCTAAATGTGTGTATGACTGAATAAACAGTGTACGGAAGGTGTAATAATATATTGTGGAAATTTTGAGACCCAAAATACCTTATTTTCATTATTTTGGGAAATGTGGCAAACAAATTAGAAAATGATGATTAGGTCTCGAGGGTATTTTTGTAAATTGTGCCTAAACTAAAATGAATTGGGATGATCTAAAAATACCATGATATTCTACATGAAAAGGAGTTTAAGATAGTGTCAATAGATTTATCGAATCAGTGGTTAAATTAGAAAATTTCGCTGGCGGTCCGCTAGGGGTAATTTTGTAATTTCACGCATTCGGTGTACTGCGCGTTAATGAAACCACCATAATTCATCAAAATACATCCAATAAGAGTATTTGGTGATTAAATCTGAAATATGATTATAGAAGCTTAAGAGTAAAATTGTTTGAAATATTCATAAATAGGGGCATTTTTGTTATTTCGCCCCCTTCAGAAGAGTCTTCATTTTTCTTCACTCAACATGGCTGGCCCCTATTCATCATCTCTTTCAACCATCTTCATGCCATTGGAGGAAAAAGAGAAGAAAGAAAAGAAACCTTACCTAACCAAATCTTCATTATTTCAACAAACTTCCAATTAGAAAATTGTTCTATTCTCTCTCTTCTTTCTATCTATACCCATAAATCATTAAACAAGTGACTATATTAAGAGAAAAGAAAGCTTAAAGTTTTGGCCAAGGTAAGTGCTCCACCATACATTATGCCTTATTTAATTCTAATAGTGTAGAATGATAGATTCAAGCTTGCTAATCATGTTTATGGCATTGGTTTCAATTAAATCTTGCAAAATAAAAATGTGCCATTGGAGGGGGGTTTCAACCATAATGAGAACCTCAGGGAAATGTGGTTTTTCATGCATGAAATTGATGCTAAATGATGTAATGAGAATGGCTAAGCATGGATATGGCATTGGATTGTTGAAATTCCTTAGGATTTACAAGAGGGAGAATTCGGCCATATGAAGGGGACTCATGTTCATGGCTATATTTGAGGATTTTAGGGTGCCATTAGACTGTAGAAATTATAATGAGTTCACCGATGCGATCGGATTTAAAATCCAACTTAAAATAGAGATTTTATGTTTTAGCACCGGTAGAAAATATACTACATAAATATTTGCAGTGTACAATGTGGCTGCAATTAAGCATGCATAATAACTTAAAAATAAGTATTAAGTAAGCTAATGTTTTTGGTGAATTATCTGCAGCCTGGGAGTATCGAATTTTAGGTGGTGCAATCGAGAAGTCGAATAAGTTAGTTAGGTAAGGGATGCGTGTGTAGACTGTAGGGATATTTCAGATACATGGTTTCGATGCAAATCATTTTATGAGAATATTTTGGAAGTGAATTGCCTTGAAAACTGTGGCTTTTGGCTGGTATTGAACTGTGTTTGAATTGCAAGAAGGCTAGGGTATTAGTAGCCGTTATGTTGTTGAAATTTCCTAGAAAATTTTCTAGAAATGCCCTGAAATATTTTAGTGCATCATTGATCGATTTCCTAGTCTTGGAAATGAGATATTTAATATTTTTCATAAAATATGAATTTACCGAAAAATATTATTTAAATATTCATGTTATCGAATTTAACAAAAGTAAAGCTACTAAAAATTTCTCCCAAGTGTTTTACAATGTAATAAGTGATTTATAAAGTGAAGTGTTGAAAAGTGAATATTTTATAAATTATTTTCATTATAATATTCACTGTATTATAAAATAATCTTTATGGACTGACCGAAGATTTTATCTATTTTACTTGATTTCCATAAAGGTGATATTACTTTGTGAATATTGTTTTCTGACTGATAGGTAACGTATCATGCTGATGTGATATCTTGTTAATACTATGTGAAGCTGTTGATACTGATCCTATCTTCAATGTCCTAGTTGACACCTGATCAATGTACAAATGAGGACAATTATAGACTATGGCCATGATCTTATGAGATTATGATTATACCCTATGGGGATTATAGCATGATATACCATGGGTGATGCCTAGTCTCCACCATTTATATATGATATTAATTTGTTTTAATTTAAATGGTGACACTAAGTTACAAGTGATTATTAATGTGTTTTCGGTGAAATGGATGATTATTTCTAAGTGATTTCTTGTACTAAATTGTGTATGTACTATTTATTGTGGTTTATTTAATTATGAAAGTGATATTTTAATGTGAAAATTAAATTATTTCCTAAATGATTTATTTAATGGTTTATTATACCATTTTTATGTGAATTATTTATATATGGAGAATTTGAAATGAATTTTATATCAAAATTAATTTCTACTCCTTATTGTCGCTTCTAGGTTTCGGGACAAGACAAGTATTTCAAAATACCTTCCTTACTCCATCTGGATCCCTAGCCGACTATAGTATCCTTCCTTTATGGTCCCTAATGCACCTACAGGAAAATAAATTACTTTATTGCATATAGATTTCGTGATATTAAGTATTGCATACAATTCCTTTACTGAGCTATGGTTTGCTCACTCCTTTGTTTTCAAATCCACAAATTATTTTCAATGACTGTGTGATTCACTTTTCCGAGGATTTCGGCTGCACTATTTGTTACCCCGAGGCAGTCTAGTGTGGATCCTGGAGGTGTAATCATTTTCTTTATATGTTCAGACTTATTTTACAGTATTACTTTGTTATAATTACAAACAGGGGATGTAAATGATAAACAAATACTTGTATGTAAATATTCCTACTTATGTAAATTAAAATAAATTTACTTTTATAAAGCATTTATTATTTAAAGAAAGTGGAAATAATGACATCACAGACAGCCCAACCATTACTGTTTGTATGTAAATATGTGAATTGCTATATATACAAACTGTGACATAACAAGATGGTTTTCTAATGCCTCTACGAAAGATAAATAACTTGCTTTTGCTCTTTGAAGGAAACTTATTGAGACAATGGATGTGGAGATTAAATCTTTGTCTCTTCTTTTTGTATATTATTGGCCTAGAAAAAGGGATTAACTCAAGTTCAAATATACAAATTAGAATTCTAGCTTTAGTAACTTTCTTACATATTAAGCATGAGTATGTAATATTCAAACAGTCAACTCTATCATGCTTATTAAAATTACTTTACTATTAAGCTCTTTGTGAAGTCATATTAAATTCCTACTACTTCAAAGTCAACAATCTCCACCTTTTTTATATAACAAAACTTAAGCTGAATTAATTTTTTTTACTCCCTATCAAGTTAAAGATCATTCCTTTGAGAGTTTGTAAAATCATGTCTCCCCTTTAGTATAAGCATATTTTTTATTTTTCATGAGGGTTTTTCATTTCATAATTCTCTTACTAAATACTTCTCACCTTTTTTGTCATATTAAAAAGAAATATTATTTCAAAGTCAAATGACAAGGCATGGTAGAAATACATTCAAGAGTAAGTAGGAGTAGTACACATGAGTATTCTAACCATGTTTATCAAACTTGCAAAACATATATAAATTTTCGATGAGCTGATGAAGTCAAGTATTGCAAATTAAGGCCAGAAATGTAAGATATGTACTTGCATTAAGACGCATGTATATTGGCACATGCATGAAAACACGCTTATGTAGAAATGATGTAGGCAGACTTATGTATGATGCAAATTATGCGGTGAGACTTAGATAGATATGCTACAGATGATGTAGACAAACTTGATGAGATGCAAACACACGAGATGCTCATTAATTAAGCTCAAACGAAGGAAGCAATTATCTTAGTAAAAAAAGCCCATGGTAAAGTTTTCACTGTATAATAAAAAAGCACATTCAACACAATTCAATCATAAAAATAACCAAGGTCAATAAGTATCATTCATTCAAATCACAAAAATGGTAAATAGTCCATAAGCACACATTATATTCCTATGGCAAACAGATTTTAAGTCCCATGAGAGATTAAGCACACCAATTCAAGTATGAAACAAGCAATATAAGTCAAATAACTCATTTATTCATTTAGTTTAAAGTCTTGAACAAGACTTTATTTCTAACAAAATAAGTATTCAAAAGATTTAGCAGCCACATTTTTATTTGAAAGATTTCTACATGGTCACCTTAGTTTCCAACTATTCAGAGAGAAGTTTCTTTTACAAAAAGATTAGACAAACACTTCTTGACCAAAAGATTCTAGATATTCAAAGTGATTTGTGAGGATTATTAACATATTTTTTAAGGCTTTTAAGGCTTTTGAGTGTTGAGAAAATCTCTTTTATCTTTAATTTTTGATGATTAAGTTTTGTCGTTATCTATTCATGTTGTAGTTCTATGGAGGATTGAAGAACATTCATTTGTCACTCAAGAGAAGCAAGAGTAACTTCCTCTTGAGAAGGTTAAGTGGGTGAATCTTGTTCATTGAACCTAGCATGAGATTTTGGAGAAGCATTAGTGAAAGAAGGAATAAGTGCACATTGCTCTAAAAGTGAATCATCTTTAGGTTCTCCATGATGATGTACCCATTTTCCAATGGCTTTATCTTTATAATATCCAATTCAATGAAGTGTTGCAAGACTGATCTTCATATTCTTAGGTGGAGGCACTCATTTATCACACGTTATGTTAAAACATATATGGAATTTATGTAGAAGACAAGAGACATACCAAACACTATGGTGTTTTCAACACGATTAATTATTTTAATCAAATATGAAAATATGAAATGCACAAGCTTGGGGTTGTTTATGGTGCAGATAGAGTGAAGCCATTAAAAATCAAGTCGATGAAGAATAGAGTATTTAGTATGGGGTCTTTAAAGTTTTAGCCAACATGGATTCATAGTGTTATCATGCTTAACTTCATGCATAAATGATGTAGAACTAGTGTAGAGAATGTGCAATGCATAAATATAGCTTTAGATTGTTAAAATGAAGAGTGTGGTAAGAGAAGGAGAATTCGGCCAAGAGGGAAAGTGTGGGCTACCATGCTCAATCTGATAGATAAATGGCTATAAAATACTGTATAATTGAATATAAGAGTATTGATGCAGTCAGAATTGAAAATGAAGTGTTTTGATCGTATTTGTAGTTATAGGCATCGAAAGGAAGTAGACCAGTTTTGCTATTGTATTAGAAAATATGATAGATCTTAAAGAATTATGCAATCTTTATAACTGAAGTACTGAAGTTTGACTGTATTTGAATATAGTTCTACAGCTCTGAAGTAAGTTGAAATGTGTTGGAAGAGTAAGCGAATATACGCTCGCTTATTTATACTTTTGCTACTGTTTTGGCAATACTAAACTGCATTGTAATTTGGATTGGTAAGAGACATATATAGGAAACGTAGGCAGACATCATGATTTCATTTTTGAAGGGTTTTGGTTTTATGAAAAAGTAAATGAACTTGATTGTTTATGGTTTTGATGAAAGACTAATGTCTATAGTTGATTGAGGTTTTAAAGATGGTTTTTGATACGATTGCTTAATGTAAGAGATATATATAAAGAACATAAAAGATATTGAAAATAGTTTTAAAATCAACTGCTTTGGGTATAAAAACTGTGCTTACATTGCAGGAGTTTTTTTAATTATAGTGCCGTTATGCTGCCGAAATTTTTTAAAATGCTAGTTTTAAATCGATTAGACTGATAGTATTGGTTTCACTATAACATTTAAGTATAGAACCATCGGTTCAAATTCCACAGCATGAATTTGTTAATGTTTTGAAAAGAGTTTGATGAATTTTGAAATAAGATCATATCTGAAATATGACAAAGGTTTTAATAGAATTCTTACGTAATTAATTTTGAAGAATGATTTCTAAAGATTTGATTCATATTTGCATCTTTGAAAAATTAAAGGTATTGATATTGATATTGATTTGTGAACTTGATAAAGAAATGGTTTGAATCGATAATGATTTACTCTGAAATGGTTTAATGTTTTATCGATTGTTTTGAGGCTGTTTGGCTCCCCATATTGCCTTCCCAGTAATCATGTTGTTTAGCTTTGATTTTGGCTTTGATTTTGAATGCTGTTTGACCCTGACCCTGTCATCAGCATCCAAAGTTGTTAATTGGTCAGTGTATAGTGGAGGCCCCTTGTTGACTATGGCCATATGCCCTATGATTCATTCCCTAAGTTGGGAACTCGTATGATTTTACTTAGGATGGGATGTTTCCTGGTCTCCACCTTAAACTATTGTATTGATTATGATATTGAATTTGATACTGGTTTTGCTATTGAATTTAAGGCATTAAAGCATATTTGAAACTTACTGATACTGAATTTCAATTTGCATCGTTTGTATTGCTAATGATTTTGAATTATAGATTTATTGACAATGAAAATGAAATGTTTCCAAACTGCATTACTTGGCATTGACATGGTTTTGAGAAATTCAAATTGATTTGACATCGACATTGAACACGTATGAATTTTCTTCCCTATGAACTTTCCGTAGGACCATATAGTCAAACCTAGGGACCAGGACAAGTAAGGTGCTTTAAAGCATCCTTCTTTAATCAACCTGTATCCCTAATCGGTTATAGTAATCATTTCTTTCGAGTCACTAGTTATTGTCCCATGTTGGACTTTTTCTCAAGTGAAATATTATCAATGATTTCGTACTGTCATGTATAGAAACATATATAGGATACTTGCATATAGTTTGCATGATATTTGTTCTTTTATATATGTTTCTTACTAGGCATAAAGCTCACCACCTTCTTTCCTCTTACAGACTTTCTGTAGCAGCTTGCTACCTATTCAAGAGGATTGTCGGAGTATTCCTTCAAGACTACTGGTCATACCTCAAAGGTATACTTATGTACAGTTACTTTATGTATTCAGACAATATATGTACAGTACAATATCATACTTTTATTTAGTACTCGGGATGTAAAATTATAAAGGTTTGAAAGTCAATTGCGGTCATGTTTGAATGGTATAGATTGTAAATATAATGGTAATGAATATATGAAAACAAACGTTTGAGGTTATTTATCCTATATATAGTTATCAAATAAATGGTTTGCATTTGAGATGGAAAATATGACAAATGAAATGGGACTTGTATGTTGTTTAATAACTAAGTAAGCTAAGTAAGTTAAAGCTTAAATAAAAAATCGTGACACTGCACACAACCTAACTTATTGAAAAGAAAGGAAAAAAGTTAGTATGTAGTTTAATAAATTTGGATGTGACACAATCAATGTGCATCATTTAGATCATAAACCAGTCTAGCATTTGAGATAAAAGCACAAAGGATACTTACTAAGACAGGTCTGTGGATTAGAAAGCTAATGAAAGTTAATCTTTTCAAGAAAATTGAAGTCCATAACTTGTCCCAGTTTTAACGAAACTATGGAGTAGAAATTGTTATAACGTGATAGGTTAATTGGATTCAGAAAGCATAGTTTGAAAGATGCTTGCAGAGCTTGCTTAGCAAAGATATATTTGAAAGAGGAAACTTTTGAAACTTCTTTTCATTTGATTCTTTTGGATGAAGTCATAAGGAGATGTAATGCTCGATTTATCAAAAGAATTTTTGAAGAGGAGAATGATTAAGGGAAGATGCAAATTTTGGATTTCGAACAGGCATTTGAGAAAATGCTCTTCCTACTTAACGTCTGACGAAGTCGTATTGATACCTTCATGAAGCATATTAGAACTTATTCATCTACTATTAATACCAACTAAATGTGGATCGGTACTTAATGGATTCCTAATAATCCTATATTCTAAATGTATTGATACTCAGCTAAAATATCAATTCTACTATAAGCACATCCAGTTCTATCCTACTCCTAACTACACATACAATTCAAACAACTAAACAAAACGTTCAAACAAACAATTGATCAAGCAAACACAATCAAACATAAAGAATCAAGCAATCATAAACATTCAAACAAAATATATACATAAAACCAATTACATGAAACCTAAAGGACCGTAAGTATAATATCATTGAGAATAAGTACACAAAGAGAGTAAACTTAATCACACAAAAAAATACTAACCTAATCCTAAATACTATCTTATCTCCTATCAAATCAAGAATGCATCCATTTTCAACATTATAAAGGTATCATGCCATTGTTGTCATTAATGTTCATCCAAGTAAATATTTTAATCATTAATAGCTTTGCACTTGTTCTTTCATTTTGTCATTCATGAGGATTGGATAAGTCAGAGTATAAAGTGTAGAGAAATTCTTGCATACTTTTATACATGGGAGTCATTTATTCCTCATAGTTTTCTTGAAAATGTTGGAAATTATAATGTGTTCCTTGAGCTATCTTTTTTTAGGGGTGTAAACGAATAAAATGTTCGATGAATCGTTCGTGAACCCATTCGGTTTCTATACGTTATGTTTGTTTATTAAACATAACGAATAATCATGACCAACATTTTAGTATTCGTTTAATTAAATGAACAGAACATAAACAGAAATGTGGTTTGTTTGTTATTGTTCGTGAACAAGCTTGTTTATGTTCGTTCATTTAAAGTGTCATATTTTGTTCGTTTGTTATTTGTTTGTTTATCGTTTGTTCATTTAAAGTATCATTTTTTATTCGTTTGTTATTTGTTCATTTAAAGTATTATTTGTTATTCGTTTGTTATTTATTCATTTAAAGTATTATTTGTTATTCGTTTGTTATTTATTAAAATAGTAAAATTACTTATATTTTATAAGTTATATAATCTATACCCTATCTTTAAGACTTTAACCTAAAGAATTAGTATCTAATTCTTAAACATATTTATATAATACAACTTTGTTGGCTTAAAATAATTAATAAAATATAATAATAAAATAATTATAAAATAAAATTTTTTAATTATGCTTAAAATTTTAATTTTAAACATTAGGTACTAAAATTATTTTGATAAAAGTTTCATAATTAGTTAAGATGCAATTCTTACACATTGATCATTTACATATATGATACTATAATATAAGAATATGGTACAAATTGAACATAAAATTTAAATTATCAACTTTAATAAAACATTGTTCACTCAAAAAATTGATGAAATGTTTTAATAAAATAATTATGAAATTAAATTAGTTAATTATGCTTAAGATAATAACTTTTTAAATTTAAACATTAGGTACTGAAATTAAATTAATAAAAATTTTATAATAACCTAATACACAATTCTTATGTAATAACTAGTTACATATATAATACTATACTGTAAGTATATGATAGAAATTGTACATAAAATTGTAATTATTAATTTTCATAAAATATTTTTAACTCAAAAAAATTAATGAAACATAATAATAAAACTGCTTACTTGTACAAGAAATATGTATGCATATGTGCATGTGTGCATGTGTGCATGTATATATATATGTGTGTGTTGTGTGTGTGTGTGTATATATATATATAGGTTGAAACCCTCCAATATCCGAAGGCCACTTTAGGCCTCGACTAATCTGGAGTCAAGCTAATGTCGAACCCTAAAGGGTGACAACTCTTCTAGTGTAGTTTTTTCCACTCACAAGACTCGAACTCGAGACCTTGCTTAAGGGGCACCAAGCTTCTTCCACTTGGCCATTATATATATATATATATATATATATATATGTGTGTGTGTGTGTTTGCGTAACTCTTTATAATAAATTGAAGCAAGCTTTTTTTGGCAAAAAAAAAAGAATATCTATTTAATCGTCTAATATTATAATCATTTGTTGGCTCATAACCTAACCAAGAGGGAGGTGAATAGGTTTGTAGCTACTCTTAGGTTCGTTTTGTGATTATTCTAAATTCTCTAGCCTATATTAAAGTTTCTTAAGTTCTTTAGGCAACACAAGCATGCAATTCAAATTCAATACAATAATCACAATATAAATTGCAAGTAAATAAAAAGAGTAGGGAAAAAGAATTATACACAAGTGATTTATAGAAGTTCGGCAACCTTGCCTATGTCTTACACTTTGAGACGCTCCTAAGGATTTTCTCTAAATCCACTAATCTTGAATTTGTGTTACACTCCCTCTTTTTACAGGCTCAAGAGTAACCTCCTTCTTTTTCTAGGCTAAAGAGAAACCTCCCTCTTTTTCAAGGCTCAAGAGAAACCTATCCTTTCCTTTTTCTGAGCTCAAAGAGTAAACCTTATCCACCCAAATCTCACTTACAATGAAGCACTCAAGAGTACTCTCCCATTTACAAGATGTGAATGGGTATACAAGAGATGTAATCAGGAAAAACCTTTAGATAGGCAAGTGATTACAAAAGTTAAACACAAGAGAAGCTTATACAAGATTTTGTGCTATACTATACAAGAAAGATGAGAATGATAGAAGATGAAGAAATTTTAGCACAAGAATTGGTTTTGAAGTTTGAAGAAGATGAGGAATTGTGTCTCTTGGGTGTCTTCAACTTTTAAGCCTCTATTTATAGCCCCCTTGATGATTTCTTGAAGTTTGGAGGAGCTGAAGGCAAATCTTCCTGTTGTCTCACAAAAAACTAGCTGTTGGAGGCTTCCAACGAAAAAGGGATCGATCCTTTTGAAGAGGGGATCAATCTTATGGCTTTGGGATGCCTTCTTAAGGTTTCTGTTATCAGGGGATCAATCCCATAGAAGAGGGGATCGATCCCTTTACGATTCATCTATCTTTTTTGGTCAGGGGATCCATCTCTTTGGTCAGGGGATCCATCCCTTGCACTTTTCATTTGTCTTTTCTAGGTTTTTAAGCATTAAAAGCATTCCAAAGCCAATTTTGAATATTTTTAAATATTAGATGACTTTGAAAACATGAATATGAGTCCAAAAATTTATCAAGTAATTTTCTTAAAATATATTCAATAATTCTATAAGAAAATTACTTAAACCAATAATTAAAAACGTTTTCTAAATTGATTAAAGCTAATAAAGATAATCAATTAAATCATGGTTTTATATTTGATAAAAGCACTTAATATAGTTTGTGGAAATTATAATTGATAAAGCAAATTTACAATATTGATCATTCATTGAATCTTGCTTAAGTGTTTATCATTTCAAAATATATATCAATTTAAAGCTAACAATCTCTCCCTTTTTGATATGACAAAACTTAAGGTAAATTTGCTTCGAAAGTACTTTGAAAAGCTCCCCCTTAATATAGGTATGATTTGAAAAATAAAGCTCCCTATTAATATGAGCATGACTTTCGAAACAATTTACAAAACCACATTATCTCTCCCTTTTTTTGTCATAGCAGAAAGAAGGATAAACAAAAATTGCTCTCCCCCTAAATCTATGGCTTAAAATTTTTGAGGACATAAGAAAAATTGCTCCAACCAACAAACAAAAGATTAGTACATTAGGAGTTATAGCACGAATAAATAAATCAATGTCCATATAAAGATCATGAGATGTTTGTGCATGTAATAGACATTGTTTATGATCTTATACCAATTGTTCATAAATAATTTTCAATACATTGCGAATTGGTCAAAATGATGTAAGTTGTTCATACATTGTCTATTAATTTTATAACTTGCTCATTTCAATTCAATCAAGCACCTAGATACATCAATTGTTCTTTATAGTCCAACTAAGGTGCATGTCGGTACATAATGATTATAAGCTAAATTTAGATGAAATATTATGCATTGAGCTCATAAATCATTTTCAAGAAAGAATGTGCCTAGAATTAAATCATATATTAATTATCCACATATTCTAACACAAAAAGGTCTCATGCAAATGTGTCCTAAAAGAATTCTTCCCTATTTATCTTTTCAATCTTATGAAAGATAGAAGAATTATTAATTTAAAGCTCATATCAATTGTTACCATTGGTTGACTCAACCATTTTACATGAATTCAATTGTTATGTGTGGTGTGTCCATGTCAAGAGAATAATCAAGTTACACACGTAAGAACATAATCACACACCACCAATATACATATGGATTAGTTAAACATTAGCGTACTATCATGAAGCATTAATCCATATTCATAAGCACAAATTTAATTATATGGAAAATTGAAAGGCTCATGTCATTCAAACGCACACATTTGCTTCCATAGTCATAAAAACAAAGAATCATATGCTCATTTTCCAATTCAAGATCTTTGCCAATTATGAGCAAGAAAAGGTTTAAGATTACCATTTTAATCATATCATAGCTATATCCCTAGTTAATTTTATCATTTAAGGTTCTATAGGGTAGATGCTAATTTAACTAAAATGGTTTTGCCTAAGTGAATCAATATTATCAAACTAAAGTGTATTTTATCATTAAGGTTTTCAATCTATGAGTGAGGTCAAGTACAATTTTATGAAAACAAATATTCCCATCTCATAGACATGATCATTGATTCAACTTAAGCAAACATATAAGTTCAACATCAAAACATTTAGGAATCAATGCTTGGATGTCAATCAAAGTACATTTGTTGAAGTTTGCATTTATCCTTGAATGTTGATGTTGTCATTAAAGCCTAAGCTCTTTAGAAATTTGGCCATAAGAAAAATTTAAGTTCATGGATAACACATTTTCATACATTTGAACATTTAAGATCCATTTATCATCACAAATTGTTGGCCAAGGACAATTATGACTCTAGGTAAGGCTTTTTGTATCTCAAGTATTTCATTCACCTAAGTCATAGTCAAATTCAAATATTAAGGTCAAGCTTGATCATTTTATCATTTAAGCATAACTATTTTGCTATTATTTACTCTTACTCCAATAGATGCATACTTATCTTGAAGCCTAGTGTGGAATATGTGAGTCAAGTTACGAGATATAATCTTCTAAGCATGCTTGACTAAGATGAACCAAACGAATGAGCAATATTTATCATGCATAAGTTCATTGAAATAATTCTCAAAACAATGTTTAAGCATTTATTGAAAATATATTTAAAGATTATTTCAAGACTTATGCATTCATGAATGTCTTCAACAAGAAAAATGATTTTGCACTTGTAAGTTCAATGAAAAATGATATTAATTGTTGAAGTTGAAGCATGATACCACTAAAAATGATACCAATTGTTGAATTTTGGCCGAAAATTCAACTTTTGAAATGCCAAAATTCTATTTTTGAGTGTTTTAAGTCCAAGTAAAAGTTTAAACATTTTGTAAACCACAATTTTGGATTTGTATGAATGAAAAATGTAGATGAAAAATCATTTAACAATAGATTTGGCAATTTTGGAAGAATTTTCACCATAAAATGCATTTTTGGTTACATCGAAGGTCATTTCAAGAGTTATGCATATTTTGGCAAAACCAAGAAGTCTGAAAACACAAATATGCCAAATCAAACATGTTCACATAGATTTTAAGTATATATATCATCAAATCACAATATTTGTGAACACATGCCATAATATCAAATATGCATATTTCTCATTAATGCCTATGACATGGCATTTTGTCTGTATGACATATTTGACATTTTTGGAGCAAGTAAATATATTATCAACATAGCAAACTTGCTCAAATTACAAAAATCCAATAATCATTTCAAAAGCATGTTACATGCTTTTCATCTGATCATTTAATGCATCAAGAATTATCCACCAAATTATCAAAATTCATTTATCATGCCTTTTATTCATTCATTTAACTCATAGTGCATCAAAGATCATTAACAAAATGCCTCATCAAAGCATACAATTAATTTTAGCAAATAGGTGTTTTGAGAAGATAGAATTTAAGCTTACAAATCTCCTTTGCTTGAAAGTGCTTTGCCATGATTCATTGAATCTATCTTGAGCCATTATTTGAAGGATTGTTGTGACCTTGCCAAAAGATGGATTCCTGAAGCTCTTCCTCTTTCTCATAGGCATAAGCAAACTCTATGGAGGTGTGTAGAGCATTTGAACTTCATTGTTTCATTGTAACTTCATGCTCTAACACTTCTACAACAAATCATTTCAAGCATGCTTTGGTAACCAAATTTTCTTGGGTCCATGAGAGTTAGTGCAAATAATTTTTTATCCTTTAGGGATTCATTTTAAACTCAATACATCATTATTTATAAAATGCTTTGGAACCCATATTTTTCTAACTACTTTTCCTTTAAATGTGGTTTTTCTATATGTGCATGCTTGTGATGAGTATCATATTCTATTGCATAGTGAGCATGTAAGAGATAAATCATGCATAGTATTCTTGCTTACTAGGAAATTCTTAAGATAAGTTTCTTTATGTTTTGTATTGTAGCCTAACCTATCTTTATCAAAGAAAGCTCTTTGGGTCTCAAGCATGTGATCTAATTTTTGTTGACCCATATAAAACCTAGAAAATGAGTTATGTAAATTTATATTCTTTTCATTTAACTTATTTATCTCTAAGTTTGCTTCTTCTAATTTCTTTTCTAATTCTAGCTTAGCATTTGTCAAGGCTTCCTTTTCTATTTTTAAATTACCAACGATTTTTCTATATTTAGAATTCATGCATTCATATTCATTTGCTAATTCATTAAAAGCATTTTGTAATTCATCAAATGTATAAACATTGCCTTCACTAGAACTAGAACTAGAACTAGCCTTATCATCACTAAAGGCCATAAAGCATGAGTAGGTTATCTCATCATCTATGTTTTCCTTATCATCGGAGCTATCACTATTGCTCCATGTAGCCATAAAAGCCTTTTTCTTAGGTTTTCTATCATTTTCTTTCCTACTTGACTCTCCTCTTATTACCTCTTTTGTTTGAGGTCTCATATCATTCTCTCTCTCCTTTATCCTCATAAATCTATTGAATCTTTTGGCAAGTATTGCCATTTCCTTTTCTTCTTCATTTCTACTCTCATCAATATCATCTTTAATATCATGAGTGGAAGACTTAAATGCTACTCCTACTTTCTTTGAAGGCACTTCATTTCTTTTCAATTTCATTTCATATGTAAGTAGGAAGCCTATGAATTCATCTGGAGACAAAGTGTTAGGGTCTTTAGACTTTTCTATTGCGGTTACCTTTGCCTCCCAAGATTTAGGTAAGCTATTCAAAATTTTCTTTACCATTTCAATGTTGGAACAGGTTTTACCTAAGGCCTTAAGTCCATTGATTATATTATTAAACCTAATGGACATATCACTAATGGACTCATCTTCCTTCATCTTAAAGAGCTCATTGTCATGTGTAAGCATCCCTACTTTGGTTTCCTTAACTTGATTGGTCCCTTCATGTGTAATGGCTAATTTATCCCATATTTGCTTGGCATTCTCACATAGGGAGACTCTATTATATTCATCGAGA
This sequence comes from Heritiera fomes, assembly GCA_032173925.1. Classification (NCBI taxonomy): domain Eukaryota; kingdom Viridiplantae; phylum Streptophyta; class Magnoliopsida; order Malvales; family Malvaceae; genus Heritiera; species Heritiera fomes. The sequence continues at coordinate 15,605,528 of JAPDPM010000004.1, read as the reverse complement.
CATAATGCACAAAAGAAAGTGTGCATAGCCTTGACATTTAATTGTGCCAATATAATGTCATTTGTCTCCTACTCATCCTCACTCTTAAGGACATCCTTTCTATATACTTTCTTTATTGGAATTTAGGGACCATTAACTATAACTCTTCACATTCCATAGTCATTTAATTGCACAAACAACATCATCCTAGTCTTCCAATATGAGTAATTCTTTCAATTGAAAAGTGAAGGTCTAACTAATAAGTGTCCCTCTTCTCCTAGGGTGTTCTTATGTTTAAATGAGTCATTCATGATCGTTTTGCTCAATGGATATTAATCTAAATCAATCTCGAGCTCAAGCTCTGATACCAATTGTTGGCTCTATAACCTAACCGAAAAGGGGTGAATCGGTTTGTAGCTACTCTTAAGTTCGTTTTGTGGTTCTTCTAAATTCTCTAGCCTATATTAAAGTTTATTAAGTTCTTTAGGCTACACAAGCATGCAATTCAAATTCAATATAATAATCACAATATAAATTGTAAGTAAATAAAGAGAGTAGGGAAAGAGAATTATACACAAGTGATTTATAGAGGTTTGGCAACCTTGCCTACGTCCTTTACCTTGAGACGCTCCCAAGGATTTTCTCCAAATCCACTAATCTTGAATTTGTGTTACACTCCCTCTTTCTACAGGCTCAAGAGTACCCTCCCTTTTTTCTAGGCTAAAGAGAAACCTCTCTTTTTTTCAAGGCTCTAGAGAAACTTATCCCCTCCTTTTCCGAGCTCAAGGAGTAAACCTTATCTACCTAAATCTCACTTATAATTAAGCACTCAAGGGTACTCTCCCCTTTACAAGATGTAAATGGGTATACAAGAGATGTAATCAAGAAAAGCCTCTAGATAGGCAAGTGATTATAAAAGTTAAGCACAAAAGCAGCCTATATAAGATTTTGTTCTATACTATACAAGAAAGATGAGAATGATGGAAGATGAAGAATTTTTAGAACAAGAATTGGTTTTGAAGCTTGAAAAAGATTAGGAATTATGTCTCTTGAGTGTCTTCAGCTTTTAAGCTTCTATTTATAGCCCCCTTGATGATTTCTTGAAGTTTGGAGGAGCCTAAAGCAAATCTTCCAGTTGTCTAACAAAAAACTAGCTGTTGAAGGCTTCTAACGAAGAGCAGATCAATCCCTTTACTATTCATCTATCTCCTTTGGTCAAGGGATCAATCCCTTTAGGCAGGGGATCCATCCCTTACACTATTCATTTGTCTTTTCTAGGTTTTAAAGCATTAAAAACATTCTAAAGCCAATTTTGAATATTTTTAAATATGACATGACTTTGAAAATATGAATTTGAGTCCAAAAATTTATCAAGTAATTTTCTTAAAATATATTCAATAATTCCATAAGAAAATTACTTAAACCTATAATTAAAAATGTTTTCTAAATTGATTAAAGCCAATAAATATAATCAATTAAATCATGGTTTTATATTTGATAAACGCACTTAATATGGTTTGTGAAAATCATAATTGATAAAGAAAATTTACAATATTGATCATTCGTTTAATCTTGCTTAAGTGTTTGTCATTTCAAAATATATATATCAATTTAAAGCTAACATCATTAATCAAGATAACTTATATTACATATATACATCATAATAAATTAAGTGTTTGAAATTAGAAATGCAACATTATATTCTAATGTATGATTATAGATTGAAATTGAAAACATTTTATATTATGATAAAAGTTGAATAGTATGTAGCTTTAAATGAATGATCCATATGATTTGATAGATGGATCATGGACATCACATTGTGTTATTATAAATTTATCAATTATGCTTGAGAGTTAGAATTTGTGATAACCGTAAAATTTTCCATTTATTGGAAATAAGTAGTATTGAAAATTAATATTAAAGAAAATAGAAATATCGTTTGAGATTGGAATATGGTGGAATATTCCAAGAATTGAGGAAGTGACGGATCGGGAAATTCGAGTGAAGGAAATTAAGTTGGAAATAAAATAAGGAATAGAGAAAATTTAATTTGGATAAATGAAAATCCAAATTAAATAAGAAAATGAGGAAAAATATATATATTGTAAATACAATATATATGGAAATTTTACATTTATATAAAGAAATATATAAATGTTAGTTAAATTAAAAGTATATAAGTATACATATATGTATTACATATATTTTATTTATATAAAATATGTTTACATATTATTAATATACAATACATATATATCATTATATATGTAATATATATAGTATTATCGTAAATATAAAGTACTAATATTATATATAATATATAATATAAGTATAATATATATGTATAATGTATAATTATAATATTAAAATAAAATAAAAAAAACAGAAGGAAGAATCGGGAAACCCGATTCTTCCCCCTAAAGGGCGACCGGCCACTATGCCGGAGAAAGGAGAGAGAGAGAGAAGGAAAGGGAGGACGGCGCCAGTGGAGAGAGGACGAGCCGGTGACCGACGGAAGGAAAACAGAAAGAAATGGAAATGGAAACAGAGGCGAAACCCGACGAGACGAAGGAGAAAAGGAAAATGGGAACCGGCGATGCCGGAGGAAATGGTTGTCCCCACTGCCACCGAAGCTTTGCTAGAGGAAAAGGAAGACGTGGGAGGCCACGGTTGAGGCCAACAACGGCGGAGGAAGGCCGACAGAGGAGGAGAAGAAACCGAAGCTAAACCGAGTAGATCCGTCGCCGTGCCGTCGATCCAGACCGAACGAAGGCCAGATCCAGCTTCGCCGTGGTGCCGGCCAGCTGCTGAGCCACCGAACCGTCGGAGAACCAGCCACCGGAGGAGAACCGGAGGTGAGGGGGGGTGACCGGTTCAGCTGGAAAAGAAAGAAAAGGAAAAAGAAAAAGAAAAGAAAAAGGAAAAAGAAAAAGAAAAGAAAAGAAAAGAGAAAAAGAAAGAAGGAAGAAAAAAAAGAAGAAAGAGAAAGAGAAAAGGAATTTCGAGAATTTGGAAAATTTCCGAGAATTGGGAAATTACGGAAAATCTCGAGAATTACAGGAATCGGTAAGAAATTTCGAAAAATGTTAAATTATTTAAATAAATTATTTATTTAAATAATTGTGGAAAAATTCTAAAATTTAGAATTTAATTTCCAAAAAATTCCCTCGATGACCGAGCCGATGGAATCGGGCGAGGTGAACACGGGCACGACCTTTGAGAGGCAATCGCCGACCCGAAACAGGTAAGGGAGACATATGCCGCTTGTAAGGATATTCGGCCACATGTTTTAAATTATGCATTTAATTTATAAATGCAATTGACAATGATTAGTTTTGAAATTAGTGGTGATTTATCAGTTTCAAATTGTGGTGAAATAACAGTTGAGAAATATAAACTGTATTTTCCGTGCAGGAGGATAGCCAAATCGGCAGCCGTTATACTGCCGAAAAATTATCGAATAATTACTAAAATTTACCGAAAATCACCAAAAATCATAATAAATGATTTGATTTCACGTGAAACGATTTTTATGTACGAAAAATTGAGAAATTAAGTAAATTTCATAAAACATGAATATAATGATAATTGATTTTAAAATATTCAGATTTTCGTGAATGGTAAAAAGGAAATCACCGAAATTTCATCCTGTAGGTGATATTTCACGTGAAACGAGAAGAAAATGAAAAAGAGACTGAAGTGAATATTTTTGTAAATATTCTTAAATATTCACTAGATTTCATATAAAATCTTTATAGTTTTTAATTATGGAAATAATTAATTATAAAAATTCCATAAAGGTTAAGAAATGATGAACAACTATGTTTTCGAGACTAGAAGCCTCTACACGTGTTTTTAGAAAAAAACATGGTGATGGGAATTTAAAGTTAGAAAATAAATATTTTTTTTTCATAAATTATAAAAATAATCTATTTGAATTCCGATAATTATAAAACCGTGTTTTCGATTAAATGTACGGAAAAACATACATATGTGTTTTATGGTGGAAAAAGGACAGTTTTGCCCTTCTTTATTTTCAGTGATGATTTTGCAAACTGTCTTCATCGCAATTTATAAAGAAATGTTTGAAGCATGAATTTCGTTCCGAAATTAATTCCCATAGTCTTTTGATAATTAGCTAAACGAACCTTATGCTTGCTATGCATATTTTTCAATAAGTTTTTTATGTATGAAAGTAAATAAGTATGTTTTCCGAAACAGTGATCGGAGTGGCAAACCCCTGGCTAACTTAGACTCAGGCACGCCCGGTCCTTACTATTTTGTACCAAATGTATAATTTAAGAAGTTACATAAGTAAGTAAGATTTGAAACTAAGGCCTTCCTATAGTTTATGTTATTGCTTGTCATGCTTACCACATTGTGCATGTTTCCATCCCTTGTGGCATATGTTTAGCCCACGTCGTGCATGTTCTCACCCACATTGTGGGTGTTTTCATCCCTTGTGGGTATGTTGGTCCTTCGTGGTGCAATGTTCGCTGTACGACCCTGATCAGGTCTACAACCCATACCATGGCCATAGGTATTCTGTTCCCTCTTCGGAGGATGATGTTCTGTTCCCTCTTCGGAGGATGAAGTAAGTGTCATGACCCGCATACTGGTTATATGATTCTGCCTAGTCTCCATGAACTGTATGATAAGTTTTATTAATTATGATGTTAAGTTTCTAAAGTATGATGCATGTTTGAAACAAGTATGAATTTTAGATATATGCATTAAAGAATTCATACAATGATTTAAAGTATGAAATGCATTATTATGGCATTTGTTTTCTGCATATATCGATACTATGACTATTTTAAATGCATTTCTTACAAGGCTTTAGTACGATACGGTTACTGATTTGAAAAGAGAAATAAATGTTTATTCTAAAAGAATAACATAAGAATTATTTCTAAGATAAAGATAATCGAAGAAGTAATTATCCAATGATTTGATATTTACAAATCACTGTACTGTACTGTTTTTACTGTACTGAAGAGAAGAAAAGAGAAGCAAACCACTGTTTTTATTACTGAAGTGCCACGTGTTTTAAAGTATACTAAAGTGTAAAGAAATAAGTGGTTTACTCTGTGGAAAAACGAAAATTATATCGTTTTGAAAACAACGAAATTGATATTCTCTACAGTTGTTTCTAGGTTCCGGAACAAGTAAGGTATTCTAAAATACCTACCTTATTCTATCTGGATCCCTAGCCGACTGTAGTATCCTTCTTACATGTGTGCCTAGAGCCAGCTAGGGAGATTTTAAAGAAAGTGAAGAAAAAAAATATTTTCAGCATATAGATAGCTGAATATCAAGTGTGACATATAACTCTCTTACTGAGTCGTGGTTTGCTCACTCCCTAATATTAACATTTCAGGTTTTGATGATTGTGAGATCCGACATTTGTGGATTACGACTACCGACTGAGATTTATGAGGTATTATCAATTATTTTCTGTATTTAGACATGTGTACAGTACTACTTCTTTATAGAGTAAGATAGGGGATGTATATAATATTAATTATTATATGAAATTGTTTAACATTAAGTGTAAAGTGAAGTATCACAGACAGCCCGACCAGATAAGTTGCGTAAAATATGGTAAAAAATGTGGTAACGGGTCGTTACATAATTCTCTTAAAAAAATTAATGAAACATAAAAAAATTAGTTATAAAATTAAATTAATTAATTACGCTTATGATAATAAGATTTTTATAAACAAAAAGTGCTAAAAAATTAATAAAATTTTCATAATATGAAAGCTAATTGAATAAATTCATAAATTAATATTTATATCCATAATTAAACATTTATTCATAAAATAATTCAAGATTCACAAATAATATTATGAGAACCGTTTATACTATACCGTTCATGTGTAGATAATTTATAATTAATAAATTATTAATATTTTTGTAAATTATAACTAAAATAATAATGCAGGCTCCACTTGGTTTATAGTGGCCCGATGTATAAAAGGCTGAGGAAAACAATGTACGAAAGGTTTAATTATCATAATGTGAAAATTTTGAGATCAGAATCCCTTATTTATATTATTTTAGGAAGTGGAGTAAACAAATCAAAAAATGACGGTTACATCCTAAGGGTATTTTTGTAAATTATGCCCAAACTAAAATGAATTTGGACGAAGTAAAAGTACCATGATATTTTATATGAAAAAGGAGTATAAGATAGTGTCAATAGATTTACTGAATCGGTGGTTAAATCAGAATTTACACGATTGACTCGATAGGGGTAATTTCGTAATTTCACATTATTGGTGACCCGCGCATCAATAAAACCACCATGATTCATCAAAATACATTCAATAAGAATTTTTGGTGATAAAATCTGAAATTTTGGAGTCCAAATACATAGTTATAAAAATTACGAATGCTTAAGGGCAAAATTGTCCGAAATTTTCATAACCAAGTGCATTTTCGTAATTTCACCCTCTTCTAGAACACTCTATATTTTTTCCCCATGGGTTGGCCAGCCAGTATTCACTCTTCTTCCTCCATGCTCCCAGCCCACCATAGCCAAAAACTTGAAGAAAGAAAAACTCCCTTAAAACACCATTCAAACCTTACTAAATTAAGAAATTTTCTCCTATAACTCCCCTTAATTTTAAATTCTCTACAAGCCTACACCAAAATTTTAATGTCAAAGTTACTATATCAAGAGGAGATAGGCACCATTAATTTTGGTCAAGGTATGGGTTTTCCATGCATTTGATTCCTTTGATTTTTAAAGGTAGATTTTGGTGTTTTAAAATATCCTAAGCTTGAATTTAGTGTTAGTTTTGTTTAAATTTCATTAAATCATGTCCAAGGCATACCTTGGGGTTTTGGTTTGAAAAAGGGCATAAGGAAATCATGTTGATTCTTGTTTAAAAATGGTGCCGAATTAATGTGTGAGCATGGATAAACAAGTAAGCATAAATTGATGAATTTCCATGGAAATGACAAGGAGGTTTCGGCCTAAGCAAGGGGAGAGGCTTTCATGGCTGCATTTGATGATTTTAATATGCCATTGGACTATAGAAATTATAAGCAGTCCACCGGTGCAATTAGATTTAAATTTCAACTTAAAACGAAGAAGTTAGGTTTTACTACCGGTAGAAATTATACTGGCTTAATATTTCCAGTATCCAATGTGGTTGCAATTAAATATGAAAAGTAGCTTAAAAATAAGTGTTAAGTGAGCTAATATTTTTGGTGAATTTATCTACAGCCCGAGAGAATTGGTTATTGAGTGTGATATCGAGAAGTAAGATATCACGAGACAGGTAAATGATGAGTGTGTAGGCTATAAAGATATTATGAATGCATGGTTTTAATGCAAATAATTTTATGAGAATATTTTGGAAGTGAAAAGCCTTGAAAACTGTGCAAATTGTGGTTTTTGGCTGGAATTGAACTATGATGAAAGTGCAGGAAGGTTAGGATTTCACTAGCCGATATTTTGCTAAAATTTCTAATAATCTTCTAAATATCCTCAAATAATTTTTAAGTATGAAAAATGTGAGATTCAATATATAATTTGCAATTTATTAATTAAATTGCATTATTTTATTATTTATTGGAAAAAAATATTTAAATATTCGTGTTATCAGATTTTACTGATAAAAGAGTACCAGCATATTCTTCTAGTTTAATTACAATGAAATAGAATGTTTTCAGAAAGGAAATCTGAAATGTGAATATTTTATGAAATTTCAATTATAAACTGTTTATGTGATTTTATTTATGATTTTAGTATGGAAATTAAATATCATTTTATTTATGGAAATTAAATGATTTCCTTTATGAAGTTTAAAATGTGATTAAGCTGTTTTGAGATTGTTAAGCCCCGTATCATGCTCATGTGTTTACTGTTACTATACTGTTACTGTGGTTGATAAACCCACTAAGTCATCAACAGTCCCAAAGACACCTGGCAAGTTTACTCTGAAGACACCCTATGGGCATACGTCTCATGTGTTTATTGTTACTATTATAGCATGATATACTATGGGTGTTGTCGGGTCTCCACCTATTGTTACTGTTACTAAAGGGAAACTATTACTGAAGTGTGTACCGTACTAAACTATTAACTATTACTGAATGTGTTCATTGTAACATAAACTGTTTACTGTTATTGAAAACAGTTTTATTGATACCAAAGTGTTTACAAATCATGTAAACTGTGGATGGCACCTCTTGAGTCCTACCGGAACAGACTGCAACGCAGTTGTTACATTTTTAATATCACTATATCACTGAGAAAAAACTGTTTTGCTATTGTTATTATCGAAGTGATAGTGTCTACCGCTATTGAAATGTTTACTGTACTGTTTTACTGAATTGTTACTGTTACCTTATTGTTTTAGTAAACTGTTGCTGGTACTCAAGCTATTTACTGTTACTGAACTATGATTGAACTGTTACTATTTACGAAAAACTGTTACGGTTTACTGAACTGTTACAACTGAATGTGCTTACCAAAATAATTGTTAAAGTGAAACTGTTCACTGAACTGTTTACTCACTATTTTATTGAAGTGTTTACTGTGTTAATATTGTTTCCACTTATTTCCGTACTATCATTGTACTGTTACTATTGTTCACTAAACTATCTACCGTACTAATATTATTATGGTTTACTGTCATGTGTTTTAAGTAATAATGAAGTGTTTATTAAATGGTTTTCTTACCAATTATTTATTTAGATTATATTAAATTGTTTTTGTATCAACAATTTAACAATTACTCATTATAGTCGTTTCTGGGTTTCCGGGAGGTATTTCAAAATACCTTTCATACTCCATTCGGTTACCTGACCGACTATAGTATCCATCCTTTTACAGTCCTTAGTGCATTGTTAGGAAAATTGAACGCTTTTATGGATATAGATTTCATAGTATCAAGACTTACATACGATTCTCTTACTGAGCACGTTTCGCTCACTCCTTATTTTTCACTCCTCAGATTCTATTAAATGATTAAAATGGTATACCATTCCGCGAATTGGCTACGCTTTGGTTATCCCAAAGCAGTTTATAGTGGATCCTGAAGGTATTGTGTTTACATTTGTATGTTCAAACATTTATTATACAGTACTAGTTGTTGTAAATTTAATATCAGGGATGTAAACTGATTTATACAATTGTAAATACTAATTATTTATGTGAATAAAATATTGTGTAAAGTGTCTTACTGTTTTAAATGAATAGTGTTAAAGGCATCACTGACAGCCCAATCAGTCATTATATACGTGTGATATGTGATAAATGTGATAATTACTATATATAACAGATTGGGACAAATATTTATATCAATAATAGAATAATATTTATATCCACAATATTTATAAAAAATTAATAAACTCCAATTAAAAAATATGAAAATAATTTATTAAAAAATAAAATCATAATATAAAATATATTCATAATTTAAACTATTTTTCATAAAATAATTCAATATTCACAAAACTCATAAAATAATTAAATATTTACAAAACTTACCATTCTAATATTTTTTTCCTCTAAAGACTACATCAGTGGTGGTATGTAAATGATAAGTCTCTAAAATATACATTTTTTAGAGTATTTTATTGTATCAATTTTGATTAAATTTTGGAATTTTAATATATTTTCTTCCTAATTTAATTAAATTGTGTTCATGTGTAGGAATTTCAAGAATAATGAGGAAATCAAGAAAAGGGCAAGAAAATTAAGGGAAAATGGTTGGATTTGGTGTTTAAACCCAATTCCTACCACCTTATCCCTAAATTATTTTTTAAACCATAAACCTTACCTAAACTAATTTTCCAAACCCTTTAAAAAAGAAACTTTTAACTCTTACCCCTTCATAACCCACTTAAACTTATCTCATTCTCATATGAAGCCCAAACACTTTTTAAGCCTATCTTAAATCTCAAAAATTCATAAGCTTCAAAAACTCCAAATCCAACCTCAAGTTTGGGCCATCCTCTCAATTTGCTTGATTTGTGCAAGGACATGGCCAAGAGTCCAGCCCAAGAGACAAGTGCTGCCAAGGAAACGATGGAAGCAGCCCTAACTTATAGAAGGAGGAAGCAGCTGCAAGGAAATGGTGTGGAGGTGGCTTGTGACAGGAGACCATCTTCTTCAACCTTTATTCCAAATTTCCTTACTGCTTTCTCTAGTTTAGGAGTAGTTGTTTTAGGCTTTTAATTTTTAGAAAATAGAATAGGCTTAAAGAGAGAAAGGCTGGTGACAGCAGCTACATTATTCTCATTAATTACTGCGGTTTTTTTTATTTCTGTTTTCTTTAGGTTTTAATAAAGTTTTAGTTTTCTCTTTAAGTTCAGAATCATGTTTATGTTACATTCAGTTTTCTTTTTAAAATTTGAGTTCAATAACAATTTGCTTTTCTGGTTCTCGTTTCATACTCTATTCTTATTGTATTTACTGTTTTGATTTTATTTTGCTATTCGATACTTTAGTTTCTTCTAGTTGATGTGTTAAATTTTATATCTAATTCTTTACTACTGCACTACATTCTTGCTTCTTCTATATTCATGCTTTAAGAATCTTGTATTAAAATTCTGCATTGACTTTCTACATCACTATTTCTTTGCATCTCTGTTTTCTACATATTTCTTTCTTTCTTTCCTGAGTCTAAATCTGCAAATATTCTTTCTACATCAATTTTCTATTCTTGCTTCTGCATCTGCTGCATCCTACGTTGCGGGCTGTGCTGGCAGTCTGAAGTTGAGGCGTTAGATGGACATGTGCGTGGGCTGACTGGTTTAAGAATGGCTGAAGCTTGCCGAGGGGTGTAGAAGGAAAGAACCTGCTGACACGTGCTGGCATGACGCTAGCTGGGCGCGCAGTGCAATGGCAGGTGTTAGGCATGGCGAGGCTTAGTGCAGCTGACTGGATAGTGTGTAAAGGCTGAAGTGGTGCATTTCGTGGCTGCTGCTGGAGACATTGGCTGCAGAAACGTGGACTGGTATGTGACACAGTGGTTGGCTTGGACAAGGTTGAGTTGCTTGTCGTTTGTGCTGCTGACGTGTGCTTGTGGTTGCTGGTTCGTGGCTGCTACATCGAGCTGGTTGTGTGTGAAATCAGGAGCAAAGCAACAGAGTTGCATGTAGGTTGCTGGCTTGAGGAGTTGGCTGGGTGTCACGGGCATCGAGCTCCTCACATCGAAACCGCGATGCTGTGCCGGCACCAAGGCTACTCTTAGCCGAGGTCAGCCTTTCGCTCGTCCATACTTGGACTAATCTTGTGATTCTCTTTACCAACATGCTTAAGGGTTATTCATGAACCCATCTTATGGGAGGAACCCAACTCCCATCACGCGCCCAAGCACAATGGTCCACTCAAGGCATCAAGCCTGTCTCAAGTGCTTGCATGCACCTGAGCCTCTGAGCCTCATCACATTTGCCCCATGTATGTGCATTCCGCCCCAAGTCTTTCTAGAAACATCCCATTGTGTCTAAACATGGTGAGAACCCAACACCATGTCCGCGCGCACTTCCCGCAACTCGTATGCCTGGAACCCGAAGGCATTTCTCTATGACTGGCACGCAGCCAGCCAAGTACCTCGCTAGGCTCATTAGCATCAGCCAAGGATGCCCTCAGCATCAGCTAAGGATGCCCTCGTCTCGATTGCATCTGAGGGTCACACCCCAATTGGCCTCCCGTTGGCTCATTCCGGCATGATGGACACCCTTCATCATGCCCACGTGCTATCGAGCACTCGAGTGTATGGCCCAGCTTCCCCACACTCACTAATCGGTCCACAAGGTCTAGCAGCTTGCATGCCTGCTAGCCTTCTCGATCCCCACAAGCTCGTTGCCCGCATCCCTATGGGTAGAGGGAACCTATGGGATAACCACCGATTTGAACCCGCTGAGCGATACGTGGCCTGCTGGCCCCGAACTGTCCTCGAGTTACCAATGCTCGAGGAGACACCGTGCCACACTCGTGACCCGACGATACCCGCATACCTGAGCACCACGTGTGCCCAGGGTAGCTCGCTTCAGGCTAGCAAGCCCCCGCCCACTTGCTAGCCAAGGGGGTGGTGGAGAGCTGACACACTTCATCCCCCTATATAGAGCTAAAGAGCTTTTGCTGCTATGCTACCAGTAACCGTTCATATGTCTGAAAGAGGGACACTTTTCTTCCCAGTTCACTCCAAGGCCTATCTCAGCCAACTTGCTGCACAACGATCCTTCCTTGAACCCATGTGATACTAGGAAATACTTGGTTGCTCCACCATCCCACTCTAAGGCTTCCGCGCATGGCTTACCTAAGAGCGCCCCACCAGGCAATCCGTCCCAGGGTTATCAACCAGGCCTCGTCCGTTACTTCCAATCAAGGTTGTCATGGTGGCACCAAGCTCATTGGGGCCAGACCATGACACTGGGCTTGTGCGTGGGTAGAGTTGCAGAACAGGGGATGTGGCTAGCTTTTTGCTGGACCAAACTGTGTTGCTGAAACGTGTGGCGTGGGCTGGCAAATGGCTCTGACAGCAAGAGGTGGCGTGTGTGCAGGGGATGGTGCTGCGTGGCTGCTTGTGGCATGCTGGACAGAATCGGATGGCAAAGCTAGTAGCTGGGCAGTAACTTATGATTTTCTTTTAATGTTTCAAACTTTAGTTTATTTTGTCTTAATATTAATGGTTAAATTGTTTACTTCCTTTTCATTATTAATAGCTAGTTTGAATATTATTAGTAGTTAAATTTTAAATTACATGCTAGATTGATTTTCTTTTATTTTTTTATTTTTTTAAGTTTATGATTTAGATGTTATTTTATTTTATTTTTAATTATAATTTTAATTAAATGCATTAGGACTTAGGTAAATTTAGTTAAATTTAAACTGTTGCATTATAAGTTTATGTTAATTTTAATTTGCAACTTTATTTGAAGCTTAATTTTAATTATTTTTAGCACTTAATTTGGCTTAAGAAAACTTTGTTAGTTTGAATAAAGCTAGGGTGACAATTTTAGTATTTAGCTAAATAACCTAACTAATCTCTGTAGGACAATAATTCGGGACTCAAATCCTATATTACTTGTATGACCGCGTGCGCTTGCGTGTAGACACCATTTTGGGTCAACAAGTTTTTGGCATCGTTGCTGGGGATTAGTTTAGGTTGTCCTTAATTAATATTAAAAACAATCATGCCTAGGTTTAGTTCAAGCCTTTTCTTTTTCTTATTTTTATAAATATTTCTTCTTCTAATATTTTAATTATGTTCTTGTGCGAGGCACCATGGTGGATCTGGCAGAGCCTAGAACCTTGGGAGACTATGTTATGTCTCGTGTGTCTACAATACATTCAAGCATTAGGAAGCCCGAAATCGAAGTTGATAGCTTTGAGATTGAGCTGAACTTCATCCTAATAATCTTGAATTCAGTTCAATTTAGAGGTTTGCCTAGTGAAGATTCATATGCTCATCTTATCAACTTCTTGGAGATATGTGACCTATGCAAGCATGATGGTGTTTCTGATGATGTCATTCGATTAAGACTCTTCTCATTCTCACTTTGAGATAGGGCCAAGGATTGGCTGCGGTCACTTCCTCATCATTCTATATGTACGTGGGATGATTTGGCTCATAAGTTCTGAGCTAGATTCATTTCACTTGAGTATATGTTGAAGATGAGGAATCAAATTTTATCCTTCAAGCAATATGACTTTGAGTCTTTTTATGAAGCATGGGAAAGATTTAAAGACTTGATCAGGAGATTTCCTTCTCATGGATTGCCCATGTGGCTACAAATTCAAAGTTTCTATAATGGTTTGGGTGATCCATCAAGAGTAGTGACTGGTGCAACAGTGGGTGGAGCTCTTATTGGGAAGTCTATTGAGGAAGCCTATGAATTGATAGATGTAATCACTTTCAATGACTCCCAAATTGAAGAATGAGAGAGACATATTGGGGAAGATCATCAATAGTCAAAAACTTGATCTTGTTAAGACCTTATCTTCTCCTGAAGCCACCTTGCTTGGGAAAGTTTACATGAGTCCTTTTATTTCCATGTCACTAAGAATTGTTCTACCAATCTGAGTTGGGTGAGTCATACATGTTATTCTTTGAGCAACTATGAGAAGTTTTCATCACCTTCCTCGAAGCTCATGGAGACATTTGACCTTTCTCATCGAGCTCATCTTCAAGCACTACAACAAGAGGTGTTGAGTGAAAAAATTGAAAAGTCTTCACCACTTGAGCTTATTGAAAATGAAAGTGTGATTGAAGAAAAAGAAATGGAGAATAGTGAGGGTGAAGAAGGAGTATAAGATGCTTAAGATTGAAATCCAAGTTTCAGAGGTTGATAAGAAAAACCAAGAGGTATCCTTCATTGTTTCTTCATGGAATTTTCCACATGAGAATGAAGAGAGTTATATCTTAAAAGACTGTGGAGTGAAGTTCTTTGAAGAAAAATATCTGATGGAGTCACCTTTCATGGTGGTGCACTATGTGCATCCATCCACTTTCAGACCATTCAAACCACCTTGAAGGATGATAGAGATAGTCCAGCTGATGACTATAAATCAGGCGCTTCTACGAAGGCAACCCCAGCTTTTTATTAGTTATTAATTGTGTTTTTCTTGTATTAGTTTTAGTGTTAATATTCTGTAGCTTTGATTTTCTTTTTCTTTCTATTTTGTAGGTATGAGTCTAAGTTTGGGGGAGCAGTGAAAAACTTTTTGGGCATGCAATTGAGCTTCAATGGAAAATTCAGGAGAGTTTCCTTCTATCTTTGCTGAATTTTTGAATCACTTACATATTGAGGACAATGTGCACTTCAAGTTTAGGGGGAAGGAAATTTGAGCTAATTTTTTTCAAAAATTCCAAAAATTTTCAAACTTTTTAGGCTTTAAATATTTTGCCTTGGGATATATTGTGCTTGATTTGGTTATTTCCCATGTTTCTATGATTGAGATTTTGATTGAGTCTTATTCTGATCTTTGGAAAAGCATGATTATTGAGAAGCATGAGTTTAATTCTTGAACTTGCCTTGTTCTAATTATAGTTTTTCCATCTTTATGCACTATATATTGATCATGGATTTGTATGCATGTTTAGAGAAGGATTATGTGAACATAGGATTGTATTTGTGTTTGAAACTGTGAGCATATTCTAGAATTTATTTAATCTCCTCTTGAGGCGAAATTTATAGCCCATGCTTAGTTAGGAAAATGATTTAGGCCATCCTTGGATCATTTGAGCTTTTCAAGCTAACCTTGTATATACCTGCCCTTAGTCACCCTTTTGTGCCAAACTAGCCTATCTCTGTTTATACACCTATAAGTTAATTTCCTCTAGCCAAATAAATACACTTTCCTATCCCTTACCTTGAAAGCATGTAATTTCCTAGGATATATCATAAACTATGTACATGTTTGGATAGATAGATAGGATATAAAAAAAAGAATGATGAAAAAGAAAAAAAGAAAAAGAAAAATAGAAATTAAAGAAAGGAAAACAAAAATAGAATAAAGTGTATAACAAAGTAAGAAGAAAATAAGTTTGGGGGAGTTAATTGGAGCTCGAAAAGGTAAAGATCCTAGAGTGTAATGCATGATTCGGGGTTATTGAGCCTATATTGACTTTTATCGTACCTTTACCCTAGCCTTACATTACAAGCTTAATGAAGTCCTATTGATTCTTAATTGAGCATGGCTATATTAGTGGAGAAAGAAGTGAAAAGCAAATTTATGGGGTTGTTCATGCTTTAGAGACTTTGCTTTCCATGTTTGCGTAATCTTATCCGGATATGTATGCTTTCATATGTGATTGACATTCACACACATACGAAGAATCTAATTAGAACTTAAACATGTGATTGGAGGAAATTTCATGTTGATTAATAATTGTGATTTTTCCTTAGATTAGATCAGTACTTTTTCTCTGAGGTGTATATGGGGAATAAATGTGTCAAGTACGTGTTATCTCTTGCATGTTTTGAAATTGTTTTGCTTGAGGACAAGCAAAATATTAAGTTTGGGGGTGTTTATAGTAAACCCTAAAAACATTTCTTTCCTTTTTGAATTTCAAATTCAATAATCACTTTTGGCAATCGAAGTTGAATATTGAATCTTAGAGAATTGAATACTTCATTGATTCATAAATGAAGAAGTGAAGTTACAGAGATTAACTATTGGTTCTTATACAGATCAAGTTTTTAACTAACTAACTTGAAATAATAACATACCAACTGTCATTTAACTAAGTAACTAACTTAAATACACCAGCTGTTATCTTCTGCTGAGCTGGAGTTGAGGTGCCTGCCGAGTTGGACAAGCTAATTGCTTCACTTACTAAGTTGTTGGAGCTACGGTGTCATCTTTTGGCCCCCTACAAACTGGAGCATACAAGTCTTGTAGGCCTAGTTTGGAGATGAAATGAGCTAAAAAGGTAGAAGTGTGAGGTTTGGTGAAAAGGTCAACAAGTTGATTGAGTGAAGAGACATGAAGCATGTGAAGTAAACTAGATTTGATCTTTTGTCAAATGGAGTCAAGATCATTAGTTGCTATTATCGGATTATCTACATAAATCAACATAGCTATAAATGAAAAATCAGTGGACTTTAAGAACAAAGAAGGATCTATTGGAGCTTAATGAAAACCTTGGTTGATCAAAGCAACAGATAGTTTAACATATCACTATCTACTGGCCTGCTTCAGGCCATACAAAAATTTTTGGAGTTTACAGACCTAATTTGAAGAAGCTAAGGAGAAACTAAGTGGCAGATCCATATATACTTCCTCTGTCAAATCACCATGTAGGAAGGCATTATTAATATCTAATTGGTGAAAGTACCAACCCTTGGCTGCTATAATTGCTAATAGGTTTCTAATGGTAGTCATCTTAGCCATTGATGAGAAAGTCTCAAGATAATCAATCCCATGTTGCTGTGTATACCCTTTTGCAACTAAACGAGCTTTGAATCTTTCAATAGAACCATTAGCTTTATGTACACCCATTTGCAGTAAACTATTTGTTTACTGGGTGGCAAAATTACTATATCCCAAGTATCATTTAATTGTAATGCATCAATCTCATTTTGCATGACAGCCCTCTAATAATTATGCTTGACAACTTGGTTATAAGTTTTTGGTTTAATAACAAAAGATATTTTAAGACTAAAAACCTTATATTAGAACATAACCTATGATATGATAATACTTGAGGAAGAGAATGAGGAGTAACTTGAATCTTGTATTGAAAACCAAGTTTTGTTTGAGGATTGGATTGGGAAGCATGTGAGGCCAAGTTACAATGATAGTCTTATAAATACTTTGGTTTAGTTTTTGGTCATGTAGACTTATCTAGTTTGATGAATAGGTAATAAAGATGCACAAGAAGAAGACTGATTACTTTAAGGAACATCATATTCTGATATTTCAATAAGAATAGATGTATCATTGTGAGAAACTAAATCTGATATAACAGCAGGATTAGTATTAAAAGAATGCCTAGAATGTGAAAATTCTGATGATTCAGATGATGGTGTAATAGATTCAAAGATAGGAATAGGAATAACAAAACCATTTGAAGTAGATGAATTTGAAAAGTATGTGATATTTTGAAATGAAAAGATATTTTCATCGAAAAGAACATCCCTGGAAACAAACACTTCTCTGGAATGAAGATGATAGAGTTTGTAACCCTTTTGTCCAGTTGGAAAGCTTAGAAAAATACACTTTCTTGCTCTATGATCAAATTTGAATCTGTTATGTGATAAAGTTGTTGCAAAACAAAGACATTTAAAGACATTGAAGAGTGAAAAATCTAGTTTTGTATTGTAAAGTAATTCAAAGGATGTTTTGTTATTAATAATAGTAGATGGTATTCTATCGATGTTGTGAGTGGCATGAAGTATGCAATATGACCAAAACACTTATGGTAGTGATGCTTGGATTCTTAAAGCTCTAGCCATATTTAAAATGGTTTGATGCTTTCTTTCAACAATTCCATTTTGCTGTAGAGTTTGTACACATGAAGTTTGAGGTATGATCCCCTTAGATGCATAGAATGATTTCATTTTAAACTCGTCCATTGTTTGATATGATGCATTTTATTTTAGTTGAAAACTGAGTTTCAACAAAATTGCAAAATTATTAAATAAAAGGTTTGACAGAAGATTTTGTTTTCATATAGAAGGTTTAAGTATCCCTACTATAATCATCTACAACAGTAAAGAAGTATGAATATTCATATATACAAGATGTACGATAAAGGCCCTATATGTCAACATGAACAAGTTCAAAACAAGTGGTGCTAACAGAGGTACTAATTGGGAATGGATTTCTTTTCTGTTTTGCAAAATGGCATGTATCACATATCGGATTTTCTTTTGTACAAATTAAAGGATTTAAATTTTGAAGTAGTTGGATCCTAGGTTAAGAAACATGTCCTAGGCAGCAATGCCATACATATATTGAATTTGATACAAAATTACATTGAATAAGAAATGACAAAGAATTTGAAGTAGTAGATGTTGAAGTATGCTGTGTGTAAGGTTGAGTTTTGACTAACTTGTGAAGACCATGCACTTGCCTACCCAAACCAATCATCCTCTAGCACTTAAGGTCCTGTACAACATAAAATTCATTTTAAAATAGCACAATACAATTGATAGACTTGACTAATCTGCTACCAAATATAAGATTGATACTAAAGTTAGGAACAAACAAGGCATTTGTTAACAGCAAAAATGGAGAAAGTCTAGCTATTCCAATGAGTGTTATAGAAACAAAATTACCGTTTAGTAATTTGACCATGGTATTATCAACTGCTTTGTATGACTCAAAAAATGAAAGTGAACAAACAGTGTGTTATGTAGTACCACTATCAGATATCCTAGAATTATGAAAGGAATTATTAATAGTATTAATAGTGCAAATGGCTATGTGCATACCCTAGTTTTCTAGTGAAAGAGTGAGAATAGTGTTGATTGACTTAGCATGATTTATTGAAGAAGATGCTAGCTCATTTAATTTCAACTTTGCAATTATCTGATCATATTGGTCTTTAGTAAAAGTTGCTGGATTAACCTCTTCAACATGTACAGGTTTGCTTAGCATATTAGAATTCTCCTGGTAATGAAGTGAACCTTCTCCCTGATCACACTGTCACTGACTCTTGGTTTTGGTTTATATCTAGGAGGGTACCCATGCTTCTTATAACACTTGTCAATGGTGTGGCCTTGATATCTACAATCGGTACAAACTAGCCTCTTTGTATTGGAATGAGACTGCCTCTTGAATGCAAAACTTGTGGATTACTTACGACAATGGTCTTAGCATGAAAGCACTAGACTCAACTGATTTGAATGAAAGAATCTGAGAATTGTTCTACCTTTCTTGCTGAGCTACTAAGGCAAATACTTTGTCGATTGGAGGAAGTAGATCCATCACATTAACTAAGATCTCATTGTTGAAAAAGAATCACTAAATCCTTTCAAAAATCTAATAACTTGATCGTTCTGTTGGTACTTCTTTGCAAGAACCAATGCCTCACATCTACATTGTGGATCATAAGTATAAGAAGGTGTCACCCATATATTCAAAAACTTATCCTATAAAATCATTAAATGTGTGAAATAATCTGTGACAGTTAAAAATCCTTGATGAAAAGAATAGATTTCCCCTTGAAGATTTGAGATTCTAAAAGCATCTCTTTATGCAAACCAATCCTTAAGATCATCCCAAACATCTTGGGTTGTGTCAAGCTAGATTATACTTTGAGCAATTGAGGGTGAGATAGAGTGAATGATCTATAACAACACCATTGTGTTGCATCTTTCCCAGGATGGAAAGAGTGAATCTATCTTGGCTGGAACTTCAATGCTACCATCAATAAACCTGACTTTGTTCTTGGAAAAGATAGCAACTTTCATGGATCTACACCATGAATGGTAGTTTGAACCATTCAGAACAAGGGAAACAAGAATCAAGCTCGGATTCTCATTCATATGGAGGTAGAATGGATTGGAAACATCATCTGCAGTTGCTGCCATCTTGCAACTTGAGCAATACAGAAGAAACTAAGAAAAAAGATGAATATCGAATGAAAATTTCAAGAAGATTTTACACCCTCTGATACCATGTTGAATATTGAATCTTAAAGAATTGAATAATTCATTAATTGATGAATGAAGAAGTGAAGTTACAGAGATTAACTACTAGTTCTTATACAGATCAATTCTTTAACTAACTAACTTGAAATAATAACTAACTAACTATCATTTAACTAAGTAACTAACTTAAATACACTAACTATTATCTTCTGCTTAGCTGGAGCTGAGGTGCTTGCTGAGCTGGATAAGCTAGTTGTTTCATTTGCTGAGTTGCTAGAGTTGAATGCTTCACTTGCTAAGTTACTGGAGCTATGGTGTCATTTGTTTATCAACATCTCAAGTTCGATCCGGCAACAGAAGTAGGTTCTCTCCATCCCAAGGTAATCAGTAATCAAATCTCTCTCTAAGACTTAACCTTTCGACCCCAAACCCATAACCCATGTGCATCCTTGCCCATTTTGACCTAAAAGTTGGATTCGACTGTGAATTTATGATTTCTTTGCTTCCTTCCATGCTTGATTCCTATTTTTTAGCCCATCCAACCATTGAGATTATTTTTGTATTTATTGTTTGGGTATTCCATTTTGTGGTGTATTGAGGTTAGGTGCACCGTAAAGTATAATAACAAAAATACAAAATTAATCTCCGAGTGGGCTCAGTAGATAAGGTGCTTTTGTTCTTCAGTTGAGAAACACCCCTTTATGACACATGTTAGGCTTTATTGAGATTTAATCGAAACATAGATATTTGCTTAAAAAGTTGAGATTAGATTAATTACCTTCCAGCAATGGGTCATTTATCTACATAAAGGACTTCTGAATGTTTCAATGATTTGTTCTGTCCAAATAGAGTAATGGTTATTTGTTTCCAGGACCAATTGTGACACTTTTTTTTGAAAGTGTGACCAATTGTGACACTATTTATATATACACGATTATACAATAAAAGGTGTGAAGTGAAGGCTTTTTCTTTGAATATTCAGGATTCCAAACATCAGAGTTGAGAATTAACTGTACCTTTTGATCTATGGAATGAAATATAATAAATAATTAATTTTTGGAACTTAAATGATATTTATCATTGTTCATTTTCAAGTGTGCAAGGAGTCTGTACCATGTGTCACATGGAAATTAGTCTAGTTTTCTGTCTTTCCTTTCAATTTGATTTCCATCTTTTTTTTTTTTACCATGAGATGACACTAATTAGGACCTTCATCCAAAGTTTGAGTTAGGAATTCATCAAAGTTGCAAAATGTGCAAGACAATGTAAATGGTAAGAAGCTAGTTTGATTTAATGTTAGGTATTTATGTGTCGATATCTTCTTTATTATACTTCAATATCAGTGTAGTTGAAGATGAAGGCCAAGAAGCCAATTCCATATTGATACATGGTGTGAAGATGGATGAACTAAAATGAAGTAACAACCAACAGAAAGAATACTTGTTCTTATACAATGTTTAAATTCAAAGATCCACTAATTCCAAAACCTTTGATATGTTCTTTTTATTCTTAAATCTTCTTATTTGCATGTTATAAAACTCTATTATTAATTGTTTAATTTAATTGATAGATTTTTTTGATAACTCTTCTTTGTTTTTATATCATTTGATGATTTATCAAAGAAAAAGTATTTGTTCTTGTTGTATATAGTTTAATCTATAGATTGCAATTTCTAAGAAATTAATTCACATGAAATCTTTAATTTTTCCATTTTTTGTAATAAGATTATCATAAAGCTTGATCCAAGGAGCTTAAAAAAGAATAAAAAATGGCAAGTGGCAGTGCAACTCAAATTTTATGAAAATCTATGATTAGAAATAGAAGTAGGTGTTAATGTATTATTCTTAGTGATGAAAAAAATTGAGAATAAGGTAACTGATTTGAATTTATCATCAAACGTAATAGGCAATATTTGTAAAATACTTGATGCTTCATAATCTTATTTGTAAATGTACCTGATACTTGTTATATTTTATTAATAGATATTGTAATTCTTAACAATTGCATTTTGTTATTAGGTTGAAGCTAATATTCAAAAATTCAAATAAAGAAGTCATTCTTTCTTAAGCCTTTTTAGGTAGATATTTATATCAATAATTATACTTATTTACTTATTTACTCTTTTATCATAAATATGAATATTAAATCAAACACCAATCTTCTTATTTTATCAGATGATTTAGAGGAATGATGGCAACACCAACCTTTAGTATTAATTTTAGAATATTTTTAAAATATTAATTCTCAGACTTGTGTTGTATTTAAGATTCCATGTTAGATGATTTCAATTTGCATGTGAGACTTAATCTTTATGTAAGATTTTAATATTTAGTTTGTTCACGAACACTTGTTCATGAACATGTGTGTTCGTGAACGTGTGTGTTTAATAGTTTATGAACACTTGTTCGTAGACGTGTCCGTTTACATGTTCAGAACACATTCATTTAGAAAGAACGAGCTTGTTCATTAAAATTTAATGAACAATCTTTATGAAACAAACGAACGAGCTCAAACATAAAAATCAAATCCTTTAACAAACACGAACGACACTAAAAAATAAATGAACAAACAGAGACATCAGTTTGTTTTTTCATGTTTTGTTCGTTTACAGCCTTATCCTTTTTCATGCATTTCTTTTTTACACTTTCTGATGTAAGCACTTTTGTTTTGTTTTTCATCATTTATCCTTGAGCTTCATCACACTTACATATTTTTGTACCCAAATTATTTTAGGTCCTTGCTGGTTGGTTTTGACATATTTTTGTACCCAAATTATTTTAGGTCCTTGCTGGTTGGTTTTGGCAATTTTTGTTCCTTTAGGCATTCATAGCGATAAGTCATCATTAGATTTAAGTAGATGCCTTGGAATCCAAATCTTCCTAACTATATTTTTCCTATATGTAGCTTTGCTAAACTTACACCTAGACTCATTATGTCCTAACCTATTTCAATAACTACACTTAAAAGAAGTACTTTAAGCTTCTTTCTCTTTAATAAGGAAAATTTTCATTTGAGATTCCTTTTCAACATTTTTATAGCCAAGTCCATCCTTATTAAAGAAAGCTCTTTCAGATTCTAACATCTTATCAAGCTTTTGTTATGCCATATAGAATCTCGAGCATGGGTTTTGTACATTCACATTTTTTTTTCTTTTTTAACTCTTCATCTTCTAAACTAAGGCTTTCTAATCTAGCTTCTAGTTCTACCTTAGTTTTTTCCAAGACCTCATTCTTACTACTAAGTTTAGTAGTGGTCTTCCTAAAATTTTCACCCATTTTTATGTACTCATTTTCTAGTTCATTAATTGTATCTTGTAATTTTTTAAATAAGTAATCGTTAGTTTCATAAAAATTAGAGAAATCATGTCATTCTTCATCATCCATACATCTTCATCATCAACATTTTCACTCTCGAATTGATCACTATCACTCTAAGTTGCAAACATAGCCTTAGGTTTCTTCTATAATTTCTTCCTAAAAGGTGGGACAGTCCAACCTTATATACCCCGATCTATTGCGATCAAAAAAAAAATATGGGATTTTAATCCCTCTCACTAGGTTCCCTCATATGTTTCTTCCAAGACATGTTTCTTTCCTAAATGATTTCCTCTCAAACCCCTTAGCTCTATTTTCTATAAACTTATTAAATTCCTTATTAACATACCTAAGTCTAATTTATCTGTAACACCTTTTGAAGCAGGAAAATTATGGCTAACTTTTTTCAGTTATTTACTATGTTCGTCACTTGCTCAGTGTAGTTATTATCTAACAAGTAGATTACTACTAGTTTTAATTCTTTATGACAAATTGTATAAGGTCACATCTAACTACCTCATGATGTATGTCATTTTACATATAGCAAAATTTCAACCTCTTTTATATCTATTTTTCATCGTTATGTAACATCGAAGATTCATTTCATTTTGGTATGTAGATATTAACTCACTAAGCATCTCAAAATATTACATATTACTTTGTGCACCACTTCTATTTGATCTCATCACAAGGTACATTTCAGATCATTCATAGATTACATTCCTATTACTGACATCCTAATCTTATACATTGGGTATACAAAAGATTTATAGTATGGAATATAAACAAAATAAAGAAGAGGTTATACCTCATCCAACGAAAAACGCTCTAAAGCATGTGGCTTGAACACTTGGTGTACTACTCTCACACTTGAGTCAAACAAAAAAAAATTGTGAGAGGAAAAAAGGGGTAAGCTAAAGCCCACTAAGAAAATATATACTAAGAGATGCCAGGTTCCTACTATGCTCAATGCATGTGTCATACATAAACCAAATCTATTGAAATTTGTTTACTAAGTGCAATCTACAAAGAACACTAGAATTCCAGTGCAATCTACAAAGAACACTAGAATTCCAATATAATAGTATTTATAAAGTATAAAATCATTATACAAATAACTTCAAATCATGTCAATGTTCACACAATTACAAAATCAAGATCTTCTACAAAAAGGAATAAGAAACTCATTCTTTTCCTTAACAATCCAAAATACATATATAAAAGATTTAACTAAGAAACGAGCATCATTTTTTAGATTAGGCAATATAACCAAAATTTTGTAAGATAACCAGGTAAGCTTTCTACAAAAGCATCTACTGTAGTTAGCAGTGGTCATAGTCCTATACTAAGGTGCTATCCATTATCATAAACCTTCCCAAAAATAGTGACATCTAGTAGCTGAGGTACTTGTCTCAACTTATAGTCAGACATTACACAATAATCCATATATATACATAGATATCCATCTACAGGTCCAAAATGTGTACACGTAGGTAGGCGCTTATATGCCACACAAGCATCTCACAATGCCATGATGCCTTATAGGCATCTCAAGTATCAAAAGTCCATACAAAGATAACTTTTAAAACACAGTTGCATGATCGAAGCATATATCATATAAAGACATGTAGTTTGAAAACATCAAAGTAACTTAAACATGCTTTGAACACTTTCACCATATATGAAATCACTTTGGCAAAGCTGTCAGGGTAATCATATTACTAATATAAACTAGAAATGATACTTTTGTAAAACAATATTTTCTTTAGCAAAACTATGCGAATCTCAATGCAAAGTTAAATTCATGTAATGCATGATGATATTAAAGTGTAATACAGGCCCTACTTATCGTACAAGGTATGCTTAGGGTGATTTCCAAACTAAAATCCGACATTATAACGGCAGAATGATAACTATCCCTAGTATCACAATCATGTAGGCATATTTAACCAGCACTATCATCTAACATATCTATAAAAATATATTCCACAAGTTATTGATATAATTTCAATCACATTTAAGTGTCGATACTAAGGCCTCACCATCAGTATGGGTCCTCTTAGTATCCCAAAAATATTTAAACGTTATCTTCAGTGAAAATCCACAATATTTTTAAAGCATTCAATAACCATAGAACTATTTAATTCTTATGCCAAAGCTTTTCTGAAATCCAAAAATCACAATATCATCATTTCTTAGTAATTCTCCACCACCACATACTCACTTCACTTGTACATTTCCATAATAAACCAAGGATCATCACACACAGAGGATCATTGTACATCATCAAACTAAATTTATCCATGATTTATCCACTTACCATATAATATAACATCACACCTTGTATATAATCTTACCTTATTAAAAATACTATGAGCATAACACCCTCTTATGAATATAAACCTTACACAAATCATATCAAAACATATATATATATGTATGTATGCTGATCTCCTTTTTATTTCCACTATGACACATTCAATATTTCCTTTAGTCCTCACCCTTGCATCACATATACATATACAAATATATTTTCTTTATCATCAACATCCATAATTTATCAATACTCATGCAGCATATATATATATATATATATGTGTGTGTATATATATTTATATATACACATCTAATATAGATGAAATAGCATTAAGGCCTTAATATACACCTAGTTAATATCCTTTTTCCTTATTACCATCACTTGAAAAATATTGATTCCCTAAAAATCTCCTCAAGCATATTAAAAAATTAATTTGCACCCTTCATACTCATTATGATATTAGCAATGATTTATATGAACTACTCACTTACCTATTTCATAATCCTAACATATATTATTTATATAAATCAATTTTTGCACATTCCAACCATAACATGTCCAATTAAATTCTTTATCCATATATTCTAATATAGGTATTTCCTTGTCCATGCCAATCATAAATCAACATTGCTCAAATTCCTTATGCACATTTGAATTTAACGATATTCATAACAATTAAAATATTATCACCAACTTAGTTTATACATTGCTTGCTATAGCGATCCTTTCAATACTTTAAAAATAATCACAATTAATCCTCATTCAACATCTCTAATCTTATATATATGCATCACATGCTTCTCTTTCTCATTTATTCTTCAAAGTACCAACACATTGAACTTAATTCGCAACTTTCACATTAATCCTTTAATATTTCAATATCAAACTCATCATGTCGTATAAAATTATAATTCTAACATAATTAATTTAAAAATATGAACAATCATTCACTTATATACAAATCTTATCTTATCAAGTAATAATATAAACCTAACAACTTCATCGTATATAAATTCTTACCGACTCCTAAACTTAGCATGTGTACACTGGACTTAGCCAAGCTCGTGTTCATTGCTTAGTTTCGCGCTACATATTAAAAGATTAATATTAAGATTAAAAGGTCGGTTGATCGAATCCCCTGCTCATGGGATAAATTCAAAAATTCACCAATTTTGATCCTTAATGAATTAGGAAGTGGGCTTTACATAGCTGGATTTTTTAGTTATCTTTCCATAGAATTTTACAGTTTATCATTTGGATTCTTCGATCACGAGCTATGATCAAAATAATACTAATTAGTCATGATCAAGTTCAAATATGCAAATTAGAATTCTAGCTTTAGTTATCACGTAAACTTTATAACATATTAAGCATGAGTATATAATATTAAAACAATCAAATATATCATGCTTATTAAAATTACATTCCTCTTAAGCTCTTTGTGAAGTCATATCAAAATTCTAGTATTTCAAAGTCAATAAATGCCATTCAAGATTTTGCTTTAACCTACGACCTAACACTAGTGAACACATTGTTTAGGAAGAGAAAATCTCAACTTGTAACCTTTAAAAGTGGAATGAGCACAAGTCAAACCGATTTCTTATTAACTAAGAGAAGGGATAAACACTAATGTCTGAACTATAAGGTTTTCTCATGTGAGAGTGTTACAATGCTAAATAGACTTCTAGTGCTAGACATAAGGATTCATAAACGACATCAAAAGGACCAACAAAAAGGAATTTCAAGGATTCGATGGTGAAAACTAATATTATTTTTGTTAAGCTAGTCATAGGAGGGGAGATTTTAAATGTTATAAGCAATATACACCACATATAGGACTTGATGAGACTAGTAAACGATAAGTTTACGAAGATTTAGATAAAGTAGTACAAAAGGCACCCATAGGAGAAAACATTTTATTGGTGGTGACCTTAATGGCCATATAGGAGCTAGTAGAGAGGGTTTTAAGAGTGTATCTAGGAGTTTTAGTTATAGTGTAAGAAACGAGGATGGGTATACTATCCTAGATTTTGCTTTATCATACAATCTAAACCTAGGGAATAAATTGTTTAGGAAGTGAGAACCTCACCTTATAATCTTTAAAAGTGGACCTACCATAAGTCAAATAGATTTCTTTTCGACTTGAAGGAAGGATAAATGCAGATGGTTGGATTGCAAGGTTATCCTAGGTGAGACTATTACCATGTAACAAAAACTGCTAGTCTTATATATGAAAATTCATAAACGGTATCAAAAGAACCAACAAAAATAAGCTATATGGATTTGATGGTGGAAGCTAAAAGAATATTTCCATATAGTATGTAAAATTAGAAATATTTGATTTGAAAATAAGACTGGACAAAAGAGAAGAACCCAAATATACTGTGTAACAATATGGCAAAACACATTTGAAAGGTAGATGAAGAGATACTAGGAGTATCAAATGGAAGAGCATAGACTGGAAAGAATGCAACATGGTAGAATAAATTAGTTAAGGAAGCTATAAAGACTAAACGAGACTGTTACAAGACTTTAAAGAAAAACAACCTCGAAGATAGCTTCACAAAATATAAGTTAACTAAAAATGAAGCAAGCAGGACGGTGGCAGAAAATAAGGGGAAGGTTGTGTTTATAACCATATAGGCATAAAGGATAAAGATAAAGAGATTTATAGATTGGCATGAGCAAGAGAAATGATTCATGACCTAGGAGTCGTAAAATGTATTAAAGATAAATACCTAAAAACTTTAATAAGGACAATGACATTAAAGAAAGGTGGCATGATTATTTCAACAAATTTTTTAACGATGGATAAAGCTAAAATTTAGACAATATCCCAATGCTTCGTGAGGATCTAAACCGATACTTTATATGCAGAATCAAAGAGACAGAAGTAAAAGAGGCACTAAAGAGGATGAAGACAAGAAACGTTGTTAGGCCTAATGACATTCCTAATGAAGTTTGGAAATTTCTTAGAGAGGTAAAGGTTAAGTGGTTGACAAATCTATTTAACAAGATTTAGTATACTAACACATGCTTGAGTAATGCTTGGTATACAAATCTATAAAAACAATGGAGATATTCAGAATTGCTCTATCTACCGAGGCATAACACATATGAATCACACGATGAAATTATGAGAAAGAGTGATAGAATGAAGATTAAGGAAAATTGTAAAGAAATTAAAGAATCAATTTGGTTTTATGCTTGGCCAATCAAATATAGAGGCGATACACCTGCTTAGACAACCTGTAAAGTGTTCATAAGTACAGGGTAAAGATTTTCATATGGTCTTTATATACTTGGAGAAAGCATATGATAAAGTGCCTAGAGAGGTATTCTGGTGGTCCTTAATTGTCACGTCCCGAAAGCCAACAACATCCGCTTAACACTTACTTGATTTCTTATGAAATTTTCGAACCAAATTTTTTTTCTTTCTCTACTTACGGTTTGTATTTTGTGTTAGTGTAGTATCTAAATTCCAATCCTATCTTACTCATATTATTTCTCGAGTTATGTCACATTTCTTAAGGAGGTTTTTCTTATGAGTTTTGTCTTATTTTACTATTCCCAAAGGAAACAGGTCGAAAACCTCCCCTTTGTATTTTATCAATTTCCCCAGGTAGAATTTCCTGCACTAAACACATTTCAATTCACATAACACAACCAGCTGGTGTTTCTTCACAGTTCACACAATCGAGTATTTCAAAGATCTCAAGAGTTTAACCATTACTAAGTTCGTATCTACCACATTATATATATAGTTCAAAACATACATTAGGACCTGGATCGAACTCGATAACCACCTAGACTCACATAGTCATCTAGTGCAATCTAAAGTTACATCCCGTATACTTTCCATGTACTGTGAAATTTAACGTACACGTGATTATCAAAATGATATACTAGCAGTATACCTCAAAATACAAAATGCTAGCTCCGGAGAACGCAAAGGAGTACCACTACTAGGTACGGTTTCCCGAGAGCCTACACGAAGCCTGAACCGACTATCAACTCGTATGATCTGCAGAAGTTAAATTAAGGGGTGAGCAAATCCACGACTCAGTAAGTAGTTTAAATAAAAACATACTAGGCTCATATCGTAAAACACAATCATACATGCTTGAGTTATTGTAAATTAGCATGTATGGATTATACTAAGGTTTATTATCATTCCGTAAGTGCACAGACGTCATAAACTTGTTCATGCTTTCATTCCATTCTTGATTTAACAAGGCATCATTCTTTTTATCAGTATGATTAAGTGTGGAAGAAACGAACATTCAAGTAGCACACGTTCAAGTGGCATATATAAACATGATCCAATAATCGAAAGAAACGAACATTCAAGTAGCACACGTTCAAGTGGCATATATAAACATAATCCAATAATCACAAACATCATATGTCATATGCATAAGGTCTATTTCATCCTTCGACATTCGTCGCATTCACGAATCACACTCACTTACTTATCGTCACAATATCCTACGATTTCTCATATTTCGTCAAAACTCGTGTAGCACTTAGTTCCCGAAGGATTCTAGAGGTGGCTCACACGGTACAGAAATCGAGTCTTTGCTCGGTTTGGCCTTTAGTACTTAGACTAACTACTAACACATAGGAACTCGTGTAGCACTTAGTTCCCGAAGGACTCTAGAGGTGGCTCACACGGTACAGAAATCGAGTCTTTGCTTGATTTGGCCTTTAGTTCTTAGACTGACTACTAACGCATCGGAACTCATGTAGCACTTCGTTCTCGAAGGACTCTAGAGGTGGCTCACACGGTACAGAAATCGAGTCTTTGCTCAGTTTGGCCTTTACATCAAAACTCGGGTAGCACTTAGTTCCCGAAGGACTCTAGAGGTGGCTCACACGGTACAAAAATCGAGTCTTTGCTCGGTTTGGCCTTTACATCAAAACTCGTGTAGCACTTAGTTCTCGAAGGACTCTAGAGGTGGCTCACACGGTACAAAAATCGAGTCTTTGCTCAGTTTGGCCTTTAGGACTTAGATTTCGACAAATATGACTAGGTGCTAATTGAGGTCTATTAACTCAACATCGCGCAATGTGTATATTTGATATTCAAATCACAAATCCATACTCGAAGCATAACAATATGTTAACATGTTCAGTAATCATAGGAGAGCCATCACACATAACACATTACACAATTCACAGCAAAATCACCTTTCAAATAAGCATATTTCACAGGCACATTATATCCGATTTAAAAATCCTACCATACTTATTCTATTTGTCTTACCCGAAATGTCCAACCAATATCCTATATAAATTTAATTAATTATTTAATGAGGGTTCTTTCATCTCTTACGAGATGATACTAGTAAGATTTATTTAACCCACTTACCTCGGTGCTTGGTAGGTTACCTTTCCTCGATCCTCAACTCAAGCTAAACTCCTACCCCGCTCCAAATTCACTACAATTTAATCAAATGATGTTTCAATAACATGTCTTAATTACGTTTTGATCACATATCAATTATATATCTTAGAATCTAAACTATTCTAACTCATTTCTTTGGCGAGGGACTAAATCCTTTATGTGTCTCGCCAAACATTACTTATTCGATTTAATAACTCTTTACTTATATTCTTTATAAGATAATAAGAGGTTTATTAATTTGTATATGCTATTTCCCTTTCATTAGATATATATTTATATATAATCGAATAGTTATATAATTACAACTATATCTTAAACACTTATACAATTATACTTGTATTTATATCTCAACAAACCTCTTTTTTCCTTTCTTTGCATTTCTTTTCTTTGTCTCTTGTTTAGTTTCCAAGTGAGTAGCATATATATATATATATATATATATATATATATATATATATATACACACATATATATATGTATGTACTTAGCATTAGCATAGTAAAATTTTTAAGGATTTACTATATGTCATTATATAAGCACTATACGTACATACTCATATTTATTTATTTCTTCGTTTTTTAAGAAAGTAGTATACATACATATATATAAAAGTAATATATATGTACATATATATATATGGGCTTTTGATACTAGTGAAACCTAAATTCTTAGATTTTATTCTTTCATTTCCAAATATACAATTAAATATATATATATATATAGCAATATATATATATATATATATATTTAATTACATAACATTTACATGGTAAAATTTCCAATTTCAATTCTCTTACTTTCCCACATCTTGATACATATGTATATCTATATAGATATATATATCCACATCCATATATATGTGTATTTCATATATATATATATATATATATATATATATATATATATATATATATCTTTTAATTCTTTTCCTTTTTCTTTTATCCCTTTTCTTTTTATTTCTTTTGTTATTTCTTTCAAGACCTATTTCTATGCACATTGCTATCCTCAAAATCCATTAAAACATCAACCAAGAAAATGTCATTTACCTTAGTTAAACCCTCCAATTTTTGGCTGCAAGGTCAGCCCTCATAATCCCTCTCTCGGCTTAGATAAATTTCCAGCCAAAGTGCCTTGTTCCACCCACTTTTCTAGCTTTTTGTTCTGTCCCTAAGAGTTTCTGAGGATTTACTATATGTTTTTATATAAGCACTATACATACATATATTTATTTATTTCTTTGTCTTTCAAGCAAGTAGTATACTTATATATGTATATTAGTAATATATATGTACATATATATATGGTTATTTGATACTAGTGCAAATCTAAATCCTTAGATTTTATTCTTTCATTTCTAAATATGCAAATATATATATAGCAATATATAGATATACCTTTAAATACATAGCACTTGCATGGTATACATTTCCAATTTCAATTCCTTACTTTCCTACATCTTGATACATGTGTATATCTATATAGATATATATTTACATCCACATATATATATGTGTATTACATATATATATATATATATATCTTTTAATTCTTTTCCTTTTTCTTTTATCCCTTTTCTTTTTATTTCTTTTGTTATTTCTTTCAAGACCTATTTCTATGCACATTGCTATCCTCAAAGTCCATTAAAACATCAACCAAAAATGTCATTTACCTTAGTTAGAACCCTCCAATTTCTGGCTGCAAGGTCAGCCCTCATAATACCTCTCTCGGCTTGGATAAATTTCCAGCCAAAGTGCCTTGTTCCACCCTCTTTTCTAGCTTTTTGTTCTGTCCCTAAGAGACAAAATCTGTTTTAGTTCAAGTGCTCCACGTTTGGTTCCTCTTTCTATATTTCAAACACCAAACTTTACCTGCTTTTCAGACGTGAAGAACTCCATGTGCCTACCAGCCTTCATGCCCAGCCAAGCCTTCAATTTCCTTCCTCTGTTTCGTGAAATGGTCTGGCCACCATCAGTCCCCCCTCAACCACGTTGAAACCCCTCTTGTCTACTACCTCCAACACAACCAAAACCAATTTAAACTACAGCCACTGCAAGCAGAATAAATCAGTCATGCAACTCCACTTAAAACCCTTATTTATAACCCTTGCTACACTTACCTTTAACAGAAATGACTCTCGAATTTACTCCTATTTTGGCATTAAGGTTTTACCCCACGTTTCTTCACTGCAGCTTTAATCTTTCTTCCTTCTTCCCTTGTTCAAAATCTAAGGAAACCAACCTTTAGCTTCGTGACCTAATTTTTCGGCCAGCATTGGTCTTGCTAAGCTTCCCGCCGATGGTTTCCATCTTCTGCCGTAGATACCTGATGCCCAAGGTGGTGAAGCAGTAGCTGTACGTGCCTCCCTCTTCTTCCCTTTTGGCTTACTCTTTTCTTTCTCCCTTTTCCTTTCGGTTTTCAGTTTTATTTCCTTCTCTGTTTCGTCCTTACACTGAATGTTTCAGACCAGCCCTACCTCTATGTTCTCTCCTCTCATTTCCTCATTTTCCTTTTTTTTCTTTTCATCCGTTCCAGCTCCTCTACTGTAGGGTTAGATGATGATGGACGGTGATGCATGTGTAGTGGAGTTTTGGTGGGAAAAGTCCCATCAAACTCCACTAACATGTATTTTAACTTATTTTATTTTTTTGTTTTATTTTTTAGTTTATTTTAACTCTCCAATGTCTATACTTATATAACTCATAATTATATTTACATAATATTTATATATATAATTTATATGTATTTATATATATATATATATATTTAGTTATTTCCATTACATAAAATATGTGTATGTATGTATATTTCAAACCAATAAATATACATACACATAGCCAAACAAATATATATATTTATGTATACATATAATATTTTCATGTCCAATATATTCTTATTATGGCATGTGTATACCTACATTTTCTTCAACTTATTTTAATTATTCATTATTCATGCATACTCCATTTCCTTTTATATACTTGTGTACTTGTTTTATTAAAACAACCTACCTATGTATTTGGTGGAATTTATGCATCTAATCAGTTCATATTTAAATTCTTGAACTTAGTTATGAGATTTTCCAAATGACACAAAAGTATAAATTATTTGTTTTCTAATTCCACTAATTTGAGGTTTCATCCTCATTACTTGGTATAAGATTATTACTTACAACATATATCATAATACTCAACTTACTCTATGTCTCTTATTTATTCGCATCATATGGTACAAAGTTTGTAGTTTTTACATTAATGAAGAAAAGAGTCCCCGTGAAATATATTAAAATAATTAAGGACATGTATGGAGACGTAGGGACACAAGTAAAGACATGTCGAAGACCAATAAGTGAATTTTTTACCATAGTAGGACAACATCAAGGATCAACGTTAAATCCATTCCTATTTGCTATAGTAATGGCTAAGCTGAAAAAATCCATCCAGAATAATATATCTTGGTGTATGATGTTTATAGATGATATTGTCTTATGTGTTGAGACTAGAGCCGAGGTTAGTGTGAAGTTAAAACTTGGAGACAGACGTTAGAATCAGGATGGTTTAGATTAAGCAAAGTAAAGTGTAACAACTGCTACATACATTACTACGCGTAAATATATCTATTAAGTTTCTGACTAATTTGGGTTCATTGTTGGAATTCTTGAACAAATTGTGGATAGATGGGACATCATGATGATCTTAGAGAAATTTGGTGGAATTCTGAGACTAAAGACAAAAAGGTAATTTCATCAGCCTAGGATTTAAATTGAGCCTAAGTGTGACAATTTGAGTTAATGGAAAATCCTAGAAAGTGATTAGCAATTGGCATT
This sequence comes from Heritiera fomes, assembly GCA_032173925.1. Classification (NCBI taxonomy): domain Eukaryota; kingdom Viridiplantae; phylum Streptophyta; class Magnoliopsida; order Malvales; family Malvaceae; genus Heritiera; species Heritiera fomes. Next base: position 15,570,618 of record JAPDPM010000004.1, on the reverse strand, counting down.
AAGAAAATATTAAATAAAAGGTTATAAAGTAACTATGGGAAATTAATTAAGCTTAGTGATAGTTGGGAACAAGGAAACATATGCAATCATTATGTTTAACCTTAATTATTTGCATGTAATAGTGAAAGAGAACTCAGTATTTATCTTCTAAAAGCTAGTGTTAATATGCCCTTAAGGAATTAATAAAATTCCTACCATGTCCCTTCATAAAAACTAAAATCTCAATACCCTTAACCTTTAGAGTAATGCATGAAAACAACTCCCTAACTTCGTTTATTCTCGGCATTCAAAGGAAGCCAAGGGAATTCATGGGTTCTTAACAAAATCTAAGGGAGAAACCTAAATTCTTGTAAATCAATGTAAGAGAACTTGAAAGAAGGTTTTCATGTGAATTTTAGCCACAAGTTAGGGTGAAACCGAGAGGAGGAAGAAATTGAAGCCTTCGATCTTCAAAAAAATGGTAAAAGAATTAAGTGTTTCATGACTTTAGAGTTGGAGTACCATAAATGAGCATTAAAGTGACCTTGCATGTTGAATGTAGCTCACGACCAAGCTTGGAACCAAAAAGAGCGTTGAAGGAGCTCTCAAGTTTCACTTGCTCATGGTAAAGGATGAAATCTCTTTTAGATTTTTAAGCTTGGAACTTCATGAATGGATACCAAAAATTGTGTTGTGAGTGTGAAGTGCCAAAGGGAGCTTGAAAACCGAGAGTTAAGGCCACCATAAGCTTTTGTCCTCCACGACTTGAAGTAAAAAAGAATTGTGGTTTTGGTAATTTTTAAGGTTGAAATTTATGAGGATGGTGTCTAACACATGGTGAGGTATTGTAGTGAAAGAGACCGAAGAATAATTTCCTTAGAAGCTTATGGGTTCAAGTGTTATGGTAAGAACCCTACAAATTTTTAAATGTGTAAGTTAATTTAGTAAAGTAGAGTTGTGATAATTGTTTAATGATATAGTTATATGAACAGGAGTATGAAAGTAGAAAGGAAGAACTCAGCTTTTTCACTTATGGTAAGGGAAATATGTGAATTGACTAATGAATATGATTATTATAAAGTACAAGTTGTAATGAACATGTATGCATATTGCTTTTAGGTACAAAATGGTATTGGTAACTTGAGCATATTGTTAGCCAAGTGAAGGGTAAGGATTCTTGTTTTGTTATTTAATTAAATAAATTCATAGTTGATTATTGATATGAAATTGTGGTGGATTTATTGATGTAGCAATTTCAAACTAGACAAAAGCAAGTGTGGCAATTAGGATTGACTTACATGAGCTTGGGAGCTTGAGTAAGGCTTGGTAAGTAGCTTTTTTAGCCTTGGCTATGTGCTGAGATGGTGAATGATGATTGTGGAGTATTGATACTAGTTGTTGCATAAATGATTTGATTGAGTATATGCTTTGAGATTTTGAAATAAGCTTTCTTGTTCATGTAACCTGCGACCTTTGGGCTTTAAGGCCCTGATGCTCGAAAATTCGGTACACACACATTAAGCCTAATAAACCTAGGAGTTTGTATAGAACTGCATGAAATCCCACCTTGCTTAAGGCACAATATCATCGTTTACATTGATTGAATGGTGAAGAATAGATCATTTTGAATTCACAGCAATGCTTAATATAAGCACATAGTGCAAATGTGAGTGAATTAATTCTAGTTGTAACATGTCGTGTAGAGAATCAACAAGGTGATTAGAGCTGGTGTGGATCGAAATCTAACCTAAATTAGGGTTTTGAATTTACTATCTTGCAAAAGTATAGTAAGTAAACTTACAAGTGTATCTACATGCATCTGAAATGTTATTTGATTGTGATATGAAACTACTATCGGTGTTAAGGTAGATTTAATTGAGATTTATATTACTTAAGCTTTCCAGTGGCTAAACTAAGGGTTTTTCTAAGCCCTAAATGAGTTTTAGTTTGTGTCTATAGTTTTCAAAAAGGGTTTTAACTCCTAAGTTTTAAGCATGCTTAGTTTGCATATCTCATGGTTTTCAAACATGAAAGTAACCTATTTTTAGTTTTAAACTTTAACCACACTCTCATAATAAGCATTTTGACTTTAAAAATGCTTTACAATGGATTGGCTATTAAAATAGATTACTTAGAAAGTTATTTTGCAACTGATTTGATAGACTAAGATTGAGCCCTTTGGTAGTTGAAACCATTGGGAAATGAGACCTTGAGATATGTAGGCATCTATGATATCCTTTGAAGCAACTGTTTCTCGAGTATAACTTCGAAAACGATTGGCTTGTGGCATTTATTACATTTAGGCAAGTCTCAATTTCATCCAATCAATGGTTTAGGGCATATTGGTCTATGCATAGGCAGTGTCTCATCTTAGGAGATTACCATTGTTAGCTACAATGGATCATTATATAAGTCTCTAAGTGATAAATCTAAACGTAATGCCTTGTCTTAGGTTTACTATTTTGAGATGGACTGATGGAATTATTTCAAATGTTGCATACTATTATACATTGTTTTGGTATGCATGATTGGATGGTATTTGATTTGAAAGCCTTAGGCATGGAACCTATGATTTATACACCTGCATTCTTGATATACTTTTCTAACTTGTATGCATGCCGACATTATCCAAGTTTGAAGAATGCATGATTTGTAGATTTGATTCACTTGTTATATTTTCTAAGTATTGGTTCACCCTTTTTCTTTCCCTTCCTTCAAGATTAAGCTACTGTACTGTTGCCTACCACTAGCCTCATACCGGACAACTCCTCTAAGGTTGTTTTGCATTAAGTGGTAAGGTATATGGTTGTCGAGTTTATATTTTGAGACATGGACTTTGACTGCACAATGTACCTATGTATATAACTCTTTGCATATATAGAGTCTCTAATGTAGACTATACTAGTTGTCATGTCGATACCTATGGTACTAATGGACTATTTTGATATGGATTGCTCACTTATGACATTGTAAATTGATTTTGCTATGGCTTGATGATATTAACTTATGTATGGTGGATGGGATATTGAAAGCTTTGGTATATGTATAAGTGAGTATGATAATACCTTTCTAGGTGCTTATGGATCAACAATCTTGATGTGGTTAAAATCTAAGATGTATTTGTGATTTAGAAATGGTGGCATATGTATTCGGTTTAGAGGGTATAAGGAAATTCATAAACTGTATGTGTGTAATATGTGTGGTTATGTGTGTGTCATAATGTGTTCAATTACATAGAAAAGAACTTTATAATACATGTAAATGGTTAATGAAATTTTGTAACAAGATATGTAGCATTCAGCCAAAAAGGAACTGAATGCCTCGACATTATTAAATGTTGTCATTAAGGGTATGGAAATTAGGTATGTGTAAACACCAAATTTTGTTCGGGTCTAATTAGTTCGAAATTGTAGGCCTTGGGTCCACCCGATCTGTTTTCTCAAAATTGATGATAAGTGATGAATTCATTTTTATTTTGATTTTAATATTATTTTTTCTTTTTCATTTTCCTCTTTTATTATTCTTTATTTTATTTTATTTTATCTTTTTCATTTATTAGTTTAGATTTTAATAGTATAGAATGATAAAAGGAAAATTTTAATTAAAAAAATAATAAAAAATATTATTAAAAATTCTTTTGGAAGACACTAACCCCAACTCACCCGAAATAAAGAAATATCAATTTGGCAAGTCAATGAGAAATCAATGAAAAAGTGAATCTGAGCAGTATCAAATCTGAAAATTAAAAGATGAATCATAGCAATTGAAATTAAGAACAGATTTGGAAAGAAAAATCAACAAGGAAATTATTCGGACTAAGTTTTTGGAAACACAATCAAACAAGTAAACTCTAGAATGGTGCAAGAATAGGGAATCAATGCTAAAATCGGGGAATTGGATACACAACATTAAAAAAACAGTCTTCCAAAAATAATGTCTGGTAAGGAGGAATCGAGAATAAAAGGAGGGTTTTTCTTTATAAGGGGAGCCGACCCTGTTGGGAAAGGGGAGACCAAGTGACCGCATCATCATATTTGCAACCATCCTCATCACTTTCTACGAGACAGCCACCGTTGATCATCATCAACTCAGCTTTCGTTACCATTATCATCTTCCTTTCTTGCCATTCCCTGCCGCCGCCGCCATTCTCGCACACCACCGGACCATACACCTAAACTGCTAGCACCCGTGCCAAGCTTTTCACTACTCACCTTCAAATTCCCTTATCACTATAACTTTCTCTGCTCCGTACCCTGCAAAATCGAGCTGCAAGAGCATCAAAATCCTAGCCTCACGGTTCTTGCCTCCTTAACAAAAAGCTGCGTCTGATCACCCAGTCCTACACGACCATCACCTGTGCACTGCTGCTTACTGTCGGTGTTGTTATTTTCGGTCATCTTCACCACAGCTGGGCTTGCCGTTGTTCCCCGAACACTACCGCACCTACTGTCCAGCGCACATTCCAGACTACATTGCCGATTCCTACCTCAACATCGTCACACCACTATCTGCTCCTTACCGTTGTTTCACGTTTGCTGCACCTAGTCGACATTGCTGCTCACAACAATTGCTACAAACAAGGGAGTTACGTGTCTCACTTCTTGTCGAATATCATTGCCACCTGCTCGCATTTCACGTTTGCTGCATCTTTGCCACTATGATATCTCATTTGTTGCAATAAGGCTCTGCAAAGAATAAAGGTAAGTTACAAGTTGACGTGATGGTGCCATTAAATATATGAGTATATTGGTTTTGTTTGTTAGATGTTTACTTAACTTAATATTTAATTGAATAATAACATCCAGACCAATAAATAGTTAGGTTAGCAGTAAACATATCAATCTAATTAATTTGGTTTTATGTGATCTAATTTGTGAGTGATTTGCATGCTCATATTTAATTCGATTTAATTTACTCACTTGGTTTTAATTTGTACGTTCATAAGTTAATGGTTTGGTATTTAATATGTGATTTTGCATGATTGATTTATTTGCATGACAACGTTATGATAGGATAATTTGATTTGCATGCCTAACTAATATTTAATTAAATATTATAATTTTGCATGATTAATTGAAGCGATTTAACATAGGATTTATGATAGATAAATTATGTTCTGGCTTGGTGTTCATTTTATAAGATAGGAATTAGATAGAAAATAAAAATATTAATTAATTATCAAAGATAAGTGTGAATTATACCGAGGATGAAATTCCAAGAAAGTCAATCAAGGCTCCTTAGATATTTCTAGGTGAGATGATTTTTTCTTAAGTTGAGCCAAATCGATGGAATACTTTTGAAAGAATTTTCAATAAATTATAATCCATGTTTATTCTTAGTAAATTAAATATAAATAAAATATAAATGAATATAGATAAATAAATATAAATACAAGAACATAAATTAGATGAAAAGTTAAATAAATAGAATGAAATAGCTTAGATTGAAAATAATTAGTAATTAATAAGATTAGATAATAAAGAAATAAATATGAATTATACCAAGGATGAAATTCTAAGAAAGTCAATCGAGACTCCTTAGATATTTTTAGATGAGATGATTCTTTCTTAAGTTGAGCCAAATCGATGGAATACTTTTGAAAGAATTTCAATAAATTGTAATTCATGTTTATTTATAATAAATGAAATATGAATAAAATTAGATAGATATAAACAAATAAATAAACAAATAAATGACTTAAAATAAAAATTATAAGAAATAAAATTAGTTGGATAAAGGAGTAAATATGAATTATGCCAATGATGAAATTTCAAAAAAGTCAATCTGGACTCCTTGAAATTTTCTAGGTGGAAAGATTTCTTTTAAGCCGAGCCAAATTGATAAGACGCTTTTAAGAAAATCTTCAATAAACTGTGATTCATATTTATTCTCTAAATAATAAAATAAATCAATAAAACATATAGATAAGAATAATGTAAAATAAGACTCAGAAAATATAGGAATTAATATGGAGTCAATATTAGAGCCAAATTTAAAATATATATAATAAGAGTTTCATAAAATATTTCATTGATTCGACGATGGAATTCAAGAAAGTCAATCGAGACTCCTTAAAAATCTTGAAGTGAGGGAGATTTTTAAGAGTTGAGCCAAATTTATGGAAAAATCTTAGAAATATTCCCAATATATAAGCATATCAAAATTAATATAAATACAAGGTAAATTGTAAAGATAACCTAAAACTAGTTGGTACCATTTTAGGATGGGCGTTGTGGGGATGCTAATCATTCTCTACTCGTAACCGTACTCCCGAACCCTAGTGTCTTTGGACGTAGACCAAGCCTTATCCTTAGTTTGAATAGGTGACCAATCACACCTAGGTAGAATGGTCGGTGGCGACTCCATAGTTTTGTGTCTAGCTATTAAGTTTTTCTCTAAAGCTTAATACGTTAAAGCTTAATACGTTATGACAGTATGCATGTGGGAAATTGATAGACTTAAGAATGGAAATTGAAAAGTGACCAAGATAAGTGTCACAACCAAAATGGGACCTAAGTGATCACTAGAATTGCTTAAAATAGATCTTGATGTCTACACAATTTAGTAACCTACGCAAGCATTAACAAACGTGTAAGTAAAAAAGGAAAAATGAAAAATTTACCCACAAATTTTAGGCTTTAAGTTTAAGGACGTGACATAAAGACTTAATATATGAAATGTAAATTCAATTCAAACAAAGAGGAAGATCAAAACATTGTGATGCTAGATGAGGAGGTGATCCTTAAGTAAGATAATTTTAGCTATTTGGGTCAATCATACAAATGGATGGAGAGATTGATGGTGCTGTGACCCATAGATCAAGGCTAGTTCGAGTAAGTGGAAAAGCACTACAGGTGTTTAATATGCAATAAAAGAATTCCTATATGATTGAAAGATGAGATTTATAGGATAGTTGTTAGACCAACATTGCTTTATAGTAGTGAATTTTAGGCGACTAAATGACTGCATATAAAGAAGATGAGTATAGTAGAAATGTGAATGCTCTGATTGTGAGATTCCCATTTTCTTCTTCTTATAGAATAATTAAATTTAAAGATAGTAAATGAATTTCATATGTTTTGGTGTTATAGGGGAAAATGGATTGTGGGTCCCATTGATGATTTTGATGTCTAAAAGGATACGGATCTCATAATAATTATTTTTGGGATGAAAAATGGTAATTCTAATTATTTCCATCTTGAATCCTTTCATTTGTGCATGTCTTGGGAAACGTACCTAAAGTTATACAAAATAACGATTTTGCCCCTAGGTTGAAAAAATGTAATTTTTGAGTATAGTTAGATATGACTTGAATTTAGACCCACAAAATAGGATAATTGAACCCTCGTGTGAAGATGTCTCACTCCATTTCAAATTGTAGACTGAATCACACAAAAATGCCTAAAAACACTTTTTTTTTTTTGCTCAGCCAAGTAAGGTGGTATTTATTAATATAATGCAGCCAAAAAACTGCAGTAGAAACAGAGTTACAAACGGAACAAAGCTAACGCCAAACTCAGAAAGAAAAAACACCAAAAAGAGCAATAGACAAAACTATCTGGTTTTCAACAATCTCATCTTAATCAGGAAAAAATCTCCACATCCAGCCAAACCTGATGGACCATGTGCAGAGCCATCCACGTTTAATTTCAATTTACCAGAAGCAGGATAGTTCCAGACTTGGGTTGTCAACTGATCTGCAAAATGAGGCTTAAAGAGGATCAGTTCACCATTGAGCAACTTCTAAAGATAAGTCATAAACATTAGCCCACAACCAATGCAACGATCTCATCATTATCAGAAAAATAATCTCCTCTCTGTCCCATTGTTTCTTGTTAAACACAGAATCGTTTCTTGCTGACCAGATAAACCAAAATGTGGCTCCACAAGCAACAAGCCATCACCTCTTCGAAACACCTGAAAAGTATAAATCTTCACAGTGGTGAATAAAGTCAAAAAGGATGAATGGAGGAACCCAAGTCACTTTCCACTAGTAGAAAACCAAATTCCAGACGAGCCAAGAAATATCTATGTTTCTGGTAGCCTTCCACAGCAATTCTTGATTAGCCTCCATTTTTTGTTTAATTCCATCCTCTGCAAGATCTCTCAATACACCAACTTTATTTAATTCATCAATCTTTGCTTTTAGACTCTCAATTATCTCATCAATGTAGTCAAAATTACTCTATCCATTACTTCAAGAAAATCTTCAATCAATTCAACTTAACTTCCAACCAAAACCTTGAATTCCCTTGAATTGAAATCGAATTCCACTTCCTACAGGCTTCATTACCAAACTCCAATAGTGGTCTTGCCCAAAAGTTTTCATTGAAAAACTTTTTTAAAATAGTTCACCAACTCAGATTTGACAAGCTTTGGATCAGTGCACCAGATCCACTAATGCTTAACCCCCAATGTGATTCCGACTTGCACAAAACTTTGCTTTACAATGAAGAAATCGGGCATTCTTATCACCTTCCTTAATCCAAGCAATTCTAGACTTGTGCCTCCACAGGGACTCTATTTCTATTGGCTTCTCACAAATCACGCAAGACCTCTTTTCTAAGTTCAATTTCATCTGCAGAAAGATCCCTTATATCCCAATTCGATCTAATTGCTCCATTTTGGCCTCAAGTTTTTCAATCCGATCCTCAACATTTCCAAAAGTCTTCTTTTTCCACTGCTATTTTTAAAAAAAACTTTTAACTTATTGAGCTTAACTTTAATACAGAAGCCTGCAGTGCCTTGAACAGAAAACGATTTCAACTTATAACTGATTTCCTTTGCAAAGTCCTTGTTATTCAGCCAACAATCAGGAATTTAAAAGGCCTTAAGCCCCAATCAGCAGGTTCAGAGGACATAAAATTGGACAATGACCAGAGATGGTTCGCCTTAGACCTCTTTGAGACAAATTCTAAAAATTCATGAGCCATTCTTGAGTGAGAAGAAATCTATCAAGTCTGCTTCTCTTAGAGCAGTCCACATCCATCCTTAAGACACCCCCTCCTTTCAGAAAGGTCTAAAATTGTGTTGAAGTCCCCTGCTATACACCAACTTGAATCTCCATTGCCCTTAAGATCAAGTAAATATTCCCATAGTTTTCTTTTATCAAGTTCTTCACACGGTGCGTAAACATTGACTACACATTTAAGGGGCCAAAAATCCAATCAAAATTGTCTGAAGGCCATAACAAACGAAAAGTACTGTCGTCACAGTGATTCACCTTGGTCTCCTGAAGAAGAATCATTTCAAGTCTCATTGACCTTATCAGTTTCTTAATTGCTCCTTTTTTCACATTCGATGATGATCCCCAACAATCCCATGTCATAATCCTCATAATTGCCAACCTCACCAAGACTAAAATAATGAAAAAGAAAGCCCCCAATACAGCTTGAGATTACAGTAAATTCTATTGTAGTCCCATAAGCTCCAAGTCCTTCAGTTTTTCAAGAATGATTCGTTCATCACATCTAGCTGACAACCCAAGCTTTTTCCCAAGATCCCAGATAGCTTCAGCCTCCTTCATAAGAACATTGTTCCTGTTCTGAAAATCACCATCAGAAAGGGAAGCATTGGCAATTTTTTCGTTCACAACTAAAGCTTTGTCTGCAGTAGTTTTCTTATTACCTTTCTTCCCATTCTTCTTTCCTTTTCTCTTCAAATTGGCAACCAACTTTTCTTCAATATCTGCATAGAATTTCCATTTCTTCTCTTTAGTAGTCAAAGGAAGTTTAGGAGAGGATGCAACTTCTGTTTCAGAGACATACAAGTCAGCAATATTGTTAATAGGCCAAGCCTCTTCGATAAACATATTGTCATCTACATCCAGCCCACAACCATTAACTTCTTCACGTGAGTTGCTCTCATGTTGGGATTCACACTCATGTATGCTTTTATCACAATTAATAGTCGCCTCCATATCAGAAGGGACAGCTACAATTCCGTTTGTCTCATTAACTCCTTGTTCCTCCACTCTGTCATTCTCCTCGGGACTTAACAAAACTTCATTAATACTCTGCAATTGATGTGATGCTACCAAGTGATTGTTTTTTGTTCCAGAAGAACATACCTCTTCGACTTCTAACCTGCCATTGTCGTCGCCATTGTCAGAGCTTGAACTCTCAGTTGTGCTACTGGTAACAGATTCCTTCACTACTAATGATATTTTAGTAATTTCATGTTTTAATAGTCAAACCTCATTAAAAGTCAAGGTTTGAGCCACATTATACTAAATAGGTATATTTTGTAGTATAATAAAAATATTTGGTAATTTAATTAAATAGTTTAAATGAAATTAAAAAGGTTAGGACATAAATGGCATTAATAGAATTAAGGAGGGCATTTTGATAAATTTAAACCCATGGTCGGCCACCTCTTTAAATAAGTCAAATTTTGACTCATAAATTCATATTATATAATAAAATTTATAAAGAAATCAAGAAAAAAATAATATCTAAATTAAATATTATTTTGAAAATATAAAACAAGTGGAGTAACTATTCACGTATAGTTACCCCACTTACATTAACATATAAATAATATAAAAGTACATGATATTTCTCATTTTTCCCTCATAATGTCGACCACACTCATATGCCTCATATAAGCCCCACAGTTTTGAGAAGAAAGAAAGGAGAATTGAATAAATAAATAAATAATGATAAGTTGTGTAAATGGAAATAAATATGCAAGCATAGTTACCCCACTATCTATGTCCTTAATAATTAAAAATTTTAGATATTTCTCCTCAAATTTCCTTACCTTATGTCACAGCCCGTGACCACATTTTTCACTGTATTTTTATACAACTTATTTGGTTGGGCAGTCTGTAATACTTCACTTTTCATATTTTTTTTAACTATTAAATATAAAATTGGTAATATCAATTACATCCCCTATCATAATTCTCAAGAAAGTAGTGCTGAAAGTAAGTCTAAATGCAAAAAATAAATGATCATACCTCATATTATAAATCAAGCTGTCACAATATCTCCAAATGCGTAGCTCGAAATCTTCAGAGGTCAGATCTCACAGTCACCGAAAATCTGAAATGCTAAAATTGGGGAGTGAGCAAACCACGGCTCAGTAAGAGAGTTATATGCAACACTTGATATTCAGCTACCTATATGCTGAAAATAATTTTTTCACTTTCTTTAAATCTTCCTAGAGGCTCTAGGCTCACATGTAGAAAGGATACTACAGTCGGCTAGGAATCCGGATGGAGTAAGGCAGGTATTTTAGAATACCTGTCTTGTCCCGGAACCTAGAAGCAACTGTAGAGAGTAATCGTTTTCTTTTGATATTCAAATCCCAGTAAAACATTAAATATTCACGTGATAAAACACTTGAGTAAATAAATAAGGAATTAATGTTCCTTTCACAAATACTCATTTCCACACTTGTAAAACATCGTGTAATATTTAGTTCAACACGTAATATATCAAAAGCTCAGTAACTGTAGATAATTTAGTACCAGCAAAAATTCAGTGAAAAGTACAATCATCAGTACAGTATCATGGAGACTGGGCAACACCCTAAATATATCATGCTATAATATCATCCAAATAGGGGAAACACATGAGAGCTATGGTCATAGTCTATGAGGTCCTCAGTGTGCACTGATCAGGTGTCCACTGGGACGCTGATAATAGGATCAGTATCTATCAGCACTAACACGTGACACGTGAGCATGATATAGGGCCTAACAATCTCAAAATAGTAAACATGTGATATAAACCCCATTTATGAAATCAATTTCACTGAATATAAGTTCAATCATTCCAAAAATATTCATAAGGAAAATATTTTCATCTTATGAATAACAATTTATAAAATATTCATACTGGGGTCATCATTCCCGAAAATGTTCTAAACATTATAGAATAGTATAAATCACATTTTTCATACGGTGAAAACAGTTTATAAAATAATCACTATAAAATATAAAAGGTCATAACTGTCCTTTTTCACCGTAAAACATATACGCACACTTTTCCGTGCTTTTTATCGAAAACATGATTTTCAAAGTTATCGGGATTCAAATCAATTATTTTTATGATTTATGAAAAATTAAAATATTTATTTTCCAAATCAACACTCCCGTCCCATGTTTTCTCTGTAAACACATGCGGAGACCTTCTAGTCTCAAAATATTGTTTTCTACCTTTAATTACCTTTGTGGAATTTTCTATAAACACTTATTTTAACAATTGAACCCATAAAGGTTATTTATAAATTCAAGTGAATCTTTGGAGAAATATTATTAAAATATTCACTTTGGTCCTTTTCATTTTTCATCTCGTTTCATGTGAAATATCACCTATCGGGATAAATTTAGGTGATTTCCTTTTTCATCATTCTCAAAAACATGAATATTTTAAAATTAATTATCAGTATATTCATGTTTTATGAAAACTAATCGATTTCTCGATTTTCGTGTTAGAAATCATTTCTCATGATGAAAAATCATTTATTATGATTTTCGGTAATTTTTTCAATAATTTTCGACAGTATAACGGCTACCGATTGGCTAGCCTCCTGCACGAAAAATACAGTTTAAATCTCAATCGGTAAATCACCACAATTTTCCAACCAATCATTATCAATAGCATTTATAAAATTAAATGCATAATTTAAAAATGTGTGCCAAATATCCTTATAGGCTGCATATGTCTCCCTTACCTGTCTCGGGTCGGCGACTGCCTCTCGAAGGTCGCACCTGTGTTCACCTCGCCCGATTCTATCGGCTCGATTATCGAGGGAATTTTCTGGAAATTAAAATTCTAAAATTTAGAATTTTTCCATAATTATTTAAATAAATAAATTATTTAAATAATTTAACACTTTCTGGGATTTCTTACCGATTCCCGTAATTCTCGAGATTTTCCGTAATTTTCGAATTCTCAGTAATTTTCCTTTTCTCTCTATTTTCTTGTTTTCTCTTTTCTTTCTCTTTCTTTTTCTTTTCCTTTTCTTTTTCTTTTTCCTTTCCCTTTGTCTTTTCTTGTCCTTTTTCTTTTTCCTTTCCCAGTCGAACCGGTCACCTCCCCTCACCGCCGGTTCTTCTCCGACGACCGGTTCTCCGGCGGTTCAGTGGCCCCTCAGCTGGTTGGCGCCACGGCAAACCTGGATCTGGCCTCCGTTCATCTCGAATCGACGGCACGGCGGTGGATCTACTCAGTTTACCTTCAATTTCTTCTCCCTCTTTGCCGCTCCTCCTCTGCCGTTCTCTGCCTCTCAGGTGGCTTCCTACCTCTTCCTCTTCCTCCAGCGAAGCTTTGGTTGCAGTGGTGGTGGCCAATTCGGCCGGCATCGCCACTTCCTATTTTCCTTTTTTTTTCGGCTTCCACCGGTTTTCTCCTCTGTTTCTTTCTGTTTTCTTCTTTTTCGTCGCCGATCGTCTCCTCCTCTCCTTGGCTCGTCGATCGACGACGGCCTTTCCTCTTCACCTTTCCTTCTCGTCGGCCGACAAGGTCGGCTGCTCACGAGGGAAGATCGGGTTTCCCGATTCTTCCTTCTGTTTTCCTTTTCCTTTTGTTTTCTTTTTTTTTCTATTTTATTTATTAATATATAATACATTATATAATATATATTATGCATATTATACATATAATATCTTTCATATATTATGCATATAATATTATTATATTATATATACTATTGTACTATATATTATATCAAGATATAATTATATTGTATATTAAAATATATATGTATCTAGTATATATATATATATATATATACACTTTAAAATTAAATAACATTTATATATATATTTATATAAATGAAATACTACAATATATATTGTATTTATAACATATATATACAAACTTTAATGTAAATTAATATTTACATTTCTAAAATATGTATATACTTATATATATACATATAATGTTATTTTAATACATAGTACTATTTAAATTTATACAATAGTATATATATCTATATTGTTGGCTCTTATAGGCAATACCGAGAGGGGGTGAATCGGTTTTTAGCTAACCTTAAGCCCGTTTTTCGATTCTCCTAAATTCTCTAGCCTATATAAATATTTTCTAAGTTCTCTAGGCTATTCAATCATGCAATCCAAATTCAATACAATAAGCACAAATATAATTGCAAGTAATTAAAGTGAGTAGGGATGAGAAATGTACGCAAGCGATTTATAGAGGTTCGGCAACCTTACCTACGTCCTCTACCTTGAGACGCTCCCAAGGATTTTCTCCAAATCCACTATCTTCAATTTGTGATTACAATCCCTCTTTTTCTTAGGCTCAAGAGTAACCTCCCTCTTTTTCTAGGCTCAAGAGAAACCTCCCTCTTTTTCTAAGGCTCAAGAAAAACCTCCCTCTTTTTCTAAGGCTCAAGAGAAACCTCCCTTTTTTTCTAGGCTTAAGAGAAACCTCCCCTTTACAAGGAATGATGGGATACAAATAATGTAATGAAAGAAAGGCCTCTAGGTAGGCAAGTGATTACAGAAATTAAGCACAATGAAAACCTATACAATATTTTGTGCTAAGCAATACAAGAAATAGATGAATGATAGATGATGAAGACTTTGGAGCTCTTGATTTGTTGTTTGAGGCTTGAGGATTTGAGGAATATGTGTTATGGAGTTGCTGAGTAGTTCCTCTTACTTCCTTTAGCTTCTAGGCCTCTATTTATGTAAAATCCGAATTTTATTATACTGTATACCATATGTGTACATTATTGATAGTGGAAATAAATTCTTTTAGTGAAATTAAAGAATAACCGAATGTGAATTTCCAATTTTCAATTATAGTGATGATTTATAGTATGGTGTTTAAAGAAAGAAAAAAATAAATAAAAAAAATAAAAATATTAAAGTGTAACAAGAAATTGTTGGGATTTAATTTTTATAAAAGGTATGAAACCATTAAATGAAAGGATTAATTGCTAGAGGACAAAAACAAAGAAAAGAATGAGATGAGAGCCAATAAATGTTGGCTGGAAGAGATATGGCATGGAGAAGAGAAGAAAAGAAAAGAGAAAAGTCAAGAAAAGGGGCTAATAGTGGACTTCTCGCCACTTGCTTCTCCTGACAATGGGAATAACCAATAAATGGCAAGTGAGATTAGTCAATAACGGGATCTCAGTAAAGACTTTACACCGTTCTTTTTGCAACAGTTTCTTTGGTTTTAATGCATGAAATGATGAAATAAACGTGATAAGGAAATAGGTGGTAGTTTTTAACAGGATCAACATGGCTATATAAGAAGGAATACGTGAGGGAAGATGATTTAGCCAACTTCATCTTCTCAAATAACCTTCTCGCCCATTTTGTTTCTCTGCAAGTTCATCTTTCATTCCTCCGTTTTCTCATAAATGAGCCATGCAATTTCATTTTTTTAGTTAGCCAAACCCTTCTACAGTGTTTAAAAGTCAATGAACAAGAGAAGTAAAGTTAAGGGAGGCAAGAAAACATTCTGTTTTGGAAGAACAACTGGGTTAAGGTGAGTTCCATAATTTCTATAAAATCCCCAATTTCATGTAAAGTCCTCTTATTTGTAAAGTACTATAGGCAGAAATGATTTAAATGAATATGAGAATTAATGTACAAATGGTGTAAGGAACCTAGAAGAAGGAATGAAACGGATAGTCAATGGTCAATGAATTTAATGTTGATATCAGGAAAATATTAGAGAATGATAAAAGAAGAATAAATATCAGAATTTTATAATTAAATGATATGTGTGGCTGACATGAGGAAGGAAAGAAGAAGAAGAAGAATTAATTGGTGGTCAAATTGTCAAAGGGCTAAGGAGTTGTGGCTGGCATGAAGGGATAAATACACATTAATGGCATTTAATGCCATCTTTTCTAGCAAAGAGGGCCAGCAGCCATAGCTCTTCCTCTGAAATTCTCTAAGGTTTTCTTCCATATTCACCTTGTAGAACTGCCTTATTCCTCCAACAAATCAACAAACTCCTTAAACAAAAAAGATTCCTCATCACTAGCTCTCTCTGTGTCTGTAATATGGAAGGCTGAAACAAAGTCTTTGAGGAGATCAGAATTTCTGTTATTTTGGCTATTGACAAAGGTAAGAAAAGAAATTGATTCATTTGATTTCATCCATAAATTGGAGTCATGTGATGTTGGTATAGCATACTTATGGTGTTGAAATGAAAGAAAGTTAAAGGTTTCAATTTATATGAATTATGCAGTTTTGAAGAAGTGAAGGAAAGAATCAGTGCAACCAAGGGATTTCGTATTATTTGGTTATTTGAGGTAAGGAATATATGTAACGGACGTAGGGTGACTATGTCCGCATGTTTTAAATGTTTTGGGATGAAACAAAAGCTGGTGTAAGTGCAGGAAATGTAAAATTCACGGTTTTCGCCCAGTTACGATTTGGCTCGGGGCAGCCGACTGCCCTAAATAGCAGCCGACTGCTCAGAGACAGTCGTGACGTAACTTTTTCCGAAACCGACTTAGAGCAGCCGACTGCCCTATATAGCAGTCGACTGCCATTTTTCCAGAAGCTTTCTGTTTGCAAACCAGTCGACCGCTAAAGAGCCAGTCGACTGCATTTTTCCGAGAAACATTCTGTTTGCGGGCCAGTCGACTGCCCCATTTTAGCAGCCAACTGCCCTACTTGCATCCGGAAATTAAATATTTCAAATACCAAAAGAAAATAAAATTTATTGAATATTTCTATACTAGAGCAGTCGACTGCCCTAAAAGGGCAGTCAACTGCCCCCTTTGAAAAATAATAATTTTTAATTTATTTATATAAATTTATTTGGATTATCATTAAAGTATATAAGAAGGGTTATGAATATCCATGGTTTTACACGAATGAGTTTTACTACTCAATATTTTGAGATTAACGACTCCATTGGTGATCATGCATATTACTTGCTTATTTGTATTTGGCTGGGGGACTCTAGTCAAGCCCTCAGTACCACGGGTGTCACCTGACTAGTGCACACCGTGGAATATTGACAATGGCCATTAGTCCTTTATATGTGTTTGGCTTAAGGGATGATCCCTGGCCCATACGTGGGTACGCCACTTTATTTGGTGCATGATTCTATTGGATGTTGACGGTCTCCCCCTATTTGAAGACTATTTGTATATGTAATTTCAAGTTATTTGACATATATATGTGAAAGTATTTGAGTTATTTGAATACGTGCAAGTGACTTCATATGATTTTGTCATGTGTTATATGGTATTTGATGAACTTATATGTTATATGTTTTTACAAGAATATTACATGATATTATAAAGCCAAGCAGGAAAACTGCATATAGTGGCATAGTACGCTCTTTTATGTATATTTCTTACTGAGCATAAACTCATTCCTTTATAATATTTTTCATCCAGATTATTTGCAGTGAAGTCTGCTCTTGGCAGAGGAGCCTATATTTGGACTATACGCTATTCCTTCGAGGCTAGCTTCCAATCCTTTGAAGGTAGATACATTTTGATTATGTAATTCAGACTATAGTACAGTGATGTATATTAGACACATTGGGGATGTAAATTGTTAAAGAGATTAGTACGTAATTTATATTAAAGTTTTAGACTTATGTGTAAGACGATCCTGTATGTGTATGAGAAATATATCATCATGTAAACAATATAGTGTTAGCTATATTAAAGAAGAAGGATGCACCGTTGAACAGCCTAACCAAAACTATGGGAAAGAAGAAAATTTTAGTTGGTATTTGGGAGTGACGAGGATGTCACAGATTGGTATCAGAGCAAGGTTAGTCTGACGTTTCATGGTGTCATTAGGCTAGAAATAGTGTATATCCCCATGTACTGTACTTGTCTGGATACATATATGTGGTTGAATTGCTGAAAGTGTACTAAACGCTTGACCTTGTGGTGATATTGGCAGAATGAGCACTCGTAGAAGGGGTACTGGTAGAGGACGAGGACGAGGACGGGGTAGAGTAGAACCGTCCCCAACATAGTCTCCTCCTCCATCTCCATCGGGTAGCCCGAATGCTCGACTGTCGAGAGTGGAGCGAAGTATTGAGACTATGGCCACTCTATTTAATCAGTTCATGTCTAATTTTCCAAACGTGGCCACTAATGCATCAACAGCACCACCTATAGTACCTCCTATTCCGTCTGGGAATGCTCCTCCTATTCCTCCAGTACAGCCCCCACCGGCACAGCCTGAGTTGCCCCCACCAGCTCAAGTTAATGAGAGGCGAGATCCTAAGGCCTACTGCAGTGTGGTCTTAATTAAAGAATTTAAGAAGTTGGATCCGTTGACGTTTAAGGGGGATAGAGATCCGTTGACCGCCGAGAACTGGGTGAAGGCAGTCACTAAATCTTTTGGGTGCATGACCTGTTCTGAGAAAGAGAAAGTGGGTTTGGCAGCTTATTTGTTAGTAGACGATGCCGAGCATTGGTGGCAGTCTACTCGAGTCACTTTGGAGACTCAACACATTGAGGTTACGTGGGATAGATTTTTAGAGGCCTTTATTGAACAGTACATCCCACGCACTGAACAGACCAGGTTGAAGATTGAGTTTTTGAGCTTGACTCAGGGGACTATGACGGTTAATCAATATGAGTCGAAGTTCATTTCTTTAAGCAGATTTGACCCTGAAGTCCTAAGGAGTGAAGGACATAAGATCTACCGATTCATAGAGGGATTAAGGTCTCCTATTAGATCGAAGTTATATCCTATGGATATCACTACTTATAATGAGGCAGTCCGTAAGGCTCAATTGTGTGAGCAGGACTATAATCTTCACCATGCTGATTTCCGAGCCAAGGGTAAAGGCAAAGAACCGATGAAGCGGAAGTCAGATGAGAGAGCCTCTAGTGACAGATATCCATTTAGGAAAAGTAAACCATATGAAAGAGCTTCGGCAGGTAAGAAGATAAATTATAAGAGAATGACTTGTATCTTAGTTTAATGGTTATATGGAAATATACTAAATTTTGAAGTTTTATGATAATTATGGTACAGGGACTCCTAGATCTACCGGGATTAAGATAAATGATGAAAGATCCCGATATTCAGCTGGCAGTACAGCAAGCTCGCCGAAGAGTGTGACGCAGAAATGCGAGCATTGCGGGAGATTCCATGGGTCACAGCCATGTCGTATGGCTAGTGGGGCTTGTTTTTGGTGTGGCGAGAGGGGACACATGATTAAAGATTGTCCCAAGATTTCTAAAAGAGTGTCTGAAGAATCGGAAAGGACCACCCAACCACAGCCTAAGGCCACAGCTGCTGAGAAGGGAAAGAAAGCTGTGACTCAAGGACGAGTATTTGCTATAGACGAGGAGTGTGCCGATGCTTCGTCCAAGGTGATTAAGGGTAAGATTCACCTCTTTGATATAAGTGTTACTGCTTTATTTGATCCAGGCTCTACACACTCCTTTGTTTCTCCCATAATTGCTACAAGATTACCTGTTGAACCTGAGCCTTTAGGACATTTGTTACAAATAAGTACACCATTTAGAGAATCCCAGATGACAGATATAGTGTATCGTAGTTGTAAGCTACGGGTAGGAGAGAGAGAATCGTTAGCTGATCTAATCCTACTGAATATGTATGGATTTGATATCATATTAGGAATGGATTGGTTAGCTAAGAATCATGTGATATTGGATTGTTATGCTAAAAGTGTGATCTTCTCTTCTCCCGTTAGCTATGTTGTAAATTTTGCAAATGTTTAATACAAAAGTATGTTTATAAATTTATTTATTCATAAATGAAATTAATAGAGAATTTATTTGTTATGTGAAGGATTTATAGCGTATGTGGTGGACGTAGAAAGGAAACGTCCCGAACTTTATGAAATTCCAATAGCCAATGAATTTCCATGTGTGTTTCCAGACGATCTTCCAGGACTTCCTCCGGATAGGGAAATCGAGTTTACTATCGATTTGGTGCCAGGGACTGAGCCCATTTCGAGACCACCCTATCGGATGGCCTTAGTGGAATTGGAAGAACTTAAGAAACAGCTGCAGGAGTTACTAGATAAGGGGTTTATACAGCCAAGTGTATCCCCATGAGGTGCTCCTGTGCTATTTGTCCGGAAGAAAGACGACAGCTTGAGGCTTTGTATTGATTATCGATGGTTGAATAAGGTGACAATCAAGAACAAGCACCCTCTTCCTAGGATTGATGATCTCTTTGATCAGCTTCGGGGTGCACAAGTCTTCTCCAAGATAGACTTGAGATCGGGATATCATCAATTGAAGATCCGAAGTGAAGATATCTCTAAGACTGCATTCAGGACACGATATGGTCACTATGAATTCCTAGTGATGCCGTTTGGTTTAACCAATGCACCCGCGGCTTTTATGAACTTGATGAATGATGTGTTCAGACAGTATTTGGACCAGTTTGTCATTGTTTTCTTCGATGACATATTGGTGTATTCAAGATCATGGGAAGAGCATGAGCAGCATTTGAGGATAGTTCTACAAACCCTCAAGGATCGGGGATTATATGCCAAGCTAAGTAAGTGTGAGTTTTGGCTAGATCAAATATCCTTTTTGGGTCACATAATCAATAAAGATGGAGTTTCGGTCGATCCATCGAAGATTGAAGCTGTGGTGCAATGGGAGAGACCGAAAACAGTGACAGAGATTAGGAGTTTCTTGGGTCTAGCCGGCTATTATCGACGAT
The DNA here is from genome assembly GCA_032173925.1 of Heritiera fomes. Lineage (NCBI taxonomy): Eukaryota > Viridiplantae > Streptophyta > Magnoliopsida > Malvales > Malvaceae > Heritiera > Heritiera fomes. Next base: position 15,550,013 of record JAPDPM010000004.1, on the reverse strand, counting down.
TTGTAGAGGGTTTTTCGAGGTTAGCTGCTCCCTTGACGCGCTTAACGCGCAAAGAGGTGAAGTTTGAATGGAATGATGCCTGCGAGCGCAGTTTCCATGAGTTGAAGCGCAGGTTAACTACTGCACCTATTCTCACCATTCCTAGTGGTTCTGGAGGATTTTCCGTATATAGTGATGCCTCTGCACAAGGTCTAGGTTGTGTGCTAATACAACATGGCAAGGTAGTTGCATATGGTTCTCGTCAATTAAAGGACCATGAGAAGAACTACCCGACTCATGATTTGGAGTTAGCAGCAGTGGTGTTTGCTCTAAAGATTTGGAGGCATTACTTGTATGGTGAGAAATTTCAGATTTTTACAGATCATAAAAGTCTGAAGTACTTGTTCTCTCAGAGGGAATTGAATATGAGACAGAGGAGATGGCTCGAGTTTCTGAAGGATTATGATTGTGAGATCCTATACCACCCGGGAAAAGCCAATGTGGTGGCAGATGCTCTGAGTAGGAGACATATGGGGATAGTATCATACATGATGGTAAGAGAATATGAGCTACTTGAGCAGTTTGAAAGCCTTAATCTCAATGTTGTGCCTTATGAGCATTTTGGAATGATAGCTAGTTTAATGATTGACCCGGAGTTGATGGGTAGAATTCGGATTGCTCAAAGGGAAGATGATCAATGTATGGAGGCCATGAATCAGATCCAATCAGGTATGCCATCGGAATTTAGCATTGATAGTAATGGACTCTTGAGATTTAAGAATCGTATATGTGTTCCTAAGGATAAGGAGTTGAAGAAGTTAATTTTGACTGAAGCACACTCTACTAAGTATACTTTGCATCCGGGAAATACGAAGATGTATCATAATCTTCGCAAGGTGTATTGGTGGACTGGCATGAAAAGAGACATAGCAGAATTTGTGGCAAAGTGTCTCACGTGTCAGCAGGTTTACTACATCCTCTACCTATACCTATGTGGAAGTGGGAGCACATTACGATGGATTTTGTCATGGGACTACCTCAAACGAGGAGGAATCAAGATGGTATTTGGGTCATTGTGGATCGGTTAACTAAGTCAGCTCACTTCCTGCCTATGAAGTCTACAGATACACTTAGTGCTTTGGCAGATTTGTATGTGAAAGAAGTTGTCAAACTACATGGAGTTCCAGTGAGCATTACATCTGACAGAGATTCCAGGTTCACTTCTCGTTTCTGGGAACATTTCCAAGAGGCCATGGGATCTCAGTTAAATTTTAGCACGGCTTTTCATCCACAGACTGATGGTCAGTCCGAGCGCACCATTCAGACGCTCGAGGATATGTTGAGAACTTGTGCGTTGGACTTTAAAGGCTCCTGGGATGATCATCTACCATTGGCTGAGTTTGCATACAACAATAGTTACCATGCAAGTATCGGGATGGCACCATATGAAGCTCTATATGGTAGAAGGTGTCAATCTCCGATTGGGTGGGAAGAAGTGGGCGAGCGTAAGTTATTAGCCCCAGACTTAGTCGAGCAAGCCTCTGAGGATGTTAAGTTAATTTGCCAAAGACTTAAGACAGCTCAAAGCCGACAAAAGAGTTATGCAGATACTCGACAGAGACCACTTGAGTTTTTGGTCGGGGATTCGGTATTTTTGAAAGTTTCTCCATCCAAAGGTATCATGAGATTTGGCCGAAAAGGTAAACTTAGTCCTCGTTACATAGGGCCATTTGAAGTCCTAGATTGAGTTGGAGATGTTGCATATAGGTTGGCATTACCTCCGGAGCTATCGGGAGTACATAATGTTTTTCATGTGTCAATGCTTCGGAAGTATAATCCGGATCCATCTCATGTCATTGAATATGAGCCCTTAAAGATTCGGGAGGACATGAGTTACGTGGAGAAGCCAGTTCGGATTTTGGATAGAAAGGAGAAAGTGCTAAAGTCTAAGACGATTCCCCTAGTCAAAATTCTCTGGCAATACCATACCATGGAAGAAGCTACGTGGGAGCTAGAGAGCTTAATGAAGGAAAGGTATCAGGAGCTAATTGAGTAGTAACTCGATTTAAATTTGAAGGACCAAATTTCTAAAGGTGGGGAGAATGTGAAATCCCCAATTTCATGTAAAGTCCTCTTATTTGTAAAGTACTATAGGCAGAAATGATTTAAATGAATATGAGAATTAATGTACAAATGGTGTAAGGAACCTAGAAGAAGGAATGAAATGGATAGTCAATGGTCAATGAATTTAATGTTGATATCAGGAAAATATTAGAGAATGATAAAAGAAGAATAAATATCAAAATTTTATAATTAAATGATATGTGTGGCTGACATGAGGAAGGAAAGAAGAAGAAGAATTAATTGGTGGTCAAATTGTCAAAGGGCTAAGGAGTTGTGGCTGGCATGAAGGGATAAATACACATTAATGGCATTTAATGCCATCTTTTCTAGCAAAGAGGGCCAGCAGCCATAGCTCTTCCTCTGAAATTCTCTAAGGTTTTCTTCCATATTCACCTTGTAGAACTGCCTTATTCCTCCAACAAATCAACAAACTCCTTAAACAAAAAAGATTCCTCATCACTAGCTCTCTCTATGTCTGTAATATGGAAGGCTGAAACAAAGTCTTTGAGGAGATCAGAATTTCTGTTATTTTGGCTATTGACAAAGGTAAGAAAAGAAATTGATTCATTTGATTTCATCCATAAATTGGAGTCATGTGATGTTGGTATAGCATACTTATGGTGTTGAAATGAAAGAAAGTTAAAGGTTTCAATTTATATGAATTATGCAGTTTTGAAGAAGTGAAGGAAAGAATCGGTGCAACCAAGGGATTTCGTATTATTTGGCTATTTGAGGTAAGGAATATATGTAACGGACGTAGGGTGACTATGTCCGCATGTTTTAAATGTTTTGGGATGAAACAAAAGCTGGTGTAAGTGCAGGAAATGTAAAATTCACGGTTTTCGCCCAGTTACGATTTGACTCGGGGCAGCCGACTGCTCAGAGACAGTCGTGACGTAACTTTTTCCGAAACCGACTTAGAGCAGCCGACTGCCCTATATAGCAGTCGACTGCCATTTTTCCAGAAGCTTTCTGTTTGCAAACCAGTCGACCGCTAAAGAGCCAGTCGACTGCATTTTTCCGAGAAACATTCTGTTTGCGGGCCAGTCGACTGCCCCATTTTAGCAGTCAACTGCCCTACTTGCATCCGGAAATTAAATATTTCAAATACCAAAAGAAAATAAAATTTATTGAATATTTTTATACTAGAGCAGTCGACTGCCCTAAAAGAGCAGTCAACTGCCCCCTTTGAAAAATAATAATTTTTAATTTATTTATATAAATTTATTTGGATTATCATTAAAGTATATAAGAAGGCTTATGAATATCCATGGTTTTACACGAATGAGTTTTACTACTCAATATTTTGAGATTAACGACTCCATTGGTGATCATGCATATTACTTGCTTATTTGTATTTGGCTGGGGGATTCTAGTCAAGCCCTCAGTACCACGGGTGTCACCTGACTAGTGCACACCATGGAATATTGACAATGGCCATTAGTCCTTTATATGTGTTTGGCTTAAGGGATGATCCCTGGCCCATACGTGGGTACGCCACTTTATTTGGTGCATGATTCTATTGGATGTTGACGGTCTCCCCCTATTTGAAGACTATTTGTATATGTAATTTCAAGTTATTTGACATATATATGTGAAAGTATTTGAGTTATTTGAATACGTGCAAGTGACTTCATATGATTTTGTCATGTGTTATATGGTATTTGATGAACTTATATGTTATATGTTTTTACAAGAATATTACATGATATTATAAAGCCAAGCAGGAAAACTGCATATAGTGGCATAGTACGCTCTTTTATGTATATTTCTTACTGAGCGTAAACTCATTCCTTTATAATATTTTTCATCCAAATTATTTGCAGTGAAGTCTGCTCTTGGTAGAGGAGCCTATATTTGGACTATACGTTATTCCTTCGAGGCTAGCTTCCAATCCTTTGAAGGTAGATACATTTTGATTATGTAATTCAGACTATAGTACAATGATGTATATTAGACACATTGGGGATGTAAATTGTTAAAGAGATTAGTACGTAATTTATATTAAAGTTTTAGACTTATGTGTAAGACGATCCTGTATGTGAATGAGAAATATATCATCATGTAAACAATATAGTGTTAGCTATATTAAAGAAGAAGGATGCACCGTTGAACAGCCTAACCAAAACTATGGGAAAGAAGAAAAATTTAGTTGGTATTTGGGAGTGATGAGGATGTCACAATTTCTATGGTTCTCTTGATATTCAATACTGGGTTTCTATGTTTTAAAATGTAATAAACATAGATATAGCCTTGTTTTAGCTAAATCATGTTAGAATATATAAGAAACTAGATGGAAAAATAACCAAGAATGAGTAAGAAATACGATGGGGGAGTAGAAAGCTGCTAGTCAAAATGGGTGAGTACTCGCCCAAAGGAAGTGGCGAACTCCACATTTAAGCCATTATGAGGGCTAATCGCAGGTTGGGCGAGCTCCCAGAATAAGCCAATGAGTGAATGGCGAATAGGTCTGGGCAAGCTATCACATGTAAGCCCAATGACGATTGGCGAACTCTATTGGGCGAATGGCGAGCTGTAGAATAGTCACAGAGTCTCGCCAAAGTGTTAGAAAATATTAATAATTTTAGGAAATAATTCGAAAGAAAATATTAATGGAATTAATATTTTACCTTGCAGTCGAGCAGTAAGAATTGATAAGGCGGGCGAGAAACAAGGTTTCATCAGATGAGGTAAGAAAGATGTGTGTGAAGTGAATGCATGTCTTGTTGAGTTAAATTTTATGAAATTATTGAGAAATTGTTTTGCTTTTGACATGCATTATTATGAAAAAATCGTGTGCTTGGGCGAACTGGTAAAACGACGGGCGAGCCAAGTGGGCGAGCTCTCTTTTATTATATTTGATATGTTGGGCAAGTATCCTTGTTTTAAGAAGAAATCCGGGCGAGCCAATGTGGCAAACTCTTTTAATGTTTCTTTGGGACGGGCGACCCTTGTTTTCATGGATGGGCGAGTCGATCAGGGCAATGCCAGAATGGGCGAGCCAGGTTAACTTGTTTTAAAAGCTAAGGATTGGCGGGTGAATACTAGTTCACCGTACTTGGCGAACTGATCATGGGCAAATTGATTTATGAGTATTTTCTCAACGTAAAATAAATAAATAAATAAAATTTGAATTAATTTTATTATTTTTGAAAATAGAAAATATCAAACTTTTTGGGCGAGTTGACCATGATCAATGCCAGTTGGGCAAACTGACATGGGTGAGCCATTGATGGTGAGCCAGTTTTACTTGTTTTAAAAGTGAATGGTTGGCGAGCGAATAGATGTTCTCCGCACTTGACTAGTTGACTATGGGCGAGCCAGGCTGGGCGAGCTGACCATGGGCGACTAGATTTCAACTTACATTTTCTATGAAAATGAGAATAATACCTTTTCGAAATTATTAATTATTTAAATGAATTAAATGTAAATGTGTTTCTGTAAAGGTATTTTGAGCTATAAATATGATTTTGAGACTTTAGGCCCCTAGTTTCATGCAGTGTTACGAGTTAAAAGGCTGATGACCCGCCAAGTCATCAGCGGTCTCGAGGTCACTTGGCAAGTGGACCCCGAGGACCACCCATAGATTATGGCCATAGATCTACTGTATCCCTATTGGGATGATTATGCCGTTCTCGCAAGGAGGAGGGGGAACGATGATAGCATGATTTATTTATAGGGTGATGCCTAGTCTCAACTTGTTAACTTCTGTTTACAGAGAGGATTTTGTTATATCTTATTCAATGTTTATTACATGGTATTATAAACTGTTTTCTATATGCACTGGGTCTACTGTTAAAAAAGATAAAAGTTTTGGGAAATAGGGTTGATTTGTATTAAAGCAGCCTACATCTTCCTTACTGAGCATGTTATCGCTCACCCCTTATTTTCCACTCCACAGATTGTCGATTTTGGGTTAAGAGCATTACTTTCCAGAGATTATCGACTATTAGCAGATATTCGATATTGAAGGTATATTATTTCTTTTATATATTCAGAAACATTTTACAGTACTACTTTGAATAGAAGGGAATGTATATACACCTTAGAGTATTAAACTAACAGTCATATTAGTATAAGTAATAAGAGTTCTAATTCTTATTTAAAATGTTAAGAGTTGTTAAGCATCACAGACAGCCCAATTGGTAAGTAAGTGGAGTTATAAGTAAATATTATATTATATAGTGGATTTGGGATGTTACAATTTATAGTCCCTTGGATGGTTTGTGGACGTTGGTTGGAGCCAAAACAGAAACTAGCCGTTATATCTCACAGAAACTAACCGTTGGGAGCTTTCTGGCATAAAGGGATCGATCCTTTTACCAAAGGGATTGATCCTTTTCCTCATTCTGGGCTTCCGGGGCATTCTGCCAAAAAGGGATCGATCCCTTTCCCTAGGGGATCGATCCTTTTCTTCCAGAAGGCATTTTTCCTGCACTTTTGGGTTAGAAATGATGTGGTCTTTGATCCTAATTCAACCCAAAACATATTGGCACTTTTGTGGGAGTTTTTCTTGACTTTCTCAAATGAAAATATTGTCCAAGAAATCATCAAGTGATTTTCTAAAATATTCAAAACATTTATAAAGTGTTAAGACTAATAAGAGTATGCATCATTAAATCATGGTTTTAATGTTTGATATGAACACTTGAAATGTATTGAGAAAATCATGTGTGATAAGGCAAATTTACAATATGAATTAAAACAGTAAAGCTTACTTAAGTTTTTGTCATTTCAAAATATATATGGCAATTTAAAGCTAACAATCTCCCCCTTTTTGATATGACAAAACTTAATGTAAATTTGCTTTGAAAATTCTTTGATAGAAGACTCCCCCTCAAATAAAGTTGGATTTTACAAAGCTCCCCCTTAATATAAGCATGGGTTTTGAAAATGAATTTTCAAACTATTTCTCCCCCATTATTTCTCCCCCTTAATATCTCTCTCTTTTAATATTTATCTCTCCCCCTTTTTGTCATAACAAAAAGAAGGAAAAATAAAAAATATGTTCCTCCTAAAATCATGGCTATGTGAGAAGAGATAAAAGAAAATATGCTCCATCCAACACGAAACATGTTAGTACATGGGACTCATAGCACAAATAAATAAGTCAACTGTTCATAAAGAGTATGAAATATTCATGCAAAGAAGATGACTTATGATCCTATACCAATTGTTAATAAATAATTATGCAAGAAGTTCCCAATTGGTAAATAATTAAGCAAGCACCTAAGTACATCAATTGTTCTCTTAAGTCCAACTAAGGTGCATGGCAATATATCATGATTATGAGATAAAATTATATAACATATCATATGCATGTGCTCATAAATCATTTTCAAGAAATATTGTGCCTAGAATTAAGCTATATAGCAATTAACTACAAATTCTAGCACACAAGAGTTTTAGGCAAAAATATCCTAAGAGAATTCTTCTCTATTTGTCATTTCAAACTAAAGAGCATGAGAAGAATTGTCAATTTAAAGCTCATACCAATTGGCAATTTAGATTTGGCTTACCAATTATTGAAAATATGGTTGCCAATGATACTAATTGTTATTTCAATCTAAATACCAATTGTTACTAATGGTTGACTTAGGCATTTTGCATGAATCCAATATCTATGTGTAGTGTGTTCATATCAAGAAAATAATCATTCTAAAAATGCAAGAACACAATCACACACCATCCAATATACATATGGATTAATTAATCATTAGCACACTATCATAGAGTATTAATCCATATTCATATTCACAACATTATACCACATGGAAGATACAAAAAGTCAAGGTATTCAAGCAAACACATTTTCTTCCATGAAACTAACGAATCTTATGCTCAATTTTCCATTCAAGATCTTAACCAATTATGAGCAAAGAAAGATTCAAAATTATCATTTTAATCAATTAATAGCTATATCCCTAGTTGTTATCATCATTTAACGTTCTAGAGGGTATATGCTATTTTAACTAAAATGGCTTCACCTAAGTGAATCAATATTATCAAGCTAAAATATATTTTATCATTAAAATCCATAAACTATGAGTGAGGTTAAGCACATAATATCATGAAAACAACTATTCTCATCTCATAGGCATGATTATTGATTCAACTTAAGCAAACATGCATGTTCATCATCAAAGCAATCAAGATTCAATGCATGTATATTAATTGTTGGTGTTGTCATTAAAGCTCAAGTTCTTTAATAAGTTGGCCATAAAAGAAGTTTAAGTTCTTGGATGATAAAGTTTCATGCATTTGAACATTTAGGATCCATTTATCATCACAAATTATAAGCCAAGGAAAATTATGACCTTATACCAATTGTTGAATTTACATTTGAAATCAATCCTTAAGGTCAAGTTTTAATTTTTCTTCCACTAGATGTATAATTATCATGAAACCTAGTGTGGAATTGATAAGTCAAGCTAAGAGACATAATCCTATAAGCATGCTTGACTAAGATGAACAAAAAGAATGAAAAATATTCATTATGCACAAGTTCATCAAATTCTCAAATATATCCATAAATTCTTGAAATAATTTTCAAAATTATGGTTAAGCATTCATTGAAAGTATATTTCAAGATTATTTCAAGATTTATGTAATTCAGGACCATCTTTAATGAGAAAATTTGTTTTGCACTTGTGAGCTCAAGAAAAATGATTTGATTGTTGAAAGTAATACCATTTGTTGGGAATGATACAAATTAATTGAGTTGAGGCATGATATCAATGAAAAATCAATTTTCATAGTTTAAAGTTCATCAAAAAGAAGTTAAAACAATGAATTTTAAGTTGAGAAGAGAGAAAGTATCAAAACAATGAAAAGTTCTTCTCAATTTCGGTTGAAGACATGCAGAAAAGCCTTTCTGGTCTGGGGGGATCGATCCTTTTAGGAGGGGGATCGATCCCTCATATGTTTCCTGCAGATTCCGCAGTTGTTTTGACAAAAAATTGAACTTGTGAGGTACCAAAACTCTATTTTTGAGTAATTTAAGTCCAAGTAAAGGTTTAAACATTTGTAAAACATGATTTTGGACTTGTATGAATGAAAAACATGAATTAAAAACCATTTTACAAAAGATTTTGCAATTTTGGAAGAATTTTCACAATAAAATGCATTTTTAGCCTCAAAGGAGGTCATTTTGAGAGTTAAGCATATTTTGACAAAACTAAAGCATTAGAAACCACAAATATGCCAAAACAAACTTGTTCACATAGATTTTAAGCACATATAACATCAAATCATCATACCTATGAACATTATGCCATGATTTCCAACATACAAGTTCTTCATTAATGCATATGACATGGCATTTTGCATAAATGACACATTTGGTAATTTGAGGCAAGTAAATACATTTTCAACACATAGAAAACATGCTCAAATTCCAGAATTCATTTCAAAAATCATAAATCATGCCTTTCATCCAATCATCAAGAATTGTCCATCAAACACTCAACAACCATTTATCATGCCCTTTTTTGCTCAATCACAATGCATTAAAGATTATCAATCAAATTTCTCATCTAAGCACAAATAATTAAATCAAATAAAATTTTTAAGGAGTAAAGAATTAAGCTTACAAAGCTCCTTTGCTTGAGAGTGCTTTGCCTTGATGTGTTGGATCCACCATTAGCCATTCTTTGAGAAATTGTTGTCACCTTGCTAAGGATGGATTTCCAAGCTCTCGCTTTTTCTCATTAGCACAAGCAAACTCCATGAGGATGTGTTGAGCATTTAAACTCCATTGTTCCATTGTATTCTCATGCTCTAACACTCCTACAACAAACAAATTTATGCATGCTTTGGTACCCAAATTTTCTTGGGTCCATGAGAATTAGTGCAAACAATTTTTGATCCTTTTGGGATCCACTTCAAGCATAATTCATCATCATTTACAGCATGCTTTGGCACCCATATTTTCCTAACCACTTTTCCTTTAAAGGTAGTTTTTCTATATGTGCATGCTTGTGAGATGTGGCCTATCCTATTGCAAAGTGAGCATGTGAGAGATGTATCATGCATAGTATTTTTGCTCACAAGGAAATTCTTTATATAAGTTTCTTTTTGTATTGCATTATATCCTAACCCATCTTTGTCAAAGAAAGCTCTTTAGGTCTCTAACATGTGATCTAGCTTTTGTTGACCCATATAAAACCTAGAAAATGAGTTATGCAAATTTGTATTCTTTTCATTCAACTCATTTATCTCTAAGTTAGCCTTTTCTAATTTCTTTTCAAATTCTAGCTTAGCATTTGTCAAGGCTTCATTCTCTATTTTTAATTTAGTAATGATTTTCTTATATTTGGAGTTCATACATTGAAAATCATTTACTAATTCATTAAAAGCATTTTGTAGTTCATCAAATGTATAATCATCATCTTCATTAGAACTACAACTAGCCTCATCATCACTAATAGCCATAAAGCATGTGTAGGCTACCTCATCATCTATGTTTTCATCATCGGAGCTATCACTATCGCTCCATGTAGCCACAAATGCTTTCTTTCTGGGCTTCCTATCCTTTTCCTTCCTAAGTAAGGGGCAACCTAACTTAGTGTAACCTAGTTCATTACATTCATAACACACTAAGTGATCCTTTTCTCTTCTACTTGACTCCCCTCTTTGATGTCTCCTATTATTTTTTTTTCTTTCATTCTCATGAACCTATCAAATCTTTTGGCAAACATTGCCATTTCCTTTTCTTCCTCATTTCCACTCTAATCACTATCATCTTTAAGAATCTCATGAGTGGAAGACTTAAGTGCTACCCCTACTTTCTTTAAAGGCTCTACATTTCTTTTTAATTTCATTTCATGAGTAAGTAGAGACCCCATAAGTTCATCTAGAGGCAAGGTGTTTGGATCCTTAGATTCTTCTATAGCGGTTACCTTAGCCTCCGAAGATTTAGGCAAACTATTCAAAATTTTCTTTACCATTTCAACATTGGAATAAGTCTTGCCTAGAGTCATAAGTCCATTAATTATATCATTAAACCTAGTGAACATTTCGCTAATGGACTCATTTTCTTTCATCCTAAATAGCTCATAATCATGTGTAAGCATTCCTACTTTGGTCTCTCTAACTTGATTTGTCCCTTCATGTGTGATGGCTAGTTTGTCCCATATTTGCTTAGCATTTTCACATAGAGACACTCTATTATACTCATTGGGACCTAATGCACAAAAGAGGATGTGCATAACCTTGGCATTCAATTGTGCCAATCTCATGTCATTGGTGTCCCACTCATCTTCACTCTTAGGGACATCTTTTCCATCTATTTTCTTTATTGGGATTCTAGGGCCATTAACTATTACTCTCCACACTTCATAGTCATTAGATTGTACAAATAACATCATCCTAATTTTCCAATAAGAGTAATTTTCACCATTAAATAGTGGAGGTCTAACTAATGAGTTTCCTCTTCTCCTAGGGGTGTGCCTACATTCAAATGAGCCATTTAAGATCGTTTTGCTCGATAGAGGTTAGTCTAATTCAATCTCGAGCCCAAGCTCTGATACCAATTGTTGGCTCTTATAGGCAATACCGAGAGGGGGTGAATCGGTTTTTAGCTAACCTTAAGCCCGTTTTTCAATTCTCCTAAATTCTCTAGCCTATATAAATATTTTCTAAGTTCTCTAGGCTATTCAATCATGCAATCCAAATTCAATACAATAAGCACAAATATAATTGCAAGTAATTAAAGTGAGTAGGGAAGAGAAATGTACGCAAGCGATTTATAGAGGTTCGGCAACCTTGCCTACGTCCTTTACGTTGAGACGCTCCCAAGGATTTTCTCCAAATCCACTATCTTGAATTTGTGATTACAATCCCTTTTTTTCTTAGGCTCAAGAGAAACCTCCCTCTTTTTCTAAGGCTCAAGAGAAACCTCCCTCTTTTTCTAAGGCTAAAGAGAAACCTTCCTCTTTTTCTAGGCTTAAGAGAAACCTCCCCTTTACAAGGAATGATGGGATACAAATAATGTAATCAAAGAAAGGCCTCTAGGTAGGTAAGTGATTACAGAAATTAAGCACAATGAAAACCTATACAATATTTTGTGCTAAGCAATATAAGAAATAGATGAATGATAAATGATGAAGACTTTGGAGCTCTTGATTTGTTGTTTGAGGCTTGAGGATTTGAGGAATATGTGTTATGGAGTTGCTGAGTAGTTCCTCTTACTTCCTTTAGCTTCTAGGCCTCTATTTATAGTCCCTTGGATGGTTTGTGGACATTGGTTGGAGCCAAAACAGAAACTAGCCGTTATGTCTCACAGAAAATAGCCGTTGGGAGCTTTCTGGCATAAAGGGATCGATCCTTTTACCAAAGGGATCGATCCTTTTCCTCATTCTGGGCTTTCGGGGCATTCTGCCAAAAGGGGATCGATCCCTTTCCCTAGGGGATCGATCCTTTTCTTCCAGAGGGCATTTTTCCTGCACTTTTGGGTTAGAAATGATGTGGTCTTTGATCCTAATTCAACCCAAAACATATTGGCACTTTTGTGAGAGTTTTTCTTGACTTTCTCAAATGAAAATATTGTCCAAGAAATCATCAAGTGATTTTCTAAAATATTCAAAACATTTATAAAGTGTTAAGACCAATAAGAGTATGCATCATTAAATCATGGTCTTAATGTTTGATATTAACACTTGAAATGTATTGAGAAAATCATGTGTGATAAGGCAAATTTACAATATGAATTAAAACATTAAAGCTTACTTAAGTTTTTGTCATTTCAAAATATATATGGCAATTTAAAGCTAACATATATATACCTCTGTATATTAATATATACTATATAGTATTTCAATACATATGTGTTTATATATAAAAATACATTTATATAATTTATAATTATATAAATGTATTTCTCTTTCATTTCTTATTTTCTTATTTAATTTGGATTTCCATTTATCCAAATTAAATTTCTTCTTTCCATTATTTTCTTAAATTCACTTCTTATTCTTATTCCAACTTTAATCTTCCTTCATTTGAATTTCCACAATCTGTCACTTCTTCAATTCACGGAATATTCACTAATATTCCAATCTCACAATTACATTTATTTATTTCATTAAATTTCCAATATTAATAATTTCCAATAAATGGAAAAATTTACGGTTATCACATTTCCCAACCTTAAGAAATTCGGTCCTCCGAATTTAACTTAAGTCACAAGGTGGTACATTCCGTACACTTTCGATTTTTGTCCTTTAGGTCAACTTTCAAGTAACACTGCCAGTACACTTTAAACATCAAGATTACTTTTACCACTATATGCGGTCTTTCATTACATGTCTATACTCCCGTAAGATTTCTTATCAGTTGGAAGTTATCCTTTCCATTTCTCTTTCCACATAAAAGTCAATTCACACTATTTTTCTTTTTTTTTTCATATCACAGCTGATTTATATTGTTCATCATCTATTTTTCTCACTTAGTGCCAAGTCGATATAGTTGAAAAACTATTAGTTACACATGTCAATCAGTTATATGTAATTATCCCAGCAGCTTTCACATCTCGTGCACTCGGTCTCTCAATATATCCTAAGCGTCCACATATTACGCTCGAGCATTTTCATCAGTACGGAACGGTGCTATCAGTACAATTGGGATCCCATTGCCTTTTGCTATTTCTCATTAAGCATATGGCAATTCAGAGACTCCCATCACATGTAATGCTCACTAGAACTGTACATATACATTAACACCATTCCACACTTATATTTTGACTATGGCACTAGAGAATCTAAGAGTCCGACAGTGGAAAAGTGATTCCATTTAGACAATCAGTCTTTAATCACTTCCACTTCATAATATTTCTTTTGAACTCTTTATTGTCCACAATATTCGTTTTCTCGTTTATTTCATCAAGGCTGCATCTCACTTGCAAACTTTACTATTAATCATCTCTTATAGAAATAACTCATGAGACCATCATCTTCTCTTCATGTAGTATGGTCATTACATCTCTTTTCATAATTTAGATTCTACCATTGAATCCTCCAATTATCCATTTAATCACCACATTATCTAAACAGTTCCACCATTTCTATCATTTCAAGGTGGTTATATGTATATAATTTTTGTTCCATTACATAACTGGCAGTAACATGGTAAATCATGTATTTACTCCTTTGAGTATCATTTATTTTCACCTGTCAGTTTGGCTCGATCTTTCATCTAACTATAATCATGTGATAACCAAATGAAATCACCTTTAGTCTTAATTTCAGGAACTACTTTAGGTTCCTTACTCAACATGTTACTTACTTTCTTATTTCATTTTGGTTTTCATATTTTCATCAATTTAGTCGGTTTTCTCAAATAGTATGGTATTCTATAGTAAAATCTCTTAACATTTTGCATACCATCTTTTCTTCTCACCTATCCATTTACCAACTTTTATTTCTCTAATTATGTCTCACTAGTAAAGCAGCTAGTTCCATCACTCTTTTATAGATTGGTAGTAGTATCTAGCTAGACTCATTAATCTCATATCTCAATCATTATCTCACTATCATAGACAGATTCACTATCATTCTGTCATCTCGAGATCATATATCCCATAAAGAGATACTGTCTAACCAAGTCTCTTATTCGCCAATCTTAACATAAGTCCACAATCTCTGAGAGTTTAAAGGATTATATATCATATTGCTGTTTCTATTCCATTTGTATCCTTAACTATTTCGATATCTCACTCCTTAGGTTTATATACCTCACAAGGTAATTCATTAACCTTGAAACCTCAATAGGAACTCGTAAAATTTTATCGAGTTCTAGTCATCATCTTATGGACATCAGTCTCCGACTTTTATCTGATAACGCTTTATATGTAGAGATTAGTCTTATAGTCTCCTTATACATCTCTAATTAGATCAATAAAGCGTCGTTTTGCATGTAGATGAATACTTGTTCTTCACAAGAACTTTATTAATAATAGGAATTTAATACATCCTTTTTATTCATCTACGTCTAATATCATCTGTGTTTTTCTCATTTACACTTATACAGATACTTCATTAACCTCAAATCACATTATCTGTATTTGCATCAAACACACCTATACAAGTGAATTTCATTATTCAACATTTTCCAAAGTAGTTGTAAAGCTTTCCTAATTCTTTCTATATTTTCTGATATAAGCTTAGAAATTAGATTTCATATATCCAATCGAGTCAATGTTAGCTCGATTTCTCTAATTTATATAACTCTAAAAAATTTATCGAGAATCACATCCGATACTTTCTTTAGTCACACATCTCTTATTATTTCAGACATTTCATCCTCATGTCCTGTCATTTCCACTATGTATCCTCAAGGCAGAGAAAGTTAATATTCAAATCATTTTGAAATATTCTCCACCTTGATTTCATTATTTACTCATGTTTCACAGCATATTACTAAGAGTGATTAGTAATGCTGTAAAAAGTGTAATCCTTTAATTAACCATACTGATATGGATTTTATTATTTGTACTATTCACTTTCTCAGTCATTTTCTATAGTCATCTCACTTTTCATAATATCTAATGATCCCTTAATAAACATCCAATTCAATACACTCTTAATTCAGCCCCTTACAATCAATAACCGGGCCAATCATTTTGCAACATTCCACTACACTCTTATGGGATTGCATCATGTAAGGCCTCGGCCTGTCCGCCGTCCGCCTGTACTATCTGTACTGTCCTCTTTGGCGAGCACACTAGCCCCCTCAAGGATCTCTCGTGAGGCCCAACCCGTTCACTAGGTCACTTACCATTCGCGTCCGTAATCTACGTGTACGTGGAATCAGTAATAGGGATTGTTATATTCATATTACATCCTATATGCCATTACTGACTCCATCACCATCGATGTATTCAAGATTAACTTGGTTTTATCACTTTCAGAATATAGCCCAACATAGGGGCGTTTTCGTCATTTGACATTTATTTCTTTCTCCTCAGTATACATTTAAACCAGTGATCTTAATATCTATGTGCTGATAGTACCTCTTCTCGTACTAATATTAGCAATTTGAGATCTTATTCGATTTCGACAGAGAAGTCCACTAGGATCCATAATTGGATTATTTTGCTTTTAATACAGCCTTACACCATCATTTACTCTATCAAATCAATCAATTCCAACTTCTGTTGGTCTATTCTGACTCCCAGAAAAATCTTGGAGGCAGGGGTATTTTGGTCACTTTTGGTCAAAAATTTTCTCTCTCTTCAAATTACCCTCAATCAGTGATCTTAAAGTCTATTTAGTGAAGATATTTAATTCCCCTCCTTTATATCATCACTTTCAGGTCTCAATTCGATCCGGACCGAAAAGTACTTGTGGGGCCCTCTCCGAGTCCTTTTGGTTCCTTATCGAACAGGCCTTCATTTAGATTATAAGAATCACCAATTTTTCGGTAATTTCTGAGCCTATTATTTCTCTTTAACATTCTCAATTTATAATTTCTCACTCCCTTCAAATCATTTTACTCAATTTGCAATCATTTATTTTCTTTATGTATTTAGACTACACAGTAATACAGGGGATGTTAACATATTTCAACACATTTCCTCTCCAAAAGTATCGACAGACATCAGGCCAACCATGTTCTGATACCATTAAATCTATCACAGCCTGTGACCACATTTTTCACTGTATTTCTATACAACTTATCCAGCTGGGCTGTCTGTGATACTTTCCTTTTCATATTTTTTTAACTATTAAATATAAAATTAGTAATATCAATTACATCCCCTATCTTAATTCACAAGAAAGTAGTACTGAAAGTAAGTCTAAATGCAAAAAATAAATGACTATACCTCATATTATAAATCAAGTTGTCACAATGTCTACAAATGCGCAGCTCGAAATCCTCAGATGTCAGATCTCATAGTCACCAAAAATCTGAAATGTTAAAATTGGGGAGTGAGCAAACCACGGCTCAATAAAAGAGTTATATGCAACACTTGATATTCAGCTACCTATAAGCTGAAAATAATTTTTTTCACTTTCTTTAAATCTTCCTAGAGGCTCTAGGCTCACATGTAGGAAGGATACTACAATCGGCTAGGGATCCGAATGGAGTAAGGCAAGTATTTTAGAATACCTATCTTGTCTCGGAAGCTAGAAGCAACTGTAGAGAGTAATCGTTTTCTTTTGATATTCAAATCCCAGTAAAACATTAAATATTCACGTGATAAAACACTTGAGTAAATAAATAAGGAATTAATGTTCCTTTAACAAATACTTATTTCCACACTTGTAAAACATCGTGTAATATTTAGTTCAACACGTAATATATCAAAAGCTCAGTAGCTGTAGATAATTTAGTACCAGCAAAATTTCAGTGAAAAGTACAATCATCAGTAGAGTATCATGGAGACTAGGCAACACCCTAAACATATCATGCTATAATATCATCCCAAATAGAGGAAACACATGAGATCTATGGCCATAGTCTATGGGGTCCTCACTGTGCACTGATCAGGTGTCCACTGGGACGCTGATAATAGGATCAATATCTATCAGCACTAACACGTGACACGTGAGCATGATATGGGGCCTAACAGTCTCAAAATAGTAAACACGTGATATAAACCCCATTTATGAAATCAATTTCACTGAATATAAGTTCAATCAATCCACAAATATTCATAAGGAAAATATTTTCATCTTATGAATAACAATTTATAAAATATTCATATTGGGGTCATCATTCCCGAAAATGTTCTAAACATTATAGAACAGTATAAATCACATTTTCCATACGGTGAAAACAGTTTATAAAATAATCACTCTAAAATATAAAAGGTCATAACTGTCTTTTTCACTGTAAAACATATACGCACACTTTTCCGTGCTTTCTATCGAAAACATGATTTTCAAAGTTATCGGGATTCAAATCAATTATTTTTATGATTTATGGAAAATTAAAATATTTATTTTCCAAATCAACACTTCCGTCCCATGTTTTCTCTGTAAACACATGCGGAGACCTTCTAGTCTCAAAATATAGTTTTCCACCTTTAATTACCTTTATGAAATTTTCTATAAACATTTATTTTCACAATTGAACCCATAAAGGTTATTTATAAATTCAAGTGAATATTTGGAGAAATATTATTAAAATATTCACTTTGGTCCTTTTTATTTTTCACCTCGTTTCACGTGAAATATCACTTATCGGGATAAATTTAGGTGATTTCCTTTTTCACCATTCTCAAAAACATGAATATTTTAAAATTAATTATCAGTATATTCATGTTTTATGAAAACTAATCGATTTCTTGATTTTCGTGTTGGAAATCGTTTCTCATGATGAAAAATCATTTATTATGATTTTCGGTAATTTTTCCAATAATTTTCGACAGTATAACAGCTGCGATTGGCTAGCCTCCTGCACGAAAAATACAGTTTAAATCTCAACTGGTAAATCACCATAATTTTCCAACCAATCATTATCAATAGCATTTATAAAATTAAATGCATAATTTAAAACATATGTGCCAAATATCCTTACAGGTTGCACATGTCTCCCTTTTCTGTCTCGGGTCGACGACCGCCTCTCGAAGGTCGCGCCTGTGTTCACCTCGCCCAATTCCATTGGCTCGGTTATCAAGGGAATTTTCTGGAAATTAAAATTCTAAAATGTAGAATTTTTTCATAATTATTTAAATAAATAAATTATTTAAATAATTTAACACTTTCCGAGATTTCTTACCGATTCCTGTAATTCTTGGGAATTTTCCTTTTCTCTCTCTTTTCTTCTTTTCCTCTTTTCTTTCTCTTTCTTTTTCTTTTCCTTTTCCTTTTCTTTTTCTTTTTCCTTTCTCTTTTTCTTTTCTTTTTCTTTTTCCTTTTTCTTTTTCCTTTCCCAGCCGAACCGGTCACCTCCCCTCACTGTCGGTTCTTCTCCGACGGCCGGTTCTCCGACAGTTCAATGGCCCCTCAGTTGGCTAACGCCACGGCGAACCTGGATCTGGCCTCCGTTCATCTTGAATCGACGGCACGGCGGCGGATCTACTCGGTTTACCTTCGGTTTCTTCTCCCTCTTCGCCGCTCTTCCTCCGCTGTTCTCTGCCTCTCCGGTGGCCCCCTACCTCTTCCTCTTCCTCCGGTGAAGCTTTGGTTGCAGTGGCGGTGGCCGGTTCAGCCGGCACCGCCACTTCCTATTTTCCTTTTCTTTTCGGCTTCCATCTGTTTGTCACCTCTGTTTATTTCCGTTTTCTCCTTTTCCATCGCCGGTCGTCTCCTCCTCTCCTTGGCACGCCGGCCAACGACGGCCCTTCCTCTTCACCTTTCCTTCTCGTCGGCCGACAGGGTCGGCTGCTCACGAGGGAAGATCAGGTTTCCCGATTCTTGCTTCTGTTTTCCTTTTCTTTTGGTTTTTTATTTTTTTTCTATTTTATTTATTAATATATAATACATTATATACTATATATTATACATATAATATCTTTTATATATTATGCATATAATATTATTATATTATATATAGTATTGTACTATATATTATATCAAGATATAATTATATTGTGTATTAAAATATATATGTATCTAGTATATATATATTTATACACTTTAAAATTAAATAGCATTTATATATATTTATATAAATGAAATACTACAAAATATATTGTATTTACAATATATATATATATATATATATACAAACTTTAATGTAAATTAATATTTACATTTCTCAAATATGTATATACTTATATATATACATATAATGTTATATTTAATATATAGTACTATTTAAATTTATACAATAGTATATATATATATATGTATACCTCTGTATATTAATATATACTATATAGTATTTCAATACATATGTATTTATATATAAAAATACATTTATATAATTTATAATTATATAAATATATTTCTCTTTCATTTCTCATTTTCTTATTTAATTTGGATTTCTATTTATATAAATTAAATTTCCTCTTTTCATTATTTTCTTAAATTCACTTCTTATTCTTATTCCAACTTTAATCTTCCTTCATTCGAATTTCCACAATCTGCCACTTCTTAAATTCACGGAATATTCACTAATATTCCGATCTCACAATTACATTTATTTATTTCATTAAATTTTCAATATTAATAATTTCCAATAAATGGAAAAATTTACGGTTATCACACTTTAGGCCGGCTACTTCATCATTCTCACCATCTTCACACCGTGCTCACCACTTTCCACCATTTCCATTTTAAAGCTTAAGGGAGAAAGCTTAGGAAAACCATACCCACACCTCAAACCACTTAGTGACCTACAAAAACGTTGCTCACCTTGATCTCCTCTACCACATATCTTGGAATCAAGCTTAGGGGAGGCCATTTGCTTGGTGAAAGAAGGACACAAAGTTTTGATCAAAGGATGGGTAAGAGAAAGGCATTCCATTTTTATTTTTACTTGTACATTTAGTAGTTTTATGGTTGCTTAAAGATATGTATAAGTTTGGAATGAAACAAATCTATGTTAAGGAGGGTTTATTGAATTCAACCTTTTAGGGATTGTATAGGTCCATGCTTGATTTAGTTACTATTTTGAGGAATATTAGTGTCAAGGATATGGGAAACATGAATATGGAACCAAATTTCCAAAACAATAAGTGTGCTATTCTTAGGTACATTCGGCCAAATGGGGTTTTTAATGGTATCATGCCTATTTTGATTAAGTCTTGAAGAAATAATGAAGTAGAGAATGTTAAAAGCATGATTGTGGTGTTATATTTGCATGAAACTAAGAGAAGTGTGTGTGTGCGCGCGCGCATGTTCAACCAAGTGAAGGGGCATATGAAATCATGCCTAATTTGATACAAAAAGAGTTCTAAAATAATGTACTAATTAAAATAAGACTGTTGGTGAAGTTGGATGCAAAAACGGAGATGATTTGGTTGCAATTGCAGTTTTAGCACTAGATAGGAAATAGGCTGAAATTGCTACCATATTGGGAAATTTGAGAGATCTCTAAGATTTATAATATTATGTGAAAGTAATTTTGGAAATTAAAATATTTAAATGACTTTTTTGCAGTTCGAGAGTGAGTTGGTGACCGGGATCATACGAGTTGGATTTTTGAATATCGACTACCGCACTGCTTGACTTGGCTGCAACTGTGATTGAGGTAAGGGATATATATATAAGGAATGTAGGAGATACTGGAAT
The DNA here is from genome assembly GCA_032173925.1 of Heritiera fomes. Classification (NCBI taxonomy): domain Eukaryota; kingdom Viridiplantae; phylum Streptophyta; class Magnoliopsida; order Malvales; family Malvaceae; genus Heritiera; species Heritiera fomes. The sequence continues at coordinate 15,528,729 of JAPDPM010000004.1, read as the reverse complement.
GATTTTAAAATCAACTACCATGGGTTTATAAACTGCATTTGCCTTGTAAGAGGTTTTAGAAAATTTGTACCATCATGTTGTCGAATTTTTATAAAAAAAAACTAATTTCCATAATTTACGCTAGGAATTTAAGAAACTCTTTGTGAATAGCGATTTCCTTTGGAATTCTGTTTTGAAAATATTAAATTATATGATTTTGGATTATTTATGAATTTATATATAATTTTGGTTTTATGGAAATTACCAAAAAAATATAGTATTTTAGAAATATTTACAAATAATTACAAATTATCTAATTTTGAAACAAATTTATGTTTATTTATTTGTTAACTTCTGTGAAGTTCGAAAATGCTATTTTGAATTTCGAATTTCGAAAATATATATATGTTTTGAGACATTGACTAACTAAGATCATTGCAATAATAGAACTTTGAAATTTTAAATTGCTGTGTGACTTTGATCCAGTCCACAGCGGCCCAGTTGACACCTGATCAGTGTTCACTGAGGACCCTCTTGGACTATGGCCATATGTCTATTTGATTTGCACTTCCCTTATGGGATATTTGGACTGCATGATTGTTAATTAGTCGATACTATGTCTTCAATTCTTAGAATATGTATGTTAGTGTGTATATGTATTTTATATATGAACTTTGAAGACTTTGGTATCTGAATTTCGGAAACAAAATGGTTTATTATGAATATTCATGATTCGAATTTAAATTATGATAGTTATATGTTCTGATTTGTATTTCGAATTTGATTGCTTTCTAAGAATCAAATGGTTTATCTTATAAATTAATTTTCTGATGCATTACATTAATATGATTTGACTTTGTGAATCGCAAAAATTCCTTCTCTGATAATTCCTTCGATACTCTCTATAGCTTAAGTGTTAGGAAAAAGAGACAAGTGAGGTGCTTTAAAGCATCCTTTCTTACTCAACCTTAAAGCCCTAACGAGCTATAGAGAAAACTCCTTGCGAACTTCATTTCCGAAACTATCCTTTAAATTTTCGTACTTAATATATGATTTACAAATTGCATATAGTTTTGGTATTTGTCTCTTTATATGTATTCTTTACTGGGCTTTATAAGCTCACTCCCTATTCTCCATTCCAAATTATTTACAGTTGGTCTTGCTACACGAAGGGTTCTGACATCGTCCTTCGAGGCTTTTTTATACTGCCCTTAAAGGTATACGATGTACAGTTACTCTTTTATATTCAGACTTGTATGACAATACATTTATAGAAATGAGGCTGTAACTAAAGGAAGAAGATAATGCATTTATGGCTTGTAATGATGCTTGTAAATTCGATGGATATGGATCTTGTTAATTAATATAATTTAAATGAGATTGCATGCTTAATTAGAAAAATCTGAATTGGGACCAAGAGACTAATAGATATTGATTTAGCTAATGTAAATTTAGCTTTACAATGAATATGAGACACTAAGCATAGCCCAATAATGTAAATGAAAAACGAAAAAATTTGGTCCGAATTTTTGGCAAAAAGGGACGTTACAGCGATGGATGTGCGGATATTCGAGAAAGAATAGAATAAGAAGTGAGGACATTTGCAAGAAGGTTGGAGTGGCACCTATCGAATACAAAATGAGTAGGTCGTTTACATTGGTTTGAACACATACAACAGACCTGTAGATGTTCCAGTTAGGAAAATGGAGGTTACAAGTAATGGAAAGAGGGTCAAGATTGGGAAAAGACCAAAAAAACTTCAAAGGATGTTATCCGAAAAGATATTGTAGAACAAAAGTTTGGAAGAACAAAATGCCCTAGATAGATATAGGTAGAAGTAGAGAATTCATGCTAATGATTTAGTGTAAATTCTTATATTGGTTCATGTAGCCTACTCAATATTGGATTAAGGCTTTAATGATGATGATGATGATGTGACATTAATAATAAATAATTTATAAATAAAAATGTATATAATACTAAATAAAAATTATTATTTATAATTGGGTTTAGATAATATGGTACAAAAAGATTACTAAAAGAATCCTTATCGAACCTATGATGGTTAGTAAAGTTACTACTTGAATCTTATTCAAACTCAATTATTAGATACCCTAATCCTACTAAGTCGAATCGGGTAATGCATGGTACTCATTTATAATGAACCAATTTACATCTTCTGTCTATCCATCAAGTGGGACCTCAAAAATAATGATTTTCATCAAGTTATTGCACGTTGTGCAATTATCCAAATTGTTTCTAACAAAAAAAAATTAGAGTCCACAGAAAAAATTGAAAATAAAAAAAATTTGGTTCTCTTAACCCAGAAATGGTAGGTGAACAATTGCTCCCAGTTTTGATCTTTAATTTAATAATTATTTTAAAATTCAATTGGATGTCTAGATACTAATTATGATTAAATTTAATTAAAATATTATTTCGAAAAAATATATTTAATGTACTATTTTTTATTTCATCAATAAAAAATAATACATTAGTTATAATTTTTATTTAAAATATCATCTCAATGTTGACTAATTTTTCTATATAAAACATGTTTTTGGGAAAAAAAAAGTGCTTTATATATATAAAAAAAACTTGGAAAGAAGTAATTTGAACAAGAGAGTAGATGTTATAAATGTTGAGAGAAGGAGTAAGACTAAAGGAAGAGCAAAAAAGACACGGAAGGAAGTAATTCAAAAAGTTATGGAAGCATTAGAGTTGAATAAATTGTGATAACCGTAAATTTTCCATTTATTGGAAATTATTAATATTGAAAATTAATATTTAAGAAAATAGATATGTTGAAATAAATAAATCGAATGATAAGATTGGAATATTAGTGGAAATTCTAAAAATTGAGGAATTTAATTAAATTGAAAATAAGGAGAAGGATAAAATTATGGAAAATAATGAAGAGATAATTTAACTTAGATTAATTTGGATAAATGGAAATCCAAGTTAAATAAGAAAATGAGAAGGGAAATGTAAAATATATTTATATAATTATAAATTATATAAATGTAGTTTCATACAAATACATATGTATTTAAATACCATATGGTATATAGTATATATTAAATATACATTGGTATATATAAGTATATATACTATTTGATAAATTTAAATAATACATATGTATTCAAGTATGATATTTTATGTATATATAAATATATACATATATGAGAAAAATGAAAATAATAATTTACATTAAAGTTTAAGAAAATATATATAAAGATTATTTAATTAAATATATATATATATATATATATATATACTACTAGACATATATTTTGTAATATGCAATATACATGTATTTTATATATAATATATATTGTAGTATATTATATATGAAATAATATATGTATAATATACAGTATATATTATATGTATAAAATATATTATATAGTATATAGTATAATTATATACTAAAAATAGAAAGGAAACAGAAAAATAAAAAGGGGAAAACAAAAAGGGAAAGGAAGGAATCGGGGAGGATCCCGACCCTTCCCAGGCGAGGCCGACGGTGGCAGAGCTGCCACCACCGATGAGGGAAAAATGAAGAGACAGCGCCTGCAAAGAGAGGGAGGTCGATGACCGGCAGAAGAAAGGAAAGAAATGAGGCGAATCGAAGGGAATTTCCAGCGGAAACCGGGAAGAAAACGAAAAAGGGATTTGGCGGTGCCGGTGGAATTGGCTGCCACCACTGCTACCGAAGCTTCGCTGGAGGAAGAGGAAGACGTGGGAGGCCACCGGAGAAGCTGGGAACGGCGGAGGAAGGCCGACGGAGGAGGAGAAGAAACCGAGGCAAACCGAGTAGATCCGCCGCCGTGCCGTCGATCCGGGCTGAACGAAGACCATCAGCAAGTTCGCCGTGCCGTCGGCCAGCTGAGGAGCTGTCGAACTGCCGGAGAACCGGCGATGAGGGGATCTGACCGGTCTGAACCAGTCCGGCCAAGAAAAGGAAGAGAGGAAAAAGAGAAAAGAAAAAGAAAAAGAAAAAGAAAAAAAGAAAAAGAAAAGAAAAGAAAGAAAAGAAGAGAAAAAGAAAGAGAAGAAAGAAAAGAAAAGAAAAGAGAAAAAGAGAAATTTTCGGGATTCGGGAATTTCGGAAATTACGGGAGATCCCGAGAATTCGAAAACCCTGGAATTACGAGAATCGGTAAGAAATCCCGGAAAATTCTAAATTATTTAAATAATTTATTATTTAAATAATTATGAAAAAATTCTAAATTTTAGAATTTTAATTCCAGAAAATTCCCTCGATGACCGAGCCGATAGAATCGTGCGATGTGGACACGGGCATGACCTTCGAGAGTCGGTCGCCGACCCGAAATAGGTAAGTGATGCATGTGCATCACTGTAAGGATATTCAGTCTGTATGTTTTAATTTCGAAATATTTTATGGAAATATTTATGAAATTTTTACGATGAATAATTGGTTGGAAATTTGGAATGAAGTACCGGTTGAAATTATAAACTGTATTTTCCGTGCCGGAGGCTAGCCAATCAGCAGCCGTTATATTGCCAAAAAATTATCGAAAATTATCGACAAATTCTAGAAAATTTCATAAAATCATAATAAATGATTTTATTTCATGAGAAACGATTTTCAACCACGAAAATCGAGAAAATGAATATTTTCCATAAAAACATGAATAAAATGAAAATGATTTAAAAATATTCATGTTTTTGAGAATGGTGATAATGAAATCACCGAAAATTCTCTTGATATGTAAATTACACGTAATACGAGATGGAAAATGACAAGAGATAAAGTGAATATTTTTATATATTTTTTATAAATATTCACTAAATGGTTTTCTAACCTTTATGGTTTCAAATTAAGAAATTATATATTTTTATAAATTCCATAAAGGTTTACTGATGATAAAAAATACAGTTTTGAGACTAGATGGCATCCTATCATGCTGATATGTGATATGTAATATGTGATATCTAATATCTGATATGTAGTCCAGGTCGACACCTGATCAGTGATCCGTCGAGGACAATTATAGACTATAGCCATAGATCTGACATGATGATTTTATACCATTCGGGGTCTATAGCATGATATGAGTAACGACCCAATGGACGGGCTGGGCGTGTGTGCCTAAGTCTCCATATAGGATATGTTTTACATGATATGTGATATGTGAAATGTAAATGTTTTACATGATATGTGATACGTGAGATGAAATGATTTATAGCATTTTATAAAATGCTTATTTCAGTATTGTTCTTAGTACTACGAGATGATTTTCATATGATATGTAATATGAATATGTAATATGTTTTCAAAAGGAAAAAGAAGGAAAGTAAATCTAATATTCTTATTTTAATTTTAAATTGAATATTAGATTTAAATAATTTATATGTTATACGAAAAAGGTTTAATAGCTTATTTTGCTATTTAAAGTACTGTACTAATATGATTGTACAGTAAAACATGAAATGAGTTTTACAGGAAAATGATGATGATTTAACTAATATTCTTTTCAAAGAAAATATGAATATTAGTTATTTTATTTAAATGCTTTATTTCATAAAAGCATTATTTTGAAAAGAATATAAAAACGATATGAAATAAAAAAGAAAAGGATTTAAATGTCAAACGAAAAGAAATTTAATCTCTACAGTTGCTTCTAGGTTCCGGGACAAGATAGGTATTTCAAAATACCTACCTTACTCCATCCGGATCCCTAGCCGACTGTAGTATCCTTCTTACATGTGTGCCTAGAGCCCCATAGGAAAAATGAAAAAGATTTTCAGCATATAGGAAACTGAATATCAAGTATGCATATAATTCCCTTACTGAGCCGTAGTTTGCTCACCCCTTAATTTTAACATTTCAGGTTTTCGAAGACTGAGAGTCTAGCAGTAAATGGATTTTCGACTGCGAATTTGGGGACGATGTGACAGGTCGATTTAATTAATAAGGTATGATCATTATTTTCTATATTTAGTCATATTCACAGTACTACTTTCTTATGAAATAAAATAGGGGATGTAATTCGTATTATAATTTAATATGAAATTGTTTATATGTAAAGGAAAAGTAAAGTATCGCAGACAGCCCAACCATATAAGATGTATAGAATAAGGTGAAAAATAGTGTCATGGGCTGTGACAGATTTAATAGTATCAGAGCACGATTGGCCTGATGTCTGTCGATACTTTGGAAAGAAACTGTGTTGAAAAGGTTAACATCACCTGTAGTACTATGTAGTCTGAATACATAGAGAAAATAAATGATTACAAATTAAATTAAGTGTTTAGAAGGAAGTGAGCAATTATGAAATAATGAATGTTAAAAGGGAAAACGGCTCAGGAATGTTACCTGAAATGGTGATCTTATGATCTAAATGAAGGTCGGTTTGGTAAGGAATAGAAATGGACTCGGTAAGGGCCCTACAAGTACTTTTCTGTCCGGATCGAACTGAGACCTAAAAGTGATGATATAAAGGAGGGAATGAAGTATCATCACTAAATAGACATTAAGATCACCGACTAAAGGTAGTTTGAAGAGAGAGAATATTTTGGACCAAAAATGACCAAAATACCCCTGCGTTTGAAATTTTACTGGGAGTCAAGTTAGACCAACAGAAGTTGAAATTGATTGATTTGACAGAGAAATTGATGATGTAAAGCTGCATTTTATGCAAAATAATTCAATTATGGATCCTAGTAAATATCTCTATCGAAATCAAAAAAGATTTTAAAATATTGATAGTGGTATGAGAAAGAGGTACTATCAGTACATAGATAATAAGATCATTTATTTAAATGTATAATGAGGAGAAAGAAATAAATGTGAAAATGACGAAAATGCCCCTATGTGGGATTATGGTATGAATAGTAATAAACCAAGTCGATTTTGAATATATTGATAGAAATGAAGTTATTAATGGCATAAAGGATACAATATGGGTATAACGATCCCGATTATAAATTTCACTACACTTAATGTGCTGATACAACCCAAATGGTTATAAGGAAGTCGCAGGATGAGTGACTTAGTATTGATTTTATGGGTCTAAATTAAAAGTGTATTAATGGGATATCATTATGGGATCGTTGGATATGATGAAAAGTAATATGATTACTGGAGATGACTGAGAGGAGATCAGTATAAAGGATGAAATCCATAGCAGTACAGTTAATTCGGGTTCTATACATTCCTACTATATTTGAGGTATCAAGCAGATAATTATAGAACCGAAATATTTTGAAATATGTTTTTATAGAAATGATGTACAGTATGGAGTATATGAAATTGGAGAATATGCATAAGGACAGTAAGTGAAGATAAGAGATGAGGATGATAACAGCTAACCTTAATTATAAATGAAGATGATTGTAAAAAATGAATTACAGTAATAATAAATCGGTTAGCTGTGAAAGGTCTTAATTAAATAATTGCACTTAATACATCATTATAAATTAAGAGGATTGATATGCTATGGAGTACGAGAAATAAGCAAATCAAGGCGGAGCAAATATTAAAATGATTTAAATATCAAATATCTTTGCCTTGAGTGAAATGATAGGACACAAAGATGAATGTCCCATATGATGAGAGATGAATGATTAAAGAAAGCATTGGAGGAGATTCCTGATGAATTTTTAGAGTTATATAGATTGGAGAAATCGAACTAACGTTGACCCGATTTTAAATATGAAATTTATTCTTAAGCTTATATTGGAGAATATAGAAGAATCCGAAAAGCTTAAGAAACAACTCTGGAAAATTTGTGGATAATGAAATTCACTTGTATAAAAGGAATTGATAGAAATACAGATGATATGATTTGAGGATGAATTAAATGGTGTATTAAATTCCTATTAATTTATAAGTTCTTATTAAGAACAATTAATCAATTTTATGGAAGTGATGCCTTATTTGATTTAATCGAAGATGTACAAGGACCTTATAAGATCAACCTCTGTACAAAGCATCACTAGACAAAAAGTTAGAAACTAGTGATCATAAGATGATAATGATTTGAACTCGATAAAATTATCACGAGTTCCTATTGAGGTTTACAAGGTTAATGAAATACCTTGTGAGATATATGAGCCTAATGAATGAGGCATCCAGATATGGATAAAGTAATGAGACATCAATACAACCTAAGGCACAAATGGAAATTGAGCAGCATAGTGGTATAACCCCACAGACTCTCAAAGACAATAGATTATATGTAAGAAGGGAAAATAGAAGATTTAGCTAGACAGTATCTCTTTCTAAGATATACGATCTCGAATGATAGAGCGATGTGGATCTGTCAATGATGACGAGATAATGATTGAGATACAGAATGAACTGGGTCTAGCTAAATACTATTGCCAGTCTATGGAAGAGTTATTGGGTTAGCTGCTCTACTGATGTGATTGATAAGTAAGGAAGTTGAGGTCGGTGAATAAATAAGAGTAAATATAGTACTCGAGATGTTAAAAGAGTTTAATAGTGGAATATGTTATCACTAAAAAAAAGTGACTGAAATGATGATAAAGGAAAGGATGAATATGTCATAAGAGGAAAAGTACACGATGAAGAGGGAACATGAACATGAAGTAGTTCCCAATTTTAAAACTAAAAGTGATTTTGTGGTTATCACATAATTATGGCTAAATGCAAGATTGAGCCAAACTCAATAGAGGAAAAGTAACTATACTCCAAGGAGAAAAAAATGATTTACATTTTACTGCCAGTGATATAAATGGAAAAAGGATATATATATATATTTACATCACCTTAAATTGATGGAAATAGTGGATTTGTATGGATAATGAGGTGATTAAATTGATAATTATAGATTCAAGGATAAAGTTAAATAATGAAAAGATTAAATGAAAATTTGATTATGTCATTATGGAATCTAAATTATCAAAAGAGTATATTCTCAGATATATTCTAAAACCTAAGTGATATAGAGTATACCATAAGAATAAGAGATGTAATGATGAGATTACATGGAAAGAGATATGGAGAAAAATGATTGTCTCCTGATTCAATTATGGTAAAAGATGGTAAATAGCAAAGTCTGCAAATGAGCTGCAGCATTTGATGAAACAAATATGAAATGAGTATTGAAGATAATAATGAAGAATCTAAAAGAGATATGATAATATAGAAGTGATTATAGACTGATAGTCTAATGAAATCACTTCTCCATTATCAAACTCTTAAATTTTTTAGTGCCATAGTTGAAATATGATTATAAAATGATGAGGATGTATGTGAAGTTCCAGTGAGCACTATATGTGATGGGAATCTTTGAGTAGCTATATGTTGTGGGAAATAGCAAAAGGCTCTGAGATTCCAAACTTATAGACAGCACCGCTTCATACATGATGTAAATATGTGAGCGTAGTATGGAAACGCTCGATGATATGTTGAAAGAGTGGATGCACAAGATGTGAAAGCTACTGGACAATTACATACAATTGATTAACTTGTTTAAATGACAGTACCAAACTATATCGACTTGGCACAAATAAGAAAGATAGATGATGAACAGTATGAATCATATCTGATATGAAAAGGAGTGGAAATGGATAACTCCCAATTGATAAGAAATTTAAGGGAGTATAAGTGTATGATGAGAAATGATATATAGAGGTATAAAAGGCGATTATGATCCTAAAGGTATACTGGCAGTATAATATGGAAGATGATCAAAAGGTCAAAAATGATAAGTATACAAGACGATACCACCTTTAAATTAAGTTAAATTCGGAGGACCGAATTTCTTAAGGTGGGGAGAATGTGATAACCGTAAATTTTCCATTTATTGGAAATTATTAATATTGAAAATTAATATTTAAGAAAATAGATAAGTTGAAATAAATAAATCGAATGATAAGATTGGAATATTAGTGGAAATTGTAAAAATTGAGGAATTTAATTAAATTGAAAATAAGGAGAAGGATGAAATTATGGAAAATAATGAAGAGATAATTTAATTTGGATAAATAGAAATCCAAGTTAAATAAGAAAATGAGAAAGGAAATGTAAAATATATTTATATAATTATATATTATATAAATGTAATTTCATACAAATACATATGTATTTAAATACCGTATAGTATATAGTATATATTAAATATACATTGGTATATATAAGTATATATACTATTATATATACTATTTGATAAATTTAAATAATACATATGTATTCAAGTATGATATTTTATGTATATATAAATATATACATATATGAGAAAAATGTAAATAATAATTTACATTAAAGTTTAAGAAAATATATATAAAGATTATTTAATTAAAAATATATATACATATATATATATATATATATACACACTAGACATATATTTTGTAATATGCAATATACATGTATTTTATATATAATATATATTGTAGTATATTATATATGAAATAATATATGTATAATATATAGTATATATTATATGTATAAAAAATATTATATAGTATATAGTATAATTATATACTAAAAATAGAAAGGAAATAGAAAAATAAAAAGGGGAAAACAAAAAGGGAAAGGAAGGAATAGGGGAGGATCCCGACCCTTCCCAGGCGAGGCCGACGGTGGCAGAGCTGCCACCTCTGGCGAGGGAAAAAGGAAGAGACGGTGCCGACAAAGAGAGGGAGGTCGATGACCAGCGGAAGAAAGGAAAGAAATAAGGCGAATTGAAGGGAATTTCCGGCGAAAATCGGGAAGAAAACGAAAAAGGGATTTGGCGATGCCGGCAAAATTGGCTGCCGCCACTGCCACCGAAGCTTCGCCGAAGGAAGAGGAAGATGTGGGAGGCCACCAGAGAAGCTGGGAACGGCGGAGGAAGGCCGACGGAGGAGGAGAAGAAACCGAGGCAAACCGAGTAGATCCGCTGCCGTGCTGTCGATCCGGGCTGAACGGAGACCACCAGCAAGTTCACCGTGCCGTCGGCCAGCTGAGGAGCCGTCGAACCGCAGGAGAACCGACCACCGGAGAAGAACCGGCGATGAGGGGATCTAACCGGTCTGAACCGGTCCGACCAGGAAAAGGAAGAGAGGAAAAAGAGAAAAGAAAAAGAAAAAGAAAAAGAAAAAGAAAAGAAAAGAAAGAAAAGAAGAGAAAAAGAAAGAGAAGAAAGAAAAGAAAAGAAAAGAGAAAAAGAGAAATTTTCGGGATTCAAAAATTTCGAAAATTACGGGAGATCCCGAGAATTCGGAAACCCGGGAATTACGGGAATTGGTAAGAAATCCCAGAAAATGCTAAATTATTTAAATAATTTTTTATTTAAATAATTATGAAAAAATTCTAAATTTTAGAATTTTAATTCCAGAAAATTCCCTCGATGACCGAGCCAATAGAATCGGGCGAGGTGGACACGAGCGCGACCTTCGAGAGTCAGTCGCCAACCCGAAACAGGTAAGGGATACATGTACAGCACTGTAAGGATATTCAGTCTGCATGTTTTAATTTCGAAATATTTTATGGAAATATTTATGAAATTATTATGATGAATGATTGGTTGGAAATTTGGAATGAAGTACCGGTTGAAATTATAAACTGTATTTTTCGTGCAGGAGGCTAGCCAATCGGCAGCCGTTATACTGCCGAAAAATTATCGAAAATTATCGAAAAATTCTAGAAAATTTCATAAAATCATAATAAATGATTTTATTTCATGAGAAACGATTTTCAACCACGAAAATCGAAAAAATGAATAATTTCCATAAAAACATGAATAAAATGAAAATGTTTTAAAATATTCATGTTTTTGAGAATGATGATAATGAAATCACCGAAAATTCTCTTGATATGTAAATTACACATAATACGAGATGGAAAATGACAAGAGATAAAGTGAATATTTTTATATATATTTTATAAATATTCACTAAATGGTTTTCTAACCTTTATAGTTTCAAATTAAGAAATTATATATTTTTATAAATTCCATAAAAGTTTACTGATGATAAAAAATACGGTTTTGAGACTAGATGGCATCCTATCATGCTGATATGTGATATGTGATATGTAACATGTGATATGTGATATGTAGTCCCGGCCGACACCTGATCAGTGATTCGCCGAGGACAATTATAGACTATGGCCATAGATATGACATGATGATTTTATACCCTTCGGGGTCTATAGCATGATATGAGTAACGACCCAGTGGAAGGGCTGGGCGTGTGTGCCTAAGTCTCCATATGGGATATGTTTTAAATGAAAATGTTTTACATGATATGTGATATGTGAAATGTAAATGTTTTACATGATATGTGATATGTGAAATGTAAATGTTTTACATGATATGTGATACGTGAGATGAAATGATTTATAGCATTTTATAAAATACTTATTTCAGTACTGTTCTTAGTACTACGAGATGATTTTCATATGATATGTAATATGAATATGTAATATGTTTTGAAAAGGAAAAAGAGAAAAGTAAATCTAATATTCTTATTTTAATTTTAAATTGAATATTAGATTTAAATGATTTATATGTTATACGAAAAAGGTTTAATAGCTTATTTTGCTATTTAAAGTACTGTACTAATATGATTGTACAGTAAAACATGAAATGAGTTTTACAGGAAAATGATGATGATTTAACTAATATTCCTTTCAAAGAAAATATGAATATTAGTTATTTTATTTAAATGCTTTATTTCATAAAAGCATTATTTTGAAAAGAATATAAAAATGATATGAAATAGAAAGGAAAAGGATTTAAATTTCAAACGAAAAGAAATTTACTCTCTACAGTTGCTTCTAGGTTTCGGGACAAGATAGGTATTTCAAAATACCTGCCTTACTCCATCCGGATCCCTAGCCGACTATACTATCCTTCCTACATGTGTGCCTAGAGCCCTATAGGAAAAGTGAAAAAGATTTTCAGCATATAGGAAACTGAATATCAAGTATGCATATAATTCCCTTACTGAGCCGTGGTTTGCTCACCTCTTAATTTTAACATTTCAGGTTTTCGAAGATCGAGAGTCTAGCAGTAAAAGGATTTTCGACTGCGCATTTGGGGACGATGCGACAGGTCGATTTAATTATAAGGTATGATCATTTATTTTCTGTGTTTAGACATATTCACAGTACTACTTTCTTATGAAGTAAGATAGGGGATGTAATTCGTATTATAATTTAATATGAAATTGTTTATATGTAAAGGAACAGTAAAGTATCGCAGACAGCCCAACCACATAAGATGTATAGAATAAGGTGAAAAATAGGATCACGGGCTGTGACATAAATACATTGTCTTGGATAGAAATGTGTGAATGTGAAGAATTCATATAGATAATCTAGCGTGAATTCAAATATTAAATCATTTAACATACCCTCAATCTCTTAGGATAAAAACACTGATGATGATGATGATGATAATGAAAACACATATACAACGCGTTTCCAATTGATTGTTATCAAAATTTTTCTTTAAGGAATTTATACTTACACATTAATAGTAAATTTTTAATTGTTTAAACTAAAATAAAAAAATCATCAATTTTCTTATTTTTAATTGGTCCTTTACTTTTAATATATTTTAAGAGCATGAGTTATCTAGTTTATTCTATCACTAAAAATTAAAAATTGTTAATATGGGTAGCATAAAATATAAGTATGATTTATCTTATTAATTTTACCACTAAAATTTTAAAATTTTCAAAATGTGGAATATAGAGTATGGGTTATCTTGTCATTTTGTTGTAAAATTTAAAAATTTCAATATGGGCAGCATATATTTTTAAACAATTTTAAGATAAAATAATATTTTTTAACAAACAAAAGGAATAAAATAAAAACATACGGTCTCAAAGCCTCACACGTCTGTTCTCCGTATCTCGATTTGACTGCTTCTTGATGCGTTGCCGTCATTATAACGCTCGTGTGCAACACGTGTATTGGGCCCCACTCCCTTACCTATCCGTAGACTCCTCCCACGGGCATGCCGACATCCATGGCAAACCAAAAAAAATGAAAGGGACATTCTTGACAAAAAAAGAAAGAACGTGACGGACCTATAATCTTATTTGAAGACGTATTCATTAATCTCAAGTAACCTTCTCAATAAATTTCAACTTTTCACCAAAAAAAAATAATAAATCAATCCCTAATTGATCATTTATTTCCATAAACATTATTGAAGTTTAGCCAGATTGATTCTTTTGTGGATTTTATTAAATAAATAATGTGATCAATATGTTAATCTCATCTCATCCACTTTGTTTCATTTACCTATATTAAAATAAATAAATAATTATTTTTTAATACTTGCTAAAATTGATTCACTTGATGTTGATAAATTCTATATGCATGCATAAAACATAGATGTGTATGAATATTTACATTGCACACATAATTTGATCTTATATTAAGCTTGATTTGGATGTTATCACATTTTTGGTACGATGAGTCCAATGTATAAACAGTAAATAAAAGATAAAAAAGTGGAAAGGTTAAAATATACTCCCATCCCTCATCTCAATTTTTTAAATTATTTTATCAAAAAATAATATATCTTAAATGATCATTTTATCTTTTTCAATTTCATTTAATCTAATTTCATCGTTAATTCAAACTAGTTCTTAATTTATTAGAGCAAAGTTATTGTAGAATTCTAATTCTACTATATAATTCTAAGCATTACATTTCACGTGTGAAACTAATGCATGTCACTTATTTATAAACTAAGTATTAGTTAAAACAATATATTAGGATATTGTTTGAGGTTTGTCTACACTTGATGGCATCTCAATCACTTTAGCTTATAAAAGTAAGAACGACTTAACAAAAAAAATAAAGAACGACTTAACTGTCTAATGTACATCCCTGGCATACAAAATTAATAATGAAAAAGTTCAAGCTCAAAACCCTAGGCCCACCTAACGAGAAGGACAATCAAGAGAGCCTCTAAACAAACTCATATTTTTTCTTCTCACGTCCTATTTTACACTATATGTTACTGTTCATTTAAAAGAGAAAAATGACTGTAAGAAAAAAAAATAAGATGTGTTTAGAGGCTCTCGACAATCAAACTTGACCTCTAAACAAGGGACGTGGCTTGTGTTAGCTCAAAGGATGTGTTTAAACTAGAAGTCGGTGAATTGAATTTGGTAAGAGATTTTAAAAAATATTCTCCAATGCAAAATTGAAAGTGTAGACAATCAAATTTAACAAATAACTAAAAGTACAGGGTTTTAGCTAGACTAAATGCAATTTTTTATTTTGAGTCATTTTTGTAATGAAACGACTTAGTAGGACACTTTACGATTAATAGATGAATCGACTCCATATAGATAGAATGCATGATTAATAGGATTTTGCATGCATCTTGGGATTTAGTTGTTTTTACTATTAAAGCATTAGTATAATCATGCTACAGTTTGTAGTTTTCTGTCTAGTACTACACTCACTTGATGCATTCCTCATTAGTTTTTAAACTTTAATGTTCTAAAATTTATCTAAAACCCATTAAGATTTCATATTACTGAATAAATTGGTGCAATCGTCAAATTTGACTAATTTTCAATAAATTAAAATTAAGTTCCAAATTTTGCTTATATTTAAATAGAAATGTAAATCTCAATATGACTTCAACTCAATTTCCACAAAACCTTAGAAATCTAGCATGATATATCAAATTAAACTAAATACTGAAATTTCAAGTGAAAAGAAATAAAATTAAAAAAATAGTAATTTAATTTTACATTCGAATTTCGAGTTGCTTCTCCTTCCTATATTCTTGCCAAATCCTCTTCTTCTTCGCCTTCACAAATTGGAGCTTCTCAATATTTATTTCCTAAAAGTTGTAAACAGATAACACATTCAAAGCTATAAATATAAGACTGAAATAATATAATCACGAATCTATTAAAAGTAAATAATAGCTAGATAAAAACTTGCCCTAGCAATTTTTTTTTTTTACTTTTGAAAGAGGTACTATAACTGTTTGGCTATTTCCTTTTGAATTGGGAACTAATCACATAACAATAATTTAGATTCTAGCACCATCAAGTCTTTCAAACCTTAAGTGATTAAAAAATATTTTACTTTTTCTAGGGAGCACATAAAATTGAAAAGACAAGACATTAGAATTCCCAAAGTTTTACCGACCAAATCCAAAAACTTAACTAACTTTCCGGTATGTGCATGTGTATTTCAGACTTTGTGTAGCTGATATATTCTAGTTTTCCCACACTGACAATACATCACATCGGTATACAAACACTCGCAAAATATCATAAAAATAAAAAAGCATTAGGAATATAATTTACACGAATACCATTCTAGAAAAGAACATTTGTGAAAAAGTTCAACTAATGCAGCAATTTTCTCACTTCAACATTTTCATCCCCAAAAAACTGCCAAAGCCAGAAACTTAACAACTTCCCAGTAAGCGCATGTGCATGTTAGATTCTCGTAGTTTATGTACTTCCAGTTTTCCCACAGAGAATACATCGCATAGGTATACCCACACTGAGAAAATATAGGAACAAAATCTTATCAAAACAGTTACATCATTCAAAACATTTATGTAAAGATAAAAACCTAATGACTCTTAACATAAAATCTATTGTGCATGTAAAGTGCAAAATGTTGAGAAATTCTTTAACTGGGCCTACCTATATCAATTAATTATATATTACAGGCTGTCTGATGTGTTTGGTCCATTTAAAAATAATCATATAAATTTTGAGTTATTAGACTGTGAGATCCCTAGTTTTCCTTATTCCTTCCATATCTACATAATAGTTAAGCTAGAATGATTGGATAAATTGTGATGAGCAGTTACATTATATCTTATAGGTAAAGGAGCAAACTAGAATGTGGGCCCCACATCATTATGCGCAATCTGGATGGACACAGAAGTGGTAAATTCTTAAATTTTGGCTCAAAATACGTAATCAATAAGAAGATCATTTCTCGAAATTCCTTTAATTGAGCATACTTAGGTTTAACTGCAACAATTCCAAAAATGACGATTTTGTCCATAGGCTAAAAGAACTTTAGTGAATATTGGTCAACCTAGTTTGACTTTTCGACCACAGACTGTCATAGTCAAATCCCTGTGTGAAGATGTCTTAGGCTATTCCAAATCATAGACTGAATCGCTTGGAAATGTCGAAATTATGCGATTGTACAATTATAGGTATTTTGGTAATTTCACCCCTATTGTTGCCCATTATATGTCTCTAAAGTCAAAAATTTGACTTCTCCTATTATTAGAGGATAATAATTGTTGAAAATGAAAATAAATAAAAGTTGAATAGATTAAGTAAATTGATATGCGATTGCTTGGGGTATAAGTGAAATGAATGGAATTTAAAAGAGGCAAATTGGTCTTTTGGGCAAGAGATGATATTTTAATATTAAAATAACCATTAAATAGATATTTTTGGAGTCTTCTTCTCTAGAAGGGTTGGCCACACCATTGCCATCATCTTCTTCCAAGTTTTGCTTAGTTTTAGTGTGAGAAAGCTTGAGAAATTACCCTAAACCTTCACCCGATCAACTTACACCCTAAAGGAAAGTTGTTCCTTTTGGTTATCTCTATCCATACCTGAAGCATGGAAGCTTGAATCAGCCATTAGAGGGCTGTTTTGGTTGCTGAAAAATTGGTCACTATTGAAGGTGAGAGAAGATGAAGTTTTACTTGATGTTAACTAGTGTTCTTCGTTGTTTTATGATTATATAACATGGGTATAGCTTTAAAATGAAGCAAAACCAAGTGTAGAAGTCTCTTAGGGTTTTAGTGGAGATGGAGTTTATGGAGAAGTTATATGATTTTCATGCATAGATGATGTAAGATGAAAGTGGTGAGCAAGAGAAAGATGATAGTAGTGTTAGTCTTTAAAGAAGTTGAGTTTACACTTTGAGTGCACTTGGTTGATAAGAAAGAAAGGTTGGAGAGTGTTGAGTTCGAGGTTTTGAGGGTGATAACTTGATGTTTGAGTATTAGCAAGGTGGTTGGTAGAGTTAGATTTAGAAGGAAATGGAATTGATTAAAGTTGTTATGTTTTGCAGCTTTAGCTTGAGCAACTAAGGAGGATTCTTGGTGCTGCAAATTGTTGTGGTTTTGCGAAATTGAGGTAAAAGATATATGTAAAAGGGCATAAGGGTACTATGCCTGCATGTGGTTTATTGGTTGGTTGTAAAATGGAATTGTTTTATAAGTGCAAGAAGTTCAAATTTCGGTTTTACTCTTAGTATCAATTTTGTCTGGGAGCAGTCAACTGCCCTAAAGGGTAGCTGGCTACCCAGACACAAGCACAACATACTTATTTCCAAAACCGACTCAAACCAATTGACAGCCTTGTATAACAGTCGACTGCCTATTCCTAGAATCGACCTGAAACCAACTGATTGCCTTAAAGAGAAGTCAACTGCTTTTGTCTCGTAACTTTTTGTTTCAAAACTAATCGACTGCCATGTAGGCCAGCTGATTGCCTTTTTCTAAGAAGCGTTATGTTTGCACACCAGCCAACTGCCACGTATGCCAGTTGACTATGTTTTCTCTAGAAGCATTCTATTTCAAAACCAGTCGACTGTCCCTTTTTATATTTGACTTCTAAATATTCTGAAATTAATTTTAGAAAATTATTTAATAAATTGAAAAAGTGCATAGCAATCGACTACCTTAATAGAAAAGTCAACTGCCCTTGTTGAAATATTGCTTTTAAATTCCAAACTTGTACAAATGTGTTGGTTTATAATTCATGCATTTCAAAAAGGTCTTTAAATAAGCATTGATGATTTTAATGGCATTGAATTGATGGTAAATGTTTTGAGATTGTTGACTCTCGTATCATGTATTCAGATTGCATTGATTGATAGTTGTATGACCTAGTCAAGTCATCAGCTCCCACAGTTGTCATCTGACTAGTGCACACTGTGTGATTGTTCGACGATGGCCATTAGTCACTATTACGTAGGATTGGCGTACTGGCCATTTCCTATCATGTATTGTTGTGTATGATTTACTGGGATGTTGACATCTCCATTGAATGTTTATAGTTTTAACTAATTATAGATTGAAAGTTCTATGCTTAAAGCAAGGTTAGATCGATTGAAATGTTTTTTTACTGAAAGAAAAATGTAGTTTTATTAATTAAAGAGCACTTGAATTATGGATATTTTATAATTGAATTCAATTACAACATTTCCATATCCTTAAGATATTTTATTGCTTCTTTATAGTCGAAACTAGGACCTGGGACAAGTAAGGTGCGTCAAAGCGTCCTTCCACACTCAACCTGGTCATCCTAATCACCTATAGAAATTCCTTATCTCAAAAGCTTAATAGATATTGACCTTTGTTTGACATTATAGAGCCAAGTAGGAGTCATGCATCATAGTTGCGTAGTATCACGCTTTTATGTATATACTTTTACTGAGCGTAAACTCACCCCCCTCTTTTCCTCTCAGACTATTTACGGTGATTTTACTCATTTATCGAGGAGCCTATGCTTTTGGAATACGATAATCCCTTCGAGGCATACTTGAGAACCCTTGAAGGTATATGGCTTTATTGTATTTTCAAATTATGTACAGTACTAAATTATAATGTAAATGTAATAAGGATGTAAACTAAGAAGGATAAATAGTATGTACAGTAAATAGAGTATAGAAATCGGATCCTGGATTAATAATGTCAATGTTATTACTTTCTTGAGGGGAATAAAAATATGATGTTGATACTGAAAAGAATTTTAACAATGAATGTAATGTATGAAAGAAAGACTAATGACTCAACAAATGGCCTAACCAAATCGATAGAAAAGAAAAAGTTAGCTCTAGAATTGACAAGAACCAGACGTTACAGAGTTAGTATTAGAGCGAGGTTAGTCTAATGTTTATCGATGTCATTGGTTAGAAATAGCTTACATCCCCAAGTACAGTACATGTCGGAATAATTATATGCAGTATAACTGTTTCAAGTTATCCTAAAATTGTTGATTTTATTGTGGTATTGACAAAATGAATCACTGTAGAAAGGGCACTCGATGGAGAAAGGAGGAGACGCCTCCAAAAACCTATCCTCCTCCATCTCCTCCAGATAGTCCTAATACTCGGCTATCGAAAGTCGAGAAGAATCTTGAGACTATGACCACATTGCTTAATCAGTTAATGTCTAATTTCCCAAATGTGGCCATGAATGCACCACCAACTCCACCTGCAGTACCTGTACCTCCATTCCTCCAATACCACCCCACCAGTCCAGCCAGAGCCTCCACAGCCAGCTCTTGTTCCTGAGATGCAAGGTCCCACAACCTATTACAGTGTCCATCTGTTAAAAGAATTTAAGAAGTTGGACTCGCCCAAGTTTAAAGGATATAGGGACCCATTGGTGGCAAAAAATTAGGTCAATGTCGTCACCAAACTGTTTAAGCACATGACTTGCTCCAAAAGAGAAAAAGTGGGCTTGGCGACCTATTTACTAGGGACAATGTAGAACATTGGTGGTAGTCCACTCAGATAATATTGGGGGCTAGGAATCCTGAAGTTACATGAGGTATTTTCCTAGAAGCATTTAACAAGCAGCATGTTCCTCACAGTACTCAAAAGAAGTTGAAGATCAATTTTCTGAATTTGACTCAGGGTAATATGTCTGTAGATCAGTACGAGTCGAAGTTCACAGCTTTGAGCATGTTTAACCCTGAAACTTTACGTAGTGATGAGTATAAAATTTACAGATTTATAGAGGGATTAAGACCACCTATTCGGTCCAAGTTATATTCCATGGATATCACCACCTACAATGAGGCAGTCTGTAAGGCTCAGTTATGCGAGTAGGACTATAAGTTTCACCATGCAGATTTTCGAGGAAAGGGTAAAGGTAAAGAAAAGTTGAAATGGAAGTCAGTAGAAAAAGGCTCGTCAGAAAGGTATCCATTTAGGAGGATTAAAAGGGATCAACGGACTCCTAAGGCTTTTGGGATCAAGATATCGAATAAGAAATCATGTTTTTCAATAGGCAGTACCGCTAGCTCATAGAAGAGTACATGGAGGAAATGTGAGCATTGCGAGAGATTTCACGGATCACAACCATGCCACTTTGTGACCGAAGCCTACTTTGGGTACGGACAAATGGGCACCAAATTAAAGACTGTCCAAAGGTTAGTTAAAAGGTACCAGAAAAGCCTGAGAAGACTGCCTAGTCTCAGCATAAGGCCACGGCAACAGAGAAAGGGAAGAAAGTCGTGGCACAAGGACGGGTCTTCGCTATTGATAAGGAGTCTGCTGACACCTCTTCGAAAGTAATTAATGGTAATATTTATGTTTTCGATATGAATGTTACTGCATTGTTTGATCTGGGGTCTACCAATTCTTTTGTATCCCCTATGATTGCTATGAAATTACCTGTAGAATCGGAGCTATTAGGTTATTTGTTGCAAATAAATACACCCTTTAGGGAATCACAAATGACAAATATAGTGGATAGAAATTATAAGCTACGGATAGGAGAAAAGGAGTCTATAGCTAACTTAATCTTATTTAATATGTATGGGTTTGATGTCATATTAGGAATGGATTGGTTAGCTAAACATCATGTCATTTTAGATTGCTATGCTAAGACTGTAACATTTTCTTCGCTCGATAGCTATGTTGTAAAATTTGCTAGTACTTAATGTATAAATGTATTTGTTAATTATCTTGTTTGAAAGTGATTTAACAGAATATGTTTGATATTATGAAGGGTTTATAGCTTATGTTGTAGATGTAAAACAGAAACGACCAGAGCTCCAAGAAATTTTGGTGGTCAGGGACTTCCCTGATGTATTTCCGAATGAACTTCCAGGCTGATAGGGAAACAGAGTTCACAATTGATCTAATACCTTAAACTAAGCCTATCTCTAAGCCTCTTTATCGAATGGCATTGGGAGAGCTTGAGGAGCTTAAGAAGCAATTGCAGGAGCTATTGGATAAGGGTTTTATATGACCCAGTGTGTACCCATGGGGTGCTCCTGTTCTGTTTGTACAAAAGAAAGATGGAAGTATGATGCTTTGTATTGACTACCAATGGTTGAATTGGTTAACAATTTAAAACAAGTATCCTCTTCCTCGGATTGATGCTTTATTCGATTAGCTTTGAGGTGCACAGGTTTTCTCAAAGATAGACCTCAAATGGGGATAACATCAATTGAAGATAAGGAGTGAGGATGTCCCTAAGACAGCATTTAAGACCCCGTACGGCACTATGAATTCTTAGTTATGTCGTTTGGTCTTACTAATGCCCCTGCAGCATTTAAGAATTTGTTGAATGAAGTGTTCAAGCCGTATTTGGACAAGTTTGTCATTATTTTCATTCATGACATCTTGGTGTACTCAAGTTCCCGGGAAGAGCACAAGCAGCATCTTCGAATAGTCCTTTAGACCCTCAGAGATCGGAGACTATATGCCAAGTTACGTAAATGTGATTTCTAGCTGGATCAAATTTCTTTCTTGGGTCACATTGTCAGTAAAGATGGGGTTTCAGTTGATCCATCGAAGATTGAGGCCATAGTGTAGTAGGAGAGGCCAAAGACAATGACAGAAATTAGAAACTTTTTGGGTCTAGCTGGATACTATCGACAGTTTGTTGAGAGTTTTTTGAGATTGGCTACTCCATTGATGCGCTTGACGCATAAAGATGTGAAGTTTGAATAGAATGATGTTGTGAATGTAGTTTTCAAGAGTTGAGGCGCAGGCTTACGACATCACACATCCTTACAATTCCTAGTGGTTCGGGAGGTTTTTTTGTGTATAGTGATGCCTCCGCATAGGGTTTGGGTTGCGTGTTAATGCAAAATGAAAAGGTAATTGCTTATGGTTCTTGCCAATTAAAGGATCATGAGAAGAACTACCAAACACATGATTTGGAGTTGGCCACTATAGTGTTTGCTTTCAAGATATGGCGGCACTATCTTTATGGAGAGAGGTTCCAAGTATTCACAGAGTATAAAAGTTTGAAGTATTTGTTTTCTCAGAGGGAATTGAATATGAGACAAAAGAGATGGCTCGAGCTTCTAAAGGATTATGATTGTGAGATCCTATACCACCCGGGAAAGGCTGATGTGGTGGCAGATGCTCTAAGTAAGAAACACATGGGTATGGTAGCCTATATGATGGTTCGAGAGTATGAGTTGTTGAGCAGTTTGCAAGCCTAAGCCTAAATGTTATACCTCCTGGGAGTTATGGGATGACAGCTAACTTGCTAATTGAGCCAAGGTTAATAGATAGAATTTGGGTTGCTCAGAGGGAGGATGTTTAGTGTATCGAGGTTGCAAATCAGATTCCATCAAGTATGACAACAGAGTTTATCATTAGTAGTGATGGGATTTTGACTCATAAGGATCATATATGTGTTCCTGATGATAAAGAGTTGAAGAAGTTGATTTTGACAGAAACATATTCCACTAAGTACACTTTGCATCTTAGAAATACCAAGATGTATCATAATTTGCGCAAGGTGTATTGGTCACCTGGCATGAAACGAGATATAGCAGTGTTTGTCGTGAAATGTCTCACTTGTCAGCAGGTTAAGGTAGAGCACCAAATATTAGCTGGTTTGTTACAGCCTCTGCCTATGCCTAAGTGGAAATGGGAGCACATTACGATGGATTTCATAATAGGTTTGCCCCAAACTTGGAAGAATCATAATGGTATATGGGTGATTATGGATCGATTCACTAAGTCTGCCCACTTTCTAGCCATCAAGTCCATAGATTCTCATAGTGCTTTCATAGATTTATTTGTTAGAGAAATTGTTCTATTGCATGTTGTTCTAGTCAGCATCATTTCAGATAGAGATTCCATGTTCACTTCTCATTTCTGGGAACATTTTGAAGAAGCTATGGAATCTCGGTTAAATTTTAACACGACTTTTCATCCGCAGACTGATGGTCAGTCCAAGAGCACCATCTAGACACTTGAGGATATGGTAAGAGCCTGTGCTTTGGATTTTAAGGGCTCCTAGGAAGATCATCTTCCATTAGTCGAATTTGCCTACAATAATAGTTACCATTCGAGTATTGAAATGGCATCGTTTGAAGCTTTGTATGCTAGAAGGTGACGTTCACTGATTGGCTGGGAAGTGGGAAAACGTAAATTATTAGTGCCTGACTTGGTTGAACAAGCCTTTAAGGATGTTAAACTAATATGTCAAAGATTGAAGATAGCTCAGAGTCGACAGAAGAGCTATGCAGATAACAAAGCATTAGAGCTTGCTGTTGGGGATTCAGTATTTTTGAAGGTTTCTCCGTAAAAGGGGATTATGGGATTTGGTAAGAAAGGAAAGTTAAGTCCTCGCTATATCAGGCCATTTGAAATCTTAGACCGAGTGGGAGATGTTGTCTACAGGTTAGCACTACCACCCAAGCTAGCTGGAGTGCATAATGTCTTCCATCTGTCCATACTTCGTAAGTATAATCCAAATTCCTCTCAAGTCATTGAATATGAGCCACTGGAGATCCAAGAAGACATGAGCTATGTAGAGAAACCGGTAAAGATTTTGGATAGAAAGGAGAAGGTGTTACAGTCTAAGACAATTCCATTAGTTAAGGTTCTCTAGCAATATCATTCGATAGAAGAAGTGACGTGGGAATTAGAGAGCCTAATGAAGGAAAAGTATCTGAAATTGTTTAACCAATAGCCCGACTTGAATTTGGAGGACCAAATTTCTTAAGGTGGAGAGGATGTGAGATCCCCAGTTTTCCTTATTCCTTCCTTATCTACATAGTATTTTAAGTTAGAATGATTGGATAAATTGTGATGAGCAGTTACATTATATATTTTATAGGAAAAAGTGCAAACGATAATGTGGGCCCCATAGCATTATGCATAATCTAGATGGACACAAAAGAGGCAAATTCTTAAATTTCAGCTCAAAATATGTAATCAATAAGAATATCATTTCTTGAAATTCCTTTAATTGAGCATACTTAGGTTTAAATGCAACAATTCCAAAAATGATGATTTTGTCCATAGGCTAAAAGAACTTTAGTGAATATTAGTCAACCTAGTTTGACTTTTCGACCACAGATTGTCATAGACAAATCCCTACGCGAAGATGTCTTAGGCTATTCCAAATCATAAACTGAATCGCTTGGAAATGTCGAAATTATGCAATTGTGCAATTATAGGTAAATTGGTAATTTCACCCCTATTGTCGCCCATCATATGTCCCTAAAGTCAAAGATTTGACTTATCCTATTATTACAGGATTATATTTCTGGAAAATGAAAATAAATAAGAGTTGAACAGATTAAGTAAGTTGATATGAGATTGCTTGGGGTATAAGTGGAATTAATGGAATTTAAAATAGGCAAATTGGTCTTTTGGGCAAGGGATGATATTTTAATATCAAAATAACCATTAAATAGATATTTTTGGAGTCTTCTTCTCTAGAAGGGCCGACCACACCATTGCCATTATCTTCTTCCAAGTTTTGCTAAGTTTTAGTGTGAGAGAGCTTAAGAAACTACCCTAAACCTTCACCCAATCAACTCGCACCGTAAAGGAAAGTTGTTCCTTTTGCTTAGCTCTATCCATACCTAAAGCATGGAAGCTTGAATCAGTCATTAGAGGGCTGTTTTGGTTGCTAAAAAATTGGTCACTATTGAAGATGAGAGAAGATTAAGATTTTCTTGATTTTAGCTAGTGTTCTTCATTGTTTTATAATTATATAACATGGGTATAGCTTTAAAATAAAGCAAAACCAAGTGTAGAAGTCTCTTAGGGTTTCGGTGGAGAGAGAATTTATGGAGAAGTTATCTGATTTTCATGCATAGATAGTGGAAGATGAAAGTGGTGAGCAAGAGAAAGATAATGGTACTCTTAGTCTTAAAAGAAGTTTAGTTTAACAGTTTGAGTGCACTTGGTTGATAAGAAAGAAAGGTTGGAGAGTGTTGAGTTCGAGGTTTTGAGGGTGATAAGTTGATGTTTGAGTATTAGCAAGGTGGTTGGTAGAGTTAGAATTAGAAGGAAATGGAATTGATTAAAGTTCTTATGCATTACAGCTATAGCTTAAGCAACTAAGGAGGATTCTTGGTGCTACAAATTGTTGTGGTTCTGCGAAATTGAGGTAAGAGATATATGTAAAAGGGCATGAGGGTACTATGCCCGCATGTGGTTTATTGGTTGGTTGTAAAATGGAACTGTTTTATAAGTGTAGGAAGTTCAAAATTCGGTTTTACTCCTAGTATCAATTTTGTCTAGGTGTAGCTGATTGCCCTAAAGGGTAGCTGATTGCCCAGACACAAGTGCGACATACTTATTTTTGAAACCGACTCAAACTAGTCGATTGCCCTTTATAACAGGTCGACTGCCCATTCCTAGAACCTACCTAAAACCAACCAACTGTCCTAAAGAGAAGTCAACTGCTTTTGTCCCGTAATTTTTTGTTTCAGACCAGTTGACTGCCATGTAGGCCAGTTGCCTCCCTTTTTTTCAAAAGCATTTTGTTTGCGCACCAGCCGACTACCACGTAGGCCAGTCGAATACATTTTCTCCAAAAGCATCCTGTTTTAAAACCAGTCGATTGTCCCTCTTTGTATTTGACTTTCAAATATTTCAAAATTAATTTTAGAAATTTATTTAATAAACTGAAAAAGTTTATAGTAGTCGACCTCAATAGAGTAGTCAACTGCCCCTGTTGAAATATTGCTTTTAAATTCAAAAATTGTACAAATGTGTTGGTTTATAATTCATGCACTTGAAAAAGGTCTTTGAATAAGCACTGATGAGTTTAATGGCATTAAATTGATAGTAAATGTTTTGAGATTGTTGACTCCTGTATCATGTATTCAAATTCTATTGATTGATAGCTGTATGACCCTAATCAAGTCATCAGCTCCCACAGATGTCACCTGACTAGTGCACACTGTGTGATTGTTCTACGATGGCCATTAATCACTGTTTCGTAGGATTGGCGTACTAGCCATTTCCTATAATGTATTGTTGTGCATGATTTACTAGGATGTTGACATCTCCACTGAATGTTTATGGTGTTAACTGATTATAGATTGAAAGTTCTACGCTTAAAGCAAGGTTAGATCGATTGAAATGTTTTATGATTGAAGGAAATGTGTGGTTTTATTAATTAAAGTGGGCTTGAATTATGGATATTTTATAACTGAATTGCATTACAACATTTTCGTATTCTTAAGATATTTTATCACTTCCCTATAGTCGAAACTAGGACACAAGACAAGTAAGGTGCTTCAAAGCATCCTTCCATACTCAGCCTGGTCATCCTAATCGGCTATAGAAATTCCTTATCTAAAAAGCTTCATAGTTATTGAACTTTGTTTGACATTATAGAGCCAAGTAGGAGTCATGCATCATAGTTGCGTAATATCATGCTTTTATGTATATACTCTTACTAAGCATAAACTCACCCCCTCTTTTCCTTTTAAACTATTTGCAATGATTTTACTAATTTATCGAGGAGCCTATACTTTTGGAATACGATACTACCTTCAAGGCATACTTGAGAACCCTTAAAGGTATATGGCTTTATTGTATTTTCAGATTATGTACAGTACTGAATTATAATGTAAATGTAATAGGGATGTAAACTGAGAAGGATAAATAATATGTACAGTAAATAGAGTATAGAAATTAGATCCTAGATTGATAATGTTAATGTTATTACTTTCTACAGGGGAATAGAAATGTGATGTTAATACTGAAAAGAATTTTAACAGTGAATGTAATGTATGAAAAAAAGACTAATGACTCGACAAACGACCTAACCAAATCGATAAAAAACAAAAGGTTAGCCCGAAAATTAACAAACACCAGACATTATGTAGAATTTAAGGCATCTCTTTTAGTATGGGCTTTGCAATGTGTAAAGACACAATATTTTAGAGACCCAAAATAAAATAAAATATAGATATAAATAAGTTATGGCCCCAATTAAACATAACAAAATTTTTATTCTCATATCTCATCTGATACATATTCTTTAAAGAGATTTAGACGTGAATGACTTCTAACACCAACAAATCAATTTTAATAGATTCAGGTACACTTTTGAATTACTTTTTCTTGATGATTAAACATGAGATCCTATGTGTGCTTATCTATATGGTTTTCATACAAGTGGTATCAAGAGCCTGTTCAGCTTTAATCATTAAGAATTAAAAATTTTTGTTTGAAATCTTAGGGCTTTTATTCCCTATATAATAAAGATTAAAACCATTTAAACAATTTTATGAAATTTGTTTCATGTTTCATGTTTCATGTAATTTGTCTTTTTAATTTTTAAACCCAAATTTCAAAATCAACCAAAAACATATATGTTTTATGTGTTTTGATTATAATTGTTGAATGATAATTGTTTTCTTAACTTATATAACTGAATGTAAGTTACAAATTTAAGAAATATATGTTTTTTTTGGTTGAAAGAAATCAATAAAACATTATTGGGTTACAAAGATAAGCTTATACAACAATTGGAATATTTTTGCTTGGCAGATATTTAAGTAACCTTGGAATGGATCATTGGAAAGCAGTAAAGAGGGTTATGTCGTATCTATAGAGAACTAAAGATTACATGCTTACATATCGGAAGTTAGATCATTTAGAGATCGTTGGGTATTTAGACTCTGATTTTGTTGGTTGCCTTGATAGCAGAATATCCACTTCTGGTTATATTTTCATGTTAGCTAGAGGAGTTGTATCTCGAAAGAGTGTAAAGTAGTCACTTATATCTTCTTCTACCATGGAAGCAAAGTTTGTAACTTGCTATGAGGCATCAATCCAAGCAATATGTTCTAAAATTTTATCACTGGCTATGTATTGTCGATGGTATTGAGAGACCACTGAAGATTTATTGTGATAATAGAGTGAAAGAGTTATATTCTAAGATCAACAAAAGCTCGTTGAAGTCAAAGCATATTGATATTAAGTTTCTTGTTATTAAAGAAAGAGTTTAAAGTCTTCATATATCAATTGAATAAATCAGTACAAACTCCATGATTACGGATATGCTTACTAAGGTGTACCACCTAAGGTGTTTCATAAGCATGTAGCTTGTATGGGCATGGTTCATTTTGATGATATGTTTGTATAGTGAGAGTTTGTTTTATTTATAGTCATTTGTTATTGAGACATTTTTTTATCAAACCTAGGATTGTTGTTGTTCATGAAACTTTGAAAAAGTTTTATTCTTTCAATTGCAGTTAAGCATAAAGTATTTGAAAGTATGATGTTTAACTCTTTGAGTTATAAAGTAGAACCGGTTGGAAATAGGTAGGTTTAAGGGATCACGTTGAATTTTATTTCCATGCTACACATCCATACTTGATCTATGTCGTTGATTATATTAATCTATGTGACCATTGATGGGTTTAGTTACAAAATATATGTAACGATGATCGCTTTGATCCTATATTAGTATAATTGATGGACCAGATTGTTTAGAGATATTACTATGTGAAGATAGCAAATTTTGAGCTTATAAAGTTATTTCATAATGTACAATTGTTAGGTGACATATATGGCCCAAGTGGGAGATTATTGGGAAATTCTTTAAGTCGACCCATATATATATCAATTAATTATACATTACAAGCTATCTGATGCGTTTAGTCCATTTAAAAATGAACATATAAATCTGTTATTAGACTTTAGGGCATCTCATTTAGTATGGGTTTTGCAATCTGTAAAGACCCACTATTTTATTTTATTTTTATGATGGGCCTAAATAAAGTAAAATATGTTACAGGTATAGATAGGTTATGGTCCTCAGTCTATGTCACAGTCCATATATACAGTATTCACCAAATTTTCACATGCACAGTGATGGTTAGGCTATTTGTGATGCCTTTATCATACATTTATGTTAAACAGTAATAATATACAAAAATTATAATTTGATTAATTAACAAAATAGAAATATTTACAAATAGTAATTTTTTCAATATTTACATTCCCCGAACATAGTTTACAATAATGTAGTATTGTACAAATATGAAAATATGTCTGAATATATATAAATGAATATAAATATACCTCCAGGATCCACTATTCACTGCCTTGGAATAGTAAACAAAGCCTAAATCCTCGAAAAGTATCTCAAGCAATCCCTGCAACTAACTGGGGAGTGGAAAAAATAAGGAGTGAGCAAAAACATACTCAGTAAGAGAATCGTATGTAAGACTGATATTATGAAATCTATATACATAAAACATTTATTTTCCTAACAATGCACTACAGTCGATAAGGAAGGATACTATAGCTAGCTAGGGATACAAATGGAGTATGGGAGGTATTTTAGAATACCTGTCGTATCCCAGAACCTAGATGCAACTATAGGGAGTAGTTGTTGATTTTGATATGAAATAGCACTTAATAATAATTAAATAAATAAATAATTATTCAAATGAATGGTTTATAAAACCATTTAAATATAATACTTTAACTAGTATTTTATTAAATCACTTTGAACACATTTCATACACTTCGATAAAATCTAATAAACAGTACAGTTATCAGTTCAATACAATAAACAGTTCAATGACAGTAATAGTCAGTAAACTGTGCAATAAACAGTTCCAGTAAACCATGAACACTTAACAATAATGGTTCAGTAGTGACAAACAGTTCTATAATGATAAACAGTAAGCAGTAATCGGTTCTTTCAATAGCAGTAAACATTTCAGTAACTATAATCACTTCAATATCAGTAGCACTTCGGTAATATTAAATAGTTTGGCATCAATAATAGTTCAATAAAAAGATAATTATAAAATCATATACAAAATTTCATTTAAGTAATTAAATCATTTATAAATTCTTTTTCACCATTAACAATTAAAATCTTTGAACACAGTACAGTAAATCGTTCAATAAACAGTACAGAAAATCATTTAGTTACAATAAACACTTTAGTAATAGTAACAGTTAAGTGAAAATCATGACAGTAAACAGTAACACATGTATGGAGACCAGGCAACACCCTGAATATATCATGCTATACAGTAGTCCCCGAAGGGTAACAGTAACAGTAACAGTAACACATGAGACATATGTCCATAGTCTATAAATGTCCTCAGAATACACTTGCCAGGTGACACTGGGACTGCTGATGACTTGGCAGGTCAATCAGCCATAGTAACAATAACACTTGAGCATGATACAGGGCCTAACAGTCTCAAAATAGTATATAAACAGTATCATCATCTTTATGGAAATTTATAAAAATGGATAAAATCTTCAGTCAATTCATAAAGGTTATTATATAACACAGTGAACAATACAGTGAAAACCGTTTATAAAATATTCACATTTCAGTAATAAATTTCACAATTATTCTATCTCATTGTAAAACACTTATATAAACATCTCGATGCTTTCATTTCGATGAAAATCAATTACATGAATATTTAAATATTGTTTTTCGATAAATTTATATTTTATGAAAAATATTAAATATTTAATTTTCAAGGTGAGGAAATCACTCAATTTATGCACTTAAAATATTTCATGATAATTTAGAGAATTTTCTAAGAAATTTCAGCAACATAACTACTGCTATTAACCTAACCTCCCTGCACGTAAAACACAGTTCCAATCCAGCCAAAAACCACAATTTGCACAATTTCCAACGCAATTGAGTATCAAAATATTCCCATAAAATTATTCTCATTGAAACCATACATTCATAATATCCCTACGGCCTACACACTCATCCCTTACCTGTCTGTCGTTATAAACTTCTTCGATAGCACCACTTCTAATTTATTTTTCCTGGGCTGCAAATAATTTCACCAACATTGTTAGCTCACTTAACTTAAATTTTTAAGCTATTTTATACTTCTAATTGCAGCCACATTGTACAATGAAAATATTTAAACCAATGTAAATTCTACCTATGCTAATACACAACTTCCCTGTTTTAAGTCCGATTTTAAATCTGACTGCACCGGTGGACTCCTCATAATTTCTACATTCACATGGCATCCTAAATTCATTAAAATTTAGCACAAAGCTACCTCCCCTTAGCTTGGCTGAAACTCCCACATAAGGATTCTCACACTTTTTCAACAAACTAACACTTAGTTCATGTAAATATATGTTCATTCTTTCATTTGGCATCATTTTCATGTATGAAGCAACATGATTTCATTAACTTCCATTCATGGCCAAATGCTTAAAGGAGTGTTTGAGTAAGATTTAATTCAAACTAATTTAATATAACACCAAAATCATGCTTAACATATGTAAATTCATCATTAACTACAATTAGAATTAAAAGAAACCTCATACATAGAGAAAAATCATCTTGATCAAAATCTTCATGCCTTGTTTCCTCTTGAATTTGTCACTTATTCAATGTGATATTGGTATAGGTGAAGAGAGAATGATGAGTAGAACATTTTTGTAGAAGAAAATTTGTTGAAATAAGCTTGTTTTGGTTATGTTTTAGTGAGCTTTCTTTTCTTGGCTATTGTGGCATGAATGCAAGGAGGAAGAAAGGGGAATAGTTGCTGGCCAACATGGGAAGAATTATATAGAAAAGTCTAGAGAGGGGTAAAATTACGAAAATACCCTCCATTATGAAATTTTTGGACAAAAGTGCCCTTAAGTTTCTGTAATTTTTATAACTATGTAATTACACTCCAAAAATTCAGATTCCATCACCAAAAATTATTGTTAAACATATTTTGATAAATAAAGATGGTTTGGTTAGGGTTTGACATACTGTGAAGCTGAAATTACAAAAATACCCTTATCAGGACAATCATTTAAATTATTGATTTAACCACTGATTCAATCTATCTGTTGATATAGCTTAGAACTTATTTTTATGTAGAATATCATGCTATATTCACTTGGTCCGAATTCATTTTAGTTTGGGCACAATTTACGAAAATGCCACCAGGTTATGTCCTTAATTGTCATTATGTAAATTGTTTGCTCACGTCCCAAAATAATCTAAATAAGGGATTTTTGGTCCGAGATTCTTACCTTAGGCTTATCATACCCTTCGAACACTGTTTGGCCAGTCTCACATCCATCTGAGCATTGTAAGACAAGTAGGGCCCATAACACTGTTTCCTTTATCACTTGTGAAGTACACAGGAATTGAATAGTGATGAGACTTTTGACACATGTAACAGTAATATATATACGGCTCCACAATCTAAATATAATGTAATTTTGATTCTCATATCCCACCATTGAGTGAGATACAAATTCTCTCAAAAGGTATAGACATGGAAGGCCGCTAACCCCAAGAAATGAATTCCAATAGATTCAAGTATGCTTCCAAATTATTCTTTCTTGATAATTGAACTTGAGATCCTATGTGTTTTTATTTGCATGATTTTCCTACATAAAATTGCTAACACTAAATACCCTCACCTTGAGTTATCTTTCCTAACGATCTTTACTTTATCAAATGCTTTTAAGGTAAGATTCGACTGCATATTAGACAAAAAAAATAAAACCATTTTTCTAGCCAAAAGCTCAAGTAAGATACAAAATACACACACTAATATATAACAAATTAGTAAAAAATCTTATTATTATCATAAGAAATTAATCTATAACTTTTATAAGAAATATTAATTGAATTGCCATCAAATAAAAAATTTAAATGCATAAAAAAATAAAAAAATAACATCACCTACACCAAGTTAGTTCTACCAAACAAAGAATAACTTGACAAAGAAAACAAAAAAAATTAACTTTAAAAAAATATTACACAATCCATGCTAAAAACACGCAAAAATTTTTTAAAGAAAACTCTAATTTTTTTCGTCTTTCCTCTCTCTTTTTTTTCCAAATCTTTCCCTTCTCCCTTCTATTTAGCATATCAAACACGAAATATTTCATTAAATGTGGAAAACTTTGGTTTAATTCATTCATCACTGAGATTATTTGATCATTATCTCTGTTGGATTATGCCCTTAGAAACATTCATTAGATGATTGACTTTGGCATTTTTTTATGTATCATGGCATTTTATTTATTATAGTTCATTATTATATTTGTCTTATAACTGCGTAATGTAATCTTATATGATAATGTCCTTAGAATAGTAATAACACACTATTCTTAAAATATCCCTAGTCAAGTATTATTGTGAGCAAGGATAACAATGATACGATAAGACTAGTATGTGGTTGACTGATGACCATTGTCATGGATATAGGATATCAAGTCATCACATAGGTACATGTTAGAGAACTATGTACTGGATCGACCCTCCATGAGAACACTACATGGATTGTTATATGAGCGTCATAAGCGATTCTCATAGTGATGATGGTGTATGTGATCCTTTGACTTGAGATCATCAGAGATCCCAACATAGAGAATTGCATACTTTAATGCTGCTAGATGTCATTCTAACAGGATGGACTATAAAGGTATTAATTGGGTATGCCTTGATCTATGTAGAGGGATGTTGAGTGATCAAGATAGGATTTATACCTCTTATATAACAAGAGTGATGTCTTGGGCCCTTTGATAGAGTGAGACTAAGAAATGCATGGCCGTGCTCGAATAAGTCAATATGAGATATTGATTTTATTTGTTTAATTAGTCTACTCAGGAATCAAGAAACGCTGATTAGACTATACAAGTGTGACACATTCCATGACTTGTGTCTAATCAAGACATCAAAGGATAAAGGGATTAGACTACACTGTAACATCTATCACGAGTAAGGTTATGTCGAGTCATTGACATTCTCGTTACATGGGTAGCAATGATGTGTTGCTAGATACCGCTCATTGCCTGTGACAATTTTGTCATTGCCATTGTTTTGAGAACCTATTGGGTCGCACACTTAGAACGGATCAATGAGGAGCTTAATTAATCCTATTCTGAATTGGATTAAGGATATAACTAATCCTATTCTAAGTAGGATTAGAGTTCTGTTTGACAGTAAATTTTAGGGTAAAATTTACTGCCTATAAAAGAATGTTTTGTGTTTTCTAAAACAGAGCCGCACAATAAAACAAAAAAGATAAACCTGTTCTCTGTGGTTTTAGAGCTTCTTTCAAACAAAACAAAATATTCTTTTAATCGAAGCTAGCAATTCGGTTAAATAAAAAAAACGCTCTTTAAGGCTTCTGATCGTGAGACGTTCAAGAGTCGTGAGATCCGTTAGTATGGATACCATAGAGGCAGGAACGAAAAGTTGTTGCTTGTGACTTGACCAACGACAGAAAATCAGAGAAAACATTAGGTAAAATCTCGAAACCCTAATCAGGCAACTCTCCGAATCGATCCTGATGGAGGCCGAATGATTTAAATTCTGCTGCGTGTTTGTTTCGGTTTCCTTCAATCTCCTCATCATTGACATTGTACTTAGACTCTTTGCTAACAATGAGGTAGTCAAGCAAGCTCTCCATAATCTATTTCCACAAGTTAGTAATTCTTTTCATTCCTCGATCGAACACGACCAAACATTTGTCAACTTCTTTATAGAAAATCTGACATGTCCTACCTTACAGAAGCCTGAAATTTGTGGGCAAATATTTTTTTTCCCTTTACTTTGCTTACTCGTTTGTAAGTGACTGTGTAGGCCACAAGTTTCGTTTAAGTGAATCTTCGATCATTAAGGTCCCATTTGACTATCATTTTGTCGATCTATAAACATCTAACATTGTTATATAAACATGTACATATATATATATATATCATTCCAGTTTATCATCAAATATCATACCTATCACTATCATATTAACATCATCACATATTGTCGACATCACAGACAATATACATAGATCTATCAAGTATACATATATTTATACACACACACACATATACATCACACTATCCCAAAAGTATCAAGTATACATATATTTATACACACACACACACATATACATCACACTATCCCAAAAGTCTTTGTCCAACCATCGTAGAGCCATATACCTGACCACTATACAAAAAGTTGTCCTAGAGGAGTTGTCCAAACCAATGTGGCAGGTAGCTGAGCTACAATCAATTTGTGAGGGGAAAAGACAAAAATGAGGTGAGATATACTCAGTAAGCACTACAAGTAACATTAAGTTATAAAACATGCATATTAAAACGTTATAGTAAAATCAAGTCTATTAGTTTAGCTTTTAAACCATAAACCATATTCTATACTTTTAAATCATAAACATATCATATGCATCAATTTTTAGAACATCTTAAACCATAAATAAAATCATATACATAGGTTTAGTTCTCAAACCATAAAACATCAAACAGTCATCAATCGATCAAACAATCATCGTACCATCGTTGTAAGCTGAGGCATTATGTCTATACTACGCAATAGAGCCATAAACCATAACGATCCACAGTAGCTAATCGTAGCAATCTCCCAAAAAGGAATGCTACCTATGCATATATCAATCTACAGCAATTCATTGATCGGATAAATTGGGACCAATTTGTATTGTAATGTACGGGACAAGCGATCATTTCTGAGACCTATGCCCAATCAACAGTGCTCTAAGGTAACTATAAAGACCTTTAGCAAACTTAAGGTACGCTTCCATTTGGTCTCATTACCAAGGGTCTCAATATAATCTCATCAATTTAGTTTGCAAAATAGCTTTCCAAGTCACGTATAAATCATTACTGCTTGTGAAACTTCATCAAAGCTTAAGGCTCACATCTTAGAAATAAATAGCAGTTTAAAACTAAGTTATATGTTTTCATGTTTAAAAGCAATAGCCATATCTTGTTAAAATCCTTTTTCAAAGTCCATTTAAAAATCATTACAAAACAAGGTACAAATCATGCAAGCCTTAATCGTATGTATTCAGAAGCATTTCATAATCACGTAAACAAATTAATCATGCAATGCCTATGTATGCAATTTCAATCAGTATGTGCCGTGTCACCAATCTCAGTCAAAACATTTCGAATGCAATTTTAGATTACCTGTAGGTTACTTAAAATACTCCCTTAGCTTAAGGATTTAAACTCCCTCATTACCTACCAAGCTTTACACAACTAGTTGTTTGGTACGATCAAGCCCCTTTTTATAGTCCAAGAATTCAAACTAGCTTTCAAGAAATTGAATACCTATGATCAAAACATTGCAATCCTTATCAAGATCAGAACTTAATCAATCACTTTTTGTACTTTAGGACCCTATAATATTGATAGAAGAATAACTGATAAACTTCTTTAATGTTTTCCTTAATTATAGCCTATTATGACTTAAGGCGGTTGACTACCCTATTGGGGTAATCGACTACCCTGCATTTCTTTAATTTCCTAAATTAAAATTTCAACTTTAAAACTTTCAAGGAGGCAATCGACTGGTTCTTAGGTTAGTCAACTGGTTTTTAGGAAAAATGCTTCTGTGTAAAAAGTAGTCAACTAGTCCCTTAATTATTTCACCAAAATTATTAGCTTATTAAATACTTATTTTTAAGCTAAAGTTCATATCAAAATCCAGCCACATTGGATACTACAACTATTGTTGCAGTATAATTTCTATTAGTAGTATAACGTAACTTCTTCGTTTTGTGTCGGATTTTAAATCCGAGCATACTGACAGACTCTTCATAATTCCTACAGTCTAAATCTACCCTATAACCATCAAAACAGCCATGAATCATACTCCCTTTCCTTGGCTGAAATTGAAGGGTGGTGCTTTTGGTTGATTTTCATCAATCTAATTTTGCTACATTACTCTACTATGCTATCCAATTTATTTAGCACCATTTATAAGCTTGAAACACAATGAGACACTAGAATTCCATGCTTGGCCAAATGCTTCATCAATGGAAAATTTTTATATTTCAATTCTTAATTGCTATAGAAATGTTAAGCATGCTTAGATGAATGTTTTCATGTCATTGGATTCAAGAAAAACATAAGGTATAATGAACTTACCAAGCTTGGCCGAAACTTTGTGGAGTTGTTTCTCCTTGTATAGTGCCTTATAGGATGAAATATTGATGTAGGATTGTAGAGGAGAGAGAGAAGATTAAATTTGGTATAGAAATTGTGTTGAAATTCTAAGTGGATTGGTAGTTAGAAAGCTTGAAAATTTTTCTTTCTTTCTTTATTTCTCTTGAAATGGCATGGGACGCTAAGGGGGAAGACAATGAATAGTGCCCCTCAGATGCTGAGTGAATTTTAAAGAAAATTCTGGAACCATGCAAAATTACCAAAATGCCCCTAGTTATGAAATTTTAGACAATTTTGCCCTTACGGTCCCACTGGTGTAAAAACCATGTAAACGTGCTCCAAATTTTTGGATTCCAATTCCAAATGGTCATATTAAACATATCTTGATTCTTGGAAGTAGTTTTGTTGACGCGCAGTGCATGGATAGTGAGAAATTATGATTTTACCCCCGTGACATGCCAGCAAACTTTTTTGCTTTTGTGATCGTTTCGAAAGATCTATTGACACCATGTTAAAGTATTTTTCATGTAGAATAACATGATATTTTTACTTCATTCCAATTCATTTTGGTTTGGGAGAAATTTATGAAATTACTCCCGGGACGTATCCGTCATTTTGAATTTGTTTCTCATACTTTACAAAACACAGCATCTTGGGTATTTTGACTTCCAAATCACCATAGTATCATTATTTAACCTCCCAAAATTTTATTTTCTCACTCATATCATCATCTGGGCACTAAAATCTAAGTGGGGCCCATGTAGTTTTTCACTTAATATTTATGAGAATATACAAAAATAATTTATTTATTAATTAAAATTTACATGTCCGTACATATACAGTACACAATAATGAGTTATCACAAATGTCCTATCATATTCTTGAGCATCCACAGTCAGCATACTAATGTTCCATCTTATTTCTTTCATGGCTATGCTCTTATCCTACAAACACAACGATCTAAACTTGATTTTAGGTACATAAACTTTCTTTTGTCCTTTTATGTTAGCATAAATAATTTTAGTACTAAGAGGTATTCATTTCACCAATTCATTATTTGATTTGAGAGCATGTTTAAGCACCCATATTTTTCTTACAATTATTCTCCTAAAAGTGGATTTTCTAAAAATACAAGAAGAAGAAAAATGTCCTTTCTTATGACAAATATTATAGTTTGAAGACATATTATGCAATTCATTCTTCCTTACAAGAAAATTTTTTTAAGTGAGTTTCCTTTTCAAACTCTTTGTATCCTAGACAATCTTTATCAAAGTAGGCTTTCTAAATATTAAGCATATGATCTAATTTTTGTTTATCCATGCAAAAAATGAATCATTTAATTTTTCATTCTTTTTGATCAACTCATCTACTTGTGAGCTAAGGTCATATACTTTCTTCTCCAACTCTAACTTGGTATTTACTAGTGTCTCACTTTCTTGTTTGAACTTAACTGACATTTGTCTATATTTTGCATTCATAGCTTTGAATTTATTAGCTAACTCATTAAAAGCATCTTAAAGTTCATCAAAAGAGTATTAAACTATTGATTAAGAGATAGATTCAAAATCATTTCATCTAATGCCATCAAACAAAGGACATCATTTTTCTACTTCCCTTGTTACAAATAAAAGAGAGTTTACTCCTCATACTTTGAGCATCACTTTACAAGGCAACTGTTTCAAATTCCTTTGGTCTTAATGCATAAGCTAAATTATATATGGCCTTGGAATTAAGTTGAGCTCCCCTCAAATCATTTATATTCCTTGTACTCTCATTCTTTCCATACTTTGTCTCTCCTATGGTTTTCAATGTTGCTAAAGGTCCATCAACAATAATCTTCCATGCTTCATAATCACACCTTTGAATAAACAATTTCATTTTATTTTTCCAAAAAGGAAAATTCTCACTATCAAACATTACAGGTTTGGCAATGAAGTATCCTTCAAGTCTAAGAGAGGTTCCTAGGGTGAATTGAGCCATTCTAATGATCAGTTTTACTCTAAAATGGTTAAACTTATACTCTAGAATCTAAGCTCTGATAACCAATTATAAGCTCAATAGTTAAATCGAAAGGGGATGAATCTAAGCTCTGATAACCAATTATAGGCTCAATAGTTTGTTTGACTATCTTAAAATCTCTACACTTCTTTTCCTACGATTCAAACATTTAGCAATGCAAATAAGTGAACAATAAGTAAAATAAGAGCATAAAGAAGAGAAAAAGTACATAATGGATTTATAGATGTTTGACACTCTTGCCTATATCCTCTCCTTTGAGCTCTTCTTAATGACCCACCAAATTCGCTACTTGAATGTAAATTTTACTCCTCTCTCTTTTTTTAGGTTTAAGAGTAACCCTTTACAATTTCCTTTTTGCTTAAGTTTAAGGATAACTTATTTTATTCTCTCTCTCTATCTCTCCTTTTGTGGCATAAGGAGAAAACCTAACAAATAGCCTAACACTCTTTATAATTTATGGCACATATAGGGTTAACTTCTTTTTTCTTAAATGATGATTGAGGTTAAAAAGGAATACAATCAAGTGGATTAGTAGAAATTTTAAGGAAACTTCGAATACAATAATAAAAGAATTCTTTTCAAGTCAATTCTCTTCTACCCTTTTGCTCTTGTTGAATGCTTGAATAAATATCTTTTCTTTCTTGAAACTGGCAATAGGTGAGCATTAAATGTTCATCTTCCTATTACCACTCTAAAAAAATAGCCATTAACACCTACTAGTCTTGAAGGGTATTAAAACCTTACTTATCCGTATCAATACTTTAAAAGGAATTCCTGCAAAATCAAACACATGTGTGTCAATACCTTTCCCTAACGTATCAATAGAAAAAACAGAGCAAGAAGCTTCTATCCAATGATAATGTTAGAGTATAAATACATTCCTGAACCATTTCTATTCAAACGCAAGTATCAATACACTTCTCAAAGGTATCCATATGTTGAGCACAATAAATGCATTTAAGGCTAGGAGACCCTTTGATCACATTATCAACCAAGCATAAAATAATTTAGTCATTTAAGCAAGTACATAGTTTGTATCTCATTCAACTCCAAAAACACTTTACATGATATCAACATGTAGTTTCATGACCAATTCAAGTTAAAAGTATGCTAGTGTGAATAAAATATATTTCTCTTAAAGTTTAGAAATTCATATTAAAATTCTAAGTATTTCAAAGCTAAGATGAAACCTAGGTGGCAAATTTTTAGTCCGTACCATGCCAAGGAAATCAACTTAAGAGAAGGCAAAGGATAGAAAAGTAAAAAACTGCCAAAGTAATGTGTACACAGTCTGAGTCTAGCATTTTGGACAATCTTAATTGTATGCAGTGGCATAACCACATTCTAATTTTAGGGTCATTTGACCCCACTGAAATTTATAAATATTTTATAATATATGTATTAATGTAAGATAAATTATAAATTAATTTCACAAAAAAATAAAGTTTAAAATAAACTGGTCCCACTAAAATAAAAATTTAAAATTCAATATATAGTACAGTAAAATAAATTTTGGATTAATGTATAATTAGTGAAAAATAGAGATCATGTAAAATGAAATTAAAACACGAAAATATTATTATTTTTAAGCACTAGTTTTTTATATTAAAACTAGTTTTGATTTTATCAATTTCGACTGCAAGTAAATAATTTTGTTTAAAGATAATTATTAGTACAAGAGAAATTAAAATATTTTAGTATTAAAAATAATAAATGAATTATGTCTAATAGCTAAACCAACAAAAAACTAAGAAGTTGGAAAAATCCAACACAAAGTTGGACTAAACCCACACATGAAAAAAAAAATTCCAAGATTTTTCCTTACTATTAAGTCAATACTTCATTTTTTTGGCAATATACAAACAACTTTTCAACTATGAAAAATAGTTCAAATTTTGTTACTTAATCCGATAAGAAATAACTTAGTGAATAATGGTTAGATTACATATATTGGAGAAATGCATTTGATATGTTAATGATTATTTTCAAAATACAAAAACTTTTTGCGACAGTCATAATAAAAGATGTCTTTATATTTAAGATTTTCTTTTGGATTATTATTTTCTATATCGATGGTCAAGATTTTAACTACATGAGCAAAATTAGATGGTTGGTATATATTTTGTAATAATTAATAATTTCTTAATTTTTTTAATATGAATTATTATTCAATACATTGCTAATGGACTCTTTTTTTTTAAAAAAAAAAGAGTTTTTAAACTCCATAAACAATGTTAAGATGGTAACAAATACTCTCACTTTATTCATTTATTTTTTTTATTTTCTTTTAATATTTTTTGAAGAGTATATGTCACTATCTTAATACTGCTTGTGGTCCAAAAACTCTACTAGTAGTGTATTGGATAATAATCCTTCTAAATATACCTTAATGAATATATGTTAACTCTTCAGTCTTGTAAAGTTTAAAATTTCAGCATCATATGCAAAATAATAAATAAATGAAAAAAATAAAGAATATTGAATATTTGGAAAACAAAGACAATATAAATTTAAGATATTCAATAGAAAAATAAAATATAACAAAAAGACAATTGCTTTTTAACCCCATTGAAAAATATTTCTAATTTCGCCATTAATTGTATGGAATAGTTTGTCAGAAATATAAAGAATTTGTTTATTTAGAAAAATGTTGCTCACTATTTTAGGTAAGATTATTTATTTGATACATTTTGTTACTTTCTATTTTTGTTCATAAATTGATAAAATTTATGATTTATAAACTTGCTATTTTTATTAGCATATTACTTGCATATATATTTTATGTTAGTAAAATATAAGGATTATACCCTAATAGGACTTCAAACTTTATTCATCATCATCATCTCAACATCATAGCCTTTATCCCAATATTAGGGTAGGTTGAATGAACCAATATATGAACTTATGAATTCTCCTCTTTCACTCATTCCTATTCAAGGCAATGTGTTTTTTCAACTCTCATGCCACCATATCTTTTGAAATTACTTCCTTCTAAGTCTTTTTTCAATCTTCTCCTAGCCTTAACGCTTCTTCATCATTCATAACCTCCCCTCTCCTGGTTGAAACATCTACATTTTTATGTCATATTTGTCCAAACAAACGTAAACACCTTTCACTCATCTAATCTTCCATAGGTACCACTTCTACCTTCTTACAAATGTTTTCATTTCTCATTCTATCCTTTCTCCTATATCCACACATCTACTGCAGCATTCACATCTCTTCTATGTTATGAACTAAATATCAAGTATTCATACTATTTTCTTATATCTTAATTACTTTCTGTTGGGCTATCTGTAGTGTTTTACTTACTTATTATGTGAATTCATTTTCATTAATCATTATTTACCTAGAGACCACACTATTCTATTTAAGACACAGATGAAGATATACTATCTCAACTTCAGTTCAAAATTTTACAGTTGGTTTACATCCTAAGTACGAATATACATAATAAATAGTACTTTACATAAGCAATCTGAACATATAAAAATAAACTAATATATCTCAACGGAGATCAAGAATCGCTTGAGGGATACCAAAAATCGTAGATCCTCTTGTGCAGCATATAAATCTAGTGCAGATAATATGCAAGAAAAATCAGAGGGTGAGCTTATGCCCAGTAACAAATATATATAAAAGAGCTGATACTACGCATATCTATATGCAAGTATCTTAAAACATGCTCTTTTACATGGAAACCTATTATATTCTTTGGTACGATATCGGAAAGGATACTATAGTAGATTAGATAACCAGGTTGAGTATTGATAATAATATATTTGTTATGTTATTTGTGTTTTAATTACCACATTTATTGCTATGTGCTTGTGTAAAATTAATGTGTGTTTGTGAATTAATTTATAGAAACTAGCTTAGGGATTAATTTTGGAAGATATGATATGAATTTATTAAAATTTAAAGGATATATTGTTTGCAAAATAAAAAGAAAAGGAAATATAACATTAATTGGGAAGAGCAGGCAATTATAAGGTTTACATGGAAGGAAAGTTTTATTAAGTCTCTTACTTGGTTTGCAAGTTGTGTCTCTATATAAGTGCAAGCAGGTTGAAGAGCCAAGGACATAGAGAGGGGTGGCGGCAGTAGCCTAAGGAAGA
Source organism: Heritiera fomes (assembly GCA_032173925.1). NCBI lineage: Eukaryota > Viridiplantae > Streptophyta > Magnoliopsida > Malvales > Malvaceae > Heritiera > Heritiera fomes. The sequence continues at coordinate 15,484,749 of JAPDPM010000004.1, read as the reverse complement.
AGCAAATCAAGAAACAAAGGAATTTAGGAAAGGATCGGTCTTGGGGGCTGAGAAAGCGAAGCTAACTTGAAACGAGGCAGAACTGACTTGAGGAGAGTGAAGAATATGACTTGTTTTTGAGTTAATAGCCGCACCTTGGAGCCTGAGTTGTTGTTGGAAAGCAAGGTTGATGTTTGCTATTTAAATCGTGAACTAGAGGTGGTATGACAAACCAAAACGTAGGTTGCTAAGTTGTTGCTATTGGTGACAAAGGGAGCCACGTGCATATTTGCTAAGAAATTCCATGGAGTTTGGTTTTAAGGTTGCTAACTCTCTTAATTACTTTATATATATATTTTTTGCATAGTTATATATTATTTTAGAATTGGTTTGTTATTTACAGTATGAATTTCCAAATTAATTTGTTGATTTATACTATATTAAATATGAACTAATTTATTTACTAGGAATTTGATTAAGTCTACTTGCATATTTTGTCTTTATGATTGTAGACACCTAATTTTGTCTGAAATTAAATATATTTGGATTGTCTTTGAATTTACATTGAAATAAAAAAATTTTAAAAAAAAAAGAGAAAAGCAGTGGAGGTATCGACACTGGCCTAAAAGGTTGTCAGCCAGCCACCCTAAATTTAGCCCTGCCATCTCTACCAACCCTTTAACAAACTTCATTTGAGATTGAAAGTCTTCTGCAAATTAAATCTCAGAGATTTGCTCCGTTTTTGTTGACTAAAAATGCACATTAAGAGCAACTCGAGGGAGATGAAGAAGAAAACAAGGGGCAGTTTCCAGAAAATCAATGCTTCAATATCCTAAGAACCTTCCCCTATAGCCCTTTGCCTCCACGATAGACTCAACATTTTCAAGCAGATTTTCTCCAGCATCTAAGAACACCCAGAAAATCAAATACTATTGGATCTAAAAGTCATCTGCACAATGGATTACAATCCCCAGATTCAAAGATTTCATCCGTTTTTCTTGACTAAAATTGCCAATAAAATGGCCTGAAGGAGGTCGGAGATAAAACACAGAGAGGGAGACAGAGAAAATTCCAAAACAAAAGAAAGAATAAGCTCAGGGATACTCAGTGGTAGTAGCAACTGGAGGCTGAACCGATGATTGGCGGCGAAAAGCAGGTTGGACGATGACTGGAGCAGTGAAGGGGATGCGTGGACAATTGTAAGCAGTACCAACGTCTGTTATTCTGGCACAACTGGGAGGAAGAAAGTGTGGTAATGGGAGGCGGCTTTGGTTGGAGCAGTGGCGACTGAACTGCGAAGAGGAGGATAAAACTTACCCGAGCCGAATACTGTAAATATCCTATGCCTTCTCCATTTAAGAAATTCTAAATAAACCCTACGTTTTGCTAAACTTACCTCGCTCAAACAAATCTATTAACTAAAAAATATTTTTAAATCTTATCTACCTTCCTCTTGCGCGAGCGAGCTTGCTACGCGCAAGTTAACTTCCACGGGCGAGCTCTTGTGCATGGTTTCATTTTGTGTGGGCAAGCTTGCTACGCTTAAGTTCACTTTGTATGGGCGAGCTCTTGTGCATAGTTTCTCTTGCGCGGGCGAGCTTGCTACGAGCAAGGCGAGCTCTTGTGCACAGTTTCATTTGTGTGGGTGAGCTTGCTACGTGCAAGTTCACATTGTATGGGCGAGCTCTTATGCGCAGTTTCATTTGTGTGGGCGAGCTAGCTATGCTCGAGTTCATTTTTGTATGGGCGAGCTCTTGTGCGTGGCTTTACTTGCACGGGCAAGCTCTCGAGTACAAGTTAACTTGCATGTGGCGAGCTGTTTCAAGGCAAGTTGACTTGACCGTGGCGAGCTGTTTCGAGTGATCTCTCGTACCTTAGTCAACTTGTGCATGGCGAACCGTTGCTTACGCGCCTTTTATTTTGACATGTTGTTCGTAGTGTGAAACGGTTCTATGCAGTATACTTACTGTTAGCTTTAAATTGACATATATATTTTGAAATGACAAAAACTTAAGTAAGCCTTAATGCTTTAATCCATATTGTAAATTTGCCTTATCACACATGATTTTCTCAATACATTTCAAGTGATCATATCAAACATTAAGACCATGATTTAATGATGCATACTATTATTGGTCTTAATACTTTGTAAATGTTTTGAATATTTTAGAAAATCACTTGATGAATTTTTAGACCATGTTTTCATTTGAGAAAGTCAAGAAAAACTCCCACAAAAATGCCAAAATGTTTTGGGTTGGATTAGGATCAAAGACCACATCATTTCTAACTCAAAAAGTGCAGGAAATCACCTTCTGGAGAGAAGGGATCGATCCCATAAGGGAAGGGATCGATCCCCTTTTGGCAGTAAGCTCCCAACGGCTAGAAAAGGTCCCTGAAGCCCAGAATCAAGATTCTGGACAAAAGGGATCGATCTCCTATGGAAAGGGATCGATCCCTTTGCTCGAAAATAGCCTATAACAGCTAGTTTTTGTGAGATAACGGTAATATCCGAGATTTGGCTCCACCCAACGGCTAGAATACATCCAAGGGACTATAAATAGAGGCTTAGAAGCTAAAGAAAGGAAGAGGAACAACCAAGCAACATCTTTCATCATCTTATTCATCTTCCTCAAGCCTCAACATCAATTCAAGAGATAAAGAGTCTTCATCTTCTATCATTCATCTATTTCTTGTATCGCTTAGCACAAACTTTGTATAGGCTTTTCATTGTGCTTAAATTCTGTAATCATTTGCCTACCTAGAGGCCTCTCTTGATTACATTATTTGTAACCCACCATTCCTTGTAAAAAGGGGAGGTTTCTCTTAAGCCTTGAAAAAGAGGGAGGTTTCTCTTGAGCCTAGAAAAAGAGGGAGGTTACTCTTGAGCCTTGAAAAGAGGGATTGTAAACACAAATTCAAGATAGTGGATTTGGAGAAAATCCTTAGGAGCGTCTCAAGGTAGAAGACGTAGGCAAGGTTGCCGAACCTCTATAAATCGATTGTGTAAATCTCTCTTTCCCTACTCTCTTTATTTAATTGCAATTATATTGTGTTTATTGCATTGAACTTGGATTGCATGCTTGCCTAGCCTAGAGAACTTAGAAATTATTAATATAGGCTAGAGAATTTAGAGAAACCGAAAAATGAGCTTATAGTTAGTTAAAAACCGATTCACCCCCCTCTCGGTATCGCCTATAGAGCCAACAATTGGTATCAGAACTTGGGCTCGAGATTGAATTAGATTAACCTCTATTGAGCAAAACGATCTTAAATGGCTCACTTGAATGTAGGCACACCCCTAGGAGAAGAGGGACACTCATTAGTTAGACCTCCACTATTCAATGGTGAGAATTACTCTTATTGGAAAACTAGGATGATGTTATTTGTGCAATCTAATGACTATGAAGTGTAGAGAGTAATAGTTAATGGTCCTAGAATCCCAATAAAGAAAGTAGATGGAAAAGATGTCCCTAAGAGTGAGGATGAGTGGGACACCAATGATATGAGATTGGCACAATTGAATGCCAAGGCTATGCACACCCTCTTTTGTGCATTAGGTCCAAATGAATATAATAGAGTGTCCCTATGTGAAAATGCTAAGCAAATATGGGACAATCTAGCCATCACACATGAAGGGACAAATCAAGTTAGAAAGACCAAAGTAGGAATGCTCACACATGATTATGAGCTTTTTAGAATGAAAGAAAATGAGTCCATGAGTGATATGTATACTAGATTTAATAACATAATCAATGGACTTAAGGCATTAGGCAAGACCTATTCCAATGTAGAAATGGTGAAGAAAATCTTGAATAGCTTGCCACAATCATGGGAGGCAAAGGTAACCGCAATAGAAGAGTCTAAAGATCCAAATACCTTATCTCTAGATGAACTTATGGGCTCCCTACTTACATATGAGATGAAATTGAAAAGAAATGAAGAGCCTTCAAAGAAAGTAGGGGTAGCACTTAAGTCTTCCACTCATGAGGATGATAGTGATGAAAGTGGAAATGAGGAAGAAAAGGAAATGGAAATGTTTGCCAAAAGATTCAATAGATTTATGAGAATGAAAGAGAGAGAGAGAGTAATAGGAGATACCATAGGGGAGAAACAAGTAGAAGAGAAAAGGACCACTTAGTGTGTTATTAGTGTAATGAACTAGGTCACACTAAGCTAGATTGCCCCTTACTTAGGAAAGAAAATGATAGAAAATCTAAGAAGAAAGCATTTGTGGCCGCATGGAGCGATAGTGATAGCTCCGATGAGGAAAACATAGATGATGAGGTAGCCTACTCATGCTTTATGGCTATTAGTGACGATGAGGCTAGCTCTAGTTCTAGTGAAAATAATTATTTTACATTTGATGAGTTACAAGATGCTTTTAATGATTTAGCAAATGAATTTCAATGCATGAATTCTAAATATAAGAAAATCATTGCTAAATTGAAAATAGAAAATGAAGCCTTGACAAATGCTAAGCTAGAATTTGAAAAGAAATTAGAAGAGGCTAACTTGGAGATAAATGAGTTGAATAAAAAGAACTTAAACTTACATAACTCATTTACTAGGTTTTATATGGGTCAACAAAAGCTAGATCATATGTTAGAGACCCAAAGAGCTTTCTTTGACAAAGATGGGCTAGGATACAATGAAATACATAAAGAAACTCATCTTAGGAATTTCTTAATGAGCAAAAATACTATGCATGATACATCTCTCACATGCTCACTATGTAATAGGATAGGCCACTCCTCACAAGCATGCATATATAGAAAAACTACCTTTAGAGGAAAAGTGGTTAGGAAGATGTGGATGCCAAAGCATGTAATAAATAATGATTTGAGCTTGAAATGGATCCCAAAAGGATCAAAAGTTGTGAGCACTAACTCTCAAGGACCCAAGAAAATTTGGGTACCAAAGCATGCTTGAATTTATTTGTTGTAGGAGTGGTAGAGCATGGAATTACAAAGAAACAATGGGGATTGAATGCTCTACACACCTCATGGAGATTGCTTATGCCAATGAGAAAAAGGAAGAGCTTGGAAATCCATCCTTAGCAAGGTGACAACAATTTTTCAAAGAATGGCTAATGGTGGATCCAACACATTATGGCAAGCACTCTCAAGCAAAGAAGTATTGTGAGCTTAAATTCTCACTCCTTAAAATTTGTGTTACATTTAAATCGTTTATGCCTTGATGATATAGTTTGTTGATGATCTTTGATGTTTTGTGAGTTGAATGATTGAACAAAAGGCATGATAAATGATTTTTGAATACTTAATGAATAGTTCTTGATACATTGAATGAAGAGCATGTTTAATGATTTTGAAATGATTTTGAAATGATTTTTGGTTTTCTGCATCTTGAGCAAGTTTGATATGTGTAGATAATATATTTAGTTGCTCAAAAGTTGTCAAATATGTCATATATGCAAAATTCCATGTCATGAGCCTTAATGAAGAATATGCATATTAGAAATTATGGCATGTTGTTCACAAGATGTATGCTTTGATGATATAGGTGCTTAAAATCTATGTGAACAAGTTTGTTTTGGCATATTTGTGATTTCTAATGATTTGGTTTGGCCAAAATATGCATAACTCTCAAAATGACCTCCTTTGAGGCCAAAAATGCTTTTATTGGTGAAAATCCTTCCAAAATTGCAAAATCTTTTGTAAAATGATTTTTCAATCATGTTCTTCATTCATACAAGTCCAAAATCATGTTTTACTAATGTTTGAACCTTTACTTGGACTTAAATAACTCAAAAACGAAGTTTTGGTACCTCAAAGGTTGGATTTTCTGTCAAAAATCTGCAGAAACAGTATGAGGGATCGATCCCTTTTCAAACAAGATCGATCCCCTTGAGCAGAACATAGAATTGGTGTATTATGGAACTAAGGGATCGATCCCCATCCCAAAGGGATCGATCCCCCCAGGCCAGAAAGGGCATTTCTGCACTTTTTCAACCGAAATTGAGAAGAACTTTTCATTATGTTGATATCTTCTTTCTTCTCAACTTAAAATTCATTGTTTTAACTTCTTTTTGATGATCTTTACAACATGAAAATCCATTTTTGATTAATATCATGCCTCAACTTCATCAATTTGTATCATTTCCAACAAATGGTATCACTCTCAACAATCAATATCACTTTTCTTGAACTCACAAGAGCAAAATCATTTTCCTTGTTGAAAACATTCATAAATCTTGAAATAATCTTGAAATATATTTTCAATGAATGCTTAAACATAATTTTTGAGATTTATTTCAATGATTTGTGTATATATTTGAGAATTTGATGAACTTGTGCATCACGAATATTGATCATTCCTTTTTGTTCATCTTACTCAAGCATGTTTAGAGAACTTTATCTTATAGCTTGACTCACATATTCCCATTGAGCATCATGATAATTATACATCTAGTGGAAGAATAATTAAAACTTGACCTTAAGGATTGACTTCAAATGTAAATTCAACAATTGGTATAAGGTCATACTTTTCCTTCGCTTATAATTAGTGATGATAAATGAATCATAAATGTTGAGTTACATGAAAATTTATCATCCATGAAATTAATTCTTTATAGCCAAATTATTATGGAACTTGAGCATTAATGACAACACAAACAATTGATACACATGCATAAACTCTTGATTGTTTTGATGATGAACATGCATGTTTGCTTAAGTTGAATCAATAATCATGCCTATGAGATGAAAATAGTTATTTCATGATATTAAGTGCTTAACCTCACTCATAGTTTATGGATTTTAATGATAAAATATATTTTAGCTTGGTACTATTGATTCATTTAGGTGAAACCATTTTAGTTAAAATAGCATATACCCTCTAGAACTTTAAATGATAATAACAACTAGGGATATGGCTATTAATTGATTAAAATGGTAATGTTGAATCTTTCCTTGCTCATAATTGGTTAAGATCTTGAATGGAAAATTGAGCATAGGATTCTTTAGTTTCATGGAAGAAAATATGTTTGCTTGAATACCTTGATTTTATGAATCTTCCATATGGTATAAATTTGTGAATATGAATATGGATTAATACTTTATGATAGTGTGCTAATGATTAATTGATCCATATGCATATTTGATGCTATGTGTTCTGTTCTTGCATATTTGGAATGATTATTTTCTTGACATGAACACACTACACATAGATATTGGATTCATGCAAAATGCCTAAGTCAACCATTAGTAACAATTGGTATTTAGATTGAAATAACAATTAGTATCATTGGGAACCATATTTTCAATAATTGGTAAGCCAAATCTAAATTGCCAATTGGTATGAGCTTTAAATTGACAACTCTTCTCATGCTCCTTAGATTGAAATGACAAATAGAGAAGAATTCTCTTAGGATATTTTTGCATGAAACTCTTGTGTGCTAGAATTTGTAGTTAATTGCTATATATCTTAATTCTAGGCACAATATTTCTTGAGAATGATTTATGAGCACATGCATATGATATGTTATATAATTTTAGCTCATAATCATGATGTATTGTCATGCACCTTAGTTGGACCTTAGAGAACAATTGATATACTTAGGTGCTTGCTTAACTTCTTACCAATTGGAACCTTCTTGCAAAATTATTTATAAACAATTGGTATAGGATCATAAGTCATATTCATTGCATGAATATTTCATACTCTTTGTGAATATTGACTTATTTATTTGTGCTATGAGTCCCATGTACTAACATGTTTCTTGTTGGATGGAGCATTTTTATTTGTTCTCACATAGCCATGATTTTAAGGGGAGCATATTTTTTTATTATTTTTTCTTCTTTTTGCTATGATAAAAAGGGGGAGAGATAGATAAAGGGAGAGATAGATAAAAGGAGAGATAAATATAGGGAGAGATATTAAGGGGGAGAGATAATGAGGGAAAATTCATTTTCAAAACCCATGCTTATATTAAGGGGGAGCTTTATAAAATCCTGCTTTATTTGAGGGGGAGTATTTTATCAAAGAATTTTCAAAGCAAATTTACATTAAGTTTTGTCATATCAAAAAGGGGGAGATTGTTAGCTTTAAATTGATATATATATTTTGAAATGACAAAAACTTAAGTAAGCCTTAATGATTTAATCCATATTGTAAATTTGCCTTATCACACATGATTTTCTCAATACATTTCAAGTGATCATATCAAACATTAAGACCATGATTTAATGATGCATACTCTTATTGGTCTTAATACTTTGTAAATGTTTTGAATATTTTAGAAAATCACTTGATGAATTTTTAGACCATGTTTTCATTTGAGAAAGTCAAGAAAAACTCCCACAAAAATGCCAAAATGTTTTGGGTTGGATTAGGATCAAAGACCACATCATTTCTAACTCAAAAAGTGCAGGAAATCACCTTCTAGAGAGAAGAGATCGATCCCCTAAGGGAAGGGATCGATCCCCTTTTGGCAGTAAGCTCCCAACGGCTAGAAAAGGTCCCTGAAGCCCAGAATCAAGATTCTGGACAAAAGGGATCGATCCCCTATGGAAAGGGATCGATCCCTTTTCTCGAAAATAGCCTATAACGGCTAGTTTTTGTGAGACAATGGTAATATCCGAGATTTGGCTCCACCCAACGGCTAAAATACATCCAAGGGACTATAAATAGAGGCTTAGAAGCTAAAGAAAGGAAGAGGAACAACCAAGCAACATCTTTCATCATCTTATTCATCTTCCTCAAGCCTCAACATCAATTCAAGAGATAAAGAGTCTTCATCTTCTATCATTCATCTATTTCTTGTATCGCTTAGCACAAACTTTGTATAGGCTTTTCATTGTGCTTAAATTCTGTAATCATTTGCCTACCTAGAGGCCTCTCTTGATTACATTATTTGTAACCCACCATTCCTTGTAAAAAGGGGAGGTTTCTCTTAAGCCTTGAAAAAGAGGGAGGTTTCTCTTGAGCCTAGAAAAAGAGGGAGGTTACTCTTGAGCCTTGAAAAGAGGGATTGTAATCACAAATTCAAGATAGTGGATTTGGAGAAAATCCTTGGGAGCGTCTCAAGGTAGAGGACGTAGGCAAGGTTGCCGAACCTCTATAAATCGATTGTGTAAATCTCTCTTTCCCTACTCTCTTTATTTAATTGCAATTATATTGTGTTTATTGCATTGAACTTGGATTGCATGCTTGCCTAGCCTAGAGAACTTAGAAATTATTAATATAGGCTAGAGAATTTAGAGAAACCGAAAAACGAGCTTATAGTTAGTTAAAAACCGATTCACCTCCCCTCTCGGTATCGCCTATAGAGCAAACACTTACAAATGTGAAATATGTTTGTTATACTTGTTGGGTCAAAGCTGTGATTTGGATTTACTTTTACGAAAAATAATAAATTCAAAAAATAGATTTTTTATAAAACTCCTAAGTGGGGAGTTTTCTTCAAATCTTACCAAAGTGTGGTAGGATGTTAAAATATTTAAAAATATATAATCATATATAAAGATAAAAAATTATACAAGATTAGAAAATATATTGGGTTATAATAAAATGTTCAACAATGATAAATAATAAATTTTAAAGAGTTTCTAAGTGAGGAACTTTATCTCAACAAAAGTGTTGGAGAGATTTTAAAATATTAAAATAAAATATGAAAATAAAATTAACTATAAAATCTTATTCTTAATAATTAACTTGAAAAGAATTTTCATATAATGATTTTCTTAAAAAGGTTCCTAAGTGAGGAACTTTATCTCACCAAAAGTGTTGAAGAGATTTTAAAATCCAAAAATAAAATATGAAAATAGAATATTTAAAAAAGGGGGAAATAAAATATTTAAAAGTCAAGGTTTAAGATGAAGTAAAAGTCTTTTACCTAAAAATATTAAAATTATAACCGACGACAGAGCCTCTTCAAGAGAATAAGTGATTTTCTTGAATACTCTTGAGGTGAGAGAATTTCTTAAATTATACCGAAAGTGTAGGAAAATATTTAAGAAAATTCTTAATATTTTAATAATAAATAATAAATAAAATAATAAAGAAAGAAGACCATCTTAGTTAAGACCTTTTAGAATAACATGTGATGAATTGGTACCGTCTATCAGATGGGCATTGTAGGGGTGTTAATCCCTTCCCCACACATAACCGTACTCCCGAACCTAATTTTAGGAACGTAGACTAAGCTTTATCCTTAGAGTCAAATAGGTGGCCAATTACATCTAGGTAAAAGAAGATTGGTGGAGAATCCATACAATTTAACGTCTAATGATTAGGTCCCCTAAAAAAATTGTTACGACAATGATTAATAGATCAATTCTTAATTCTAGTTTCATTCATTGTGATTAATTCAATCTTTTGATTTGTGTTATTGATTGGCCACCTTTAAGATAAATTAATTGATTGTTTGAGACATGGTAAGGGTACACATCATATGCTAAGCCATGTGTAGCTCTCTTGAATGACTGAATAAATATTTGATGCATACATCAAGCTAGAATATTTATTTGGTTCTTGTTAGATGTTCTTTTGTTCTTAATGGATTTTTAGTCATTGGTTATGCTACACATCATAGATAATTTAATGATTAAAAATGCTTGATTATAGCTACCGTTAAACAAAGTAGTCATATATTAGGAAGAATGAACCCTAGAATTGAATTGAGATTTTTAAGATTCAAGACATAAAATTGAATTGTATTGGTGAAATCAAATTCCTAGGCTTTTCTCTATTGGTTAATGTATTTATTTTATTAGGTTAATTAATTTAATTTATTAATTTAGTAATTAATTAGATACTTAGGTAATTTCTTTTATTTGACTTTCATAATTTTTAGGGCATATGTAGTTTGTAAGGACCCGCCGAGTAGCACTTAGTCCAGCAGGATTCCAGAGGTGGCTCACTCAGCGACCTTACGTTGTGAGGTTGGCAGTTGCCCAAACACTCACTCAACGTATTGTCCGCTTTGGGCAATCTCCACCCTTACGGCTTTACCTCAAAGCGCCCGAAGTTCCTTACGGGTCATTCATCACCTTGAGGGCGTTTCAGTTCGAACCCAAGACCTTATAAGTACTAGGGTTCTACAAACATCATACCATTAACATGAGTGTAAATTTTTTTATGTAAGAGCCTCGCCCGTCTCACCAGGCTGTCGACGAGCATCCCTTAGGCGTTCTCCCACGCCCCAGGTTTACTCTTACAATATCGTCAAGGCCTCACCCGTTCCAGTGGGCCGTCGGCGAGCATCCCCTACGAGTCCCACACTCCCCAGGTTTGCCTCGACAGCGAGAGTATGCAGTCGCCCAACACTCACTAACAACGTATTGTCCGCTCTGGTAGCCTTTTCTGTTATATGGTACTAACAGAGAACCTTAACTAGAGGAATTGTCTTAGATTGTAGTACTTTCTCCTTGTGATCTAAGATCCACACTAGTTTTTCCACATAACTCATGTCTTCCCTAATCTCTAGTGGTTCATATCGGATTACATGAGACGAATCTGGATGATACTTCCTAGGCATCGACACGTGAAAGATATTATGTACACCGGATAGCTCTAGTGGTAAAGCCAATTGATATGCCACATCTTCCACTCGATCTAAGATCTCGAAAGGTCTGATATATCGAGGACTCAATTTCCCTTTCTTCCTGAATCTCATAATACCTTTGAATGGTGAAACTTTCAGAATAGCTGAATCCCTTATTGAAAATTCCAAAGGTCGACGTCTACCATCTGCATAACTTTTCTACCAACTCTGAGCAATCCTTAATTTGTCACAGATAAGCTAAACATCTCTAGAAGCCTACTTAACCATATCGGGAACTAATATTTTTCTATCTCCCACTTCTTCCCAAGTAGTAAGGGTCGGCATCTTCTACCGTACAGTACTTCATAAGGTGCCATGCTGATACTAGACTGATTATTATTATTATATACAAATTCCACCAATGGAAGATGATCATCCCAAGAGCCTTTAAAGTCTAATGCACAAGCTCTCAACATATCCTCAAGCATCAGAATGGTGCGCTTGGACTGCCCATCAATCTGCGGATGGAAAGCTATGCAGAAATTCAGTTAAGACCCAATAGCATCCTTTCTCTCCCTAAAATGAAAGGTGAAATGGGAATCTCTATCAGAAGTGATGCTCATTGGAACTCCATGTAATCTTACAATCTCCATAACATAAAGATCGGCTAAGGCACTTAAGGAATCTGTGGACTTAATAGCCAAAAAAGTGGGTAGATTTCGTAAATCTATCAGTAATCACCCATATCGCATCATGATTCCATCTGGTCTTCGATAAACCCATGATGAAATCCATGGTGATGTGCTTCGATTTCCACTTTGGTATCGATAGAGGGTGAAGCAATCCTACTAGTTTCTGGTGCTATACCTTTACCTATTGACACGTGAGACATCTTGCAACAAACTCGACAATTTCTTTCTTTATATTAGGCCACCAGTACACTCTACATAGATTCTGATACATTTTATTACTGCTAGGATGTAAAGTGTACCTTAAGGTATGTGCCTCTATCAACATCAATTCTCTCAACTGTTTGTCCTCAGGAATATAAATCCAATCCTGAAACTTTAGAATACCATCCGTGCCAATCACATACTTTGATTGAACCCTCGTTGTATTTGACTGGCAATCTCAACAACCAGCATCCTTCCTTTAAACACTTCTAATGCGATCCATTAAGTCAGGCTCAACATGAAAACTATCCATCGAACCATATCTTTCAGAAAGAGTGACATTTAGACTAAGGCTCGCAAACTGTTCCAACAAATCATTTTCCCAAACCATCATATAAGAGACCATACCTAAGTGCTTTCTTCTCAAAGCATCTACCACGACATTTGGTTTCCTTAGGTAGTACAATATCTTGCAGTCATAATCTTTTAGCAGCTCCATCCATCTACGTTGCCTCATATGTAATTCTTGCCATGAGAACAGATATTTAAGGCTTTTGTGGTCTGTATACACTTGGAATTTCTCACCATACAAATAATGCGACCATATCTTCAAAGTAAACACTACAATAGCTAATTTTAAGTCATGAGTAGAATAATTCTTCTCATGGTCCTTCAATTGACGAGAACCATAAGCGATCACTTTTCCATTTTGCATCTACACAACCCAAACCAAGTGAGGAGGCGTCACTGCACACTAAACAACCCTTTAAACCATTGGGAATAATGAGGATCAGTGCTATAGCAATCTCTACTTCAATTCTTAAAAACTGCGCTCATAAGCATCGGTCCATTCAAACTTCACATCCTTACATGTGAGACATGTTAGAAGAGCAGCTAACCAAGAGAAACCTTCAACAAACCAACGGTAATATCCATCTAAACCTAGAAAGCTCCGAATCTCAGTTACCAACTTCAATCTCTCCCACTATACAATAGTTTCTATTTTAGATGAATCAACTGACACCCCATCTCCCAAAAAGTAATTTAATCTGGCCAGAACTCACACTTACTAAACTTGGTAAAAGCTTCTTATCTCTAAGGGTTTGTAACACAATGTAGAGGTGCTGCTCGTAGTCCTCCTGAGATTTAGAGTATGTCAAGATGTCATCAATAAATACGATGACAAACTTATCTAGAAAAGGCTTAATACTTCATTCATCAAATTCACGAAAGCTGTAGGGGCATTAGTGAGCCCAAATGGCAAGACCAGAAATTCATAAAAGCTGTAGGGACATCTGCCTCTCGAATTTTCAACTGATGATATCCCAACCTCAGACCAATCTTGAAAAATACCTGTGTACCCCTGAGCTGATCAAATAGATCATCAATCCAAGACAAAGGATATTTATTTGTAACACATTATACACATAGATTTACGGTTAAGCCGTCTGCGATGCCTTTAACATTTGAACAGTAATAGTAATAAAAGGTAAACTCTAATTAATTTATAAATTTGAAATATTTAATTTAATATTATTCCTTAAACGTTACATCCCCTGTTTCTATTTTACAATTTAAGTAGTACTATACAATATATCTAAATGCGTAAAAGAAAATTCAAATACCTCCTAAATCGACACAATGCGGTCTCGGGTAAACCTAAATTCAGTCGATATCCTCGGAATAGTATACCTATTAATCAATTATAATATCCTGGGAGTGGAAAATAAAGGGGTGAGCGAAACGTGCTCAGTAAAGGAATCGTATGCAAGACTGATATAACGAAATCTATATGCCTAAAAACATTTATTATCCTAACAGTTCACTAAGCACAATAATGGGAAGCATACTATAGTCGACCAGGCAACCGGATGGAGCATGAAAGGTATTTTGAAATACCTGTCTTATCCCGGATACCCAGAAGCAACTATAGGGAGTAAATGTCAAATTGTCGATATAAAAACAATTTAATATATTCTCAATAAATAAATGGTAAGAAAAACCATTTAATAAACACTTCAGTATTATTTAAAATCATATGACAGTAGTACATGAGAGTACAGTAAGTAGTTTCAGTGAATAATAGTAACAGTACAGTGATAATTCAGAAAACAGTGGAAATAGAATTTTAACATAGTAAACACTTAAGTAAACTGTAAGTAATATATTCAGTGAACAGTTTCACTTTAACAATTAATTTGGTAAGCACATTCAGTTATAACAATTCAGTAAACCGTTGCAGTTTTCAGTTAATAATAACAGTTCAATTCCCACTTCAGTAAACATCATAATAAAGTGAGCAATTTTAGTAAACCTTAATAAGTTTAAAGACAGTAAAAATGTTCATTTCAAAACATTAACAGTTCAGTAAAACACTTTTAGTAACAGTTTGGTAATAGTAACCTTTTCAGTATCAGTAAAACAATTTAGTAACGGTATGATATACAGTTCAGTAAACAGAGAGGAAACGGTTCAGTACAGTAAACACTTAAATTTCATAGCACAGTAATAGTTCAATAAACATTTCTTAACTAGTAATAATTCCATAAACATTTTCAATTCAGTAAACAGTAGTAATTCAGTACAGTTCAATAAACAGTAAATAGTAATTTACAGTTCAATAAACAGTTAATAGTAGGTGGAGACTAAGCAACACCCTAGGTATATCATACTATAATAATCCCCGAAAGGAAACAGTAACATGTGAATCTATGGCCATAGACTATAAGATGTCCTCAGAGTACACTTGCCAGGTGTCCCTAGGACTGCTAATAACTTGGCAGGTCTATCAGCCACAATAATAATACAGTAAACAGTGAGCATGATATGGGCCTAACAGTCTCAAAACATTTTATTTACAGTGGAAATACCTTTAAGGAAATTAGATAAATATCATTAAAATTAATAAAATTTCAAAAAGGTATTTAATTTCCCATTTAACAGTACAGTAAAAACAGTCAATAAAATATTCATGCTTTAGTGAGAATTTCTAATTTACTGTAAAACATTTTAAAGAACATATCGATAGTCTCACTTTGTTAAAATTCAATTTCATGAATATTTAATTATTCTATTTCGGTAAAATAACAATTTATGAAAAATATTGGAAATAAATTCCAAAATTCATAATTTCACTATATTTATGCATATAAAATATTTCATGATATTTTAAAAAATTTTGGAGGAAATTTCAGCAGCATAACAACTGCAAATACCTTAATCTCTCTGCACTTCAAACACAGTTTTCATACCAGCAGAAAACCCCATATTTGCATGATTTCAAAGGTAACTAAATACCAAATAATTTCATAAATTAAATCCATAAAAATCATGCATTCGATATATCCTTACAGCTTCCATACTCAACCCTTACTTATCTCATGTTATCGATCTATTCGATAGCACCACACGTAATCCAAATATCCCAACTGCAAAACAATTTCACCAAAATTTTTTATTAATTTTCCTCTAATTTTTGAACCATTATTCATCACTAAATGCAGCCACATTGTACATTGCTTATGTCTAACCAGTGTAATTTACACCAGTAGTATAACACAACTTCACCGTTTTAACTCCGATTTCATATTCGATTGCACCATTGATCTTCTCTTAATTTCTACATTATTTTGGCATATTAAGCTCATGAAATGCAGCATATTAACCTACCCAAAACACCATGGCCGAAACCCCTATGCCAACATTATTGATTTTCAACAATCTAAGTTTACCAAAGTATAAATTCATACTCATTAAGCTTTTTGGCACCATTTTCATGCAAGTTTCAACATGTTTTCATAGTGTTCTTCATCAAGCCGAAATCCCCCTTCCATGGCAACATTTTATTTAGCTAAAATTAATCAATTCTAAGGCTAGAAACATATTCTACACACTTAGATCTATCTTTCCCTACCTTTAAAATGAAATGAAATATTAAGTATAAAGAACCATACCTCTTGACCAAAACATCCCTTCCTCTTTTCTCTTTGTTTTGTCACTTTCTCAATAAGATTTTGGTATGGTTTGATAGAGCATAAGGAGAAGAACAATTTTGCTAGAAATAGGTTTGTTGAAATAAGGATGTTTTAAGGTAGTTTTTGCATGGTTTTTATCTTCTTCTCTTTTCCTTCTTTAATGGTGGTGTGAATGGGGAGGTTGAAGAAGCTCAATAGTGACCGGGTGAAGTTGGTGGTATATTTTAGAATATTCTAGATTATGGCAAAATTACCAAAATGGCCTTAGTTATGTAAATTTCAGACAATTTTGCCCTTAAGTTTTCGTAATCGTAAAAACTATATAATTGCACTCCAAAATTTCAGATTTCATCACCAAATATTCATATTGGATGTATTTTGAGGAATAAAAGTGGTTTCATCGCCGCGCAGTACACCAAAAATGAGAAATTATAAAATTACCCCTAACGGACCGCCAACGAAATTTTTCGATTTAACCACCGATTCGATAAATCTATTCACACTCTCTTAACCACCTTTTCATGTAGAATATTATGGTATTTTTACTTCATCCCAAGTCATTTTAGTTTGGGCCCAATTTACGAAAATGCCGCGAGGACGTAACTATCATTTTCCAATTTGTTTACCACACTTCACAAAATAATATAATATAATAAATGATTTTAAACCTCAAAATCATCATATTATATTTATTACACCCATTGTACACTGTATTATCAGTCTCAAGCCTATCACAATACATTAAAATAAGTGGGGTCCACATTACACTTTCACTTATAACTACATAATATATTAAATTTCACTTAATAAATAAATACTTATCTCATATACAGTACAATAGAAACAGTTCTCACACACTTATACAATACAGTAGAAACTGATCTCACATTATTCTTGATAGTAGCCTTGTTGAGGAACCAGTAATCAACACAAAGTCGTACGCTACCGCCCTTCTTCCAGCCAAATAGGATTGGTACACCCCCAGGAGAAACACTAGGACAGATGAATCCCTTATCCAACAACACCTAGAGCTGCTTCTTAAGCTCATCAAGCTCCACAGGTGCCATTCGATAAGGAGGCTTAGAGATAGGTTCAATACTGGCTATCACATCAATGGTAAATTCAATCTCACGATCTGGAGGAAGACCCGCAACTCATCTGAAAACACATCTGGAAAATTCCTGACTACAGAAATCTCGTGTAACTCCAGACGTCTCTTTCCTATATCTTCTACAAAAGTAATGAACACTTCAATGAAAACAACATTTAAAATTTAATCTCAAACATAATTTCAGCAAAATTTATATTTATTACTAAACAGGAAATTTTATAATATACCTTTCAGGAGAAAAAAAGGTTACATACTTAGTATAAAAATCCAAACTAACATGATTTGTAGCTAATCAATCCATTCCTACGATGATATCAAAATCATACATATTCAAAACAATCAAGTTAGCTATTGTCTCTTTTTCTCCTATCCTCAACTAACAATTACGATATACTGCATCAGTTATTTGTGATACCCCAAAGAGCGTATTTATCGATAGTGAGGCGCTACTGGTATTTTAGTAGCAAAATAGGGGACACAAAAGAATGTGTGGAACCTGGATCAATTAATACAAATGCATCAATATCAAAAACAGAAATTATACCTTTAATAACATCAGAAGACGTGTCAACAGACTCCTAGTCAATGGCATACACTCTGCTATGTGTCACCGCCTTCTTCCTTGTTGGCTCTATAGGCTACACTGAGAGGGGGGTGAATCGATTTTTCACTAATCTTAGGTTCGTTTTTCGATTCTTCTAAATTCTCTAGCCTATTTGAGTTGTCTTCTAAGTTCTCTAAGCTAGGCAATTATACAATATAAATTCAATACAATAAACACAAATATAATTGCAAATAACTAAAGAGAGTAAGGATAAGGAAATGTACGCAAGCGATTTATAGAGGTTCGGCAACCTTGCCTACGTCCTCTACCTTGAAAGGCTCCCAAGGATTTTCTCCAAATCCACTATCTTGAATTTGTGATTACAATCCCTCTTTTTCTTAGGCTCAAGAGTAACCTCCCTCTTTTTCCAGGCTCAAGAGAAACCTCTTCTCCCTCTTTTTCTAGGCTCAAGAGAAACCTCCCTCTTTTTCTAAGACTTAAGAGAAACCTCTCCTTTTACAAGGAATGAGTGAGTTTACAAGAAGTGTAATCAAAGAAGGCCTCTAAGTAGGCAAGTGATTACAATGTTTAAGCACAAGGAAAAAGCCTATACAAGATTTGTGCTACTCTATACAAAGAATATGAGAATGATGGAAGATGAAGACTTTGTAGCCCTTGATTTGTTGTTGAGGCTTGAGGATTTGAGGAATATGTGTTTTGGAGTTGATTGAGTAGTTCCCCCTCGTTCTTTAGCTTCTAAGCCTCTATTTATAGTCCCTTGGATGTATTCTAGCCGTTGGGTGTAGCCAAAACTTGAATATGACCGTTGTATCACAAAAACTAGCCGTTACAAGCTATTTTTGGGCAAAGGGATCGATCCCTTCATTCCAGATTTGATTCTTCTGGGCTGAGGGACCTTTTCTAGCCGTTGGGAGCCATTCTGCTATTAGGGGATCGATCCCTTACCTTAGGGGATCGATCCCTTCTTTCCAAAACTGATTTTTCTGGGCTGAGGGACCTTTTCTTCCACTAAAAAGCTTACTACCACTAGGGGATCGATCCCTTCCCTTAGGGGATCGATCCCTTCTTTCCAAAAGGTGATTTCCTGCACTTTTTGAGTTAGAAATGATGTGGTCTTTGATCCTAATCCAACCCAAAACATTTTGGCTCTTTTGTGGGAGTTTTTCTTGACTTTCTCAAATGAAAACATAGTCCAAAAATTCATCAAGTGATTTTCTAAAATATTCAAAACATTTATAAAATATTAAGACTAATAAGGATGTATCATTAAATGATGGTCTTAATGTTTGATATGTTCACTTGAAAATGGATTGAGAAAATCAAGTGTGATAAGGCAAATTTACAATATGAATTAAAACATTAAAGCTTACCTAAGTTTTTGTCATTTCAAAATATATATGGCAATTTAAAGCTAACAATCTCCCCCTTTTTGATATGACAAAACTTAATGTAAATTTTCTTAGAAAATTCTTTGATAAAATACTCCCCCTCAAATAAAGTAGGATTTTACAAAGCTCCCTCTTAATATAAGCATGGGTTTTGAAAATGAATTTTCAAACTATTTCTCCCCCATTATCTCTCCCCCTTAATATCTCTCCCTTTTAATATCTATCTCTCCCCCTTTTTGTCATAGCAAAAAAAAGGAAAAATAATAAAAAATATACTCCCCCTAAAATCATGGCTATGTGAGAAGAGATAAAAGAATATGCTCCATCCAACAAGAAACATGTTAGTACATGGGACTCATAGCACAAATAAATAAGTCAATTGTTCATAAAGAGTATGAAATATTCATGCAAAGAACATGACTTATGATCCTATACCAATTGTTTATAAATAATTTTGCAAGAAGTTCACAATTGGTAATTAATGAAGCAAGTTGTGTATAAATATCTAATAAGGTCTATGACTTGCTCATTTCAATCCTATTAAGCACCTAAGTACATCAATTGTTCTCTTAAGTCCAACTAAAGTGCATGGCAAGACATCATGATTATGAGCTAAAATTAGATGACATATCATATCCATGAGCTCATAAATCATGCACAAGCAAGAGTGTGCATAGAATCAAAACATATAGCAATTAACTTCAAATTCTAGCACACAAGAGTTTCATACAAAAAATCCTAAGAGAATTCTTCTCTATTTGTCATTTCAAACTAAAGAGCATGAGAAGAATTGTCAATTTAAAGCTCATACCAATTGGCAATTTAGATTTGGCTTACCAATTATTGAAAATATGGTTGTCAATGATACTAATTGTTATTTCAATCTGAATACCAATTGTTACTAATGGTTGACTTAGGCATTTTGCATGAATCCAATATCTATGTGTAGTCTTAGGCATTTTGCATGAATCCAATATCTATGTGTAGTGTGTTCATGTCAAGAAAATAATCATTCTAAATATGCAAGAACACAATCACACATCATCAAATATGCATACTGATTAATTAAACATAAGCATACTATCATAAAGTATTAATCTATATTCATATTCACAAAGTTATACCATATGGAAGATTCATAAAATCAAAGTATTCAAGCAAACACATTTTTTTCCATGTTTTCAAGCACAAAAATCCTATGCTCATTTTCCAATTCAAGTCCTTAACCAATTATGAGAAAGGAAAGATTCAAATAATAAATGCATGGATATCAAGTTTGTTCAAGTTTGCATTTATCTTTGAATGTCGGTGTTGTCATTAAAACCCTAGTTCTTTAAGTAAAGTTTCATGCATTTAAACATTTAGGATCCATTTACCATCACAAATTATAGGCCAAGGAAAATTATGACCTTATACCAATTGTTGAATTTACATTTGAAATCAATCCTTAAGGTCAAGTTTTAATTATTCTTCCACTAGATGTATAATTATCATGAAACCTAGTGTGAAATAGATAAGTTAGGCTAAGAGACATAATCCTATAAGCATGCTTGACTAAGATGAACAAAAAGAATGAAAAATATTCATTATGCACAAGTTCATCAAATTCTCAAATATATCCATAAATTCTTGAAATAATTCTCAAAATTATGGTTAAGCATTCATTGAAAGTATGTTTCAAGATTATTTCAAGAGTTATGCAATTCATGAATGTTTTCAACAAGAAAAATGATTTTGCACTTGTGAGCTCAATGAAAAATGATATTGATTGTTGAAAGTGATACAATTTGTTGGAAATGATACAAATTGATGGAGTTGAGGCATGATATTAATGAAAAATGAATTTTCATAGTTTAAAGATCATCAAAAAGAAGTTAAAACAATGAATTTTAAGTTGAGAAGAGAGAAAGTATCAAAACAATGAAAAGTTCTTCTCAATTTCGGTTGAAAACATGTAGAAAAGCCCTTTTGGCCTGGGGGGATGGATCCCTTTAGTATGGGGATCGATCCCTTAACTCCAAAATGTAGATTTCCTGCATTCTGTTCAAGGGGGATCGATCCTGCTTGTTGAGGGATCGATCCCTCTTCTTGTTTCTGCAATTTTTGACAGAAAATCCAACCTTTGAGGTACCAAAACTTCGTTTTTGAGTATTTTAAGTCCAAGTAAGAGTTTAAACATTTGTAAAACATGATTTTGGACTTGTAGGAATGAAAAACATGAATGAAAAACCATTTTACAAAAGATTTTGCAATTTTGGAAGAATTTACACAATAAAATGCATTTTTGGCCTCAAAGGAGGTCATTTTGAGAGTTAAGCATATTTTGACAAAACTAAAGCATTAGAAACCACAAATATGCCAAAACAAACTTGTTCACATAGATTTTAAGCACATATAACATCAAATCATCATACTTGTGAACATTATGCCATGATTTCCAACAAATAAGTTCTTCATTAATGCACATGACATGGCATTTTGCATGTATGACATATTTGGCAATTTGAGGCAAGTAAATACATTATTAACACATAGAAGACTTGCTCAAAACGCAGAAATCCAATAATCATTTCAAAATCATAAATCATGCTTTTCATTCAATGCATCAAGTACTATTCATCAAACATTCAAAGATCATTGTCATGCCATTTTGTTCAATCATTCAACTCATAATGCATCAAGAATCATTAACCAAATTTCTCATCAAAGCACAAATAATCAAATAATAGTTTTAAGGAGTAAGAAATTAAGCTTACAAAACTCCTTTGCTTGAGAATGCTTTGCCTTGAATTGTTGAATCCACCTTAGGCCTTTCTTGAAGGATTGTTGTGACCTTGTCAAGGATGGATTTCCAAGCTCTTCCTCTTTCTCATTGGCATAAGCAATCTCCATGGGGGGTGTGTAGAGCATTTGATCTCCATTGCTTCTTTGTATTCTCATGCTCTAACACTCCTACAACAAACAATTTGAGCATGTTTTGGTACCCAAATTTTCTTGGGTCCATAAGAGTTAGTGCAAATAATTGTTGATCCTTTGGGGATCCATTTCAAGCTCAATTCATCATTATTCATAGCGTGCTTTTGCACCCACATTTTTCTAACTACTCTTCCTCTAAATTTGGTTTTTCTATATGTGCATCCTTGTGAAGAGTGTCCTATTCTATTGCATAGTGAGCATGTAAGAGATAAATCATGCATAGTATTTTTGCTCACAAGGAAATTCTTTAGATAAGTTTCTTTTTGTATTGCATTATAACCTAACCCATCTTTATCAAAGAAAGCTCTTTGGGTCTCGAGCATGTGATCTAGCTTTTGTTGACCCATGTAAAACCTAGTAAATGAGTTATGCAAATTTGTATTCTTTTTATTTAACTCATTTATTTCTAAGTTGGCCTCTTCTAGTTTCTTCTCTAATTCTAGCTTAACATTGGTCAAGGTTTCCTTTTCTATTTTCAAATTAGCAATGATTTTCTTATATTTAGAATTCATGCATTGAAATTCATTTGCTAATTCATTAAAAGCATTTTGTAACTCATCAAATGTAAAATCATTATTTTCACTAGAACTAGAGCTAGCCTCATCGTCACTAATAGCCATAAAGCATGAGTAAGCTACCTCATCATCTATGTTTTCCTCATCGGAGCTATCACTATCGCTCCATGCAACCACAAATGTTTTCTTCCTAGGTTTCCTATCCTTTTCTTTCCTAAGTAAGGGGCAATCTAACTTAGTATGACCCGGTTCATTACACTCATAACACACTAAAGGGTCCTTTTCTCTTCTACTTGACTCCCCTCTTTGATGTCTCTTATTATTTTCTTTTTCTTTCATTCTCATGAACCTATTAAATCTTTTGGCAAACATTGCTATTTCCTTCTCTTCCTCATTTCCACTCTCATCACTATCATCTTCAAGGACCTCATGAGTGGAAGACTTAAGTGCTACCCCTACTTTCTTTGAAGGCACTTCATTTCCTTTCATTTTCATTTCATATGTAAGTAGGGAGCCTATAAGCTCATCTAGAGACAAGGTATTTGGATCCTTAGACTCTTCTATTGCGGTTACCTTTGCCTCCCATGACTTAGGTAAGCTATTCAAAATTTTCTTTACCATTTCAACATTGGAATAAGCCTTGCCTAGAGCCTTAAATCAATTAATTATATCATTAAACCTAGTGAACATTTCACTAATGGACTCATTTTCTTTCATCCTAAATAGCTCATAATAATGTTTGAGCATTCCTACTTTGGTCTCTCTAACTTGATTTGTCCCTTCATGTGTGATGGCTAGTTTATCCCATATTTGTTTAGCATTCTCACATAAGGATACTTTATTATACTCATTGGGACCTAAAGCACAAAAGAGGGTGTGCATAGCCTTGGCATTCAATTGTGCCAATCTCATGTCATTGGTGTCCCACTCATCTTCACTCTTAGGGACATCTTTTCCATCTACTTTTTTTATTGGGATTCTAGGGCCATTAACAATTACTCTCCACACTTCATAGTCATTGGATTGCACAAATAACATCATCCTAATTTTCCAATAGGAGTAATTCTCACCATTGAAGAGTGGAGGTCTAACTAATGAGTGTCCCTCTTCTCCTAGGAGTGTGCCTACATTCAAGTGAGCTATCCAAGATCATTTTGCTTGATAGAGGTTAGTCTAAATCAATCTCGAACCCAAGCTCTGATACTAATTGTTGGCTCTATAGGCTATACCGAGAGAGGGGGTGAATCGATTTTTCACTAATCTTAGGTTCGTTTTTCGATTCTTCTAAATTCTCTAGCCTATTTGAGTGTTTTCTAAGTTCTCTAAGCTAGGCAATTATACAATATAAATTCAATACAATAAACACAAATATAATTGAAAATAACTAAAGAAAGTAAGGATAGGGTAATGTACGCAAGCGATTTATAGAGGTTCGGCAACCTTACCTACGTCCTCTACCTTGAAAGGCTCCTAAGTATTTTCTCCAAATCCACTATCTTGAATTTGTGATTACATTCCCTCTTTTTCTTAGGCTCAAGAGTAACCTCCCTCTTTTTCTAGGCTCAAGAGAAACCTCTTCTCCCTCTTTTTCTAGGCTCAAGAGAAACCTCCCTCTTTTTCTAAGGCTTAAGAGAAACCTCTCCTTTTACAAGGAATGAGTGAGTTTACAAGAAGTGTAATCAAAGAAGGCCTCTAAGTAGGCAAGTGATTACAATGTTTAAGCACAAGGAAAAAGCCTATACAAGATTTGTGCTACTCTATACAAAGAATATGAGAATGATGGAAGATGAAGACTTTGTAGCTCTTGATTTGTTGTTGAGGCTTGAGGATTTGAGGAATATGTGTTTTGGAGTTGATTGAGTAGTTCCCCCTCGTTCTTTAGCTTCTAAGCCTCTATTTATAGTCCCTTGGATATATTCTAGCCGTTGGGTGGAGCCAAAACTTGAATATGACCGTTGTATCACAAAAACTAGCCGTTACAGGCTATTTTCGGGCAAAGGGATCGATCCTTTCATTCCAGATTTGATTCTTCTGGACTAAGGGACCTTTTCTAGCCGTTGGGAGCCATTCTGCTATTAGGGGATCAATCCCTTACCTTAAGGGATCAATCCCTTCTATCCAGAACTGATTTTTTTGGGCTGAGGGACCTTTTCTTCAACCAAAAAGCTTACTACCACTAGGGGATCGATCCCTTCTTTCCAAAAGGTGATTTCCTACACTTTTTGAGTTAGAAATGATGTGGTCTTTGATCCTAATCCAACCCAAAACATTTTGGCTCTTTTGTGGGAGTTTTTCTTGACTTTCTCAAATGAAAACATAGTCCAAAAATTCATCAAGTAATTTTCTAAAATATTCAAAACATTTATAAAATATTAAGACCAATAAGGATGTATCATTAAATGATGGTCTTAATGTTTGATATGTTCACTTGAAAATGGATTGAGAAAATTAAGTGTGATAAGACAAATTTACAGTACGAATTAAAAGATTAAAGCTTACTTAAGTTTTTGTCATTTCAAAATATATATGGCAATTTAAAGCTAACATTCCCCTTTTCTATAGCTATGGCTTTCCTCGGTGCAGGTGGTGTAGCCTTTTCTGGTTCCTTAGCTACTTATGGTACTGCTACTAGCACTGTTTCTTAATCCTTAATCAAATGCTCATTCTATCCACACTTAAAACATGCTTCCATAGCCTAATAGTAGGTCAATCACCATGCGACCTCTTGCACGGTTTACAATTGGTTGCAAAACCCTTCTGTGGAGCAGTAGACCTCTCAATCCCTGTGGACCTCACAAATTTATCTCCAGTAGACTTTTCCCCAATCACAATACTTGTAGGCCTTTTTGTTAGCCTCTTATCTGCTCGATCGTCAAAATCTCATCTTACCTTTTCTTTATCTTTACTTTTAGCTCTGGGCCCAAACTCCGCTTGCTGGAACTCATAATTCTGCTCGCATAAATAGGCTCGACGGATAACCTCATCATATGTAGATATATCAAACGAGGCCAAACTGTTCCTGATGGAGGGTCTCAAACTAACCAGGAACCACTCAATCTTATATTCTTCGCTTTTAAGTGCTCCAGATCGAAGTGGCTGAGAGCAGTATACTTGGATTCATACTAGTCAATGATCATACTCCCCTGATATAGATTCAAAAACTCTACCTTTAATTTTCTCTGAGCAGTACGGGCAATGTACTGCTTATTGAAAGCCTCCAAAAAATACCCCAGGTTACTGTTGGATGCTTGGCCATCAAAACTGTCTTGGTGGACTTCTACTAGTGTTTTGCATCGCCCACCCATAGAAATGTGGCCCACCCTACTTTTTTAATTTCTATGCAAGTCATATAAGCAAACAACTTCTCCGCCTCATTTACCCAATTTTCTGTAGCCATCGGATCCTTTTCGCCTTTAAACCTAGGTGGATCCAATTTCTTAAACTACCATAGAAGTGTCACGTCACAACCTCTCTCTAGAACTGGCTTCAGCTGCTCTGGGACCTAAGGCTGAGGCTGTGGTGGGGGCCATACCAACTATGGTTATGATGCTAGCAAAATATTTACTGGAAGCAAAGGAGGCTGTGCTGCTTCAAGTACCAGTGCTTTAGCATTAAAACTAGCTATAAATTTTGCATCCACCCGTTCTAGCCTGAAGATATAAGTATTGGTGCTTTCAGGCTATGGAGGAAGAGCTGGCTCCAACATTGGCTTCGAAAATGGCTCTAGGGAGGGTTGAATACCTCTGGGGCATCCCTAGCCTCAACCGGTAGCCTTTTACTTGTAAGTCATTCTGTCAAAACAAAAGACACAAAAATCTTCTCAATCACACAGATCAAATATATACTCAGACAAACACAATAATACTTGGGATGTAATCATTTCTAGCCTGAAACACTGCTAGACATCAAACCAGCCTTGCTCTGATATCAACTTTACTGTCATGTACTAAATATCGAATATCTATACTATTTTCTTATATCCTAATTATATTTTGGTTGGGCTGTCTGTAGTGTCAACATAAATTTAAAAGGAATTAATTATTTTCCCTTAAGTCACAGTTACCTAGGATCCAGATACTTAAGCACTAAAAACAATATAGATCGATATATAAGCTGAAAATTTCATTATGATTAATGTTCTACAATTAGATTTACATCCTAAGTACTAATATGCATATAACTAGCACTGTACATATATAGTTTGAACATATAAAACATAACTCTTATATCTCAACTGAACTAGAAAACCACTCAAGGAATACCGAAAGCAAATCCTCCCAAGGAGACCAGCAATCTATTGCAGATAATTTGGAAGGAAAATAAAGGGGGTGAACTTACGCCCAGTAAGAAATATATATACAAGAGCTGATACTATGCATAACTATATTCAGTATCTAAAATCATGCTCTTTCGCACGGAAAACATCAACGTTTGGGCAAGATATCAAAAAAGAAACCATAATGGGTTAGATAATCAGGTTGAGTACAGAAGGATGCTTTGAAGCACTTCACTTGTCTCAGCATCTAATTCCAACTATAAGGAGTTTCAGTGTAATTAATGCAACACACAGTTCAATAAACATTTCTTATAACTTCCATTATGCAGTTCATAATCCATTCAAATAATTAGTTTCCAAAACACTTCGTAAACAAAAACATAATCAATTTCAGTAATTCATGTAAAAGTCAAAAAAACATAATTAACAACAATATGAAATCAGAAATAAATGAAGTTTGAGAGTGCTTGGATTTGCTAGGGATTTACCACCCCAGTAAAATAACATAGTAGAGATTAGGCTACACCCAATAGACTCATGCTATATAGTTAACATATGGCCATAGTCAAGGGGCTACAATGTATACTAGCCAGGTGACAACTGTAGGAGTTAAAGATTGCGCTAAGGTCTAACAACATCGAAACGAAATTGAAAAGCATGTACCCGCAAGTAGCTACAGGGCCAACAATCTCAAAACAAATCATAAACCATTTTCAGATTGTTTACAGAGATCAATTTAGTAATTCAGATCTTAGTCAATTCATAAAGCATCAAATTCAAAAACTCACTATACTTGAAATATAAAAATTCACCAAATATTCCCAGTTCAACAACCAATGTTCAAAATATTTTATTTACTCACAACAGGATCACGAAAACAAGAATGCATTGTGAAACGTGTAAAAATTAGTAAAAATTCCTTCAAAAACTAAGTTTCAAATTTAGTATGCACATGAAACATTTTGGGAGCTTTAACCCCAAGACATGTATTCACACTCCTTTCACTTCTAAAACCACACCAACTAATAAAATTGGGGATTTAAATTCGTTTAAGAAAATTTCGACAGCATAACAATGCCTTCTACCCTAACCTTCCTGCATAAAAATAAAAGCTTAAACCACAAGTCCATTTCACAATTTCAAATCAAGCCAACAATTTCAATCTCATAAAAGGTAAATTTTTATCAAAGCAATGTAACGCAATGTTCCTACACTTCATACATATATCCCTTACCACTTAAACTCCTGCAATGTTGCTCGCTAGCACCAGTGCCACCGTCTAGCTTCCGAGCTGCAATTGATCACATAAACACAGTCATCTCACTTTATTGTAGTTATAAAGAATATTTAACTTATTAAGACCTGTCACATTGCCTAGTGTAGCTTTAAATTCAGTCTACTTCAGACCGATACTAACACTGCTACTATCGTCAAAATACCTTTGTTTTCAATTCTGATTACGTTAGCAGTCTTGTATAAATTTATACATTATTGTAAGACTCAAAACATATTGAATTGAGTTCTCTTCCTACCTCCACTTCGCTTGGTCGAATCTCATTCTCTCTCGTGTGCTTGTGTTTTCTTCAATTCAAGCTTAAATTCTTGTTCTACACTAGCTTTAAATCATTTCTACATCATTTTCTCATCAAACAACATCATGTTCATGCACAAGGGATGGAGGCTGAAACCATAGGCAAATGAATTTTGTGGTTTTAACTTGATTCAAGCTAAAATATATGTCTAAACATCTTAAACACATGGCATATAATCATAAAACCTTGAAAAAACTTAAGCTTTCTCAATCTTCTTACCTTCATCGAAATCTTTGGGAAGCCTTTCACTATGCAAGTGGGCACTTAAGGGCTTGATTTGGGTTCCAAGTTGCAGAGCACTAAAAATTAGACAGGGTTGGTAAAGAGATTTTTCGGTTTCGGTAAGTTTTTCTCTAAGTTTTGGTGACTTTCTCTCTCTTCACTAAGCTTTAGCTATGGAGAATTGAAGAAGAAAGAGTGGCTGCCAAAATTGAGGAAGACGAAGTATGAAAATTCTTTAAAAATTGAATTTTTATTGTGCAAATGACCAAAATGCCCTTATACTTAAGAAATCTTTCAATTTGCCCTTTACAATTTAACTTTGTTGAAAACAGTCAATCTAACCTTCAAAATATTTCATTTAATCCTGAAACATATTTATTTAGCATATTCTAATCATTGGTTAAGCTTTTGTAAAGGTTTGACTAATCATTTTGGGGAAATTATCAAATTACCCCTAACCATTGAATCACGTAATTTTTTACTTTTTCCACCTAATTATTCCATCAATCTACATGGCCTAATAATTTATTACATGAGGATTTACTTATAACTGTCATTTGGTAAAAATTCAATTTGGTTTCACCACTATTCACAAAAATTCCAATGGCCTATGGACTTAACTATTATTTTTTAAATTGTTGCACACTTTTCGAAACATGTATAAATAATTGAGTTTGAGATGTTACCATCACATTATTTAGCCCCAATATTCCACTCTGTCAAATTCACCTTCATCCAAATGGCAAAACACTAATTGGGCCCACTTTTAGATTCTCGTTCTTACCTAAAAGGAAATCAACATTTAAATTGGTATAAAATGTACGATATTTCTAACTTTTTGAATAGTAGATTTAACAGTAATAAGGAATGTGGATCTCACAGGCTGACTTTGTTAGCCTATCAACAATCACCTAGATCGTATCATGATTCCTCCTGGTCTTTGGTAAACCCATGATGAAATCTATGGTGATGTGCTCCCATTTCCTTATCAATATCGGTAGAGCCTAAAGCAATCCTATTGGTTTCTGATACTCTACCATTACCTGCTACCAAGTGAGACACCTTGCAACAAACTCGATGATGTCTCTCTTCATATTAGACCACTAGTAGATTTTAAGTAGATTATGATACATATTGTTACTGGCAGGATGTAAACTGTAAGGTATGAGCCTCTATCAAAATCAACTCTCTCAACTATCTATCCTCAAGAATACAAATCTGATTCCTGAACCTCATAATACCATATATACTAATCACATACTCTGACTGAATCCCTGACTGAAAATATGATTGGCAATCTCAACACAACCAACATCTTCCCTTTGAGCACTTCTAATCCAATCCAATAAATCCGACTCAATCCAAACACTAGCCGTTAAACCATATCTCTCAGAAGGATTAACATTTATATTGAGGCTCACAATCTACTCCAACAAATCGTATTCCTAAATCATCATGTAAGAGACCATACATAAGTGCTTTCTACTCCAAGTATTTGCCACCACATTTGCTTTCCTTGGGTGGTACAAATCTCATAGTTGTAGTCCTTCAACAGCTCCATCCATCTATGCTGCCTCATATTCAATTCACGCTGCGAGAACAGATACTTAAGGTTTTTGTGATTAGTATATAACTAAAATTTCACATCATATAAATAATGTCGCCATATCTTCAAAGTAAATACCACAGCATCTAATTCCAAGTCATGTGTAGGATAATTCTTCTCATGGTCTTTCAAGTAACGAGAACCATAGGCAACCACTTTCTCATTTTGCATCAACACATAACCCAAACCCAGTAAGGAGGCATCACTGTACACTGAAAAACCTCTCAAACCACTTGGAATAGTAAGGATTGGTGCTATGGTCAACCTCTATTTCAATTCCTAAAAACTGTGCTCATTAGCATCAGTCCATTCGAACTTCACCTCCTTGCATGTGAGTCAAGTCAAAAGAGTAGCCAACGGATAAAAACCCTTAATAAACCAACAGTAATATCCAATTAGACCCAAAAAACTCCAAATTTTAGTTATCAACTTCGATCGCTCCCACTATACAATAGCTTATATTTTATATGGATCAACTGACACCAAATCTTTAGACACCGTATGTCTTAGAAAATTGATTTGATTTAGCCAGAACTCACACTTACTCAACTTGGCAAAGAGCTTCAAATCTTAAAGGGTTTGTAGCACAATATGAAGATGTTACGCGTGCTCTTCTCGAGATTTGGAATATACCAGGATGTCATCAATAAATACAATGATGAACTTGTCTAGAAAAGGTTTAAATATTTTATTTATCTGATTCATGAAAGCTGCAAGGGCATTAGTGAGCTCGAATGGTATGATCAGAAACTCATAATGACCATATCAGGTCCTAAATGCTATCTTAGAGACATCTATCTCCTGAATTTTCAATTGATGATATTTTGACCTCAAATCAATCTTGGAAAACACTTATGTACTCCTAAGCTAATCAAATAGGTCATCGATTCTAGGCAAATGATATTTATTCTTGATAGTAACCTTATTAAACAAATAATAATCAATGCATAGTCGCAGGCTACCATCCTTCTTTTTGACAAATGAGAATGGTGCACCGCAAAAAAAAACACTGGACATATGAATCCCTTATCCAACAACTCCTAGAGCTGCTTCTTGATCTCATCAAGCTCCACTAGTGACATTTGATAAGAAGGCTTGGATATGGGTTCAATATCGGGTATCAAATCAATAGTAAATTTGATTTCACCGTCTAGAGGATGACCTGTTAATTCATCCGAAAACACGTTTGGGAAATCTCTGACCACAGGAATCTTGTGTAATTCTGGACGTCTCTTTTCCATGTCTTCCACATAAGCGATGAACCCTTCAATTAGAATAACATTTAAAAGTTCAATCCCAAACACAATTTCAACAAAATCTATATTTATTACTAAACAGGAAGCATTACAGTATAATTTTTAGGAGAAGAAAAAGTTACATACTTAGTATAACAATCTAAACTAACATGATTTGTAGCTAACCCATCCATTCCTAAGAAGACATCAAAATCATACATATTCAAAATAATCAGTCAGCTACTGTCTACTTCTCTCTTATGCTCAATTTACAATTACGATACACTACATCAGTTATTTGTGATTCCTTGAAGAGCGTATTTATATGTAGTAAGTACCCTAATGGTTTAGGCTTTTTAAGTATTTTAGTAGCAAATAACGGAGATACAAACGAATGTGTAGAACCTAGATCAATTAATACAAATGCATTTATATCAAAAACAGAGATCTTACCCTTAATAACATCGAAAGAAGCATCAGCAGACTCCTTATTGAGGGCATACACTTTGCCCTAAATCACAGCCTTCTTTCCTTTTTCTACGATTGTAGCTCTCTTTGATACAGGCAGTGTAGCCTTTTTTAGTTGCTTAGCTACCGGTGTTGCTACTTCTACTACTGCTGCTGGCACTATTTTCGTCTCATTAGGGCAATCCTTAATCAAATGCCCATTTTGTCCATATTTAAACCATGCTCCCATAGCCTAATAGCATGGTCTATTACCATGCGACCTCCCATACTGTTCACACTTGGTCGCAACACCTTTTTGTGGAGTAATAGATCTTTCAGTCCCTATAGACCTAGCATATTTAACTCCAGCAGTCTTTCCCTCGATCACAACACCTATAGTCCTTTTAGCTAGCCTCTTGTCAAATCAATCCTCTAAACCCCGCTTTACATTCTCTTTACCCTTACCTTTAGCTCAGAACCTAAACTCCGCCTGTTGGAATGCATAATATTGCTCACATAACTGAGCTCGATGGATAGCTTGATCATAGGTGGATATATCAAATAGAGCCAATCTACTCCGAATAGACGGCCTCAGACCGGCCATGAACTGCTCAATCTTATGCTCTTCATTTCTCGCTATCTATGGATCGAAGCGATTCAACGTAATGAACTTGGACTTGTACTGGTCCACAGTCATATTCTACTAATATAATTGTAGAAACTCTTACTTTAATCTTCTCTGAGTGGTAGGGGAATGTATTGCTTAGTAAAAGCCTCTAAAAAGATATCCTAGGTCACTACTGGGTGCCTGGCTGCTAAAATCATCTTGGTAGACTGCCACCAATGTTTTACCCCATCCACCAATAGAAAAGTGGCCAATACTACTTTCTCTGTCGCTGTACAAGTTAGATAAGTGAATAGTTTCTCCACCTCCATCTAGTTCTCTGCAGCCATAAGTTCTTTTTCGCCCTCAAAATTAGGTCTATCCAACTTCTTAAACTGTCGAAGTAGATTCACATCACAACCCCATTCTGTAACCAACCTCAACTACACTAGAACCTAAGGTTAAGGCTGCGGTGGGAGCTGTACCGGCTGTGGCTGAGGTTCTGGTGAAACATTAACTTGAGGTGGTGGGGGTTATGCGGCTTTTGGTACTAGTGCTCTAGCATTAAAATTAGCGATAAAGTCTGCAACTATCCATTCCAACCTGGAGATACGAGTAGTAAGGCTATCAAGCTGTGGAGGAAGAGTTGGCTCTGGCATTAGTTCCGAAGATAGCACTAGGGAGGTCTGAATACGTTTGGAGTGTCCCTTTCCCCGCCTGGTACGCCTTCGCCTGTCAGTCATTTTGTACCAAAACAAACACAAAATGTTTTTTAGTCACCCAATCAATTATATATTCAAACAAATACAGTATTACGAGGGATGTAAACCAATTCTAAACCAAAAGACAATGACAGACATCAAACCAACCTTACCTTTGATACCAACTTTACTGTCACGAACTGAATACCGAATATTCTACCATTTTCATATATCTTAATTACTTTCAGTTGAGCTATCTACAGTGTTTTACTTATTATGTGAATTCATTTTCATTAATCAATATTTACCCAAGGACCATACTATTTGATTTAAGATACAGATGGATATATACTATCTCAACTTGAGTTCAAAATTTTACAATCGGTTTACATCCCAAGTACGAATATATGAAATAGTACTGTATATAAGTTGTCTGAACATATAAAAATAAACTAGTATACCTCAACGGAGATCAAAGAACTACTTGAGGGATACCAAAAATTGTACATCCTCCTGAGCAAACATATAAATTTACTACAGATAATTTGAAGAAAAAAAAGGGGGCGTGAGCTTATGCCCAATAACAAATATATATAAAAGAGCTGATACTACTCATATCTATATGCAAGTATCTTAAAACATGCTCTTTCACACGAAAACCAATAATCACATATTCTTTGGTACGATATCGGAAAAGATACTATAGTGGGTTAGATAACTAGGTTGAGTACAGAAAGATGCTTTAAAGCACTTCACTTGTCCCGATATCTAATTCCAACTATAGGGAATTCATTAAAATATATTCAAACACAAAGTTCAGTGGATATTCAGAAATAATTTCCATTATGCAATTCATAAATCACTCAATTAACTAGTTTCCAAATCACTCCGTAAATAGGAAAATAACCACTTTCAATAAATAGTACAGAAATCATATAACATACTTTACAAATATACGAAAACAATAGTAAATGAAGTTTGTGAGTGCCTGGTTCGGTTTGAGATTTACCACCCTAGTAATAGTACAGAGAAGACTG
This sequence comes from Heritiera fomes, assembly GCA_032173925.1. Classification (NCBI taxonomy): domain Eukaryota; kingdom Viridiplantae; phylum Streptophyta; class Magnoliopsida; order Malvales; family Malvaceae; genus Heritiera; species Heritiera fomes. Next base: position 15,450,125 of record JAPDPM010000004.1, on the reverse strand, counting down.
AGCTTCACCCAATAGACTCATGCAATATAAGTAAACATATGGCCATAGTCAAAGATCCACAGTGTACACTAGCCAGGTGACATTTGTGGGCACTGAAGACTGGGCTATGGTCTAGTAGCAACAGAACGGAATGGAAAAGTATGTACCTACAAGTAGCTATGGGGCCAATAGTCTCAAAACAATTCATAAACTAATTCAGAATTATCTACGAAGTTCAATTCAATAAATCATGTCTTCAGACAATCCATAAAACATTTAAAATTGGAAAATCATTATAGTTCAAGTATAAAAATTCACCAAATATTCTCAATTTCATATCTAATGGTCAAAATATTTTATTTACGTATAACAATAACACAGAAACATAAGGGTGCCTTGAAAAACATAAAAATTATTAAAAATTCCTTTGAAAACTAAGTTACAAATTCTGCATGTACATAAAACCTTAAGAAATCCTTAACCTAAATCACATTTTCCATATCATTTTCAAAGGAATTCCAAATGACAATTTTAGAGATTTAAAGTCGTTTTAGGAAAGTTCAGCAACGTGACAGTACTATCTACCCTAACCTCCCTGCACGAAAATACAATTTACAACCACAATTCCAATTTCACAATTTAAATCAAGCCATCAATTTCAATCTCATAAAAGGGAAGATTTTATCAAATCAATGCAACGTAGTATCTCTACGCCTCTTACATATATCCCTTACCACTTAGATTTTCATAGTGTTGCCTGATAGCACTAGTGTTACTTTTTAACTTCCAAGCTGCAATTCACAACAAAAACGTAGTCAATTCACCACACTTCAATTACAAAGAATATTTAACTCATTGAGATCTAATACATTGCATATTGCTGCCCTAAATTCGATCTTCTTCATACTAGAGCTAACACTACATCTACTATCAAAACACCTCAGTTTTCAGTTCTAATTGCGCCATTGAACTCTCTTTCCATCTTCCCTTCACTTGGTCGAATCCTATTCTCTCTCCTACACAACTAATTTCTTTAATTTAAGCCTAAATTTCTGTTCTACACTTGTTCTACATTGATTTTACACCATTTCCACATTAAACAACATCATATTCATACACACCCATGCTTGGTCAAAACCCTAGGAGAGAGGATTACATGGTTTTAATTCAATTCCATCTCAAATACATGCTTAAACACCTCAAACACATGGTGTACAATCATGAAAACATGAAAAATCACAAGCTTTCTTTTTCTCTTACCTTGGTCGAAATTGATGGGAGCTCTTACACCTAGAATATGGCCACTTTAGCACTTGATTTTGGTGTCACGTTGTAGAGGGAAGTGAGGAAAGCAAGTTTGATGAAGACAGCTTTCGGTTTCGACATGATTTAAGTGGTGCTTTATTGACTTTCTCTCTCTTAAACTAAGCTTAGCTATGGAAGAATGGAGAAAGGATGATGGCTTCCAAAAATGATGGAGAAGATGGCTGGAAATTTCTAAAATTATAATATCTTATGGTGCAAATGACTAAAATGCCCTTATACTTACGAAAACTTCCAATTTTGCCCTTCACAATTTGACTTTAGTTTAAACAATCAATCTAACCTTCAAAATATTTCATTTAATCATAAAATATATCTATTAACATATTCTATCATTGGTTCAACTTTTGTTGGGGTTTGACTATAAATAGGCAAAATTACCAAAATACCCCTAATTGTTGAATCGAATTTTTTTTATTTTTTCGTATGATTTAGTCTATCAGTCCACATGATCTAAAAACTTTATTACATGAGGATTTACCTATAACTATTAGTTGGTCAAAAGTCAACTCAGTTTGACCATTATTCACGAAAATTCCAACAACCTATGGACTTAAAAGTCATTTCTAAATTGTTACACGCTTTTCGAAACATGCATAAACAATGGAGGTGTAGATTCTTACCATCATAGCAATATCCAGTCTGCTAAATTTCACCTTCATTCAAACACTTGAAATCTAGTGGGGCCCACCATCCGGTTCAACTTCATACCTACAAAGTAAATAACATTTAAATAAGTATGAGACATCTGATATTCCTAACTTTATGAATAGTGGATTAACAGTAATAGAAAATGTGAATCTCACATGCTACACTCATCTTCTATGTATGTAGCTTCTTAATCACCCAACATTCACTACTTTATAGCAATTTTGGTCTAACAACTATCTTGTAGAAATTTTCTTTCAACCATAAAGGATCTTTTCATCACACAGCATACTTATAGTGCTTCTTCACTTGCTCCAACCAACTTGAATCTTATGAGTCACATCGTCATCAATCTGTCCATCTATGAAATTAATCTCTTTTATTGCATGAAATTAAGATTATGATCTTTTATTTTATTGTAATTAATTAGAACCTTAATAGTATAAAATATTCAATTATTTGTTGAACTTTATTAGTCTAATAATTTAATTTGTAGAAAATGTTTACTTGGATTAATTTGAATGTGCTAAATGACAACTATGTAAGAAAACACTATTTTGTAAATTTTTGCCATTAAAAGTTTATATAACCATTTTTAAGATTTAATTGTATAATTAGAATGAACTAAGAGTTCATAATATTAATTTCATTCAACAAAAGATTGAGTGTTTGCATTTTTTAATAATATCTAAAGACTTATTTGAACATTAAGTCTAAACCATATCACATAATTCAAATTATAATATATATTTTTATATTGTTAATTGGCCCCTTCAAAATTAACTATTAAGATCTTCCATTATGCACAAGAAAGGCTCCCACTTTAAAAGGAGGCCTTATGGTAAATTAAAGGTATCAACACTCGCTTATGCTCTTACTCTCTCTCAATCTCAAAAGCTTAAACATTTTCAAAATCTTCATTAACTTGATGTCCAAGCAAGTTTCACTAAAAAAATCACATAGGTATTTTTGTCTTACAAGTTGATCCAAAGAGATATAGTAAAAAGAAGATCCAAAATCTTACGCACCAACATTACAAAGTTTATGACATTAGGCATCATCATCATCATCATCATTAGAGGTGGCAAACCAAAAACCTGCTCGAGCTTGCCCAAAACTGAACTCAGACAAACCCAAATCAATCAAAAAAGTCAAATGCCCGAAACTAAAAAAGCCCAAAATCGAAAAAGCCTAAAACCAAAAAAACTAAACCGAAAAATGTTCGAACCCGACACAACCCAAACCCAACATAACCCGAACCCAATACGATCCAAAACCAAGACCGAACCGATTCAAAACCCATAAAAAATCGAATTTATAACCCGAAAAAACCCAAATTATTAAAAATAAATAAAAAAATTATTACACTTTTTTAATTATAAAATTAAAGTATGGATAAAAATAATTACTTCAAATAATAAAGTATAATTTAAAAATATACTATAGTAGTATTATTGTGTAAGCAGTAATTTTAATAAAATACATAAAAAAATCAAGTTATTGGTAATTAATTATTTGTTATATTAATAAGATTCCAATTTGGTATCTTATAACAATTATATACATATTATATTGTAATAATCTATTAAGAATAAATTATGTAATCTCTTAATGCGTAAGTGTTATTTTGATAGAATTAATTATTTATTAAAAATAATTTATTTATTATCTATTAAATATAAAATTAAAGTGTAATTTAATAATATATTATAATAGTATTATTGTATAAACGATAATTTTAATAAAATTTGTTTTTTATACTTTATTAATATTATGATTAATTATATTTAAATAACTAGCATTATATTAATTAATTTGTAATATCTACTATTTAACAATTTAATTAGACATTCGATCAATTAATGTATATCTAATGTTATTATGTTAATGTGAACATAAAAAAAATTAATATTCAATTGGTGTATATAACTTTTTTAATTCAATGTTTTAAATTTTTAATGAGATATTTGATTAATTAGTGTGTACGAGTACGATTATATTTAATATAATAATGTTAATATTATGATTTATATACAAACCAAAAACAAAATAAATATAAAATTGACGTAATTAGTTAACCAATTATTAATAATATTAAGTATTTTTAATGTATACTATAGTTTTATTCAATATTATAATTAAACAATTAATTAACTCGTTATACGGTTAGGTTTAATTTAATTATTAATTATGTTGGTATTTAAAAAAATAAATGTAAGAAAAATTCTTAAAATTTTAAAATTTTATTAAAACTATAATATAATTATTAAAAAAGTTAATAAAACAAAGTAAAAAAAAATTATTGAACTAAGAGTGTTCAAGTTCCAATGGCCCAACATTGATCAAAAAAATACAATGACCCAATAAATTATTGTTAAGAGTATAAAGTCATTTATATAAATGTTTAATTGATTAGTGTGATTTATTTATAATTTGTTAGTGTGATAATCACAAATTTCCGAAATTTGATATTAATTATTCGAAAATTTAATTTTTATACAAAGGATAAAGTAAAGTAAATAAATTAATTAATTACGAGATGGAAGACTGTTGAAGAATTTCAGAAATTGATGAAATGATGAAATAAGAGAAAATTTAATTTGGATAAATGAAAATCCAAATTAAATAAGAAATGAAAATGGAAAATTATTTGGATATTAAGAGATCCAAATTATAAGGAATAAAATGAGTATATTAATATAATTATATATTTAAATATATAAATATATTTTCATTAAATAAATACATGTGTATATTTTTATACAATTAAGTATATAAATATATATATGAAATATGTATATATATTAATTTCAATTAAAGTGTATATATATTGTTAAAATAAATATATATATATATATATATGTTATTAGTAAAATAATTACATATATAATTATAAATATAATTATGTATATAATATAAAATATATTTATAGTTATATAGAATTATAAATAACATAAAATAAAAAAATAAAAAAAATTTAAAATGGAACTGGGAATCGGGTCCCGATTCCCGTGTTTCCTTCTATTTCAACGAAACAGAAAGGAAAGAGCCAACCGACCCCTTCAACCAGCCGAGAGGAAGGAGAAGAGAGAGAAGAGAGGAGACGGCGTAGGCGAAGAGAGGGGAAGAGGCCGGTGACCGGGAGATAAAAAGAAACGAGCGGAAAAAAAGGAAAGGAGAGGAGAAATCGAAGCGGAACAGAAAGGAAAGGAAAGGAGGAAACGACGGTGCCAGCCGATTCGGGCTCTGCCACCGCCTCCGGCGTCGTCAGCGAATGGAGAGGAAGGTGAAACGAGGACCGACGGCGAAGGAAGAAAGGAGAAAAGAGAGAGAGAGAAGAAAGGAGAAAAGAGAGAGAGAAAAGAAAGAAGAAGTTGCTGCTACTTGCTCCAAATCTGCCGCCGCCGCCGCCACTGATCAAGAAACGGAGGCCAGATCCAGCCTCGCCGCCAGCCCAGCAAGCTTCGAGTGGCTGAACCGCCGGTGATGGTGGCTGACGATGGTCGAACCGGCGAGGAGAAAGTGAACCGGCCAAATCGGTATGAACCGGTCCGAACCGATTCAGATCAGAAAAGAAAAAGAAAAAAAGGAAAAGAAAAAGAAAAAAAGGAAGAAAAAAAAGGAAAAAGAAAGAAGAAAAAGGAGGAAGAAAAAAAAGAAAGAGAAAATACGGTAGGAAAGTAATAATAATTTTTTATTATTATTATTTATTGATTAATTACGATTATTCATAAATTCGTGATATACGAGTCTAAAATGTGAAAATTTGAATTGTAGAATTTTACGGGAATCGAGATGATGGAAATCGGGAGAGGTGGATTACAGGCGCGACGTAATAAGAAAGTCGCTAGCTTGGGACAGGTAAGAATATCTAGGTTGCATGATTTAATTATGCATGAATTTTATGGAAATATTGTGGAAAATCAATTGGTTGGAAATTGTGGAGATTCATTGGCTGTAAAAAAGTTATAAACTGGCTATTTTGTGTAAGGAGGCTAGTTAATAGGCAGCCGTTATGCTGCCAAAAATTTTAGAAAAATTGCGTAAAAATCATTTTTTTAATGATTTTATTACACAAGAAGTAATTTCCAACCACGGAAATGAGAAATAAGACAGAATGTTATTTAAGAATTAACATTATATTAGTGTTACAAAAAATAGATATGTATATATATCCGGTCGAAGTTAAAGAATATTTTATTGTCCTATGAGAAATAGAAGATAGGTTACATTAAAATGACAAATAATATTTTAGAAAAATACATGAAGACTTAACTCTCGACCAAGGAATGAACCCAAGTAATTATGGTTCAAAAAGGTATGTTTGATTTGTGATTTAAGATAGATAATATTAACTCAAGGTTAATATATGAGCATGCTAGAGGATGAGAATAGTGATAGAGATATGGATATAAATACCATGATGATCAATATGTTATGTATCGTTAAAAATGATATAAATGTATAAATATATATTTATTTATATGTAATAAATATTGATAAGGAGAAGAAAAGAGATGACCATGGGTAAACATATATATATATATATATATATCTATAATATATATATTGGAATATACACATGGATATAAACACATAGGTGTTTAAATATATATAAATATATAAATGTACAAGAGGACTCGTACCATGGATATGTCGTAATTGACGATAAGGAGATAGCCTTAGATTAATAGTTACTTGAAATTAATACCGTTTTTAAGATCCTTGTTTTAAGTACGTGATTATACATAATGATAAAAACTTATCGAAATGTTCATGGATTATGTGTAGTGAATCGGAAAGGTTGAGGACTTGATTTCGGATTCCAAAAGGTCAGGAAGAAATGATTAAACCTCGAGGTAAGTGGGTTAAATAAGCCTTACTAGTATCATCTCGTAAGAGATGAAAGAATTCTTATTAAATACTTATTGAAATTCACATCAAGCTTGGTGGGACATTACGGATAAGACTATAAGAGTAAGTATGGGTAAGATACAAGTTGGGCTTGATATGTTCGCGAATAGTTTTCGAATCAATTGTGATTTATGCGTGGAGTATTATAACTTTTTATGCTCAATGAGAATGCAAAATGGTATAAAATGTAGGTGCCTGTATCATGAGAAATGTATGTGATTTAATTAAGTTGCACCTAGTGAGCATGCCAATACATTGTTATACTTTGAAATGTATATACAAACTAGTGTACAATATGTATACAGCCTACGATGTTTAACTCATGGACCTCAAATAGCACCTAGTTGTATTTATTCGAAAACTAGGATGATGGAATCGTATGATAACTGAAGTGCTTATGTGACTCGAGGAATTAAATGATTTTAGAGCATTATCTCTAGTAAGCATGCGCCATAGAGGCCAACCCGAGTAAAACTCAATCTTTCGTACCATGTGAGCCACCTCTAGAGAACTCAAGGGAACTATATGCTACACAGATTTTTCGAAACTGTGGGAGCCACCTCTAGAGTGCTTTGAGAGCCAAGTGCTACACGAGTTCCAATGGACCATTAGAAAGTATGTGCTAAAGAGGCAACCCGAGTAAAACTTGATCCTTTGTACCGTGTGAGCCACCTCTAGAGAACTCAAGGGAACTACGTGCTACACAGATTCTTCGTGAACTGTGGGAGCCACCTCTAGAGTCCTTTGAGAGCTAAGTGCTGCACGTGTATCGGTGAACCATTAGGAAACGTACGCCAAAAAGGCCAATCTGAGTAAAACTCATTTCCTTGTACCGTGTGAGCCACCTCTAGAGAACTCAAGGGAACTACGTGGAACACAGATTCTTCATGAACTATGGGAGCCACCTCTAGAATCCTTTGAGAGCTAAGTGCTACACGTGTTCCGATGAATCATTAGAAAGCATGCGCCATAGAGGCCAATCCGAGTAAAACTCACTCCTTTGTATCGTGTGAGCCACCTCTAGAGAACTCAAAGGAACTACGTGCTACGCAGCTTTCTTCGTGAATTGTGGGAGCCACCTCTAGAGTCCTTTGAGAGCTAAGTGCTACACGTGTACTGATGAATTATGGGAAATGATATACCATTGAGACAATGAATAAATGATTGTGATCTGTGATTGTAACGACTATCATTAGATAAAATAGATATCATACATACAACAGTGAATTGGTATAGTTATCAAACTTTACTTATATTATACTATAGCATCATGTGCTATTTGAAATGGTTAGTTACATTATGCTTAACCATATCGATGAAAGTAATGAAAAAGATGAGTTTGTATGAGTTAAAGGTATGAAGAAAAGTTGAATGAGCCCATACAATCTATTGTAAATTATATATAAGTAGCTAATCATGGCAGAGTGCATACATGATATTTTATGGAGTTCATGCATGTATGATCATATTTTACGATATGAGCCTAGTTTGTATTTATTTAAGCTACTTATTGAGCCATGGATTTGCTTACCCCTTAAATTTAACATCTACATATCATGCGGGTTGATATCCAGCTCAGACTTCATATAGGCTCTCTTGGGAACTGTACCTAGCCGTGGTACTCATCTACGTTCTCCGAGCCTTGCTTTTGTGCTTTTGAGGTATACAATGGTATATCTTTTTGATAATTATGCAAACTTTATTTTCACAGTACTAGGAAGAAATATGGGATGTAACTTTGGATCGCACTAAATTATTATGTAGGTCTATGTGATTATCGAGTACAACCCAGGATTTGATATATATTTTGAAGTATGTATAAAAATGCAAAATGTGGAATTTCTAGTGAAATGAATCTTGAGATATAAGAGATGCATGATTGTGTGAATTGTGGGAAATAAAAGCTAGCTATATTATGAAATTTAGAATGTGTTTTAATGCAGGTGAATTTACTGGGGAAATTGATAAAATACAAGAGGGAAATTTTCGACCCATTGCTTTTAGATAAGTGAAAATAAGGCTAAAATGATGAAAAATCATTTTGAGAAGTATGACATAGCTAGAGAAATAATCTTATTAAGACAAGATTTGATTTAGTTACTATACTAACACCGAATACAAACTGTAAATAGAAAAAGAAAAATTTGGTTCGTAATTTTCCTAAGCAATAAGGTAAGTGTTGAGTGGACGCCATTGGCCTTCGGGTCGTGACAGTTAGTTATTTATTTGTATAGCTAATACTTTTAGATTTTTACTTTCATTTAATTTTATATATATATATGGCTCACTTAAAATATAAATTTTTATATAGTTATTAATAAATAATTATATATTTTATAATAAATGTGAATATCACGGGAAATTAAAAAAAATATAATCATTGTCAACTAATAAAAACACTAAAATGTAAAAATTTATATTTATATGAATATTTATTAAATTTTAACTTTACTTTAACTATATAAAAAATTAAATTAATTGTTACATTCAAAATTATAAAAAAATATTTATAACTTATAAAATTTCAAAATAATTTGACTAAACCCGCTAAATCCGCTCAATTAGAATTGGACGAAACTCAAAACCAAACCAAATCCTAAAATAACAAAACCTGAAAATGCCCTAAACAAAAAAAAAACTTGAAACTGAAAGTATTCGAACCCGAAAAAATCCAAATAAAAAAAAAACTCGAACCCAAAAAAACCCAAATTCAAAATGACACGAACCTAAGATAATCTGAACCCAAAAACAATCTAGACTGATCCCGCCCAAACCGGTCCGTTTGCCAGCTCTCATCATCATCATCATCATCATCATCATCATTATTATTATTAGGCTTAATAGTCAAATGTGTCCTCCACGTTTGCCATAAAATGGAATTAAGTCCTCAACGTTTAAATGCATGAAAATCAGTCCTAAACTTTGCAAAATAATTGAATTAAGGACATTCTCGTTAAATTCTTTAATTTCCGTTAAGTTTTATTACTGGTAGAGGTAATGGAAATTAAAGAATTTAACGGAAATGTCCTTAATTCAATTATTTTGTAACGTTTATGACTGATTTCCATGCATTTAAACGTTTAGGAATTAATTCAATTTTGTGATAAACGTGAAAGACACATTTGGCTATTATTATTATTATTATTATTATTATTATTATTATTATTATTATGTGTTGAGGGCATTAAAGAAAATGTCCTGTATGAAAAGGACACAACAGTGGGAGATGCCCAACCAATCTATATTTGTAAAGTGATTTAAAAGCAAAAATGTTTTACTCGTTTTATGTGATTAAATGCATATTTTGCAGATGATAAAAAAAATTCTTCTTTTCTGCTTTTTTTTCTTTCAAATTAAGAGTTTTTCTTTATCCTTCTGTTACTAAAAGTTTTAAAAAATATATTAATGTGTAAACAATAAGTTTTGTGACTGTAAAGTGGAGCTTCCTCTGTCTAACATTTGGATAATATCCTTCCGAAAAATGGTCCTATTTTTGCTTCTCTGAGTAAAGTTTTTTGTTTTTACAATTTCAATTGACAATAAAAAATGAAATCATGTTAATTGTACATTAATTTGATATATACTTCTTCTCCCATAGATTTAATTTTATGCACAAAAAAAAAAACAGCTTTATTTTTTATTTTTGATATCTTTTGGAGTACGTGGAATTGTTTTATTCCTTCTCCTGATATCAACCAAATCCATGAAAAAGAAAGGAAAAAAAAAACGTTTCAGATTAAATATTATCTATTCAAAATTGAAATGAATTCTGTTACTTTATTTTACATACTTTTTATTCGTTTTGTAGGCAAAAAATTTACGAATGTAAATTGGTTTATAATGAAAATGAAAACGATCCACTCTGGACTAGTAAGGCATCCCAATCCTCACTTATGACAGGCTACAAGCGGAAAAGGTTCAATTTGAGTGAGAGTATTTGGCTAGCCCATACGGAGGTTACCACCTCACGAGAGCGGTAGCTACTCTACTCCCTCCTAGAAAGGATTGAGCTCGAGTTGAGAGCTTTATGCATGCAAATGCAATGTGTGGTGTGTGAGAGGAAACTTTATTTTAACCAACTCTTCAAAACACTAAACAAATCAAAGAGAGCATCAAATAAGATTATTGCAATAAATTTCAACAAACTTTAGGCCACCAAAATTTAGACTTAGTATAACACAAGATCAAATTATAACTCGACTCACTTTACGTTCTCCAGTGGAATCGTTAAGCTGTCATAATTGCCAATAGAAAAAGAAAGTAACTGACGCAATTACTTGATCAATAACTAAAATAAGTGTTCAAAGTAAAAGATTTAGGTTGAAACTTTATTTATAGGTGAAATTAATAAAAATGAAAATAAAGTTACCTTTAGTGGTAAAATCATCCAATGAATTTGGATTTAAATTTGAATTTAAAATTATTTAAATTTTAAATAATAAATAAATAAACCCAAAATTCCTTGTAAGATTTTTTTTGCTAATTCATAATTTTATTAAAAATAAAAAAAATTGTATCTAATTCTTTAAAAAAAATGAATGATTCATTGCATCAACTATCAAAGTTCACCTATGTATTACTTTGTCCTATTGAAGAATAGTCATGTTATTCATATAATATATATGACTTGTATTCAAATATTTGTTGAAATAACTATTTCACACAATCTAATTTCGGTACTGATATGGTTTCATGTATCTCATTTATGGAAAAAAAATTTTAAAATCTTTATTTGAGAAAAATAATTTGAAAGTCCTTTTGGGAAAAAAAACCACTAAATTTCAACTTCATAAAATAGACAAGATCATAAAAAGTTATCTAACATGGAACTGTTGGTTTGTCAGTCGACGGAGGGGAGGAGGAGGATGATATTCTCAACAATAGTTACTAATGACGACAAATTAGATTTAAACAATCAAAGTACATTCTTAATGAATCTTTGGCTGTAAAGCAAACAGACAGCTTGAAATAAGCTGTGGGTTTCTATCTTTCATTCGATAATTGAGAGAAAGTAAACATCACCAACAATTGGTTGACGTGAGTGGCAAGCGGTCCTCGTTCCTTAAGCAAAGCCAGGGTTCGAATCTTGACTTGTGTATGGAGTGCCAGTGTTGGAAGAGTGATAAGCCTAACCACGTTTTGGTTCTTCCGACTCTGAAATAGGGACCGAAGGTGGATACCAGGAGATTTTGACCAAAAAAAAAAAGAGAGAAAGTAAACATCAAATCCTTCATAAACCGAACCATGCCTAAAATATAAATGCTTCTTTGTTTTATCCCCCTTTAACTTTATACTAAAATGTCTATTTTGTCTGTTCTTTTTTCCCCCTTTTTTTTTTCAATAACAATGATGAGAATAATAATTCAAATCAAATCTAGCTACATTTTTTTTTAAGTATAGGTATTTTTGGTCATTTTATAATTTTAAGATTAATTTTATTTAGATAAAAAGTAATAAATGATAAAATTCTTCTAACAATAAAAACTTTATAACTCAAATCCTACTCAAGTATTTAAAAAAAATTATTAACTTTCACTTCTTTCAACCACTTATAAGTCAAATTTAGTTACATTCAAATACAAAATTTAACAAAAAGAAAGAAGAAAAAATGGGAAAGTTATTAAATAAAAAAACCGGGGTTACTATTAACCAGTGGATGGAGGATAATGACCAGGATGAGACCACGACGGCACCGGAAAATCTGACCCACTAGCCTGAGTTTGATTAGAGAGCTGCCTGAAAATGTCCGTTTGTTGCTGCTCAGCAAAAAGCAGAGGAAAAGAAGCAGAGGAAGATGATGAAGAAGCAGAAGCTGAAGAAGCTCCAAATGAAGAAGGCAAAGATGACAAAGAAGAAGATAGCAACGGCTGCTGAAGATTAGCCAACTGAGAGGATTGAATCATCTGCTCTAGCAAGGTTGTAGCTTGTTGTCCATGGAAATCATTAGAACTCTTTAGTAACTGAGAGTACTGCCAATAATCTCTCAGCATATCAGCAGTAAAGTTCTGAAGAGGTTGGGATTGGTAATATGATGGCATTGGCGTAGAATGAGATTGTGGGAAATGGGTAGTTAGAGAACTAGTAACTGGTGTTTGGGTAGCGGGAAAACTCTGCGTTGGTTGAGGAAGAAACCTGACATTTTCCGGGAAATTTAACTTGGCCCTGTTTCCCCTGAATCTCAAGGCGGCTTCATCATAGGCTCTGGCTGCCGCTTCTGCTGTATCAAATGTACCAAGCCAAACTCTCGCTGCTTTGTGCGGATCACGTATTTCTGCCGCCCATTTTCCCCATGGCCTTTGCCTAACGCCTCTATATCTCCTCCTTCCCTCGCCGGTCACTTCATTGGAAGCTGATGCTGATGCTGATGCTGCTGCTGCTGTTGATGTGGTTGGAGGTGCACTTGTTGATGGTGCAACAACGTTAGTAGTTTCTTCAGTAACTGTTTAAAAAAAATGGAGAGATGGATTATTGATAAAGAAGCAAAATCTATTCCTTTGAAGGTGAATGATTGAGAGATTGAATCTTAAATGAAGCTAGTAATACTCAAACTGATGAACTGTTTCGTTGCAGCTTTGGTTTGTAAATGTTTTTCCAAAGCTGATTAATTGAAAGTAAAAAACCAAGGCAAATATAACTTGTGGAAAGACATGCAATATTACATAGTTTTTTTTTTATTATTGCATGAAAGTATAAAATAAACCATTATTTAATTTATATTATATAAAAAATTGTACTACAAAACAATTGATAATAAGGAAAAAAAAGGTCTTTTCCGGATTTTATGTAATCATATCATATGTAAGAATATATAGGCAAAGAAAACAGAAATGGAATTCCCTAGATATTAACTAAAAGGATAAAGAAAAAGAATTAAAGAAGAAGATGAAAAGAAAGAAGAAAAGAATGAAAATCAGTGAGCAAACTTTTTTTTTTGAAATGAAGGATATCGATGGAAACGAAGAAGAAAAGAATGAAAATCAGCGAGCAAAGAATATTTTTTGAAAAGAATGAAAATCAGTGAGCAGAGAAATTTTTTTTTTTTTTGAAATGAAGGATATTGATGGAAAACGTATACCAGAAGTTACACCGGATGATGAATCGGCATAAGAGCCTCTAAAATCAGCAAAAGCTCTTCGAACCCCTGGCACAGACTCAATTAATTGAGCTGTAACCTCTTCTTCACGCCCTCTTTTTTGACCAATCCAAAGACCAGAAGCAGAAGGAGAACCAAAAGAAGAATAAGAAGGAGAAGCGGTTGAGCCAGTATGTCCAAAACTAGACGATACCATGCCCGCTAAGTTAGCACCGTAACCCAAACCAGCAGCCCTTTGCCCCGAGACAACTTGCGTCAGGACAGATACCATTGCAGACATCTCTGTTCCTTGACTTTGGGTTCCAAACAACATTTCTGCTGGGTTCCCATGTTGCATCATCGGCCGGTTTGGTTCTCGAGTTTGAGACAACTGGGATTGCATTTCTTGAGAGTGGCTGTCTTCTTGTTGTTCTTCTTCAGTACCGCCATCTCCGACTGGAGGAAATCTGACGTACTCACCTAACCCTCTTCGATGCGCCACCTTGTTGAGTAAGCACATGAAAACCAATGTAATCTTTGGTTTTCTTTCTTTTTATTGAAAAAAATAAATTGTATGGCGACTTACCCCGTTGCCGCAAAAGTTGAAGGGAAGCGTTTGTTTTGCAATGAAGGGAAGAGGGTTTTATACGTGGATAAGGAATTTCAAAAGCTGACGCTTTGATTAAGCCGCCTTTAAAACAGTTCCCTCTTGAAATTTACCACATATATCCCACCATCACCACCTTTTGTACTGTAATTTTTTTTATACATGTTTTTTTTTTCGGAGATGTGATTGCAAAAAACCTATGACAGATACTGACAAAATGAAATGTTCACACCATGAAATTTGACTGATAGATTTGAGTGTTTCGTGAAGAGCTAAGTAGGTTAAGATGGGAAGTCGGTTGAGGTTTGCCTGTTCGAGAGGAGAGAGAACAAAAAAAGAAACTATAAAAGATCAAAGAGTTCATGTTTGAATTGAGTTCTGAGAATACCGACATATAAAAAAATCAGGGGAATTAGCAATCTGGGGTGATAATTAAATTAAATAATTAATGATTGGCCCATAATTAGTAAAATGGACTGTATGATCATTCAGCTGATTTGAACAGAGTTCAAGTTAATTAATGTAATCGCATGGCTAATTTTATATTAGTTCGGTAATATACTTGAAGAGGTTGTTATTGAATTTGATTGCAAAAGCCTGATTAATTAATAATTATTTTATGTATTGAAATTTTGTTAGGTTCTTTCTTTTTTTTGTTCAAAAAGAAATTTCAGAAGTTTGAGTTAGTCTAAAAGGAATATTATATATATATATATATTATATATATATATATTATATATTTATATTAAAGAAAAGAAAGTTTGGAGGATTTTGAAGTTTCGGTCATTTGCATTTATCAAAAGTCGTCGTAATTGGCTCGTAATTTTACATTAAAACTAGCATATAAATAAAAAAAGAAATTGCATTAATGATTTTTCATTTGTCTAAAATTGAATTAAAAGTAGTTACACAAAGTACTTTCTTTTTGCTTTTTAATTTAGGTGTTCGGTCAAAACACGTTTCTCTTTGACGTGCTTATGTCATGTGCTCCACAGCATACCATAACATAGTCTGCCATAAACTTTTAAACTCAATACCATAAAAACAAAAGAAACATTCAATTTAAGTAAGGTCAGAAGGATATTATTGATTAATTTTCTTGTAATTAATTTCAACTTAGATTAGAGCCGGTTCAATGTTTTGCAGGTAATATAATATTTATTTTGTTTACAGTCAAACAATCCGATTATTCAGAAATGTTACCAAAATAATAAATAGTGATACCATGAGATATCTATTTCTTCTAAATAATTGGATACTTAAACCCTGTTTTACTTTAGTGTGTTGACGAGCTCAATTAACCATAATAAAGAAAAATTCCACACCTTTTTTTTTATATAAAAGAGGTGTAAGAGTTTGGCTTAGCTACTCAATTGTTTCAATGATTCAAACCTTAAGAGGAGCATAAGTTTGAGTTTGGCAAGAGTTTGTTGATTTAGTTTTTCAGTTGGGTGAAAATTGTCTGTACAAAAGTGTATGTGGCTGTGTGAGAGATTAGATTTGTTGGGACCCAAACAGGGGCATTTGGCGTGGAAAAGACTAAGACAACAGAATTGGTAAACTCTTTAAAATCAGATACGTGGAAAGTACTAGTAGTGGGGGGCGTTAGGGCCTGCCCTACCCCTCAAAGACCTACCCTAGCACCTACCGTTTATAAGGGGAAATAATATTATTATTATCTTTCGGAGTATTTGTACATCAACGTGTATAAGCTATTCTTACCTACTTCTAATTGTTTGTACGAGGTATGAAATTAAAATTAAACACCATGGACCCCTGCATCAAAAGATTTTGAAAAATTTTATGTAATTATAAATATCTTTAATCATTTTATAATTTGAAATTAATTCTGTTCAGATCGAGAATAATAAACGATAAAATCATTCCAACAATAATGATTTCAAAATTTAAACTATTCTAAGAATAATGAAAACTTTGAAGACAAGCAACATGTGTATTTTTTTTTGTCGAAACCATCCGATATCCGAATGTCACTTTGAGCTCTGACTAATCCGAAATTCAACTACAATCGAACCCGATAGAGGAGAGCTCTCCCAATGTTGTTTTCTCCATTCACAACTCAAACCCAAGACATTGCTTAAGGAATATTGAGCTCCTTCCATTCAGTCTAACAACATTGGACCTAATCTATCATAAAGAGAACTATCAACAGCTAAATTGAACTTTGGTTGTTCAATCAATTATTAATTTGATACTTATTATTTTAGCATTTATATTTAATGCACTATCGTTGTATAAATCTTATATACATCATTTGATGTCTTATTAATTAGTGAATTTAATAACATTTATTTTTAAAAATCTTTAATTTTAAAATTTATGAATAAAGAAGTGTCATGTCATTGATTAAGTGACAGCACATAGGATTTATGCATTAAACAATGTATCAAATATAAATTCTAAAACTAAATGAATACAATGTTTCACTTGTTTTATCTAATTTAATTATTAAAAATAAAAAGAAATTAAAAAATAAAATATCACATGACATAGGGAGATGTCATTAAATATATAAGTTACTTAGAGTAGTATTTTTAAATTTGAACATAGAATGTTTGAGAATCATAGTTTATCTTAGATAACTCTACCTTGAGAAGTTTCATGATATTTCTCATTTTTTTATATGATAAATTTATATATGATTCCAATATTTCTCTTAACAACTCAATTTTTTTAACCTTACGTCAAAAATACCCATAAAGAAAATTACTTTATTAACTTACTTAAAATTACTTAATTATCTTTAACACAAAAATTCACTTCTTTTTTTCTTCCTCTTATTGGTAGCTTCCATTTTTTGCAAAAAATATCTAAAATCTAAAAAAAAAAAAAAGGCGAGTTTAGGCATTAAATCTAGGACATTCTGTGTTTTAAAAAAAAATATTAGATCAAAAGAAAGATGAAGCCAAAAGAAACGTTTTAATATTTTTTTAGGCAAACCACTTCCGGTAAGTAGCAGTCGACGACAAGAGAATGTGGCAAACGGTAAGAGGTAGTCATTGCAACGGCCAGTCGTTGAAATATGGGCTTGATGGTTTAGGATGTGAATGTTAAAATGTTTGAGAAAAAAGATTAAATGATAAATTGATATTAAAGTAGTGGTTGTAGAGAGAAATATTATTTTTTAATTGTGTTATGCATAAGAATTGATTATAAAAAGAAAAATATGAAACTTGTATAGATTTTTCTTATGAGAATACATTATATTGATCTTAAAAATTCACTTTTAGACACCAATTAAAATTTGCCATATCATATTTTTTTAAACCTATACAATACTTATTTTACACACTCCTTTATCAAACCAACAAATTAACTAAATAATTTAACTCTAATTAATTTGATTAAAATTAATTATTAATTTTAGTAAATTAAAAGTGTTAATAGAAAGGAAATTATCTCGTAAACAAGAAACTCTTGAATGGTTAAGAGAAAAAAATTCCTAAACTTGATTTCAGCCTAGGCTTGAGAGAATATATAAATTCTTCACAACCAACTTTCCAAACTCCTTTTGCTTCTCTGGTTGATTTCTTCACACCCAACTTTTCAAACCCTCTAATTTGCTTTTCCACTGTCATCTTTTTTTGCCTGGCTCGGACGCCTGGAGGTTAGCAAGTCTAAAGACAAAAACCTTGGTTTTCAGTCAATTCCACAAATTGGACTTTGGAGCTTTCGATTTAATTTGTTTTCAAATATCCAATCATTTCAATTGCTTATCAAAAAAAAAAATCGTTTCAATAGATGAAAGATAACTCATTCAAAATAATCTGAACATTTTTTTCATTTACAAACAACTTTGAAGTGTGTATGACAAACTTGCCACTTTGATGGGCTATTAACTGTCAGGGAAGCAAAGGGTAATAACATGTTTGGTTTTACTGACCAAACCAGAATAAATTAATCACAACCCTAATCATCATGAAAAGCTTATGAATTAATCAAGAGTTTCTTGTTTAGTGAAGGGTAATTTTTTTCAATTTAATTTTTTTAATAAGATTAATTAGAGTTAAATTATTCAGTTAATGTATTGATTTGGTGAGAGTGTGTGTAAAATTAGTATTGTATGAATTTTAACAAAAAAATATAATGTAACAGATTTTAATTGGTGCCTAAAAAGTAAGCTTTTAGAATCATCTTAATATAATGTATTATCTTATATATGTGTGTGTGTGTGTGAGCGCGTGTGTGCAGTGGCAGCTTGTCATTGCTCCCCGAGAGGGCCATGCAAGAAATGCACAACCCTTATTTCATGTTATCTTGCAATCTTTTTTCAATCAAGAATTAGATTGAAAGGACTTTATAAGAAGTTCAAAAAAATTCATATGTTTTAATTTTAGAATTTTAACTTCAATCTTTTAAAATATATATCTATTTTTCATGTTCAAATAAAAAATAATATAAAATTTTATTTATTTATCAAACTGTTCGAAAAATTAAGAAAAGTTTTCATAATATATTTTTTTGGTGTAATCATAGGTATCCTCATCCGTTTTACGGTCTGAGATTAATTCTGTTCGGATCTTAAGTGGTAAAAGGTAAATCCCTCCCAACAGTGGAGAAGTTTTCATAATTTATTGAAAGATTGTATAATTGATAATTTTACTATTATTTTAAAAGTTTTGGCATTTTTAAAAGTTTAATGTTGTCGTTGTAACATTTTTATTTTATAATTTTATGAGTTTTTTTTATTCAATGTTTAGGGCAATATATATCAAATAATAGTATATCATGATGTACCAAAAAAAAATAGTATATCATGAAGGGCTAACTAACTAGATGTATAACAGCTGGAATTTGAAAGTTAATAGAAAATTTTAGCTCAAGTTATGTTGTTTATCGGTACTAAACGAGGATGAAGTTGATGTTGAAAACCATGTTGATAACCATGCTCATTGCCATCATCATAGTTGCAAAATAGTAATTTATCAACATTAATGACAATAAGTGTTAATAAAAATAAAATAAATAACTTTAAATTAGAATAATTTTACTATTTAATTTTTATTGATACATATAATTTCATCAAAAAATTGATCTTTATATTATCAATATAGTTGTAAAATAGTAATTTTACTCTTCATAAAAATAATAACTTAAAAAAATTAATATTTTCAATTAAAAAATATTGTAGTAAAAAAGAAATTTTAAAATTTTGAAATTTTAAATTTAAATTTTATTACGTGTGAGTTTAATTTAACTTCTTATGATGAAATTTATTCAAGTATATGTTAGTTGTTTACTGATTTTTATAATTGATTTAATTTATTAATTTTTTATATGAGATATAATACTTGATTTTAATTAAGTTTTTTAAATTTGTTATCTTTGACATTCAAGTACAATAATCGTATTATGAACCCTCTTTCTGAAAAGAAAAAAAAAAAGAAAAAGATGTTAATGGATATTAATATTATCATGTATAGAGACCGTAGATACGAAAGCCACACATTGCAGATGAACAATGATAAGGTTGATGACGAAAGATAAACGAATCGGGGAAATCTCTTTGGAAACTCCCACATCGAAGATAGCAACAAAATTATTTGTCGTTTTCTCGTAGGTATAATTGTTTGGAAATATCATGTGCGCTTCGTATTAAATAAATAATAAATCTTGCCTTGATTAAATAAAAAATTTTGTTCGGATATGACATAAACAAGGTAAAATCTGGATGATTTAAATGACCAGGTCCCCAGAGTGGACAGACTTAATTTTAATTCATTCATATGATATTTATGTATAGGATAAATGATAAAATAAAAAATTATTATTTTATTCTATGTTTGAAGCATGCATTAAAAGAAAAATTGGATAGCATAGAAAATTGGTAGGATGATTTAATTAGACTTGGCAAATTGTGTCTATAATTCATTTTTGGTATCATGTAAAATTATATTCGTATCGTGTAAAATACAAAAATTTGGTATTAAAATTCGTGTCGATACGAAAAATTAAAAACCTTATTTTTAACATTTAATCTATTCATATATGTTTTTTTACTCAAATTTAGCTCGTGTCAAATTCGTATCTTTAATTCGTATCGTTTTTGTATCGTATCATTGTGTCATGTTTAGGATTGCCAGGTCTAGATTTAATCCTCTTAAGAACGTAATAATTATATCTAAATTTTTGTGATTAAGTGATAAATATTTATATTTTATTTTTTAAAATTTACGTAAAAATTGTATCTAATTTTATGTGATTAAGTGATAAGTACATATATTTTATTCATTAAAATTTACATTTAAAAATTTCCTTAAATTTTTAATAAGATTACATTAATCATTGATTAATTTATTCTAAATTATATTTTTTGTAACAAAAAAATTTTATATTTTTTTATTTTTTACTATTTTTTTAGTATAAATCACGATATGTGCTCATACCAAATTGAATATGAAATTAATATCTGTTCACGCTATATAGTTGACGCTGACCAAAAAAAATTTGACTTTATGAGGATTCAAACATAGGATATCCCGCTATAGATTTCACTATTTTTCCTCTTTCTTTCTTTACCTCTTTTTTCTTTATTTCTTTCTTTCTCTCTCTTTCTCTTTTTTATTTTTTAATAAAAAATATAGTTTAGATAGAATAATAATTTTTAAGAAATTAAGTTTTTTAATTTTGTAAATAATCTATGCTTAAAACTATTTTTGAAATTAACTCTTAAATATAAAAATTATTACGAATTATGTTTTTTAATTTATAAAGTTTAAATTTTAAAATTTGCCTGATTTTTTCCTTATTTTTAAATTTTATTTTTTAATGTTGTTCTCTTTTTTCTTTTTTTAATATTTTTTATTTTTTCTTGTTGGTAATAAAAGAACAGAAACTGAACAAATAAAAAAAAGATATAAGTTTTTTTATTGGAAAATCAAGGAGTTTTTTTTTTTTCAAAACAATCATCTTATTTGAAAATTTTTTTTTATAATAAAAATATTTAAACTTAAAATCATAAAATTTATTTTAATTTTAAATCATAAAAAGAAATAAAAAATAAGAAAAAAAAAATAAATATTTGTCAAAATATATTTTTAACTGAACCAATTTTTGGAAAGCATTTAAGTTTTTTAAACAACCAATATTTTATTGAAAAAATTAAATTCTTTTTAGACAAATAAATTTAACTTTTAACTAATAGAAAATATTATAATATATTTTTTAGTTAAAAAACCTTTGAATTATTTTATTAAAAAATTATAAACTTAAATTATATTTACTTTAAAAAATTGTACTTTTGATAAAAAAAAAAAAGAAACATTTTATAATGCTCTAAATTTTACATGTAACATATATGATGAAAAATATATAAAAATCATTCTATCTTAATTTTGATCTTTATACACAATAAACATAAGATAGGATTATATGATTCAATCCAATCCTATTTATAATTTATATCTTCTTATTGTTTCTTTCATCATATACACTAAATATGATCTCAATGTTTCAGCTTTTCTTAACTTTCTTATTGCTATATATATTTATATTTATATATATATATATATATATATATTAGATTTATATATGATGTACTGACAGTGTATAGTCTCTATACACTGTCAATACACTAGAAATTGACACCTCATCAATAAACCTTTATGAGCAAATTGAAAAAAAAAATCTATTTATATTTATTTTTAAGGGCTTTAAATTTTTTTAATTTACTTATTGATGAGGTGTCAACCTTTGGTGCATTGACAGTATATAGAGACTATACACTATCATGCATCATATACAAACCCATATAGATTTCTTTATGGATTGTTATCAAATATACTACTAGTAAAGTTTTTAAACTCTATAAGTAATATTAAAATAGTGACACATCACTTTAAAAAAACTTTTAAAAAATTAAGTATGTGTCATCATCTTAACTCCATTTATAAAATCTAAAAATTGTACTCATAAGTCATGTTTGGTGCATAGGATGATCGATAGGATAAGATGATAATTTTCATATCTTATGTTTGGTGCACACATTAAAGGGAAGATTGGATTGCAAAGAGAATTAGTTATCCTCCTAGTATAGGATAACTCAATCCTCTCCAAAAGGTAAGGATTATTACTAATCCTATAGGATTAGAAATAAATACTCATATTCTATTATTTTATCCTTAACATTTATATTTAAAAATTAACTTAAACATTTAATAAAATAGTAAGGATCTTTAATTAATTAATTAATTAATTAATATAATTTTTTTCCTTTTTTTTTCATTTTTCCTTCTTTTTCTTTCTTTCTTTTTTTTTCTTGTATTAGATTAAAGAAAAACTATAATTTTGATAAAATAATATTTTCTTGTACACATTTTTTAAAATTATTTTTTAGAAAATAAATTTTCAAACATAAAAATTATTATAAAATATATTTTTAACAAGTTTTTTCTAACATTTAAATTTTTATTTTTTATTTCTTATTTTTTTCTTTTTGCCTGAAAAAAAAAAGGAAAGAAAAGTGACTATTAACCATAAATTATTAGAAATTATATATTTTTTAAATTCATAAAAATTGAATTATTAAATTTAACTTATATTTTTATTTTATTTTTCTATATTTCCTTATAATTGACAGGAAAAAAAAAGATAATGAAACCATAAAAATAAAGAAAAATATTTAAGAATAGTCTTTTGGAAAATTTAATGTAATTAAAAAATAAACTTATTTCCAAGAAAAACTCAGTTTTCTAAAAATAAATATATTTAATTTACAATAAAAAATTATTTAAATTTAAATCATATAAAAGAAATAAAAAAATGAAAAAAAATACAGAAATGCTTTTTATAAAAATTCATTTCTTAACAAAATAATTTTTTTTGAAAAAGTAATATAATTTTTTAGAAGTAATTTTTTATTAAAAAATCAACTAATAAATTGGACTATTAATTATAGTATTATAAATAATATTTAAATTTTTAATTTTTCATTTATATTTATAACAAAAAAAATTATAAATTTAAATTATGTTACTTTAAAAAAGAGTACTTAAAAAATCATTTTATATTATTTTTAATTTTACACATAACAAATATTGTAAAAGACAAAAAATCATCCTATCATATTCTTAATCCTTGTATACGCCAAACATAAGATAGAATGATATAATCTAATCTTATCCTATCTATAATCTTATATTATCTTATCATATCCTCATCCTATACACCAAACATGCCATAGTGTATTGTATTAGACAATAATCCTTTCTTTATATAGTTTATATGTAAAAGGATTCTGGAAAACAAAAAAACGTTTAAGTAACCATAAATTTTGCTCATTAGTGTTGTAAGGGTTAATGTTACAAATTGCTCCTAAACTAAGCATTTTTTTCTCATGTTAGCACCTAAATAATTAAAATTGGCAGAATGGTATTTAAGTTTTAATTTTGTCATGATCTTTGATACTGGGGTCTAATACCATTAGTAAATGTGTTGACGTGGTATGGAATACCTAATGATATTGTAACATGTGGCAAAAATGTCAACATCATTAGTGGGCTCATGCCACATAGTCACTGTTGGCTTTTATAGGCAATACCGAGAGGGGGGGTGAATCGGTTTTTCGCTAACCTTAAGTTCGTTTTTCGATTACTCTAAATTCTCTAGCCTGTATTGATATTTTCTAAGTTCTCTAGGCTACTCAATTATGCAATATAAATTCAAAGCAATAAACACAAATATAATTGCAAATAAGTAAAGAGAGTAAGGATAGAGAAATGTACACAAGTGATTTATAGAGGTTCGACAACCTTGCCTACGTCCTCTACCTTGAGACGCTCCCAAGGATTTTCCCTAAATTCACTAACTTGAATTTGTGTTACACTCCCTCTTTTCAAGGCTCAAGAGAAACCTCTCTCTTTTTCTAGGCTTAAGAGTAACCTCCCTCTTTTTCTTAGGCTAAAGAGAAACCTCCCCTTTACAAGGAATGATTTGTTTTACAAATGATGTAATCAAGGAAAGGCCTCTAGGTAGGCAAGTGATTACAGAAATTAAGCACAATGAAAAGCCTATACAATATTTGTGCTAAACAATACAAGAGATAAGTGAATGATAGAAGATGTAGACTTTGGAGCTCTTGATTTGTTGTTTGAGGCTTGAGGAAGATGAATAAGATGATGAAAGACGTTGCTTGGTTGTTCCTCTTACTTTCTTTAGCTTCTAAGCCTCTATTTATAGTCCCTTGGATGTATTCTAGCCGTTGGGTAGAGCCAAATCTCGGATATTACCGTTGTCTCACAAAAACTAGCCGTTATAGGCTATTTTCGTCCCGAGGGATCGATCACATTCCCAAAGGGATCGATCCCTTTTGTCCAGAATCTTCATTCTTGGCTTCAGGGACCTTGGGAGGGCATTCTGCCAAAAGGGGATCGATCCCTTCCCTTAGGGGATCGATCCCTTCTTTCCAGAAGGTGATTTCCTGCACTTTTTGAGTTAGAAATGATGTGGTCTTTGATCCTAATCCAACCCAAAACATTTTGGCTCTTTTGTGAGAGTTTTTCTTGACTTTCTCAAATGAAAACATAGTCCAGAAAATTCATCAAGTGATTTTCTAAAATATTCAAAACATTTATAAAGTGTTAAGACCAATAAGAATATGTAATTAAATCATGGACTTAATGTTTGATATGATCACTTGAAAATGGATTAAGAAAATCATGTGTGATAAGGCAAATTTACAATATGAATTAAAACATTAAAGCTTACTTAAGTTTTTGTCATTTCAAAATATACATGGCAATTCAAAGCTAACAATCTCCCCCTTTTTGATATGACAAAACTTAATGTAAATTTGCTTTGAAAATTCTTTGATAAAATACTCCCCCTCAAATAAAGCAGGATTTTATAAAGCTCCCCTTTAATATAAGCATGGGTTTTGAAAATGAATTTTCAAACTATTTTCCACCATTATCTCTCCCCCTTAATATCTCTCCCTTTTAATATCTATCTCTCCACTTTTAATATCTATCTCTCACCCTTTTTGTCATAGCAAAAAGAAAGGAAAAATAATAAAAAAATATGCTCCCCCTAAAATCATGGTTATGTGAGAAGAGATAAAAGAATATGCTCCATCCAACAAGAAACATGTTAGTACATGGGACTCATAGCACAAATAAATAAGTCAATATTCACAAAGAGTATGAAATATTCATGCAATGAATATGACTTATGATCCTATACCAATTGTTTATAAATAATTTTGATACCAATTGTTGATAAGTAATTTTGCAAGAATGTTCTAATTGGTAAGAAGTTAAGCAAGCACCTAAGTATATCAATTATTCTCTAAGGTGCATGGTAATACATCATGATTATGAGCTAAAATTAGATAACATATCATATGCATGTGCTCATAAATCATTTTCAAGAAATATTGTGCCTAGAATTAAGATATATAGCAATTAACTACAAATTCTAGCACACAAGAGTTTCATGCAAAAATATCCTAAGAGAATTCTTCTCTATTTGTCATTTCAATCTAAGGAGCATGAGAAGAGTTGTCAATTTAAAGCTCATACCAATTGGCAATTTAAATTTGGCTTACCAATTATTGAAAATACGGTTCCCAATGATACTAATTGTTATTTCAATCTAAATACCAATTGTTACTAATGGTTGACTTAGGCATTTTGCATGAATCCAATATCTATGTGTAGTGTGTTCATGTCAAGAAAATAATCATTCCAAATATGCAAGAACACAACACATATCATCAAATATGCATATGGATCAATTAATCATTAGCACACTATCATAAAGTATTAATCCATATTCATATTCACAAATTTATACCATATGGAAGATTCATAAAATCAAGGTATTCAAGCAACCACATTTTCTTCCATGAAACTAAAGAATCCTATGCTCAATTTTCTATTCAAGATCTTAACCAATTATGAGCAAGGAAAGATTCAACATTACCATTTTAATCAATTAATAGCCATATCTCTAGTTGTTATCATCATTTAAAATTCTAGAGGGTATATGCTATTTTAACTAAAATGGCTTCACCTAAGAGAATCAATATTATCAAGCTAAAATATATTTTATCATTAAAATCCATAAACTATGAGTGAGGTTAAGCACTTAATATCATGAAATAACTATTCTCATCTCATAGGCATGATTATTGATTCAACTTAAGCAAACATGCATGTTCATCATCAAAACAATCAAGAGTCTATGCATGTGTATCAATTGTTTGTGTTGTCATTAATGCTCAAGTTCCATAATAATTTGGCTATAAAGAATTAATTTCATGGATGATAAATTTTCATGTAACTCAACATTTATGATTCATTTATCATCACTAATTATAAGCCAAGGAAAAGAATGACCTTATACCAATTGTTGAATTTACATTTGAAGTCAATCCTTAAGGTCAAGTTTTAATTATTCTTCCACTAGATGTATAATTATCATGAAACCTAGAGTGGAGTAGTTGAGTCAAGCTAATACACATAATCCTATAAGCATGCTTGACTAAGATGAACAAAAGATATTAGAAACACTCATTATGCACAAGTTCATCAAATTCTTAAATATATCCATAAATCATTGAAATAAATCTCAAAATTATGTTTAGCCATTCATTGAAAGTATGTTTCAAGATTATTTCAAGAGTTATGCAAATCATGAATGTTTTCAACAAGAAAAATGATTTTGCACTTGTGAGCTCAAGAAAAATGATATTGATTGTTGAAAATGATACCCTTTGTTGGAAATGATATTAATTGATGAAGTTGAGGCATGATATCAATGGAAAATGAATTTTCATAGTTTAAAGATCATCAAAAAGAAGTTAAAACAATGAATTTTAAGTTGAGAAGAAAGAAGATATCAAGAAAGTGAAAAATCCTTCTCAAATTTGGTTGAAAAAGTGCAGAAAAGCCCTTTTTGGCCTGGGGGGATCGATCCCTTTGGGAGGGGGATCGATCCCTTAAGTCCAGAATGCAGATTTCCTGCATTCTGCTCAAGGGGGATCGATCCCTCATCCTGTTTCTGCAGTTTTATGACAGAAAATCCAACCTTTGAGGTGCCAAAACTTCGTTTTTGAGTATTTTAAGTCCAAGTAAAGGTTTAAACATTTGTAAAACATGATTTTGGACTTATATGAATGAAAAACATGAATGAAAAACCATTTAACAATAGATTTTGCAATTTTGGAAGGATTTTCACCAATAAAAGCATTTTTGGCCTCAAAAGGGGTCATTTTGAGAGTTATGCATATTTTGGCCAAATCAATGCATTGAATTACATAAATATGTCAAAACAAACTTGTTCACATAGGTTTTAAGCACAAATATCATTAAAGCATACATCTTGTGAACAACATGCCATGATTGTCAACATACAAGTTCTTCATTATTGCTCATGACATGCCATTTTGCATATATGACATATTTGACAACTTTTGAGCAACTAAATATATTATCTAAACATATCAAACTTGCTCAAACTATAGAAAACCAATAATCATTTCAAAATCACAAATCATGCTTTTCATTCAATGCACCAAGTACTATTCATCAAACATTCAACAATAATTTATCATGCCTTTTGCTCAATCATTTAACTCACAATGCATCATTATTCATCAACCAATTTTCTCATCAAAGCATAACTAATCAAATAAAAAGTTTAAGGAGCAAGGAATTAAGCTTACAATACTCCTTTGCTAAAGAATGCTTTGCCTTGAATAGTTGAATCCACCTTGTGCCATTCTTTGAAGAATCGTTGTGACCTTGCCAAGGATGGATCCTCAAGCTCTTCCTTTTTCTCATTAGCACAAGCAAACTCCATGAGGATGTGTTGAGCATTCAAACTCCATTGTTTCATTGTATTCTCATGCTCAAACACTCCTACAATACACAAATTCAAGCATGCTTTGGTACCCAAACTTTCTTGGGTCCATGAGAGTTAGTGTTCACAATTTTTGATCCTTTTGGGATCCATTTCAAGTACAATTCATCATTATTTATAACATGCTTTGGGATCCACATCTTCCTAACTACTTTTCCTCTAAAAATAGTTTTTCTATATGTGCATGCTTGTGAAGAGTGGCTTATCCTATTACATAGTGAGCATGTGAGAGATGTATCATGCATAGTACTTTTGCTCACAAAGAAATTCTTTAGATGAGTTTCTTTTTGTATTGCATTATAACCTAACCCATCTTTATCAAAGAAAGCTCTTTGGGTCTCCAGCATGTGATCTAATTTTTGTTGACTCATATAGAACCTAGAAAATGAGTTATGCAAATTTGTATTCTTTTCATTCAACTCATTTATCTCTAAGTTAGCATCTTCTAATTTCTTTTCAAATTCTATCTTAGCATTTGTCAAGGCTTCATTTTCTATTTTTAATTTAGCAATGATTTTCTTATATTTGGAGTTCATGCATTGAAATTCATTTGCTAAATCATTAAAAGCATCTTGTAACTCATCAAATGTAAAATCATTATTTTCACTAGAACTAGAGCTAGCCTCATCGTCACTAATAGCCATAAAGCATGAGTAGGTTACCTCATCATCTATGTTTTCCTCATCGGAGCTATCACTATCGCTCCATGCAGCCACAAATGCTTTCTTCTTAGGTTTACTATCCTTTTCTTTCCTAAGTAAGGGGCAATCTAACTTAGTATGACCCTGTTCATTACACTCATAACATACTAAGGGGTCTTTTTCTCTTCTACTTGACTCTCCCCTATGATGTCTCCTATTACTCTCTCTCTCTTTCATTCTCATAAATCTATTAAATCTTTTGGCAAACATTGCCATTTCTTTTTCTTCCTCATTTCCACTCTCATCACTATCATCTTCAATGACCTCATGAGTGGAAGACTTAAGTGCTACCCCTACTTTCTTTGAAGGCTCTTCATTTCTTTTTAATTTCATTTCATATGTAAGTAGGGAGCCCATAAGTTCATCTAGAGACAAGGTGTTAGGATCCTTAGATTCTTCTATAGCAGTCACCTTTGCCTCCCAAGATTTTGGCAAGCTATTCAAGATTTTCTTGACCATTTCTACATTGGAATAGCTCTTGCCTAAAGCCTTAAGTCCATTAATTATATTATTAAACCTAGTGAACATTTCGCTAATGGACTCATTTTCTTTCATCCTAAATAGCTCATAATCATGTGTGAGCATTCCTACTTTTGTTTCTCTAACTTGATTTGTCCCTTCATGTGTGATGGCTAATTTGTCCCATATTTGTTTAGCATTCTCACATAGAGAGACTCTATTATACTCATTGGGACCTAATGCACAAAAGAGAGTGTGCATAGCTTTGGCATTCAATTGTGCCAATCTCATATCATTTGTGTCCCACTCATCCTCATTTTTAGGGACATCTTTTCCATCTACTTTCTTCATTGGAATTTTGGGACCATTTACAATCACTCTCCACACTTCATAATCATTGGATTGTACAAAGAACATCATCCTAATTTTCCAATATGAATAATTCTCACCATTAAATAGTGGAGGTCTAACTAATGATTGTCCCTCTTCTCCTAGGGGTGTGCCTACATTCAAGTGAGCCATTTAAGATCGTTTAGCTCGATAGAGGTTAGTCTAAATCGATTCGAGCCCAAGCTCTGATACCAATTGTTGGCTCTTATAGGCAATACCGAGAGGGGGGATGAATCGGATTTTCGTTAACCTTAAGTTCGTTTTTCGATTCCTCTAAATTCTCTAGCCTGTATTGATATTTTCTAAGTTCTCTAGGCTACTTAATTATGCAATATAAATTCAAAGCAATAAACACAAATATAATTGCAAATAAGTAAAGAGAGTAAGGATAGAGAAATGTACACAAGTGATTTATAGAGGTTTGGCAACCTTGCCTACGTCCTCTACCTTGAGACGCTCCCAAGGATTTTTCCCAAATTCACTAACTTGAATTTATGTTACACTCCCTCTTTTCAAGGCTCAAGAGAAACCTCTCTCTTTTTCTAGGCTCAAGAGAAACCTCTCTCTTTTTCTAGGCTCAAGAGTAACCTCCCTCTTTTTCTTAGGCTAAAGAGAAACCTCCCTCTTTTTCTTAGGCTAAAGAGAAACTTCCCTGTAGACACCTAATTTTATCCTACTATTATTATTATTATTATTATTGATATATATTCTATTTATTATTATTATTATTATTATTATTATTATTATTATTATTATTATTATTATTATTATTATTTGTTTCTTATTTTATTTTTATTTTTATTTTATTATCTGTTTTTTTTATTATTTTTATTTTTATTTTATTATTTTTATTTTCTGTCTTGTTTCCCATCAGTTGTCTATCACCCTGTCCATCAACCGGCCAGCCATCCCATCTCCGCCGGTCACCCTTCTCTGCCCCCATCCCTTCTACACCAAACCCCTTTACCAGTCCCTCTAAAAAACCCCCATTCGATGACCACCCGAGAGGAAGGAGAGCCTCAACCAAAAATCGAGACCCCAAGCTTCATCATCCTCACGACCCGAAGCCCCTTCCACTCACCCGAACACTCAGCCCTCACCATTAACCACTTACCATCATCCAACCACCACCGTGACCCCCCAAACCCAAAAAACACACGCACACACACATCGCCATCATCACCTTCACCACTACTGAAAACCCAGCTTACCAACCAAAAACCCAAGACCCACCTCACCGGAATCATCACCGAAACAACCCTCTGCCTTAGCCACTCACCGAGCATCACCCTCAACCCCCATCATAGCAAACATCCTCACCACCCAAAAAAAAAAAACCAAGCCTCGGACCATACACAGGACCCGAAACCCCCTTTCCCTCAAAAACATAAGGCCACCCGAAACCATCCCCGTTCAACCACAGCAACCACTGAGCTCCTTTGCTACCCCCTGCCATCGCTCACATTTCATCACCCAAGACCCACAAAACCCTAGATCTAAAGCTTAGATCTCAAACTTGCAAAGAAAACAAAAAACCAGAAGGAAACAAAACACAATAGATCCGCAACCATCATCATCAGCCAAAACAAAAAAAAACAACAAAAAAGAGGGGGAAATCGATTTCGTTTTTGGTCAGATTCGTGGGGCTAGGGAGTTCTTTTGGTAAAACGGTGGTCAGAATCGGGCTTAGGTGGTGGAAAGGAATCGGAAAAAGGAAGACTTTTTGTGTTTTATCCATCGAAGGCGGTGGCCGGCGGTGGTGGACGGCGGCCGGAAATCGCCCGACCGGGAATCGGGGGAAGGAGAGAGGGTTAAGGAATTTTTTTTGGGAAGAAAACGAGAAAATGAAGAACTAAAAAAAAGGAAGCTTTTATAGCGAAAAAAAAAAGGGGAGACCCGCGTGAAGACCCGACCCGGATCCGGAGCCCGTGCGCCCGACCCGACTCCATAGCTGTTGGCGACCAGCGTGCTGACCCGATCCGACCCGCTCTTGACCCACGATTCCGGCCCAATTTCCAATGCTTTGGGCTTTGGTTTTTTGGGCTGGTTTAGAAAGACTATTTGGGCTCCAAACCCAAATCCGAATTTGGGGTAAAATTTTACTAACTTTTTATTTATATATTTATTTGTTTATTTATCCATGCCATTTATTAAAAAATATATATGTTATGAAAATAAAAAACTGAAAAAATAAAAATAAAAAAATAATAAAAATAATAAAAAGTGAAATAAAATAAATATAAGAAATATATAGAAAAAAACAAATAATGAAATTTAAATTCAATTTAATGAATTTTCGATGATGGGATGTCATCAAACTCACAAGTAGTAATTTCTTGACTGATCCCTAGGTGAGAGGAATTAGCTAAATGTTACCTGAGTATTGGGATATTTAGTTAAATTTTTCAATATTAAGAGTTTCATTAATAAAAATCGAAGTGTAAATTTCTTTTTATAATTCCATACGCATCATGTATTATATGCTTTCATCATGTGCATAAAAAATATTAATTTCAAAATAAATGGAATTCTTCCGATGATGGGATGTCATGAAACTCACAAGTAGTGATTTCTTGACTGATCCCTAGGTGAGAAGAGTCGTACTAAATGTTACCAGAGTATTGGGATATTTAGTATGATTTTTCAATAATTTAATTTCTTTATTAAAAATAAAAATAAGTTTTTAAAAGAAAAATCCAAAAAGGAAATTAATAATAAAAATTAAATTTAATTAAATGAAATTCGTCCGATGATGGGATGTCATGAAACTCACAAGTAGTGATTTCTTAACTGATCCCTAGGTGAGAAGAGTCGTACTAAATGCTACCAGAGTATTGGGATATTTAGTATGATTTTTCAATAATTTAATTTCTTTATTAAAAATAAAAATAAGTTTTTAAAAGAAAAATCCAAAAGGAAATTAATAATAAAAATTAAATTTAATTAAATGAAATTCGTCCGATGATGGGATGTAATGAAACTCACAAGTAGTGATTTCTTGACTGATCTCTAGGTGAGAGGAATTAGCTAAATGTTACTAGAGTATTGGGATATTTAGTTAAATTTTCAATATTAAGAATTTCATTAATAAAATCAAAATAAATAAAATTTCTTTTAAGTTTCATATGCATCATTTTTTATCTGTTTGCATCATATGCATTCATAATAATTTTTGAAACGAGTGTAAATCTTCTGATGATGAGATTCTATAGAACTCACAAGTAGTGATTCTTAAGAAATCTCTAGGTGAGGAAATTATCCGAAATGCTACCAGAGTATTGGGGTACTTCGGAATAATTTTCAATACAAAAGATTTTCACTTATTTCAAATAAAAAACTAATATATAAATGTTTCAAAATTAAAAGAATAAAATTGATTGCAATAAAATAGGAATTATTTTCAAATATTAATTCAAGACCATTTTATTAAAACTAAAGGATAACACATGATTACTATGGTACCGTTTTTTAACGGGCGTCGTGGGGGTGCTAATCCTTTCCCACGCGTAACCGTACCCTCGAACCCAACTTTGTTTTCGCAGACCCAAATTGTCTTTTTAATCAAACTTAATTGATTTTAAGATTTTGTTAAAAAGATAAAAATTTTAGGTGGCCAATCGCACCTAGTCAGAAAAGATTGGTGGCGACTCTCATTGTTTTTTAAACGTTTTTCAAAATCGTCGAGCGCGAAGCCGTTACGACACTCCCCTTTACAAGGAATGATTTGTTTTACAAATGATGTAATCAAGGAAATGCCTCTAGGTAGGCAAGTGATTACAGAAATTAAGCACAATGAAAAGCCTATACAATATTTGTGCTAAACAATACAAGAGATAAGTGAATGATAGAATATGTAGATTTTGGAGCTCTTGATTTGTTGTTTGAGGCTTGAGGAAGATGAATAAGATGATGAAAGATGTTGCTTGGTTGTTCCTCTTACTTTCTTTAGCTTCTAAGTCTCTATTTATAGTCCCTTTGATGTATTCTAGCTGTTGGGTGGAGCCAAATCTCGGATATTACCATTGTCTCACAAAAACTAGTCGTTATAGGCTATTTTCGTCTCGAGAGATTGATTCCATTCCCAAAGGGATCGATCCCTTTTGTCCAGAATCTTCATTCTTGGCTGCAGGGATCTTGGGAGGGCATTCTGCTAAAAGGGGATCGATCCCTTCCCTTAGGGGATCGATCCCTTCTTTCCAGAAGGTGATTTCCTGCACTTTTTGAGTTAGAAATGATGTGGTCTTTGATCCTAATCCAACCCAAAACATTTTGGCTCTTTTGTGGAAGTTTTTCTTGACTTTCTCAAATGAAAACATAGTCCAAAAAATTCATCAAGTGATTTTCTAAAATATTCAAAACATTTATAAGGTGTTAAGACCAATAAGAATATGTAATTAAATCATGGTCTTAATGTTTGATATGATAACTTGAAAATGGATTGAGAAAATCATGTGTGATAAGGCAAATTTACAATATGAATTAAAACATTAAAGCTTACTTAAATTTTTGTCATTTCAAAATATATATGGCAATTTAAACTTAACAGTCATGATAAAAAATAAAAAATAAAATTTATTAAAAAAATTGAAATATAATTTTCTTTTAATTTTAAAATAAAAAATTTAAAAAAATGGAGAAAATGAATGAAGGAAAGAGAATGGTGAGTGGGGTGAAGGGACCGCCAATGTCGCTAGTTGGCTTGAGGCAGATCATGGCCAATCTACTCTTTTTGGGGCAGATCGATCTCAATTTGCCTAGGACCCAATCGATTGACCATTCTCCCTCCTCACCCTCTATTTCTCTCTCTTTATTTTCCGTTCTCCCTTTCTCTCTCCTTGGCTACCTCACCCCCTTTTTCTTTGTTTTTTTTAGTTTCTTATTATTATTTTTAAAAAAAGTCATTTTTTTAAATTTTCAAATATTTTAAAAATATTAATTTTGAATTTTTTTATATTTTTAACACAAATAATATCTTTTGATTGTAAATATAATTTTTATTTTTTAATTTTTTAATACTAAAAAAATTATCTTTCATGCTGACGTGACACTCTATTGACATGCCATTATTATTATGTGTCACGATTTTATAGAGTGCTCCATACCACATCAACTTTTTTCAATGGAGTTAAGCTTCGGGTTAAATTGTTTGATCAAATTAATGTTTACGTATCCTATTATAAACTTGGTTAAATTGTATGATCAAATTAATGTTTACGTATCCTATTATAAACTTTCTTTCTGTAAGTACCAACATGAAAAATGTGTATAGTTCAAGGGTCTTTTTTGACATTTACCCATATTGGAATGATATGATTAAATTATTTTATGAGTTTGTATATGATGTACTGATAGTGTATAGTTTCTATATCCTGTTAATGCATCAGAGGTTGATATCTCATCAATAGGTTCATGGGTAAATTAAAAAAATTTATTTATATATAAGGGTCTATTAATGAGGTGTCAACCTCTGATGCATTGACAGTGTATAAAAATTATACACTGTCAGTAAATCATATATAAATTTTTATTTTATTGCTTGATTTAGAGAGGTCATTGGTTCCTGTTATACCTTCAAATGGAATCCAATCCCTTTAAAGAGCATAATTGCATGGTGGGATGCATTTTAAATGTATCCCTCGATGTAGTGAAGGCAAATCATTTTTCAAATTTCAACACGAAGGGCAAATGTCCATTGGCAACTTGACTCTCTTGATGGAAATTTCATTTTGTGCTTTTTTTGATAATAAGTTTTAACAATATTTTTTACTTTTATTAAATTATTTTCATTTAAAAATTTGTAATTTATTTATTTTTGTTAGTTCTTCCACTTTTACTTTTTCGTTTGATGCTTTATTTTTTTTATTTTGTTAACTTTTTTATTTTAAGATTTTCACTTACGCATTTATTTAAAGTATAAATAAGTTTACTAATATATTCAAATATTTTATATAAATTATTATTTTATATTTACAATAGATAATTATTAAATTTATATTACTTATATCTTAAAAATATTATTTTAATATAAAATAATGTGTTTTTATTTATTAAATAAAAATTTTAAATATTTTAATTTTAATTAAATAAATTCAATAAAATTAGATATTTTCTACTTATGACTGAGATAAAATATTATTGATAAAAAAATTATTACTAAAAAAATTGCCATGACTTTTTCTTTTCAAAAAGATTATCTGATAATGATTAATATTTACATTGCACGGGTTGAGATGTGATGGAGATCACAGAATATTTGGAACCCACGGGCGGAGAAAGAAAAAGAAAAGCGCGGGAGGCTGAAGCATGCTTTTCGTGGAGGACTAGGCACGTTTACGCTTTTCTTCTTTATAATTTTTTCAATCTTGTTTAGTCATTAGATCAATTACGTGCGACAAATTAATTGGTTCATCCGCTTTTAATTCTCATTTTTCTAACACGTGATTTTTCCTTCATTAAATAATGTCAGAATAAAATTGCACAGCGGTAATAATTTAAAAATATTTGAATATTTTCTAACGAGACTTTAGTTTAGTGTCAAGGAAGAAGCTTTGAGATTTTAAAGTCTCAAGTTTGAATCTCATAAAATATGAGTTTAAGTTAGTCTAGTTATTTAATAGTTTGTTTAGTTTGTTATAGTTATTTACTAGTTTACCTAGTTTGAGTAATATGATTTTCATAATTATCTGTTTATAAAATGTAATATGCTGATTGTGATTGTAGTTTTTAATGAAAATGTACTACTCAAAAAAAAATATTTGAACATTTTAATTCAATAATAAATATATAGTTTATTATTTAAAAAAATCGATTCAAATGAATAATATTTGAGTCATTGCAGTAAAATAAAAAATTACTGTTAACAATCTTTTAATCGAATGGTTATGGTTGAGTTGTGATATACTGTAAAATTTAAGTTTGAATTTAAGCAACTTTCTTGATCCATCTTTAATTATTTAATATTTCTTTTGTAATCGAAAAAAAATCAAGAATTACTCAGCAAGGTACACGCACAATCATATTCGATGAATCTAATCATAATGTTCAGTTGTTGATGAATTCTAAATAATGAGTTATACAAATCAAAATGATTTTAATTTGCTAAAAGTATGTTTATGATGAGAAACTAAGAACCTGGCAACTTATATAAACCCAAATTGGGTTGATTTCGATACTTTGTTGGATTCCTGGAGTATGGCTCAAACATTTAGACATGATCCTGATCTTTATTTAGACAAGAGTGATGCTTCTAATCATGCATGAATCATGATCGACTTGGCCTAGCTTCTAAGTACCTTAACTGCTTATATATTTTAGGCTCCGTTTGCTTTCAAAGGGAACCTAGTGCGACATGGAGAGTTTTTTCTTTCGTGCCGCATTTATAATTTTTTCAATATTTTTTGTTTTAAATTTCAATATATAATATTTATAATTATCATTTTATCACTCATTTTATTGTCATTACTACGATTGAATCTAAACACATTACCATTTGACACCAATTTCATCGTCATCGTTGTTTTCAATCTTACTAGAACTAATCGCATCATCTATTTATGGTAGCCCTTAGTTATTGTCATTAAAGATTTATATATGGATAATTATTTAATACACCGTTAGTGAAATTTTTTGATTTCACAAACAAATTAAGATGATTGCACATGTTTTATTTTATTTATTTTTTATTTTCTTAATATTTTAAAAAACTTGCATCATTATTTTATTTTCGCATGTGGAATAAAAAATTTTATTGACAGTATATAGAATATTAATACTTTATGTATTTGTGCACAGTTGGCAGTTGTATGTTGGAATTTGAAACCTTCTTTTTATTTATATAATGAAAATTTCAATATTTGAGAAAACAACATAGGTGTTGAATTTTGAACATCAAAATTATTCAAGTCAATGCTTTATAGTTCAATGAATTTGAAATCACCTTTAAAACATCAAATATTTTTTACGTTTGTGATTAAAAAAATAATTAACAAATTATTAGCAAATTGGACAAATAAGTCAAATCAATAAACTTCTTAATTAGAATAAAAGTGAATAAAAGAAAAAATTCTATCAAAATTCGTATTTGATTGATATGCCTCCATTCTAGAGCCACTGTACCTTATCTGTAAGAAAAAAAAAGTCACAGCCAGCCCAGCAGACATGGGCATCAAGTCCTTTGCTTTACACCCTCACCAATTTCCAGTTCCGTATTGGATTAAAAAAAAAAATTCCAGTTCCGTACATCATACCATTTTCTAATAAGCTTCGAACAGTCTTTTTATTTTTTTAATCCTTTTGGTGAAATGGAAATAACTATATTTATTATTTTATGTTTCACGTTTTGTATTGTTAAGAAGCACGAATTTTTGAATAATCCAAGAAATGAAGTTTAAAGTTAATTAATTATGAAAAAGTGAATTTAT
Source organism: Heritiera fomes (assembly GCA_032173925.1). Classification (NCBI taxonomy): domain Eukaryota; kingdom Viridiplantae; phylum Streptophyta; class Magnoliopsida; order Malvales; family Malvaceae; genus Heritiera; species Heritiera fomes. The sequence goes on along the minus strand of JAPDPM010000004.1, from coordinate 15,411,731 downwards.
ATATGCAATGAGATGTAGCAGCATACGTAATTATACATGTAATCCCATATTTGGCGCTCCTAATCTTTTACTTTCATTAATTAATTTTGATGAGTTTCAATTTCAAAGTAATGAAGCTGTACATTTGACAGAATAACACATTTATACTTAAAATTATTATCTTATCCACTGTCAATGGAATTTTTTAATTTCACAAGCTAAGTTTGGATGATGACATGTGTCATTTAACAATATTAAGAAAATAAAAAATAAACAAAATGAGACATGTGTCATCATCTTAATCCTGCTTGTGGAGTTAAAAAACTTTACTGACAGTGGATAGGATAATAATTCTTATACTTATCCGTCTTTCTTTTCTTTTCTTTTTTTTTATAAATAAAAAGGCAAAGTTTGCAATTTTATATTGCAGATTAAATTGTGTGAACAAAATCGATTTAATTTGCTAAAAACAAGCACCAATAAAAAAAATTAGAAGATCCATTTATTCAGCTAACTTAAAATTGCATTAAATTGTTTTACAAACTTATTATTTTAAAAGAGATTAAAAAATATAATAAAAAAGGATAAATAGGAATATTGTAGAATAAGAATATTCAAACTTCAAAAGACTGCTGCCTGTAAACAATAAACATAATCCATTTTTAATTAATTCACCGAAAGTGAACTCGACAAAATTTATAATAATAGCTTTAATTAGAAAGAACAAAGGATCAAAGTCCAAGAAGAAAGGGCAAATTTGAAAAACGTGCGGTGTAATAGATATATTCAATTTTTGGTACTATCTCAAAAAATAATCACTCTAAGAAAATGAAAAATTTTGAAATTAGTGAGAAGGAAATAAAAATGATCATTAAACCCCTTCTTCATCTTCTTCATTGTATAATCTTTTTTCTCTTTTAGACCTAACCTCCAATGTTGGCCAACCCAAATATTTATATTAAGCTTCATTCACTAATATGAAACATGAGTTTGTCTTTAAATCCTTCCTTTTTCCTTTTTTCTTAACAAGTAAACACCACTCTTGTTCTATTTACAAAGAAGATTTTAATTTCGATGCATATTATATTTATTGCTCTTCTGTTTAGAATTAGTTTTAATTAATAAACTACTGAAAATCTATTTTGAGACAATCAATTACATGTATTGAGAGAAAAGAACCAAAGATCATGAGAGAATGATTCTTTTCTATTTGATTTGCAAGAATGTACTTATGCTATATATCAAATGTAGTAATGTTCATACAGTTATCACAAAATGGACATACTTTTATATAGTTTGTATATAGGTATTTGAATGGTTTATTGTAGATATACATATACACAATATTAATTTCTTACTTGTAAGAATGTACATATAGCTATAATAAAATGTACATATCTTTATAAAGCTTTGTAGGTATGGGTATTCGAATGTTTAAAATTAATTTTTTTTTTTGCTTGGAAGAATTTATGATAAGTATATGTACATTAATTATTTACTAAATTAACTATATTTTGAGTTACAAAACTTGAAATCATAATTTGTTTGAAGTTTTAGAAACTAGACTTAATTATCTTTACATACACATACAAATAAAAAACATGTGAATCAATATGTACCAAATTATATATATATATATATGTATATATATATATATATATATATATATATATATATATATATATATATATATATGTGAATCAATGTAGAAAAGATGTAGTGATGTTTCAAAACTACTCTTTTTGCAGTTGCCAGACAGCTTGCATGGTTTGTAGTAAAAGTTCAATATCTTTTCATAGAAATCTGTGATTTTAATTTCGTTTGATTCATTAGAGAGTAGAGCAAAAAAATCTTTCCAAAAATATATAATTTGAATATTAAAACTTTATAAATAAATACAGAAAAATAAAACACACTACCACTTGTGCAATTCTGAGACAACTTGCATCGTTTGTAGTAAAAACTCAATATATTTTAAAAAAACTTAGATTTTAATTTTGTTTGATCCATTAGAAAGTAGACTAAAAATATCTCCAACCATATATAATTTGATTATTAAAACTTTATATATCAATAAAGAAAAACAAAACAAATTCAGTGTTAAAACTCAATATTAAAATTTTTTTTCTACATTGATTCACATACTGATCTTTATATGCATATAAAGATAACTAAATCTAGTTTCCAAAACTTCAAACTATTATGATTTCAAGTTTTGTAACTCAAGATATAATCAATTTAGTAAGTAGTGTACATATAGTTATAAAAAATTCTTCGAATAGAGAAATTAATTTTAAGGATTCAAATACATATAATAAGACATTAGAATACTTATATGTATAAAACTCTATAAAAATATGTACATTTTATAGTAATTATATGTACATCATGATCATATAGACTATTTATATTTCTTACAAGTGGGAAATTAATCTTAAGTATTCCAATACCTACACTAAGACATTTGAATGCCTATATACAAAACTCTTTATGAAGATATGTACATTTTCTGATAATTATATGTACATTTATATAGCACATGTACATTCTTCCAAATCAAATGGAAAAGAATCATTCTCTCTTGATTTTTCGTTTTTTTTTCTCTCAATACATGCAATTGATTGTCTCAAAGTAGATTTTCAGTAGTTTTTATTTATTGAAACTAATTCTAAACAAAAGAGCAACAAGTATAATACATACAGGAATTAAAATCTTATTGCAAATAGAATAAGAATGATGTTTACTTGTTAAAAAGAAGTAAAGAGGAAAGATTTAAAGACAAACTCAGATCTTATATCAATGAATGAAGCTTAATATAAATCTTAGGGTTGTGCAAAGTTTGAGGTTTGGTCTAAAAGAGAAACAGATATGATGAAGAAGATGAAGAAGGGATTAAATGGTCAATTCCATTTCTTCCTTCCTAATTTCAAAACCTTTTCATTTCTTCCTGGTGATTATTTTTTTAGATAGTACCAAAAATGAATATTTCTGTTACACCTCAACTTTTTTAAATTTTTCCAAGAAGAAATTAGGGTGAATTGAAATAAAAATTGACTTGGGAAATATGGAAAGAGAGTTGGCTTGGAGTTAGAGGTTGGTGGCCCGAATTAATGGCCTAAATGGGATCAGATTCAAAGACTTCCAAGTTGACTAGTTGGGATTAGACACTCAAAATTAGACAAAAGGCAAAAAGTCGAGAAGTTGTACAACGATGACTTCAACTTGATAAAAACGTGGATGCATGTCATTGCCAGTCCTAACTAAATAAATAAATGATAAATCATACATAAAGCAAATTGTATGTGTTAATAGAAGAAAAAGATGGTTGAAATCTTACTCAGCTACACGTCTATTCAAATCATTATATATAAATTGAATTCCCCTATAGTTCTTTTCTTCTCTGGGTATATTTATCGTAATTTAACTTTTGATTTTTTATTTATGATTATCAAAATTGAATTTAAGAAGAATATGAAAACCAAACAATGCCAATGTCCAAATTTTTTTTTTTTGATAAAATAGTTTAGAAGTAGAAGATATTACCTCATTTCTAAAAATAGGACAAATTGCTAATTCCTTTTGAGATTTACAAATTTATTGGACTTTCACTTGATTGTCTACTAATGATAGACAGTGAGATTCAAATCTTGATATTTTACATGGATCCTTAAACCTTAATCATTAACACCAACCTTCACTAGCATGTCCAAAGTTTAGTCAAAGTTCTTTCGCATTAAATTCCTTTTTTTTAAGCATTAAAGTTCATTATATTCAAATTCAATAAAATAAAAGCAGAACTAGACCAGTTTAAAGTCATTGTATATATGTTTAGAGTTTTTCAATAATTTATGGATTGTGATTTAGTTGATAATATAAGTGAATTTATGGGAAGAACTATTGGGTTCGACTCCCACTAAACATATTTTTAAGAAGGAATGAAGAATTTTAACTGTGACTAAGCTCCAAACAAAATTAATTTTAGACAATTAAAACGGATGAAAATTTTTATAACTTACAAAAAAAGTTTTCCGATAGACAATAAATAAAAAAAAGAAGTAGGTGAACTTGAAATGGGCCCTAGTTTCCGTACATCACGCTTGAACTATGAAAAGTAAAATAAAAATAGATGAGATACAGTTAGACAAAACTCATCCCGGTCAGGTGCACGTGCTAGCCGAGATGCGTGCAGCAGAGTTAAAAGTAAAATGCTCTATTTAAGAAAAATAAAGTTATATCGGAGAGAATAATTACTTTCTTTCCACCAAAAAAAAATAATTACTTTCCATGTCTTTTTGTTATGAATGAACTTTCTTAAAACAAAGGTAATGTGAACCCGATGAATTAAGCCAACTACTATGGTAATCAAGAAGGATTTTAAAAGTTGGGAGCATTCAGCGGATGCGTGCATGAATTTTCCTTTCCCGTTCCCAAATTAAAACGATAGATTTGAAATATAAATACTATTATCTTTCTATAAATTATTTTAATCATCTTTGATTTGGGAAAAAGTGACCGTAATTATAAGATGAGCACTTAATAAAAACAACGTGGACTAGACCCCACTATAGCTGTATGGCTTTTGCAAATGGGACATGAGATGGACCAATCTCTTTATTCATTAGTATAAGCCCACTACTTTCATATATATAAATAAAGGATTACTATTTAATATATCATCGGAGAAGTTTTTAATTCCATAAATAATATTAGGATAATGACATATATTTTTTAAAAAATTAAAAAAATTAAAAAAATAAAATAAGACATGAGTTTTCATCTTAGTATAGCTTGTGGAGTAAAAAAACTTCACTAATATATTAGATAATTATCTAATATATCAGTGAAATTTTTGGATTTTATAAACACGATTAAGAGGATAACACACATCTTTTAAAAATATTAAAAAAAATAAAAGATCAATAAATTCGAATCTCATTTGTTAGATAATTTTTTAGTATGAAATGCAAACGGTATGCACAAATTAATTAAGATATAAATTGATTATATATTTGAAAGATATAAAAGGATGATTCACAAATACTTATTGATATTTCAAATTAGTCACTAAATAAGTATTTGACATATTCATAAATAAAAAAAAACATAAATATTATATTTATATGTATTTTTTCAAACAATTTATATTAATCATAAATCAAAATTTCTAATTTTAATTCAAGTTACCAAATACAACTTTAACGATTTACAACAACTTGCCAAAGTACCATCAAATTCTAAAAGAAATAAAAAACATTATCCAATCCCTCACAAGATAAACATTAGACTTCTTAAATGATGGTCGCAACTCCGAACCCTCAACTCAATAGTAATTTTATATTAAAAAAAATAAAGCAAAATCCATCGATTTTGTGCAAGCCATGGTCTATTCTACTTTTACGGGATAAAAGAAGTATTTGCTGATGTCTTGGTCTACAAAAGGCTTAAAAAAAAAAGATTGGATCCTCATAAAATGCTTGACAAACCGAATTTCTTTCAATTTTTTTTATGAGACATCTTGTCACACTCACACTTTACCATAATAACTCCAAGCATTTAGAATCTTCTCTCTGGTTTTTTTAAAATATAGAAACATGTGGTTTAAAGAAGATAGAATTTAAGTGCTAAAATTCGAATCAAACTTACGTATAATTTTCTCACTTTAAACCTAAAAATATGATTATTTGAAAAAATATTTAAAGTCATTACTATAATAATGAACCAACAAAAGTCATTACTATTATCACTTTAAACATAAGAACATTATTATTTGAATTAATATTTAAAATCACTATTACTAATTTTTTACTACAACTTAAAAAAAAATCAATTCGTTATCTTCTTAATGTAATTTTCAACTACAATAGTAGACAAATGGTAATCTTATCGATTTTTTCCCACATTTGTTCCACGCTCACAAGGGAAATGTAGAATCGAAGACAGTAAAAAAAAAAACATTATTGGTGAATTACACAAGGAATGTCTCTCTTTGATCCTTTTTTTATTATTTGTACACAATGTATAAATTCAGACACAAAATCTCAAATTCCATAAAGCAATGAGATGATGTTAACCTATACAATCTTGAGGGAATGCAGAAACTGGGGATGTTAAAACTTAAAACTCATTGATTCTCGTTTCTCTGCTATGTTTTAGTCAAAAGCAAAGGAAGCATTAAGGTTCAAGTTTGAATGTGTACTTTTAATCAAATCCTTTCCAGCTTTTCTTTTGGGAAAATGATCCTCAATAAGTGACCATATCAGTAATTTTGATTGGGCAGAAAAAGATTTTGAGCTCAAAATGTCAAAGACAAGATCCTGCAGCGCCGTTAGCCAAATCTCAAACACAAAAAAATAAAAATGCGCTGATTTTAAGATTCTTTTCTTTATTCCTCGTGACCATGAACAATCTATCTGAAAAAGATTTTTGTTTTTTTGGCAGCTCAGCATGGACGGTGAACCAGCTTTGAAAGTTGAAGCTCAAGCATGAGAAAACCTTGCAAACAGTCAAATTTGAAATGACTTGTTAGACAAGCACAAGCAGTCGCTCTGCTTTGAGTGCAAGTTCATTGGTTTCCAAATTCATCAATAAATCACAAGTCTTTCACTGTCAATCCCTACCGATTTTCTTATCCCACGTTGTTCAAGAAAAATGGGGCTTTGGTGCGAGATAGATCTCATAATTTGACTAAAAGGCCTGAGGATGTGGCAGTAATGGGTCTGGGCCACGCAGAAATAGAAATACATACATTTCCATTGTGAAAACTGGTTTAAGATAAGTGCCAAGGAAAGCGAGAGCCACTCCCCGATGAAAAGAGCGATTGTCACCAACAACTAATTGAAAAAAGAAATAAACGTCGGTTTATTTTTTTTTTACATATTTGGACATGATTTTAATTTTGAATCGTCATTATTGAAAGAACTTAATCATTTACTATTTTTGATTTGGATAAGAATAATTTTATATTGTAAAATAGATGAAGATAATCATGATTAAAAAAATGTTAAAAGATTAAAAAAACTAAAAAAATGGATTTAATAATTAGCTTCTAATATTTTTTTTCAATAAATTTAGCACTTACAATTCACTTTTCACTCAACTGAATCTTTTTATGGGAAAAAATTGTTAAATTTGTACGAAAAATATTATTAAATTAGTACAATATATACATGGTTAAAAACATAATAGGTCTAACTATTTTCATCCGAGAAAGAATTTAATAGAATAAAAATTAAAATGTAAAAACTTAATTGATTGAAAAAAAAAAAAAAAAACTAAGTTGTTAAAATTACTTTTTCGAAAGTTCTTGACCCTTTAGTCAAAAAAAATTGAAAAGAACATTTGTCTGGCGGTGGCTTCTCATTGGCTTTTCAGTTTACACCCTTGCCGGCGCCTATTAAAAAAAAGGTTCACATTTACAACACCTGGACTAAAAACAAAATTGATAGATAACATTAAGATTGCAAAGATGGGTTCAAATACTTGATCCAGAAAATGACTTCACTTCTAATCAAAGCATTTAATTTGAATCTTTGGTCCACAAATCCAGCATCTTCCCCCGGTGATTATTGCCACTTTCGGTTCCTTATGTTATATGCTAGTCCTGAAACGACTAACACGTGCTCTAAGCAGAAGCTCCACTACCATTACTTTTGTCTTGACCTGGATAGATGCAATGCATTTGGATGGTCGGCATCAAAGCGGGTGGAAATCCTTTCAAGTTCTGTTACTTTTCATTTAGCACGAAAATAAGGAGACTAGCCACTAAAGATCTATTTAAAATGGCCATGAAATTGATTCCGCCGAAACTAAAAGTAATAATGATGATGAAATTGAATATTTTAGATAAAAACTGTATTTGGATGTAAATAGTTTAAAAATTATTCTTATAAATATTTTAATGTAATTTAACATTTAAAATCTTTAAATTTTTATTTAATAAATAGCAAGACATTATATTTAAAATTTTAATTAATAAAAATTAATAATTATGAAGTTTATATATAAATTTAATTAAAAATGAAAATCTCAAAATAAAAATAACAAAACGAAAAAAAAATTAAAACAGTAAGAGTAAAAGGGGAAGTGAAAGACTTAACAAAAATAATTAATTTAAAAATCGAAAAAAATTTCCGCCACAAAGTCTAGTTTCTAATTGGACCCTGGCCCCTCCAATCCCTAATTAAAGAGGCTTTAATTCCAATTCCAAGTACGCCTTCCATACAGTAAACTAAAAAAAAAGTGTTGGATCTTATCACACCAGACTACCATAGGAGCGTTGAGGAGAACACAAACAACAGATTATGGAACTGTTCAGAAAGTATTACCGTTTATCATTTTTGGTCTGAATAGTATTAATGTTATATTATATCTGTAATTAAAAAAAAACGACAAATTAGCTCCACTTTAAAAACACTTTCAGCTGCAGTTTCGGGCTACAAATCCTGCAGATGCAACCATTTCAGAATTCTACAAAGGTCCTACATTACAGTGAATAAAGTGTGAAAGCAAGGATTTTACCAAATATATCTAATTATGGATCAAAATTAGAACCAAACTCATTTGGTTTTACAGCATTACAACTTCTGAAACTTTTCCTGAAAAAGAAATTAAGTGTTTGTTTGGTGCATGAGATAAGGATAAGATATGATAGAATAATATTATGGATAAGATAAGATTAGATGATAACATCCTATCTTATGTTTGGTGTATACAAAGATTAAACATAAGATAGGATGATTTTTTATCATTTACCATGTTTGTTATGTGCAAGATTAAATTTAAGATAGGATGATATTTTTTTATTGGACAAAATTAAGGATAAAATAGAAAATTCATTAATAAAAAATTTTGAAACATATCCTATCCTATGGATTAAAAATAATCTTCCATTTTTTTAAAATATTAAGTTATCCTCTTGGTTAGGATGACTTATTCTCTCACTAATCCTATCATTTTGCTTAAATGAATAATAAACATGGGATAAGATGATAATCATCCTATCTTTTAAATAATTTTATGTGCCAAACATACACTAAGAGAATGTATTAGCAGCTACCAGCATATAAATACAACTTAAGTTTTCTATAACATGAGGTACGCAGTAGATCTTCATTAGAATTTTTAACCTGGGTCCACGAATATTTTCCAATAACACGAGTTAATGTGTATCAACGACGCGAAAATATTCATTTTCATATGTTATCAGATATCTTGAAAATAATAGTGCACTAACTGCATCAGTTTGTCCACTAATGGAAAGTCTGCTGAAAGTTTGTTTATCATAAAGTAGTTCCACATATATCTAAACTATTTTGCAGCTGATATTCTTATCCCAGCCGCCTATATCAATGATATGCTGTGTCACTATCAAATCATCAGAATAGCAGAAACATGATTCTCTATAGAAATCAAACCAAAGATAGGAAAATAAAAATAAAAAAGATGATAACCAGCCACAGTGAATGCAATTTGCTTGTTTCAATCCAAACCAATTAAAAACAATATCTAAATAGAATCCAAAGCTCAACTTAGGACTATTCTTTGAAGTTTACTTTTGGCTATCAACGATATCCATATCTCACAACATGACAAATAAAAAAGTCTCACATTTTGTTTTCTTGCAACTTAAGTCAAAGTGGTACTACACAGTATTCTCAGGAAACCTTTCCAAACCTAGTTCTCCTCGAATGATTGGCGTTGGTCATGAACCAGAAACATAGAAGATTTAGTCAAAAGATTTAAATGAACCTTAGATAATTTGCAGTAGTGCTTGACATGGCTGACATTGCTAAAGTGTACAACGAATGAATTAGGATTATTGAAATAACATTAAAATGGTGGTAAACAAATACCACACCTGAATATAACAAGAGCTTTCCCACCTCTTATCAATCGGATTTAGGTTGGAAGCTCAACATTCAACATGTTTGATAAAGATTAAACATGAGGCCCCCATCATATGCAAAATCAAATAAAAAGGCTAAGAAAAATTTTCCAGACAGCAATTCCATTTCCAGCTTTTCCATACAAATGACCCTTGACAAAGATTCTGACATTGCCAGCTGCTCAAGACAGTACATACTATACCGGCCTACAAAAGTAATAAATGAAAGCAAGGAAAGAAAAATCAAGCCTCAACCAAAGACTATGGATAAAAATAAAATCACAGAAAAGAAAGAGATCAACAATAACAATAATGGTACATGTGACCATCAGATAAAACAAGCATCGGCCGAAAACGACAGAAACAAATAACATAGTGCGACTTTTCTTCTACAGACATTTACAAGAAGACTCCGTAGGTTGGCATACTTAGTAAATGACAACACCCTGATGAACAGAAGCCGCCTAAGAGCTGATGCAAAAAAGGCTACATGGACAAAACATGCTAGACTATGCTGAAGTCTCAAGATGGTCAGATCTATACTTACACTATTTTAGTATCCCTTCATTTGCATTTTGAAGGTGATTGATGCTCAAGAGATAAGCTTCCACTGCTCTCACCACTAAATAAGATCTTGACTAAAAGGACAAGAAGGAATTTTAACTTCCACAAGCCATGCACACTTCTCCATTTTGCAACGAACATGCAGTTTGCGTGGGCATTGGCATCATTCCTCACCAGGTTAGCATATCAATTAACCAAAATTTAATGTCAATAATATACATGGAAAACACAAAGTAGATGCTATTGATAGTTACATCAGAGAAGAAAATATTTTCCATCATTCTTACTTGATTTTAAGGTACAAGTATTTCTTTGCAAGTCCAACATGAAATGTTAAAAGAAAAGCAAGATAAGGAAAAGTTATATAAATCCTTTAGATATTGATTGGAAATGTCATGAAACAGGTTCCTTTAAAGTTTCTAAATTATTTTCGCAGGACTTCTTTTTGATGGTCCATTTTAGAATATGCCAAACTCGCCCCTCTATAAGATGAAACATTAGAAGAAAGAAAGAGAATTTTATTGTTAAGAAAAGAATAACTAATAATAAATTTGATGGCATTGGCTGCAGCACATGTTCGTAGATAATAAATCGCAGTTTTCAAACCCTAGAAAAAAAGATGTGAATCTATGTTATCTACAAAAAAACAGAAAACATAAAATTCAAAAAATGAATATTGTTTTTAAGTAACAAAACTGAAAAAGTTCAGTTTCTGCAATGAACTAAATCATGGAAAGACAAAACAGCAGAAGCCTTATTAAATAAATTGCAATTTAAACGTCAAATAAAGCATTAGCACTCCTATAGTTGTAATTTTTTTTCTTTTGGGCCATTGACAATTATGAATTTTAAATGTCAAAATGTTGCATGATGAGATGATACCTTGGACCAAGCAAAGAAATGCAAGTAAGTTACCCTTCCAGGATCAGTTGGCTCCGTGTATAGCATCCCCAATCAACGGCCATGCCAACCAGGTTCTTTTGCTTGATCTCCCACACAGTCCTGTATTAGATTCCAATACTAGCTTAGAAAGATAACAAGATACATTACACAGCAGTTCAAAAACAAATGGAAAAGAACCAAAGTTATATGTCCTTGTAGATAGCTTTCAACTCTCCAGGTTTTTCTGGTACTTTGAAACTGAGCCATTGTGGTAAAGTATCTTGGTCTTAAGAGCCTGACACCATATGCCCATTTCTGTCAAATCATGAAGCATGTGCTTGTTCACTATAACAAATTCACCGCTGAATATAAAAGGGATTAGATGCAGACAGATGCAAAGCCCTGTTTTGAAGAGCCTAATTACTACAAACATGAAAATCTTAAAACTCTGCGACTGTAGATGTTGGAGGTGTAAGGCTCAAAGCGCTCATTGTTGCCAAGAATCTGGCTGCTTGAAGCAGTTGGCATAGGTGCCAGAAGAAGAGAATTTTTCACTCCATTCTTGGATATCATTTCTCTTAGATCATCCCAAATCCAGCGATCTGGTGGTATTACACCCCACATGTATTCCTGAGGTATTCCCTAAAGGGGAAGAAGGGAAGTTAAATTTCTACGTTGTAAATCCGTTGTCCTTATTCATTCCATATCTCTTTCAATGAGCCACATAACATGCATCAAAGAAGTTTGGCAATTGAAGATTGCATGGTACCATCATTTGGGTTTATGTCTATCACGATTAATCTAACCGAACTGACTCAGGAACAACATGAAGAAAGAAGTAGTCCATGTACAACTGTCAAAATGCTATTTCATTCCACCATGACAGTATATTATAAAAATCACTTTAGACCATAGCAAGCACAATTGATTAGGAGGTTTTGATACTTGCATGATGGCAAGTGTTCGAATTCTTCCGGACCCGAAAGAAAAGTGTGAGTCTTATTGAGTGATCTGAACTCAAAGCGGACAGCACAGATGAATAAAGTGACCATGCTGAGTGAATTGAGGCCTTACACCTAGCATCATACATTAGTCCTAGACAATACCGACCACAGAGTATTCAAGTCATATCACATATCTCAATATGAACGCTGAAATGCTATGTTGTGCATATCATCAACACTTTTAAACTGTTAGGGTTCAAATCATTCAACTTGTAAATTGAGTCATTTCAATCAATTTCGAAAACCAAATACATGTGTGGATAGTGCAGTAAAGTCATATCATGCAGTTTCCAAACACAGTTCATCTGTAAAAAGTTCGATATCAAACCAAAGCGATAGTTTCACAAGTCAGATTATGTATAAAAAGAGATCAATATCGAACAGGTTTGGAAAACCATCATATCACATATAACAACATCAATATGGTCCAAGATAGGTGTAGCTAATGGCTCCACCTTCTTACAGGGGCATATCGAAGGTATAGATTCCCAAAACAATCTCAAGCCACAACAACAATTGCAAGATTCAAAATCTTGCAATCTCTACAATCAAGCAGAGTCTGCAATAATTCCAGCTGAGCAAGAACAAAAATGCAGCAGAACATTAACCTTCAATCAGCTTACAAATCATGGATATGCAATCTCAAATCTTCCGCTAAGTCAATTCTTGATTGGCAAGAAAATTTCCTGACTATATGCAATTTGTATTTATAGTTTATTATTCCCTCATGTACAAATTTTGTTGATGTGGACTAGGTCAATTATTACTGGGCTTTTCTATAAATCAAGTTGAAGACCATTGAGCCAAATGATAATCTAAGCCCAAGAGGAAAGAGGACTCAGAAGGCCCATAAATGATCCACTGGGTTATTATTTAAGCTATGGGGCTTAAAGGTAATTACGCGCAAAATAACTCCTATAAATAGGTCACAGGTATCATTCTTAAACCCTAAGCTCTATTTGCCTACTAAAACCCTGTCTGACTTAAGCATCGGAGTGCGCACGCAGGGGAAAACCCTTGCGCCCCCTGATGGTTTTCTCTCTTGCAGAATTCTTGAAGACAAACTAACACGAAGATCGAGGATTTGACGTCAGCAAATATTTATTGTTGTTTTTGGCAACAACAATTGGCGCCGTCTGTGGGAAATTGAACAAAAAGCCAAATATTAAGTCTGCGAGAGGGTGTGGAAGACCCGTGGGAGACTACTAGTTTCGCGAGAGATAAAAGAGTTCTGTCGCGCACAAATAAAAAAAATAAAAAATAAAAAAATATATATACCCGTGACAAACTACTATCGCACGGAAGGTTTCACGCGACAGAGCGATTCGCTCGCCCACATACATGCGACAGACACTCTATCACAAGCTAGAAGGAGGCTCACGCAAAAAAGCAATTAGATGAGAGAGTGGCTTCCACACGAGATAGCATTAGGCGAGAGAGTGGCTAGCCTGTCGCACAAGTCTGTCGTCATAAGCCTGTCGCACAAAAGCCTCACATAGCCTGTCGCGCAAAGCCTCACATAGCCTGTCGGCGCATAATCTATTTTAGCCTTAATTAAACACATCAAAGACAAAAAGTAGAATAATATGCTAGGCGAGAGACAGCATGGGCGAGCGACAGCATAGGCGAGAGACAGCATAGGCGAGAGACTGTATAGGCGAGAGACAGCATGGGCGAGAGACTGCATGGGCGAGAGACTAGCTCTCGCACTCGGTAGGCGTGGGCGAGAGAATGAAAAATGTCAGATACAACTTTGGTTGACAAAATGGCTTATACACCTAAGCTGGTTTTGGCTAGGAATGCAATTAATGAAGTCAGAATGCAATGAATATCACAAAAAGACAAACAACAATAATTAAGCTGACAACACTGTGGCGGGAGACAACACCGGGCGAGAGAGTGATTGAGGCGAGAGACAACATTGGGGCGAGAGACAACACTGGGTGACGACAAGTTTGGCGAGAGAACAGACGAGAGAGGCTCTCGCCTCGACAAGCATTGAGCGAAAAGAACCTGATTTCCGCATGAAACAACACTGGGGCAAGAGACAACACTGGGCGAGAGACAAGCTCTCGCCCCCGACAAGCTTGGCGAGAGAACAAATGACAAAGGCTCTTGCCGGGACAAGCACTGAGCGAAAGAACCTCTCGCGTGTGACAGCGAAGGGATTATCGGTTCAAGTCAGGAGTTAAACTATTCATTAGATAATGATGACACATTAAAAAAAATGGCGGGAAAGAAAGTAGATTTAAAGTTCCTACTTTAAAGATAAAATAACCAATTCTTCAAATAGCCATGTTTTTACTGGCATATTTTCACCAAACTCTCAGCCTTCGAAAGTCTCAGCTACGCCATCTTCGATCCTTCGATCAGCAGCACCCTTAGAGTGCACAACCCTTTCTCTTTCCTCTCCTCTCTACCTCTCCGGCAATGGCTCCTCTATCTTCGCTGGACCGGAACGTGAGCATTGCCACTATGCTCCATCTCTGCAACCAGCCATGTCTACTACTGCGTTGCTACAGAAGGCTGCCCAAATGGGTGCAGCGGCGTCAAACCCTTCACTGCTTCACGGTTTAGGCTTGGCAATTTCCTCATCAACTGGTCAAGATCCTAATGTTAAGTTAGAGAGCAATACAACGACAGCTGGTTTTGGCCTTGGCCTTTCATCGAATGAAAAAGTTGTAAAAGAGAATGAAGCAAAAAAGCTTATGCCACTCACTGCTCATAGCAAAAGGAGGACAGAGTTAAAGCAGATTAGATGGTGCTCAAGCAATTACTTCAAAAAAAATATGCAACAATAATAGACATGGCTGACGCTAGAGCTCCCTCAATGGGACTGTAGGCTTTGCTCACTTCCTTTGGAGGTGGCTTTAGTATTGGAGCCGCAGCTTCTTCGCCTGCAGAAACATGGGATGGTGCAACTGACAGAAAAACCAATGGCCCAGCCATGCTCTAGTGGTTCAGTCCCTTGAATCACCGAGAGGGACAACGAAACAGCTACAAAGAATGACTCAGAGGGTTACATACCAAGCAGTAAAATCATCTTCAATACATTGATCATCATCACCAAGACCAACTTGGATAAGACGTTTAGCACCTTTTCATACAAAAAAAAAATCGGAAGCTGCTTTGACTTTCTTTCTTTGTTTTCCTTTTGTGGTTGGCAGCAGCAAGGGAAGAACAAACGAAAAATGTTTGTATAGTTTCAAAATAAGTCAGCGTCAAATAGCAAGAAATTGGCAAGCAAATGGCAACTCATCTGCTCAATTAGTTCAATTAGTGGAGGGCCCCCACTAAATCTTGTCTGGGTGATGCTTGGTTCATGATTAAGCACAGGAAAACGACATTCACGAGTAGGGTTCTTGTTGTGGGAAAGCACTTGTTAGTCTTTTGAAAATAAGAGTTGTATGGAATATGAATATATGATTCCTTAAATTCAAATGGTCAAGTGGGCCGTCGCCATTTTGGATTCTTACCAAGCTGGACTCAGATACCAAGCCTATGAAACGACCTAGCAGTCCCTGCTCGCTGGAAAGTAAAAGATTCCAGGTCCCTTGTTTCTACCATGTGTGAGGATCATGCAGAAACGAACAATTTTGTCTCAAACTTATCATTTGTATGCAGACAATGTGATGCAGAAAACAAGAGATGGATGCTAGCTATTGCTATGGCATATAATTCAGATTTGCAGATGAATTAGTAGTTAAACTACCTCCATTTAACCATAAAACGAGAGGCTTTGCAAAAGAATTTTCTAGTGACTCCACAAAATAATAGAACAATGCTTGATCAGCCACCGGGTCTACTGTTACACAGCCTGCATACTTTGGCTGTTTTGGTGAAAGAATGCCTCGCTTACGCGACAGTGCAACAGTACGGGCGAGCACAGGTCCACGAGGAAGGCCTTTTTGGCATTAGAGGGGATCACCCTGTAGAATAATGTGGGCAAGCAAAGATGTTGATAGCGACAGGTCTTTTTAGGCGAAAGACCTGCTCTCCCACGTGATAGCCATAGGGCGAATGGGTGGCCCTCCCACACGACAGACTAGCTCTCCCAAGCGAGAGCCCATGCGAAAGGCAATGCGAAAGGAGTGGCTCGCGTATGCAACAGAGGGATGCCAGTGAGCAAAAGGCCCAATTAACAAAGAGTTTTGGGCGACAGAGCAATTCATGCGACAGGTCACGTAGCAGAGCAATTCATGCGACAGGCCACTCGATCATGGTGACGCGGCAGGATGTGTGCGCGACAGGCGTGAACATGTATAGCAAAACACTCTATTGCACAGTAAAGCAATATAAGGGATAACAGTTGCAACACACAAGGTTCACCCAATCCTTCGTACGCAAGGCGGCAGTGCAAATACACGAGAACTGATCCCAAGCTGCATGCTAGCCCAATAGATCAAAGGTAATGGTGAGCACATTCGACATTTTATGTCGCGATAAAGCGGTTCGTCCTATGCGACAGCCATCAGAGCGAGAAAAAGTCACACGGCAGGTATTCTAGACAAGCAAATGGCTCCCGTGAGCCTAGCCTCCCGCACACAAGGCGTGAAGCAATGCTGACAAATGCAGTGTCATGTGGCAAGCACAAGACCACTGCAGCAGACACTTCCGGCAATTGAGTGGCATGTGGCGATTACATGACCAACGCCACAGCCCAGCCTCCGCAACAAGGCTTGCTCGGTAAAGCACGTGTCAAGGCACGAGGAACGATCTAAATGGGCAAACAAGGAAAAGGCTGAAGGGTTTGGCAGAGATGCGCACACAATGCTAGATGAGCTCGCCCAAGAAAGGAAAAAGCTGGACAAAAAGCTCAAAACGAGCGAGCGTAAGTCCAGGGGAGCTCTATTGGACAAGTCACGACCAAAGACCTCGGGGAACATGCCAAAACTTCAAAGGCTAGTTCGTGCTCGCTCGAGTACATAAAAACATAGACAAGCGGCTGAAACCAGGCAAGGCACAAAAGGTCAGATGAGCTAGCGGCCACCACGCGAGTATGGTTGTGAATGGTGAGTAAGAATACGGCTATCCTAAGACCTAGGCGAGCAAGCCCTTGTCAAACGATACAAGAACTCGCCTAGGAGAGAGAACTCTATGGGCAAGCCACTTTAAGTGACCAAAGCAAGAAAGGAGTAGGCGACTCTGTACATCATTAGGTGCACGCCCATGTAATGAAGGATCGAGCGAGGATGCGCTCTCCCAGACAATGAGAACTCCGGTTTGCAAGTGAAACTTTGACAAGCCTAGCTGTAGAAGCTCTCTATGAACATAATAGAGCTCGATTGGTGATCTAGTTGAACGCCCAGCAAAGAAAAAATCAAGATGGCAAGCACAGTTCAAATGCGACAAGCTCTCCACTTCGATAAAATGACAGTGAAGAAAATTAGGTGAACACAGCACCTATGCGCAAGATTCCCCCGTTAGCACAATGCAGGCGAGCAAAGAACACTCGAGACATGTCTTTCGGTAATGGCTAGCAACGCTGGCTAGCATAGAATCCAAACTACTGGTTCGCCCATTAGAAAACACTTTGGCAAACACATTTAAATTTGACGATCCAAACGCACGCCCAAGTGCGAGATCTGAGCGAAATGATCTAGAATCTTCTAGATCTGGTGCACGTGCTAATCCGACAGAATGTCCAAAAGCTTCCTTCGGCCCATCTGTCGATCGTCCGACACATAAGCTTTCAAGAGTTGCTCTAGCAACCATCTAGAAGTGGTTTAAGAGCCACACACTTGGCCTATTGACAATCACACATGTGAAAGAGGGTTTGTCTATATAAAGGGTGTGTCTGCTTCGTGAGTCCTTTAAACAAAACAAGGATGCGCCAGCTTAGGGCATCGAGATCAAAGCTGTGAGAACCAAACCTGTCGGATGAGAAGATGCTGCGTCAGCACTAGGATCTAGGGGAGCCAGAGGAGCAATTTCAGAAGTAGGAGCATCGCTCGAGGGCTCGGCCACAGCTGTAGAGTCTGGCTAGGGATCAATGGCAGTAGATCAAAAAATTGGAGTTCGTCACCATCTAACCTTTGTAGTGACTTGATAGGCTTGGGCTGATCGCCTGCCTCGACATGTTCAGGCTCATTACGCACTTCGATAGGCCTAGGCTGGTCACGAACCTCAGTAACCCCAGGCTGATTGCGCGGCTGTTGAGGAAGCCATAGACCTTCGAGATTATCCAGGTCATCCATTGCTCCATCCTCTAAATAATCGTCCAGACCTTGTGAGTCGGACTCATCCTTGGTCCCAGGAGGATGCCTCATCAGTATTGATATTGATAACAAGAAATGAGAACTAGTTACTGATGAGTTAGAAAAAGCACGTGGGAGACATATGATCGCAGCCAATTGCTTGGATGCAAGGTCAGCGAAGTCCCTTGCACATTGTTATAGTGTTCACCGACCAAGCAAGGACGTATGGGCAGTAGCAGATTTGAGGTGTCCAAAGGAGGCACTAGCCACTGTCCTATAAGGCAGCAAGCCAGGGAGAGCTTAGATCGACATAATCGGATCAGAAACAACTTGTGGTAAGCTTGCGAAGGTAGATTGCTGGTTCTTATGAGCAAAGAACCAAGATGCGACTTAACGCCAATCCATGATTAACAGCCGAATGTCCAAGCAATTGCACTTTACAGACTCTACAAAGACAAAGACTTGGAACTGTACTAGCGGTAAAAACTTGTTATTATTTGCTGCAGTTATGTTCTTACTTGTTCCATTTGATTGGAAATACTACATTATGAAATGAAAGGCCAGTTATTTTTATCTGTACTATGATAATCCTCCATGTTTGATAGACATGTTGCAGGAATAGAAGAAGACGCGAGACGGGCATAAATAAGTCCCTAAGCGAAAAATGCGTGAGACGGGCACAAATAAGATCTTAAGCGTGAAGAAAACGCGAGACGGGCACAAATAAGTCCCTAAGCGAAAAATGCGCGAGACGGGCACAAATAAGACCTTAAGCGTGAAGAAGACGCGAGACAGGCACAAATAAGTCCCTAAGTGAAAAATGCGCGAGACGGGCACAAATAAGACCTTAAGCGTAAAGAATACGCGAGACGGGCACAAATAAGTCCCTAAGTGAAAAATGCGCGAGACGGGCACAAATAAGACCTTAAGCGTAAAGAAGACGCGAGACGGGCACAAATAAGTCCCTAAGCGAAAAATGCGCGAGATGGGCAAAAATAAGACCCTAAGCGAGAAGATACAAGACGAGCAAAACAAAAAGTCCCTAAGCACAAAACTGTGCGAGACGGGCAAATTCGAAAATCCCTAAGCGAAAAGGGTGCGAGACGGGCAAAAATATCTCTAAACGAGGTACGTTACAATTTTATCATATTACATTTAACGCATTATATTGGCATCTCGGATATAAACGATATTATATTCTAACAAGTCCTTAAGCGGATAGTATGCAAGACAGGACCAATACTCCAGTAAAAGTTCTTCTTTGGACTTTGGACACAAAAAGTTGCAAAGAAAAACTTGGGGAGCATAAAGTATGCAGGCTGTGAGGTATGGTACCAGGTACGTCACAATTTTATCGTTGGATATATACTACAATTGATTGACAAAGTGCACGCAAACGTTTTATATTGGCATTCCGGATATAAGAGCGATGTTATATCCTTATCAATTCTATAAAGTCCCTAAGCACAAAACGGTGCGAGACGGGCAAATTCGAAAATCCCTAAGCACAAAAGCGTGCGAGATGGGCAAACCAAAAGCCTGAAGCAAAAAATGTGCGATGTAGGCTACGCATTTACTTGAAGCAAAAAAGTGTGCGATGTAAGTCATGCATGACGTGCTTGAGCTTGAAACAGTAATTGAGCGACATAAGCCCCATATGTAAAAGAACTTGAAGCAAAAAAGTGCACGAGGAAAGCCTGATTATTACGTGAGACTAATACAAGGTAAATGTATAGTTGCTTCTGTAGATGAGTTTAAAAATGGGCTGATCAGTTTGTAAAAGACTAAGCTCTTTCACAAAAAACTGGGGAGCACTCTAGATTAACTTCTGCCTCAAAAGGAGCATCGATACTAACAGGCACCCAAGCATCTACGCCCTGAGGTGCTATAATTATCTAAATCATCTTCGTCCAAGCCTGTGAGAACCCCGACCATCTCGGGTCAACGAAAAGGCTCTTAAGGGCTGGTAAGATCAGATAGATCTTTATAAATGCCTATTCTCAGAAAATGTTCCAAATCCTCAGCATCAGGATCAAGCTTCAACCAATCCGGAGCATGCCAAGCACAAATCGCATCTGATGAAACCAAAAGGCTTTGGTGGCTCCGCAATCTTGTAATTTCTCCTAATAACTCTTGGTTTCGGTCAGCTAAGACCTTGAATTTGAAAAGAAGGGTGGTATATTCCACTAGAGAAGCATTTAGCTCAGAGAAGAAAAACGTATCTTGGTAGTGTTCTAAAAAGACACTTGACAAAAGAAATGATGACACTAAGTCGTTTCTGCTACAAATAATAATGAAGTTCACTAGTTAAGCCCTCAAGTGAAGATGAAAAGATTCTTGTGATAATCCCAGGAAGAGGACAACAAAAGAATTTGAAAAGCCCATTCTTTATATACTCTTTCACAAGGTAAACCTTATAAAAGAGTGGGGAGCAATTGATGTGGACTAGGTCAATTATTATTGGGCTTTTCTATAAATCAAGTTGAAGACCATTGAGCCAAATGATAATCTAAGCCTAAGAGTAAAGAGGACTCAGAAGGCCCATAAATGATCCACTGGGTTATTATTTAAGCTATGGGGCTTAAAGGTAATTACGCGCAAAATAACTCCTATAAATAGGTCACATGTATCATTCTTAAACCCTAAGCTCTATTTGCCTACTAAAACCTTGTCTGACTTAAGCATCGGAGTGCGCGCGCAGGGGAAAACCCCTGCCCCCCTGATGGTTTTCTCTCTTGCAGAATTCT
The DNA here is from genome assembly GCA_032173925.1 of Heritiera fomes. Taxonomy (NCBI): domain Eukaryota; kingdom Viridiplantae; phylum Streptophyta; class Magnoliopsida; order Malvales; family Malvaceae; genus Heritiera; species Heritiera fomes. The sequence continues at coordinate 15,390,475 of JAPDPM010000004.1, read as the reverse complement.
TGAAGACAAACTTACACGAAAGATCGAAGATTTGATGTCAGCAAATATTTATTGTTGTTTTTGGCAACAACATTTGTAATTATGTTAATAAAAAACTAAGGTTGTAAAACCATTGTAGCATGAATTTTTACATGCTAGTGGTTGGAAAACCCTCAAAATATCTAGAAATCTTCTCGATGCCTTTTGAACACAAATTTAAACCCAAAACTCGCAAAAAAAACCTATAAATTTCAATAAATTTATGATTTAATCTCCATTACCCAAAACTTCCAAAACGTAGAAATTTTGAGTTTTTCCTTGCTAATATTGTGATTGCAAATTATTTTGGCTTTGTTATTGTTGGTGTGTGTACTTGCTTAAGTTTGCTTGCGTACTGTTTTTTTGCAGATGGTTGTGTGATTGCTCATGTTTGCTTCCATGATTGTGTTTCTGTCTCTCTTAAGTATCCTACAGGTTTGCTTTTGATTTTAGTTTGGAATGCCTTGACCTCTAAGAATCGAATCTATTTATGGCATATTCGATTTGGATCTTTGTTTTTATTGCAATTGTTGATATTCCAAAATTTCTTTTCATTTAATTTCCACAATCCAATTTTTATTTGGCCCTCAAGTTCGAAAAGATTTCTCAATAATTTTCCTTGTCTGCCTTAGAGCAAATTTTTTGGACTTCTTTCCTCAAAATTTTTTATTTTCTTTCCCTTTATTTTTCCTGACTTCTTTTTTCATCATGAATAGTTAAGGAAATAAACAAAAATAAGAACACAAATAATAATAATAATAATAATAATAATAATAATAATAATAATAATAATAATAATAATAATCAATGAAAAGAATAAATAATAATAAAAAAATAAGAACATATTTCATGATCTTTAGGCCCCAGTCCAAAACTAATCACAGTACACATTCACGAGTCCAGTGGCGTAGCCACGTACAAAATGTGGGGTCAATTGATCCCACTGAATTTTAGTCAGGTTATATTTATACATGTAGAAAATATTAAAATTTTTATTTTTTATATTGAAGCCAATAAATTTCATAAAAATATAAAGTATATGATCAAAAATAAAATTTTTATTTATTTTTATAATGATAATATTAATATTTAGGTTGCAAAGAAAATTTTAAAAAATCTTTATATTTTGGTAAAATTATAAAGGCTAGTTTTTGATACATGGAGAATGAAAATTTTTAATTTCACAATCATCGTTAAAAAACTGTCATGCATCCTACATTATTTTCTAATTAGTTTTTTTTATTTTTTATTATTCCTTAAGGGATATATATCATCTTATTAACTACGTTTATGAAGGTTAAAAACTCTATTAATAGTATATTTGGTAATTTCTCTAAATATAATCATATGCTAATAAGTATTAAAAAATAAAATGTGATGTATATAATTTCGCATAAAGATATATTTATGTATAAATGTTCTATATAAAAGTAAAATCATACATTATATATAAATATAATGTTAATTTTTATTTCTTTTTTATTAAAAAAAATTCTATATGTTTAAGGATATCTTTTGCAAATTAAAATATAAATAATAAAATCACTAATCAAGTGATTTTCAACTTAATTTATATATTTAAAAATGATTACTTCATATAATAATTGGATAATTATTATATACACTGTCAGTAAAGTTTTTTTGACTCCACAAGTGAAGTTAGGATGATGACACGTGTATTATTTTATTTTTAATATTTTTAAAAGACATGTGTCTCGTCCTAACCCCGTATGTGGAGTCAAAAAACTATTTTTAATACAATATAAAAATATTTATATAATATATGGATTAGCACACATATGTGACCCCACTGAATTTTGTTTCTGGCTACGCCTCTGCACGAGTCCATATCATCATTTTAAAGCTCTATTGAATTTGAATGAATTAAATATGCTTAACGCTTAAAATTTTGAGTGAAGCCTAAAATGAATGGAAAAACTTATTGCAAGCCTAAACAAAAATGGTGTCTACAGTTGCTTACTTGGAATAATTGGAAAATGGATGGCTGAAAGAATCCAAATTGCCAAATCAAAGATATACCTTATATTAACTCTAGGATGAGGTTGATGTAATCACAAGATAGAGAGGTTGTTATTATGTTTAGTCATGCTACCTTTGGTTTTTGGTTGGGATGACGCCAACTAAAGTGTTACTTGTGACCTTGATGCATGGATTAGTTGGGTTAAGCTATTAAAAATTTCAACTTAAATCAGTTTATTAAATTCTTAGGATGGTTGAAAATATTTAGATTGTTTTGTGTTTGCAATTGGAATGCAGGGTCACCTTGTAGCTATGGGACTTAGGAATAAGCTTTTCCCACACTTTGATAATCTAACCTCTTCAGGAAGGATAGGGTAACTGGAGCAACAACAAAATCTCCTACTGATGCAGTTAAGAAAATAGATGTTGAGGAAGCAATATTTGCAGCGGCAAATGCTCCTTTTGATTCTTTCGATAATATGAACGTTGAAAATGAAGATGCCGACTCTATGCCCTACATTCGCACAACCAACAGTGAGACATCTACTAGCACTATAATACATGCAGTTGAGGGTGATGCTATTGTGACTCATAAAAGATCCTAGAGAAAGAAATCTAGTGGATCAAATATGGAGGCATTTCATGAAGCATAATTCTTTAGCAAAATGCTTGAGCATAGTTCTATATGTCAAGGTGTCAGGGAAGAGGTTGGTAAATTTGCTAATTGTTTTCTTTTTATGGTTAAGGATGCTTCAAGGATGACGAGGGTGACTAAAATGTTATCAACGCTTGACCCAAAGTGTTTCACCAAAGAAGAGAATTTTAGGATTGGAATATCATCACTAGTGATATGTCCAAAACAAACTTTCTTTTCCCATTTTCGAAAAGCATGAAGAAGATTTATGTCAAGTCCTTCCTTGATGGCTTTATGTTGCTTTTTTTCTTTTTCTTTTTTCTTTTTTAACTTAAGTTAGTATGAAGATTGGATGGTTTTTATCATGTTAAGACTTTATATGACTTGTTAAGACTTCGTATGACTACTCTTTATTTATTTATTTATTTATTTATATTGTTGTAGTATGACTTGTTAAGACATTGCTTCTGGTTTGTTCAACTTGCTAGTATACAATGAATAGCTAGTATTGTTGGAAAATTCTTTAAGTGAACTTACATATATCAATTAATTGTACATTACAAACTATCTAATTTGTTTAGTCAATTCATTTTTTATCTGTATGATTTTTCCTACAAGTGGTATCAAGAACCAATTTATGTTTAATAATTGAGAATTAGAATTGTTGTTTGAAAGATTAAGGCTTTTATTTCCTATAGAATAAATATTGAAATCATGTAAACAGTTTTCTAAAATTTGTTTCATGATTAATGTAATATGTTTTTTTTTTAATTTTTAAACCTAAATTTCAAAATCAACCAAAAGCATATATGTTTTATATGTTTGATTATACTTGTTGAATGATAATTGCTTTTTCTAACTTATATAGCTGAATCTGAGTTGCAAATTTAAGGAATATTTGTTTTTTGGTTGAAAGAAATCAAGAAAACATAATTGGGTTACAATGATAAACCTATACAACAATTTGAGTATATTTGGTATGCTGTGTTTTGTCCAATTGTTGGAATCCTGAGCTTTGGGCAAAAACCATAGGGTATTGGGGTATATTTAGTATGTCATATTTTACACATCTTTATTATTAGATTTTATTGGGCTTATGTCTATTGAGATTACATATCCTAATAGGCTTATTATTTTATTATAATTATTTTAATATTTGGGGTTTTATTCATGGGGATATTAGGATATTCTTATTTTTCGAGATTATAGCCCTAGTATTGTCAATAAATTTACGTACTCTAAATGTATACTCATGTGCTTATTTTGTAGAAAAATAAAGGTTAAAAAAAATTAAATTGATATATAATGCCGGTAAAGTGACATTTTTTATGTTAATTTATTTATTTTGAAAAATAAGGTTGTCATTAAGGAATTTAAATGACAGTATTTTTAATTCATGCAAAAAATAATCGATCCAAAGGAAGATTATGTTTTGGTCAAATTATAAACAAATAAAGTAGTATATATTCAATAAAATTATTTTACATGCATGCAATATGTCAGTATAAAGAAAGGCGTATTGTTGGCAGGATTTGATTATCAATATTTACTAATTAATTTTAAGAGTATCACTTAAAAATTGATGTTTCTATCCAAAGACCAAATTTCAATGTTGTGCTTGGTATCTTATATGGTCCAAAATTATATGTTAATTGTGAGCTTATTATTGTTGTTTTCTGCTTATAATGAATGCTTTTTCTATGTCTGCCAATTTGAACAACATTCTAGTGCTAAACGACACTAAGTTGAAGAAATAAAATGAGCACATTATCATTGTGCTTAGGTGTATGCATCTGGACTATGCGATCAAGTCAGAAAAACCTCTCGCCCCTATTGATGACAATACAGCTAAGGAAAATGCACTTTATAAGAAATAGGAGTGTTCAAAAACAATGAGTCTGATGGTCATAAAACACTCAATTCTAAATGCCATCAGGGGTGCAATGTCTGAGGAAGAAAATGCTAAGAGTTTTCTATAGCAAATTGCAGATAGATTCGCTGCAAATGGAAAGGTCAAAACAAGTACCATTCTGTCTAAGCTTGTTTCAATGCAGTATAATGGCAAAGAAAACATAAGGGAGTACATTATGGAAATGTCTAATCTTGTTACAAGATTAAAGGCACTAAAGTTAGAGTTGTCTAAGGACATTCTCCTGCACTTGGTCTTGATATCTCTTCCTACACATTTTGAACCTTTTAAGATAAGTAATAACATTCAAAAGGAGAAATGGACACTTAATGAGCTCATTGCCCAGTGTGTGTAAGACAAAGAGAGATTGAAACAAAAGAAGATAGCAAATTCTCACTTAGCGTCTTTTTCTAATGACAATGCTGCCAATAGAAAGAGGAAAAGGAGCAAAACATGAAAAGGCACTACAAACACTAGAACTTCACAACTTAATGGGCGGCAAAAGCATGATAAGGTGACCACTTTTTTCTTTTACTGTAAAGATGGTAATATGAAGAAGGATTTTTCCATGTATGCAAAATGGCTTGCAAAAAGGGTAAACTTCTCAACTTTGTTTATTTTGAAGTTAATTTGACTTTAGTACCAAATTACACTTGGTGGATAGATACGGGTGTAACTACTCACATAAGTGTGACAATATAGGGCTGCATAAGAAGTAGAAAGCCAACTGATGCTGAAAGATTCATTTATGTTGGAAATGGCAAAAGGGCTCCTCTTCAATATATTGTTCAATTTAGATTAAAGTTAGAATTTGGTTGTTATTTATATTTGAATGAGACTTTTTATGTACCATCATTTAGATGGAATTTGATTTTTATTTCTTGTTCGAACAAATCTGGATATTCTTGTTCTTTTGAAAATGGAAAGTTTAAACTTTTCCAGTATGTAAATCTTATTGGTACAGGCTCTTTAGTTGATAATCTATATAAATTAGACCTTGATGCCTCACATATTAATGAATCCTTGCATGTAAGTAATTTTGGTGCAAAGTACAAAATAATTAATGAGAACTTTTCCATGTTATGGCATAAGCGTTTAGCACATATTTCTAAACAAAGAATACGGAGGCTTGTGTCAGAAGGAATTCTCAATTCCCTTGATTTTTTATATTTCAAAGACAGTATTGAATGTATTAAGGGAAAACAAACAAATATCAAGAAAATTGGTGCTTATAGGAGTTTAAACGTCTTGGAGTTAATTCCTATTGATACATGTGGTCTACTCCCTAGAGCTTCTTGGAATGGTCAACAATATTTCATTACATTCATAGATGATTATTCTCATTATGAGTACTTATACTTGATTCATGAGAAGTCTCAATTGTTCGACGTTTTCAAAACTTATAAAGCTGTAGTTGAAAATTAGCTCGATAGGAAAATTAAAGTTATTAAATCTAACTATGGTGGTGAATATTATGGTATATATAACGGATCGAATGAACAATGTCCAGGATGTTTTGCAAGGTATTTAGCAACATGTGGCATTGTTCCTCAATACACCATGCTGAGGACTCCAAGTCTAAATGGTGTAGCTTAGAGATGAGATCAGACCCTCAAGGATATGGTTAGAAGTATGATAAGTCACTCTTTTTTACCAGAATTACTTTGGAGAGATGCCTTAAAGATTGCAGTGTATAATCTTAATTGAGTTCCAAGCAAAACAGAAGCCAAAACCCTATATGAGTTATGGAAAAAAAAGAAGCATAGTATTGGGCATATAAATATATGGGGTTGTCAAGTTGAGGCTAGGCTATACAAGCCTAATGAAAGGAAATTGGACTTAAGAATAATAAGCTGCTACTTTGTTGGATACTTAGAGAGATCAAGGGGTTTCAAGTTTTATGATCCCTTACATATATCCTTTTTGAAGATGGGAAATGCTAAGTTTATTAAGGATGTTAAATATGATGGGGTGCCAAACTCAGGAACTTTGTCTTTGAGGAGGAACATGTTATTGTTCTTACAGTTGCTATTGAAAATGATCAGGCAATTATGTCTGACATTATTCAATATGGAAATCCGAATTATCAAGACGCTCTTGAGTTACCTCCTACTCATATTGAAGAACCTGCTCCTATTCAATTAGAGGAGCAACAATAACCTCAATTAGAAGTGCCACTAAGGAGATCTTTTAGGGAGATGATATAGGCAATTTCAAATGATTATATCGTGTATCTCCAAGAACACAAGTTTAATATAGGACTAGAAGATGTAAAGTGTTCACTCTCAAAAATGGATAGAGGCCATGAAAGATCAGATGAAATCAATTGAGGAAAATAACGTTTGGGATCTTGTGGAATTGCTTGAACGAACAAAATCGATTAGTTGTAAATGGATTTTTAAGACCAAGTGAGATTTAAAAGGCAATGTCGAAAGATATAAAACACGTCTAGTTGCCAAAGATTTCACTCAAAAAGAAGACATTGATTATAAAGAGGCATTCTCTGCATTTTTATTGAAAGACTCTTATAAAATCATTATAGCACTTGTAGCTCATTATGATTTAGAGTTACGTTAGATATATGTAAAGGCAGCGTTTCTCAATGGTGACATTGAAAAAACAATTTATATGGTGCAAAAAAAAATTTTTTGCTGGATGAATTGAAACATCTTGTATGCGAATTAAAGAAATCCATCTATGCTTTAAAGCAAGCATCCCATCAATGGTATCAAAAATTTGATCAAGTGATCACCTCATTTGGTTTTAGGGGTAATATTATTGATCAATGTATTTATCACAAGATTAGTGGGTGCCAATTTATTCTTTTGGTGTTATATGTCGATGATATCCTGCTAGCAAGTAGCAATATAGGTATACTGCATGAAACCAATAGATTCCTTTTGAATAATTTTGAAATGAAAGATCTTAGGAATGCATCTTTTGTGTTAGGCATGCAGATTCATTGACGTCATTCTTGCAGTATACTTGGCTTATCACAAAAGGCATATATCTATAAGGTACTTAGCAGATTTGACATGAAGAAATGTGTATCAAGAGACACATCTATTGCTAAAGGTGATAAATTCAGTTTGCTTCAATGCCCAATTAATGAGATTGAAAAGGAAGAGATGCAAAAGATTCCTTATGCTTCAGCAAAAGGAAGTCTCATGTATGCTCAAGCTTGTATGTGTTCGGATATTATGTGCATAGTTGGAATGCTTGGTAGATATTTAATTAACCTTGAAGTAGATCATTGTAAAGCAACGAAGAGGGTTATTCAGTATCTACAGAGAACTAAAGATTACATGCTCACATATTAAAGGTCAGATTATTTAGAGATTGTTGGGTATTCAGATTTCAATTTTGCTAGTTGCCTTGATAGCAAAAGATCCACTTCTATCTATGTTTTTATGTTAGCTGGAAGAGCTGTGTCTTAGAAGAGTGTAAAGTAGTCACTCATAACTTCTTCTACCATGAAAGCAGAGTTTGTAGCTTTCTATGGGGCATCAAACCAAGCAATATGGTTGTGGAATTTTATTAACTAGGCTGTGTATTGTTAATGGCACTAAGAGACCATTAAAGATTAATTGTGATAATGAAGCCGCTTAGTTATATTCTAAGAACAACAGAAGCTCGTCAAAGTCAAAGCATATTGACATTAAGTTTCTTCTTGTTAAGGAGACAGTTTAGAGTCTTCAAATATCTATTGAATATATTAGTGCAAACTCCATGATTATGGATCCGCTCATTAAGAGTATAGCACCTAAGGTGTTTTATGAGCATGTAAATCATATGGGTGTGGTTCATCTTGATAATATGCTTATATAGTGGGAGTTTGTTTCTAGATGTTCATTTGTTATTGAGATATTTTTCTAATTAGACTTAAGTATAATTGTTAATACTAAAAGCTCTGAAGTAAAGTTACATTCTTTCAATTGTAGTTATGCATAAATTTTGAAAGTATGTTGTTTAACTCTTTAAGTTATAAAGTAATACCAGTTTGAAATAGGCATGTTGAGGGATCATGTTACATGTAATTTCCATGCTACACATCCATACTTGATCTATGTCGTTGATTATATTAATATATGAGACCATCGGTGGATTTAGTTACCAAATATATGTGATGATGATCACTTTGATTCTATATTGGTATAATTGATGGACTAGATTGTTTAAAGATATTACTATGTGAAGATAGCAAATATTGAGCTCATAAATTTATTTAAAATGTACAATTCTCAGTGATATATGTGGCCCAAGCGGGAGATTGTTGGAAAATTTTGTCATGACCTAAAGGTCGTGACATCCTTCCTATCTTATATGGATGAGCCAAAATTAGGGCTAATTTTTTCACTCTCCTATACTTATTTTGTCTAAGTGCAGTGCAGTGAAATTTAACGAAGGACGTTTACTCCTTACCCTATTTTTAGCATTTGGCCCAGACTAAGTACCTCCACAAAACTCACAATCTATGTATATATAAGTAGTTCCCATAATAGCAATTAATTTATAATCTTTGTATTACCATCCCTTAATTCACTTTATTTCTTTTAACAAACTCCACACCATCAGTTTATTTCAATTTCATGCAATTCAACCATGGGTTTGTTTCTTCTTGCTTACTACATATATTATGCCATCATATTTACATATTTATATACATTTAAGCATTGACAATTACATAATTTAAGCATTAAAATTATCTACGTAAGGTTCATTCTACTAATTTACATCCCATCTTATAGTATTGAATCAAAAACAACATGAAATCGATATTAAGTGCAAAAGAATAGTGTATACCCAATATACTCAAAATTAATCTCCTTGAAAAATTGGGACTATATTTCAAGCTTGAAAATATTTCAGATAGCTCTGAAATACTCCTTGTTAGCTTTAAATTGTCATATATATTTTGAAATGACAAAAACTTAAGTAAGCTTTAATGTTTTAATTCATATTGTAAATTTGCCTTATCACACATGATTTTCTCAATACATTTTAAGTGATCATATCAAACATTAAGACCATGATTTAATGATGTATATTCTTATTGGTCTTAACACTTTATAAATGTTTTGAATATTTTAGAAAATCACTTGATGATTTCTTGGACAATATTTTCATTTGAGAAAGTCAAGAAAAACTCCCTTAAAGCTTATAAATGTTTTGGGTTGAATTAGGATCAAAGGTCATATCCTTTCTAACCCAAAAGTGCAAGAAAAATGCCCTCTGGAAGAAAAGGATCGATCCCCACTGTAGCAGGATCGATCCCTTTTTGGTAGAAAGTCTTCCCAAGGTCCCTGAAGCCCAGAATCAAGATTCTGGACAAAAAGGATCGATCCCCACTGTAGCAGGATCGATCCCTTTGCCCGAAAATAGCCTATAACGGCTAGTTTTGTGAGATACAACGGTCGGATTCAATCTTGGCTCCACCCAACGGCTAGAATACATCCAAGGGACTATAAATAGAGGCTTAGAAGCTAAAGAAAGCAAGAGGAACCACTCAGCAACTTCAAATCTCATATTCCTCAAATCTACAAGCCTCAAACAACAAATCAAGAGCTACAAAGTTTCCATCATCTATCATTCTCTTATTCCTTGTAGTGCTTAGCACAAATATTGTATAGGCTTCTCATTGAGCTTAATTTCTGTAATCACTTGCCTACCTAGAGGCCTTTCTTTGATTACATCATTTGTAAACCAATTCAATCCTTGTAAAAAGGGGAGGTTTCTCTTTAGCCTAAGAAAAAGAGGGAGGTTACTCTTTAGCCTAAGAAAAAGAGAGAGGTTTCTCTTGAGCCTAGAAAAAGAGGGAGGTTACTCTTAAGCCTAAGAAAAAAAGGGATTGTAATCACAAATTCAAGATAGTGGATTTGGAGAAAATCCTTGGGAGCGTCTCAAGGTAGAGGACGTAGGCAAGGTAGCCGAACCTCTATAAATCGATTGTGTAAATCTCTCTCTCCCTACTCTTTATTTACTTGCACTTATATTGTGTTTATTTCATTGAATTTGAATTGCATGCTTGTCTAGCTAAGAGAACTTAGAAAATATCAATATAGGCTAGAGAATTTAGAGAAACCGAAAAACGAACCTAAGGTTAGTGAAAAACCGATTCACCCCCCTCTCGGTATAGCCTATAGAGCCAACAATTGGTATCAGAGTTTGGGCTCGAGATTGATTTAGACTAACCTCTATCGAGCAAAACGATCTTAAATGGCTCATTTGAATGTAGGCACACCCCTAGGAGAAGAGGGACACTCATTAGTTAGACTTCCACTATTTAATGGTGAAAATTACTCTTATTGGAAAATTAGGATGATGTTATTTGTACAATCTAATGACTATGAAGTGTGGAGAGTAATAGTAAATGGCCCTAGAATCCCAATAAAGAAAGTAGATGGAAAGGATGTCCCTAAAAGTGAGGATGAGTGGGACACCAATGATATGAGATTGGCACAATTGAATGCCAAGGCTATGCACACCCTCTTTTGTGCATTAGGTCCAAATGAATATAATAGAGTGTCCCTATGTGAAAATGCTAAGCAAATATGGGACAAACTAGCCATCACACATGAAGGGACAAATCAAGTTAGAGAGACCAAAGTAGGAATGCTCACACATGATTATGAGCTTTTTAGAATGAAAGAAAATGAGTCCATGAGTGATATGTACACTAGATTTAATGACATAATCAATGGACTTAAGGCATTAGGCAAGACCTATTCCAATGTAGAAATGGTGAAGAAAATCTTGAATAGCTTGCCACAATCATGGGAGGCAAAGGTAACCGCAATAGAAGAGTCTAAAGATCCAAATACCTTGTCTCTAGATGAACTTATGGGCTCCCTACTTACATATGAGATGAAATTGAAAAGAAATGAAGAGCCTTCAAAGAAAGTAGGAGTAGCACTTAAGTCTTCCACTCATGAGGATGATAGTGATGAGAGTGGAAATGAGGAAGAAAAGGAAATGGCAATGTTTGCCAAAAGATTCAATAAGTTCATGAGAATGAATGAGAGAGAGCAAAATAGGAGACATCATAGGGGAGAATCAAGTAGAAGAGAAAAAGACCCCTTAGTGTGTTGTGAGTGCAATGAACCGGGTCATATCAAGTTAGATTGCCTCTTACTTTGGAAGGAAAAAGATAGGAAGCCTAGGAAGAAAGCATTTGTGGCTGCATGGAGCGATAGTGATAGATCCGATGAGGAAAATGTAGATAATGAGGTAGCCTACTCATGCTTTATAGCTATTAGTGATGATGAGGCTAGTAGTAGTTCTAGTGAAGATAATGATTATACCTTTAGTGAACTACAAAATGCCTTTGATGATTTAGCAAATGAATTTCAATGCATGAATTCTAAATATAAGAAAATCATTGCTAAATTAAAAATAGAAAATGAAGCCTTAACAAGTGCTAAGATAGAATTTGAAAAGAAACTAGAAGAGGCCAACTTAGAAATAAATGAGTTAAATAAAAAGAACACAAATTTGCATAACTCATTTTCTAGGTTTTATATGGGTCAACAAAAGCTAGATCACATGTTAGAGACCCAAAGAGCTTTCTTTGACAAAGATGGGTTAGGTTATAATGAAAAACAAAAAGAAACTCATCTTAAAATTTCCTAGTGAGCAAAAATACCATGCATGATACATCTCTTACATGCTCACTATGCAATAGGATAGGCCACACCTCACAAGCATGCACATATAGAAAAACCACATTTAGAGGAAGAGTTGTTAGAAAGATGTGGATGCCAAAGCATGCAATAAATAATGATGAATTGTGCTTAAAATGGATCCCAAAAGGATCAAAAATTGTGAACACTAACTCTCATGGACCCAAGAAAATTTGGGTACCAAAGCATGCTTGAATTTATTTGTTGTAGGAGTGTTAGAGCATGGGAATACAATGAAACAATGGAGATTAAATGCTCAACACATCCTCATGGAGTTTGCTTGTGCCAATGAGAAAAAGGAAGAGCTTGGAAATCCATCTTTAGCAAGGTGACAACAATCTCTCAAAGAATGGCTAATGGTGGATCCAACACATAATGGCAAGCACTTTCAAGCAAAGGAGTATTGTGAGCTTAAATTCTCACTCCTTAAAATTTGTGTTACATTTAAATTGTTTATGCCTTGATGATATGGTTTGTTGATGATCTTTGATGCTTTGTGAGTTGAATGATTGAACAAAAGGCATGATAAATGATTTTTGAATGCTTAATGAATAGTTCTTGATGCATTGAATGGAAAGCATGTTTAATGATTTTGAAATGATTTTTGGTTTTCTGCATCTTGAGCAAGTTTGATATGTCTAGATAATATATTTAGTTGCTCAAAAGTTGTCAAATATGTCATATATGCAAAATGCCATGTCATGAGCTTTAATGAAGAATATGTATGTTGGAAATCATGGCATGTTGTTCACAAGATGTATGTTTTAATGATATATATGCTTAAAATCTATGTGAACAAGTTTGTTTTGACATATTTATGTAATTCAATGCATTGGTTTGCCCAAAATATGCATAAATCTCAAAATGACCCCCTTTGAGGCCAAAAATGCTTTTATTGGTGAAAATCCTTCCAAAATTGCAAAATCTTTTGTAAAATGGATTTTCATTCAGATTTTTCATTCATGCAAGTCCAAAATCATGTTTTACAAATGTTTAAACCTTTACGTGGACTTAAATTACTCAAAAACGGAGTTTTGGTACCTCACTAGTTCAATTTTCTGTCAAAACAACTGCAGAATTTGCAGAAAACATATGAGGGATCGATCCCAACTGTAGCAGGATCGATCCCCCCAGGCCAGAAAAGGCACTCCTGCATGTTTTCAACCGAAATTGAGAAGAACTTTTCATTGTTTTGATATTTTCTCTCTTCTCAACTTAAAATTCATTGTTTTAACTTCTTTTTGATGATCTGTAATATATGAAAACTCATTCTTCATTGATATCATGCCTCAACTCCATCAATTAATATCATTTCCAACAAATGGTATCACTTTCAACAATCAATACCATTTTTCTTGAGCTCATAAGTGCAAAATCATTTTTCTTGTTGCAAACATTCATAATCTTCATCTTAGTCAAGCATGCTTAGAGAATTTTATCTTATAGCTTGACTCACATATTCCCATTGAGCATCATGATATAATTCTTAGTGGAAGTTGAATAGTTAAGGTCATATACTTTAATGATAAAATGATTGAAACTTGACCTTGTGGATTGATTCCAAATGTAAATTTAACAAATTGGTAATAGTCATTGGTCTATAATTTGTGATGGTAAATGGATCCTAAATGTTCAAAAGCATGAAACTTTATCATCCATGTACTTAAATTTTTCTTATGGCCAAATTAGTAAAGAACTTGGGCTTTAATGACAACACCAACATTCAAAGGTAAATGCAAACTTGAACAAATGTACCTTGATTGATATACATGCATTTATTCTTGATTGTTTTGATGTTGAACTTACATGCTTGCTTGAGTTGAATCAATAATCATGCCTATGAGATGAGAATAGTTGTTTTCATGATATTATGTGCTTAACCTCACTCATAGCTTATGGCTTTTGATGATAAAATATATTTTAGCTTGATAATATTGATTCACTTAGGTGAAGCCATTTTAGTTAAAGTAGCATATACACTCTAGAACTTTAAATGATGATAACAATTAGGGATATGGCTATTAATTGATTAAAATGGTAATATTGAATCTTTCCTTGCTCATAATTAGTTAAGGACTTGAATGGAAAATTGAGCATAGGATTCTTTAGTTTCATGGAAGAAATTGTGTTTGCTTGAATACCTTGATTTTATGAATCTTCCATATGATATAACTTTGTGAATATGAATATGGATTACTACTTTATGATTGTATGCTTATGTATAATTAATCCATATGCATATTTGATGATGTATGTTGTGTTCTTGCATATTTAGAATGACTATTTTATTGACATGAATACACTACACATAAAAATTGGATTCATGCAAAATGACTAAGTCAACCATTAGTAACAATTGGTATTTAGATTGAAATAACAATTAGTATCATTGGGAACCATATTTTCAATAATTGGTAAGCCAAATCTAAATTGCCAATTGGTATGAGCTTTAAATTGACAATTCTTCTCATGCTCCTTAGATTGAAATGACAAATAGGGAAGAATTCACTTTTGCAGGAAACACTTTTGTGCTAGAATTTGTAATTAATTGATATATGTCTTTATTCTATACACATTCTTGCTTGAACATGATTTATGAGCTCATGCATATAATATGTTATCTAATTTTAGCTCATAATCATGATGTATTTCCATGCACCTTAGTTGAACCTTAGAGAACAATTGATATACTTAGGTGCTTGCTTAACTTCTTACCAATTGGAACCTTCTTGCAAAATTACTTATCAACAATTGGTATCAAAATTATTTATAAACAATTGGTATAGGATCATAAGTCATATTCATTACATAAATATTTCATACTCTTTGAGAATATTGACTTATTTATTTGTGCTATAAGTCCTATGTACTAACATGTTTCTTGTTGGATGGAGCATTTTTATTTGTTCTCACATAGCCATGATTTTAGGGGGAGCATATCTTTTATTATTTTTCCTTCTTTTTGCTATGACAAAAAGGGGGAGAGATAGATAAAGGGAGAGATAGATATAGGGAGAGATATTAAGGGGGAGAGATAATGAGGGAAAATTCATTTTCAAAACCCATGCTTATATTAAGGGGGAGCTTTATAAAATCCTGCTTTATTTGAGGGGGAGTATTCTATCAAAGAATTTTCAAAGCAAATTTACATTAAGTTTTGTCATATCAAAAAGGGGGAGATTGTTAGCTTTAAATTGCAATATATATTTTGAAATGACAAAAACTTAAGTAAGCCTTAATGTTTTAATTCACATTGTAAATTTGCCCATCACACATGATTTTCTCAATCCATTTTCAAGTGATCATATCAAACTTAAGACCATGATTTAATTACATACTCTTATTGGTCTTAATACTTTGTAATGTCTTGAATATTTTAGAAAATCACTTGATGAATGTTTAGACCATGTTTTTATCTGAGAAAGTCAATAAAAACTCCCTTAAAGCTTATAAATGTTTTGGGTTGAATTAGGATCAAAGGTCATATCATTTCTAACCCAAAAGTGCAGGAAAAATGCCCTCTGGAAGAAAAGGATCGATCCCCACTGTAGCAGGATCGATCCCTTTTTGGCAGAAAGTCTTCCCAAGGTCCCTGAAGCCCAGAATCAAGATTCTGGACAAAAGGGATCGATCCCCACTGTAGCAGGATCGATCCCTTTGCCCGAAAATAGCTTATAACGGCTAGTTTTGTGAGATACAATGGTCGGATTCAATCTTGGCTCCACCCAACGGCTAGAATACATCCAAGGGACTATAAATAGAGGCTTAGAAGCTAAAGAAAGCAAGAGGAACCACTCAGCAACTTCAAATCTCATATTCCTCAAATCTACAAGCCTCAAACAACAAATCAAGAGCTACAAAGTTTCCATCATCTATCATTCTCTTATTCCTTATAGTGCTTAGCACAAATATTGTATAGGCTTCTCATTGAGCTTAATTTCTGTAATCACTTGCCTACCTAGAGGCCTTTCTTTGATTACATCATTTGTAAACCAATTCAATCCTTGTAAAAAGGGGAGGTTTCTCTTTAGCCTAAGAAAAAGAGGGAGGTTACTCTTTAGCCTAAGAAAAAGAGAGAGGTTTCTCTTGAGCCTAGAAAAAGAGGGAGGTTACTCTTAAGCCTAAGAAAAAGAGGGATTGTAATCACAACTTAAAGATAGTGGATTTGGAGAAAATCCTTGGGAGCGTCTCAAGGTAGAGGACGTAGGCAAGGTAGCCGAACCTCTATAAATCGATTGTGTAAATCTCTCTCTCCCTACTCTTTATTTACTTGCACTTATATTGTGTTTATTTCATTGAATTTGAATTGCATGCTTGTCCAGCTAAGAGAACTTAGAAAATATCAATATAGGCTAGAGAATTTAGAGAAACCGAAAAACGAACCTAAGGTTAGTGAAAAACCGATTCACCCCCCCTCTCGGTATAGCCTATGGAGCCAACAGAGTTCATTGAGACATTCCCATATGTGATCAAATATAAACAAGGTAAAGAAAATGTCGTGGCTGATGCATTGTCTCGAAGGTATACTCTAATTACTACTCTTAATGCAAAACTACTTGGATTTGAGTATATTAAAGACTTGTATGCTACTAATGAGGATTTTGAAAATGTGTTCATTGCATGTGAGAAAACTGGTTTTGGAAAGTTTTATAGGCATGATGGTTTTTATTTAGGGAAAATAAAGTATGTGTGCCTAGGAGTTCTTTAAGAGAATTACTTGTTAGAGAAGCCCATAGTGGTGGATTAATGAGACATTTTGGAGTAAAGAAAACTTTAGACATATCGCATGATCACTTCTTTTGGCCTAACATGAAAAGAGATGTTGAAAAGTTGTGTGAAAGATGTGTCATTTGCAAACAAGCTAAGTCTAGAGTTATAAATCATGGTCTTTATACTCCATTGCCTACTCCTACTACTCCTTGGACTGACATTTCTATGGACTTTGTTTTCGGTTTACCAAGAGCAAAGAGAGGTAGAGATTCTGTTTTCATTGTTGTTGATAGGTTCTCTGAGATGGCTCACTTCATTGCTTGTTATAAGACGAATGATGCAAGCAACATTGCTGATTTATTCTTCATGGAAATTGTTCGTCTATATGGCGTTTCGAGGACCATTATTTCTGGCCGTAATGTCAAATTCCTTAGCTACTTTTGGAAAACATTATGGGGAAAGTTAGGAACAAAGCTATTTGTTTTCAACTACTTGTCATCCACAAACCGATGGTCAAATTGAAGTAGTCAATCGTACTTTGTCTACTTTGTTAAGGTCCATTATTCATAAGAATTTGAAGAATTGGAAGATTGTTTGCCTCATGTGGAGTTTGCTTACAATAGAAATGTGCATTCTACTATTAGTTATTCTCCATTTGAAGTTGTCTATGGTTTTAATCCACTCACTCCATTGGATCTTTTACCACTACCTATTGAGGAGAGAGTTAGTTTGGATGGGGAAAAAAAGCTAATTTTGTTAAGCAACTACATGAGAAGGTACGTCAAAACATTGAGAAGAGCACTGAGTAATATGCTACTCAAGCCAACAAGCATCGCAAGAAAGTTATCTTAGAACCTGGTGATTGGGTTTGGGTACATATGCGTAAAGAGAAATTTCCTACTCAATGTCGCTCCAAGTTGCAACCTCGAGGAGATGAACCATTCCAAGTGATTGAGAAGATCAATGACAATGCTTATAAGTTGGATCTTCTAGGTAAGTATAATGTTAGTGCTACATTTAATGTTTCTGATCTTTCTCTATTTGATATTGATATAGGTGATTTTGATATGAGGACAAATCCTTTCAAGGAGAGGGGGAATGATGGAGGCCCATCAAGCTCACAACGCTCAAGTCATGTTCATGATGATCGTGATCCTTTGAGCATCCATGGAAGTCCAATTACAAGAGCTAAAACAAAGATAATGCAACAAGTCTTGGCTGGTTTCATTAATATTGCTAGAGAGAAAGCCTAACAAAGCTTGAGCATGAAGGATGATAAAGTATTCTACAACATGATCCAAGTCTAAGTTCAACCTTCTTGAAGATACACAAGTATTGGGCTAAAATGCAATTAGGTTGGATGCATAAATTGGACCTAGTGCAATTGGGCCAAATGCTATATTTATTTTATTTAGTTATGTCTTCTTGGGCGGAACATTGTCTTAATTTAATTTAAGCCCAATTCCTTTTTATTTAATAGGTATTGTAGAATTCCTATTACTTGTTTTGCAAGTTAGGAAAGTAGGATTCCTATTACTTGTTTTACAAGTTTGCTATTTCCTATTCTGCAAGTTAGGAAAGTAGGATTCCTCTTACTTGTGCTACAAGTTTGCTATTTGCCTATAAATAGCTATGTAACCCTTTAGGCAAAACATAATTGATTTGAATAATGAATTGAGAGACTTCTTCTCTTTGGTTCTCTTGAGAACTCTTAAACTTATCAAGGTCTTTCTTGTGGCGTTATTCTGCATTCCACCAATTCATACCATAGGTTCTTGCTTTTCTAAGCAATGGGTCTCGGTCCAATACCATAGGTTCTTGTGTTTCTACAAGACGGGTCTTGATTTTATCTCTGTCGTAACGATTTTCGTCCGGGGACTTGATCGCTAGACGATTTATGAATAAAACACAAAATGGAGTCGCCACCAATCTTTTTTGGCTAGGTGTGATTGGCCACCTAAAATTATTTATCTTTTTAATAAAATCTTAAAATTAATTAAGTTTTATCAAAAAAATAATTTTTGGTCTGCGAAAACAAAGTTTGGGTTCGCGAGTTCGGTTACGCGTGGGGAGGGATTAGCACCCCCACAACGCCCGTTAAAAAACGGTACCACTTAATCATGTCTTATCTTTTGATCTTAATATAAATGGTCTTAACTAAATATTTAAAAGAACTTCATTTATTTTGAAATCAATTTTTTATTTGCTTATTATTTGAAATATTAAATTTTATTTTTATTTATGCTAAATTTATTTTTTATTTGAAATAAATGAGAATCTTTTGTATTGAAAATTATTCCGAAGTACCCCAATACTTTTGGTAGCATTTCGGATAATTTCCTCACCTAAAGATTTCTTAAGAATCGCTACTTGCGATTTCTATAAAATTCCATCCTCGGGAGATTCACACTTTTTTTGAAATTTCATGGATGTAAATGATGCAATCAAAATACAGATGATGCACATGAGAAATCCATTATTCATTTATACTTATATTATTTTGTAATTTATTTATATTTATAAAATCTTATTTTTATTGAAAAATCATACTAAATATTCCAATACGCTGGTAACATTTAGCATATTTCTCTCACTTAGAGATCAGTTAGGAATCACTACTTGTGAATTCCGTAACATCTCATTATCGGAAAAATTCCATTTTATTTTCCTTTATTTATTTTACTTATTATTTTCTACCCATACATTAAAAATACCTAAATAAATGAATGACAAAAAAAAGGGAATATACCCTCCTCGGGCGGGCGAACTCCTTGAATTGGCGAGCTCTTGGATGTTCTTTCTCCTTGGGCGGGCGAGCTCGTGGACGAGCGAGTAAACTCGCGGATTCTTCTCTCTTTCTTTGGCGAGGCGAGTACCCCTATTGGAAGGCGGGCGAGCTCACAAGTCTTCCCTCTTATTCGGTCGGGCGAGCTCAGAGCTTCCTTCTTTTAGCGGGGCAGGCAAGCGAACCTACTATTGTGATTGGTCACCCTCTTCAGGCGGGCGAACTCTTTGAACTGGCGATCTCTTGGATGTTCTTTCTCTTTGGGCGGGCGAGCTTGTGGACGAGCGAGCAAACTCGCGGATTCTTCTCTCTTTCTTTGGCGGGGCGAGTACCTCTATTGGAGGGCGGGCGAGCTCACAAGTCTTCCCTCTTCTTCGGTCGAGCGAGCTCACAGCTTCTTTCTTTTTTATTCTCCCTCGCGTTCTTTTCCTTTCTAAACTTGCTTCTTTGTTGTCTTTTTCTCTTCTTCACTAACTGCAGCTCACGCCTTTCTTTCCTTTGCCTTGGTTTCACGTGGCTTCTACGATAGCTTCAAATTGCAAGGACGGTGGTGCAGTAAAGAAGATGATGTAACCGAGCCGTCTGTCTGTGGGCTGTAGCGAGGATGACCAAGGATGGTTGCTCAACTGACTTGGAACCAAGGCTGTGACGTTTAGAAAGGGCTTTCTTCTTTTGATTTCTTTGCGTCACTCAGAACAAAGCATGGGCATGACATAGACAGAAACCTGGAGCCAAATGTGGGATCAAACTAACAGCAGCGACTGGCGGTGTAAGGGCATTTTGACAGCAGCAACGATTCAGTAGAAGCCAACGCAGCAGTAGCCAGGCGTGGTTAGCGGCAGCAAAGACGTGGCTGATGGATGCAGAGGAAATGACTGTGTTGGAGGAGCAGAGGAAATGACACGTGAATAGAGCAAAGGATGCTGATAAATGATGCGGCAGTGGACGATGAAGAAGGCAAGGCAGGGGTGGCTCGGTTGCAGTGGAAGGTGGCGATGGCAGAAGAAACGATGGAGATCAGTAGAAAAATTTTTTAGGTTTTTTTTTCTCTAGGTTTTTTTTCTAGGGTTTTTCCTCCCTCTGTTTTTTTTTCTCCCCCCTAAACCTAGCCGGCTATCTCCTTTTAAAACCCAAAAATCCCCTCTTTTATTTAAGAAAAATTTTGATTTTGATCCCAAAATTATGGGATCTTTATTTATTTTTGTTTGACCCTTTTTAATTTGTTTCCTTTTCATTTTTTTTTACTTTAGGCAATGAATTTTCATATTTAATTTCACCTTAATTATCTCCTTCATTATTATTATTCTTTTATTTTTATTTTTTAATTTTTATTTTTATTTTTTTATTTTGAAACTGCTCGGACAAAATTAGGTGTCTACAGCTGCCCCTCTTTGCGCTTTGCTGTGAAACAGCAATGGTGCAAAGACATAGACAACCATTTTGTCCGAATGCAAGACCTATCAATGATTTTTTTTTTTTGTAAAACATGATATTTCCTAGTCTTCTCTCTCATAAGACTAAGGAATAAATGCCAAATGAAGTTTCCTAATCTTCTTCTCCTATAAAGATTGAGGAATGATTGCAAAAATGAAGTTTCCTAGCCTCTTCTATCATGAAACTAAGGAAATGAATGCAGAATGGAATTTTCTAGTCTTTTCTATCATAAGACTAAAGAATGAAATTTCCTAATCTTAAGATTAAGGAATGCAACAACATGAATTCTCCTAGTCTTTCCTATCATAAGACTATAGAATGAGATTTCCTAATCCTTTCTATCACAAGATTAAGGAATCCAAAGTGAATGAGATTTCCTAATCTTTTCTATCATAAGATTAAAGAATGGGAAGTGAAATTTCCTGGTCTTTCCTTATCATAAGACTAAGGAAAGCAAGGTGGATGGGATTTCCTAATCTTTTCTATCATAAGATTAAGGAATGCAAAGTGAAATTCCTAGTCTCTCCTATCATAAGACTAAGGAATGAAAGGTGAAATTTTCCTAGTCTCTCCTATCATAAGACTAAGGAATGCAAGGTGAAATTTTCCTAGTCTCTCCTATCATAAGACTAAGGAATGCAAACATGAGTTTTCGATATCCTTTCTATCATAAGATTAAGGAATGCAAAGTGAAATTCCTAGTCTCTCCTATCATAAGACTAAGGAATGCAAACATAAGTTTTCCTAATCCTTTCTATCACAAGATTAAGGAATGCAAAGTGATATTCCTTTTTTAGTCTCTCCTATCATAAGACTAAGGAAATGGATGTAGAATGAGATTTCTTAATCTTTTCTATCACAAGATTAAGGAATGCAAAATGAAATTCCTAGTCTCTCCTATCATAAGACTAAGCAATGCAATTTCCCAATCTTTTCTATTAGAAGATTAAGGAATGTAAATTGAGATGTCCTAGTCTCTCATATCATAAGACCAAGGAAATGAATGTAGAATGAGATTTCTTAATCTTTTCTATCACAAGATTAAGGAATGCAAAATGAAATTCCTAGTCTCTCCTATCATAAGACTAAGCAATGCAATTTCCCAATCTTTTCTATCAGAAGATTAAGGAATGTAAATTGAGATGTCCTAGTCTCTCATATCATAAGACTAAGGAAATGAATGTAGAATGAGATTTCTTAATCTTTTCTATCACAAGATTAAGGAATGCAAAATAAAATTCCTAGTCTCTCCTACCATAAGACTAAGGAATGCAAGATGAAATTGCCTAGTCTCTCCTATCATAAGACTAAGGAATGCAAAAAAATGAAGTTTTCCTAGTCTCTCCTATCATAAGACTAAGGATTGTGAAATGAAATTCCTAGTCTTTCCTATCATAAGACTAGGTAATGCAAGCATGAATTTTCCAAATCTTTTCTATCATAAGATTAAGGAATGCAAAGTGAAATTCCTAGTCTCTCCTATCATAAGACTAAGGAATGCAAGATGAAATTTTCCTAGTCTCTCCTATCATAAGACTAAGGTTATATATCAAAATCTACAATGCTTCTAACCACTTTTCTCTCATCCATCATATTGTAATTTGTATTCATTTTCATTCGCTTTATATCCCTTTCTTATACACTACAATACTGTACAATAAAGTCTGAATATGCAAAATAACTATAGTAGATATGCCTTCAAGGTACGCTCTAACTGCCTCGAAGGAATCCCACAAAAACTTCTTCAGAGACCTAAACTACTGCAAATAATCAAAAAAAGGGAAAAATAGGGGGTGAGCTTTAAGCCAAGTAAGAAATATATATAAAGATACAGATACTGTAAACTATATGCAAGTATCTTAAAACAGGGTGCTAAGTGCTAGAGTTCAAATGATAGCTTTAAACAGAGATTCAAAGGAAGAAACTTTATATGTGACAACCGAGAAATTTTCACAATTGATAGTTAATTTAATATGTTATTAGAAGAATGTAATTATGGAAAACTATCAATGCTTATGAGAACCATAGAAGGGATGAATTAAATATGAGAAGTATGAGAACTTATAATTATGAAAATTAAGTAAAAGAATTCTGAGGATTTAATTTCCCCTTGAATAGTGACAAGAAAGTAAGTAATCAATCAATATTCATGTGATTATAATTTGAGATTGAGGGGCCGGATTGACATATTGTAAAATTTGTTGGAAAGCTAACTGAGAAAGCTTTCCAACCATATAAAACCCACCTCTTAATTCTTTATGGATTAATACCAGTGAATTTTTAAAGTTACCCCATGAGTAGGGGATTCGGTCAACCAACCTCTTGGTAAAAAGTTGTGCGTGGTTTTTTGTAGAAAACTCCAATTGAAGTCCTTCAAATTGTGTTGGAAAGTTAATTTGAATATCTTTTTAACCATATATGGTTCATATTTTATTTCATTTTGGATTGATCTTGGTGAATCTTTAAAGTTGGTTACAAGTGTAGTAATGCAATTGAAAAAGTGAGTAAAAGTTTTGGAGAATAAATTTATGATTTATCGTGGACATACGGTAATGAGTTAATAGATAAATCAAGTAAATTAACGTGTTCTAAGGGTCTATGTGGGGCCAATACAATTAAGTTGGGGCTAAAGAATTGAAGTAAAAATTAAGTGATGGTTAAATTTTAGGAGTGAAATTATATTGAACACTTAGAAATTATATTAAAAGATGAGTATATATTTATACATTAAATATGTATATAAATATAACATTAAGAAATAAATAACTTTAATATGATTATTATATATATTAAAAAATGTTAAAAGTTAGTGGAGTTTTGTGGGTGAAAACCCACCAAAGTCACGTGATGGTCTGCTGACCATCATCCACATCCCAATGGCTTTATAAAAGCCAAAAGAAACGAAGCAAGAATTATGAAAAGAAAGGTAAGGAAAGATCGGAAAGGCAAGACGAGAGAACGAAGAGTTCAAGAGTACGTGAAACGCCGGGAGAGGGAGAAATTTAAGGGCCGTTGAGTGTTGATAGAGGGCTGTGTACAGGGGATTTTGGCACTGTTTTAGGGGCTGAAGGCTTGGATTTTGGTGCTGAACGGGGCTGAAAAAGACTGGGTTTGTTGGTGTTTTTTGGGGGAGTGCTAAAATGCAACATTTTTAGGTGTTGAAAATGGTGTGCTTTAAAGCTAAGTTGTGTAAATTTTTTTATAAAATGGGTAAGACAAATTAGTAGGTTTAGTTATATTTTTATGAAAATTTTTTATATAATTTATTTAATTAATTTTGAGTATTTTGTGTAATGTTTGCATGTGTTGCAAAAACATGAGAGGCGTATTTTGGTGTTTGGCGAAGCTTGGAGCTCGCCAAAGAGCTAAGCTTTGACACTAGGTAAGATAATTATATAAGGTAGAAGTTAGAGTTATATTCTATTAGATATGGATTAATTTGAGATATTATGATTGCTATTGGAAGTTGTTGTGATATTGTGGAACACTATTGAAGTAGTGCTTGAATGTCGTTAGAATTTTATTAGAAGCTTGATTGAGCTTTAGTGAAATATTGTTGGAATATGGTGTAATATTGATTTGAGTATTGATGAAATTATTTTGGGAAATTTTGAAAAATAATTTGGTTGGTGTTTTAATGGCTTAATGATGGAAAATGGTGGAGAATGTGAGATATAAATATTTGAGTACTATATTGAATATTATTATATGTTGAGAAATTGCTTGGGATATATTAAACGAAATTAATAAAAAAAATGAAATGAATCTAGATTTTATCCTCGTAGTTATATTGGAATATATGTGTTTATATAAATACACATATGTACAAGTAAGTGTGAGTTGAAAAGCTTGGTGATTGATTTTGTGTGATAACACAAGGGTGTGAAATGTGTTGTGGGATGATCGATAATTATTAAAGTATAAATTTTGGTACCTTGTGGAAGTGGAATGGGTAAATTGGATGTAAAATTTTGAAATATGGGTTAGCTAGACTAATTAGTTGCGTTGATATAACATTGTTGTCATAGATGAAAATCTGCAGTGTGAATGGAATGCGATTGAAAGTCATAGGAATATTATCAGATTTATTAAGGAATTCACAAAGAGAGATTAAATTATTGGGTAAAATGGAAATATGACTCTTGGGGCATTTGTATCTAAGGTAATGTAACTTTTGACAAAAGTGATATGATTTATGTGTTTTATAGACATTATAAGGATATATACTTGTATATAGACATGTAACAATCCGTTACATACAGTAAATATCGATACTTTCATATTCATTTAGTTGGTTGAGCTATTTGTGATGCCTTTATACCATTCACTTGCAATACTAATCATATTTAAAACGATCATTTTCAAACTATTTTAATATCTACATAAATAGCATTACTTTCAGTATATTTCACTAGCATTTACATCCCTCATATATAAATTATACAAAAGTAGTACTATACATAAATGTTTGAACCTATAAAGTAAAATATACCTCCACGATCTAGCAACTATAGCCTGTGGGTACCAAGAGTGCTACCACTTAGTGGAATGGTATATCGTTGAAGATAATCCGTGAGGAGTGGAAAAAAAAAGAGTGAGCTTAATGCCCAGTAAGAAATTCGTATGCAAGAACTGATATGATGAAATCTATATGCATAAAAATCATTTAATTCCTAGCAGTACCCTAAGAACATTTTGGGAAGAAAACTATAGTCGGCTAGGTAACCAGATGGAGTATGAGAGGTACTTTGAAGTACTTGTCGTGTCTCGGTCCCTAATTGCGACTATAGGGAATAAACAGTTGATGATGATGTGGGTAAACAATATAATTCACTTTAAAATCATATCATGCCATCATTTAGTTTATAAACAATATATAAAACAATTTAAATCAATTAATTTAGTAAGCGATGTAGTATAGAAATCCAGTAAACAGTATAATAGACGATTTAAAAATTTCAATACAATCGATATTTAAACAATTTAGTTCAGTAACAATATAAAATTCAATTAAGTAAAAACAGTACAGTGGAGACCAGGCAACACCCAACATATATCATGCCATAGCAGTATTCCAAGAAGGGAGAAATAGTAACAGTAAGACATATGGCCATAGTCACAGTGGTCTCCACAGTGTGTACTGATCAAGTGACAGCTGGGATGCTAATGATAGGATCAGTATCAATCAACAATAGTATAGTAACAGTCAGTTAGCATGATATAGGGACTAATAGTCTCAAAATAGTTTATAGGTGGTGTAAATACCATTAAAGAAACAATTTCAGTAATAAAACCTTTAGTCAGCCCATAAATGCATATGCTAAAAACATAAGTAGTTCAATAATAAAAATTTATAAAATATTCACAGTTTAATATTCAGTTCTAAAAATGTTCTAGTTATCTATAAACAAGTTATAAAAACATGCTAGTACTCTCATGTATGTAAAATTTGGTAACATGAATATTTAAAAATATAATTTCGGAGTTCAATAAAAGTATGGAATTTCAATGATTATGATAAAATTAATTTAATAAATCTTTCATTTTGTATATTTAAGGATATCAAAATATGATTCTATAATTTATTAAATTTTTTTGTAATATAACGGCTGTTTCTGCCTTTCTGCAGTAAAACACAGTGTATAATACCAACAACAGTTATAACAGTCCATTTGTACAGTAAATAACGTATTTTTACTCATTTCTAATGGTTGGGCTGTCTGTGATGTCTTTACACACTGTTCTTCTACAATAGTAAACAAATTAGACAATATATATTTATTGCCAATTAATATTCACAACTGTAAAAATTAGTCTACATCCCCTGAATTTAAATTTTACAAGTAGTACAGTATGAATATGTCTGAATGTACAAATGTAACACGATACCTCGGGAATCCGATATATGACGCTTCGAGCTTTTCAAGCGTAGTTAAACCATGGTTTGGTACTTCAGCTATTCTTTTTATCAAATCTGTGATGATGAAAGTAAAGGAGTGAGCAAACCATAGCTTAGTAAGAGAATTGTATGCAAATTTTGATATCGCGAAGGCTACATGCAGTGAAATCCTTAATTTCTTATTTGTATGCTAAGCATACTAAAGAGGAAAGGATATTATAGTCAGCCGAGAAATCCGGATAGAGCATGGAAGGTATTTTGAAATACTGTCTTGTCCTGAAAACCCAAAGCGACTGTAGGGAGCAATAAATAAATCGTTTCTCTTAAAACAATTAATTCTCATCTCTCATAAGTATAAAAATGGTATAACCACTTTATTATATCTCTTTGGTAACCATTATCAAACATGTGACAGTATGGTGATAAAACAATACAATAAACAGTAGATATAAAACTGTAGAAGCAGTAACAATCATTTTTTGTACCTTAGTTTTCCAATATCCAAAATCGTTGGATAAACAGTTCAATAATTATTTCTATATTAGAAATAATTTTCATAATATCCTTTTTCAATAAACAGTGGTTCTCAGTACAGTTCAGTAAATAGCAATCAATACGATACAGTTCAGTAAATAGTATTCCTCAGTACAGTACAATACAATTCAGTAAAACAGTATTCAGTAAAATCCATTTCAGTAAATAGTATCAGTAGGTTGAGACTAGGCATCACCCTAAATCATATCATGCTATCATCATCCCTTGAGGGACACAGTAACAATATATAGTAAGATCTATGGCCATAGTCTATAGGGCGTCCTCGGTGTACACTTGCCAGGTGACTCCGGGACTGCTAATGACTTGGCGGGTCAATTAATCACGTGACAATAGTAGTAATCAGTAAGCATGAATGTGAGGCCTAAAGTCTCAAAATCATTTATTTTCTTATGAAAATACGTTTAGGAAATTTTAATGAATTAAATCATTTATTTAAATAATTATTTCCCAAAAGATATTTTTTTCTCATTTCCAAATACAGTAAAATAGTTAGTAAATATTCATGTATCAAGTGAGAAATCTCATCAATATTTATTTTCCAATAATAATAATAATTCCACCAACACTTTTCTCACTATAAAAACACGTGCCGAGACATTTTAGTCTCAATACAATATTTACACAGTAATAAAGCCTTTATGGAAATCATACTAATGATAAAAATTTATTTATTCTGTAAAAGAAAATCATAGATAAAATAATGAATATTTATACTGAAAATAATTATAAAATATTCACTTTTCACCATTTCACTTTACCAATCACATATTTCACTATGAAACACGTGAGATGAAATTTCGGTAGTTTAACCTTCACCGAAATCGGTATCATAAAATTTAATAATAACTTTTCGGTAAATTTCCCATTTATGAAAAATAATTAATTTATTACTTCTGAGGCTAGGAAAAATACCAATAACGCACTAAAACATCTTATGATATTTTTAGAAATATCTTAGTAAATTTCTGCAGCATAACAGCTGCCAGAGGCCTAGCCTCCCTGCACTTGCAAATGTAGTTTCAACAGCTAGAAAACCACAATTTTGTAGCATTTCAAAGCAATTCAATATCCAATAAATCTTATAAATTTCATAGCATGAAAATCATGCATTTGGATATCCCTATAAATTCACACATGCATCCCTACTTGTTTCGTGGTGTCGTATTTCTCGGTGTCATCACACGAAATCCGATTATTCAGGCTGCAAAATAATTTCATCAATAATTTTCATTAATTATTCTCTAATATTTGAATCATCATTCATTACTAAATGCGGCCATATTACATCTTACTTATATCTAATCATTTAAATTTACATCGGTAATAAAACACAACTTTATCGATTTAACTCCAATTTCATATCCGACTGCACTATTGATTTTCTTTTAATTTCTATATTATTTTGACATACCAAAATCATAAAATTTAATTTGATATCACCTCGAAATAACATTCATTTCAAAATTCTCTTTTCCTAAATCAAATCTTCTACTTATTCTTGCCACCACTTTGTTACTTTGTCTTAACTATTAATTTTGAGAATTTAACATGATCATCATAATTCATGTTTTAACTAAGCTTCTTACTTGGTGTTTCTCAATTTCCACTTCATAATTGACTTTAATTACTATTATTATTATTATTATTATTATTACTCCCATGGCCATTTATTTACAAAATCTTATTTTGTTATTTTTCCTTCTTTTTCCTTTTTCACTGCCGGTGCTTCAACATTTTTCTATCATAGTTGGCAGCTCTCAAATGGCCATGTTTTATAGTTTCCCTTTTTATTCTTAAATCACTCAAATTTTATGAACCTTATTTTACTCATCTAGAGAATTTTATTTAACATTTCAACTTCATCAAATAGTGTAACCATCATGCATTCCATTGTTGCAGCAGAGTTCATTCTCGCCACTTTACCATTCTTACAATTTGTCATTGAATCAATTTTCAATATAAATTTTTATTCACTTCACTTGGAAATTTCAGCAAACATCTTTAATTCATAAAAGTTTCATCACTTTTACACAGCCAAAAACGTGGACAGCAGCCTCCTTTCCACGCCACTGCTCTGTTTTGAACATTCATCAAGCAACTTCCATGCTTTCACATTTCATAATTCAATCCAAGTTCCAATCCAATCTCAATTGATCTTCTATAACAAATTTTTTATCCAAAATATATTAAAGACATTATAATTTCCACAAATCCACACACGTACAGCCGAATTCCTCCTCTGCCATTTTCTTCATTTTATTCCAAATTTAGATTCTAATCATGTTGTTCACGCTCTAAACACCCAAGATCAACAACTAAAATAACATACAACTCAATCATACCTTACTTACCATGTTACCCGAACAGTCCATCCTTCCCAAACCAGTCATGATTTCCTGCTGTAAAAATCCTTCCAGCTTGAGTCTTTCACGTTTTTAGGATGGAGGATGGGTTTGGTAAATGAGGCTGGGTGGTTTAATAATAAAACATGATGAACTTGGCTGGTGCACATGGAAGAAACGAGAAGAAACCATGAAGAATATAGAGAATTTAGGCAGCCAATTTAAGTCGGTGAAGAGGCAGAGAAGGTCGGCAAAGATAGAAGTAAATTGCTGAGCTTTTGCTCTATTTAGTTTTCTCTTTTTATCGTTTTATCCAATAGGGACCTGCCACATAACCCACTAACACATTTCCTCCTTTGTATATAAATTCACCAAAATCAATCCAAAATGTATAAAAATATGAGCCATACATGGCCAGAAAGTTCTTCAAGTTAACTTTCCAACACAATTTGAATCACCTTAATTGGAGTTCCCTATCAAAAATTATGTCCGACTCTTTACTGATTGCTGAATTTTTGATTCCCTACATGTGACGTGAATGTAGGAATTTCTTGTTGTTAATCTATAATGAATTAAAATATGAGCCTTATATGGATAAAAGATATTTAAATTAGCTTTCTAAATGGATTTTGAATCACCTTAATCGGAGTTTCCTACCAACTGTTATGGGGGAATCTTTACAGATAGGTCGGCTGGTAGAATCTATTGCTCATAGGGTAACTTTACAAAATTTCTGATGTTGAACCGTAAGGAACTAGAATAAGAGGCCTATATTTTTGGAAAGATAATTAAGTTAGCTTTCTAAAAAATTTTACGGTTTATCATTTGGATACTCGGATCAAAAATTATAATAGAAACACTATCGATTGGTCATTCAAGCTTCATGATATTTTCAGCCTCAAAATTTTCAATCCTTAATTCAACCTCCAAAAATATATTTTCTCATTCATGTCATTGTCTAAGCACTGAAATCTGAGTGGGGTCCACATAGCTTTTTATTTAATATTTTAAAAATGTACAAAAATAATTTATTTGTTAATTAAAATTTATATGTCTGTACATGTACAGTACAGTAAAATCGGATCTCACAAAGTCCACAACTTCAACAATTCCAAAGCAATTGACTTCCAAACAATTTCATAAAATCACTTTCAACCACAATATGCATTCACAGTATCCCTATGCCTTCCATACTCATCCCTTACCTTTCGGTTTCTATCGAAACAACTAATAGCACTACGCGACTATTTTCACTCCTAGGTTGCAAGACACCGTGTAAAAACCATTATTTCACTATAGTTCAATTATAATTAATTCTTTTCTCACTAAAATATATCACATTGTCTACTGTAGTCACTAAACTGATCTAATTTACACCTGTTCAAAAACTACAACTATGCCTAAATTAACTCCGTTTTCAATTTTGATCGCACTGGTAGTCTTGTCTTAATTTATACAATATAATGGAACTTAAAACACATCAAATTGAGCACCATTACAAGGTCCCCTTCTCATGGCCGAATGCTTCATGGGAGAATTTACATGGTTTTTCAACAATCTAAGCCTTATTTCATGCTTTATCATTATTCTTCATTCCTTTTTCACCATTTTCATGCATCAAAACACCATGAATCATGAACACTTCATCATGGCTGAAACCCCAAAGGCGCATTTGAGGAAGTTTTAATTCAATCTATGGCCAAAATCATGCTTAAACACCTTAAATATACCATTTACTAACATTAAATCACAAAGGAAATTCAAGCATATGATACCTTACTGTGGCCGAATTCAAGAGGGATCTAAGCACCTTGATTTTGTCAACTTTACCCTTAAATATTGGTATGGGCTTGTAGAGCACTAAATTTGAGAGAAGCTTGCAAAAGGAATTTTTTAGCTTTAAGGTGTTTTAGTGGGTGGTTTGGAAACTTTTTTTATTTTTCCTTAAGGTTGGCTATGGTGGAAGAGGTGAAAGGTTGAAGATGATGGTGTGGCCAACCCCTTAAGAGAAGTATAGAAATTTCTTTTAAATTATCTTCCTTGCAAAATGACCAAATGCCCTTATTTATAATGATTTTGGATAATTTTACCCTTGAACTTCCATAATATTTTTAACTTGTCAATTAATTCCAAAATATTTTATTTCATCATTGAATATTAAAATTGAACATATTCTAATGAATGGATGAGGTTTTATTAAGGTTTGACTGATCGTAAAGGTGAAATTACCAAAATACTCCTATCGAGTTAATCGCATAGATTTATTATTTTATGTGTAATTTAGTCTATCTAATGACATGACATATAACTTATACACACGTAAACTATCAGATTTCAGTCAGTTGATCAAAAGTCAATTTAGTTTGACTGTTATTCACGAAAATTCTTCTGACCTATGTCCTTAATTGTCATTTTCTAATTTGTTAGCACACTTCCCAAAATTGATTTAAATAAAGGATTTTGGGTTCTAGATTCTTACCATAGGTTTATTCAACTCTCTTTTTTGAGCTACCAAGTCTCCTGTCCATCCGAACACTATAGGGCCTGTGGGGCCCACCATGTTGTTTCCCTTCATACCTGCAAAATACACAGGAATTGAACAATGGTGAGAAGTCTTATACGTATAACAGTACCAGAATATGTGATTCTCACATCCTCCCCACCTTAGGAAGTTTGGTCCTCTCTAAATTTAATCGGACCAATCACTAGAATAGCTCTGGATAATTTTTTTTCATTAAACTTTCTAACTCCCAAGTTACTTGATCTACTGAATGGTACTACCAAAGCACATTTACCAAAGGAATAGTCTTAGACCGTAGTACTTTCTCCTTCTGAACCAAGATTCGAATAGGCTTCTCTACGTAACTTATATCCTCTTGATCTCCAGCGGTTCATATTGAATTACATGAGATAGATCTGGATGGTACTTTCTCAATATAGATATGTGGAAGACATTATGCACTCCGGATAGTTCTAGTGGTAGTGCTAACCGGTAAGCAACATCTCCCACACGGTCTAAGATCTCAAATGGCTTGATATATCGAGGACTTAATTTCCCTTTCTTTCCAAATCGCATGATGCCCTTAGAAGGCTAGACTTTCAAGAAAACAGAGTCTCCAACAGAGAACTCCAAAGGTCGACGTCTGATATCAGCATAACTCTTCTGCCGACTCTAAGTAGTCTTTAACTATCACAAATAATTTGGACATCCCATGAAGCCTATTCAACCATGTTAGAAGCTAATATTTTTCGATCACCCACTTCTTCCCAACTGATCGGGGATCTACACCATCTATCATAAAGAGCCTCGTATGGTGCCATGCTGATATTGGAATAGTAACTATTATTATAAGCAAATTCTGCCAATGGTAAGTAGTCGTCCCAAGAGCCTTTAAAGTGTAGCACACATGCTCTCAACATATCTTTAAGTGTCTGGATAATGCATTCAAATTGACTACAGTCTGCAGATGGAAAGCAATGCTAAAATTCAATCTGGATCCAATGGCATCTCGGAATCACTCCCAGAAATGAGAGGTAAACCTAGAATCCCTGTCAGAAATGATACTCACTGGAACTCCATGCAATTTAACAATTTATCTGATATATAAATCGACTAAGATACTAAGGGAATCAGTAGTTTTGATGGCAAAGAAGTGGGCAGACTTTGCTAATCTATCAACAATCACCTAGATTACATCATGATTCCTTCAGGTTTTCGGCAAACCCATGATAAAGTCCATAGTTATGTGCTCCCATTTCCACATCGGGATCAGTAGAGGCTATAATAACCCTGCAGGCTTCTGATACTCTATCTTTACCTGCTGACATGTGAGACATCTAGTCACAAACTCCATGATTTCCCATTTCATTCTAGGCCACCAATACATACTACGAAGATTATGGTACATCTTGTTACTACTTGGATCTAGAGTGTACCTGGATCTATGAGCCTCTATCAAAATCAAATCCTTTAGCTATCGATCATCGGGAATACAGATTATGCTTCTAAACTTCAGAATACCATCAGTACTAATCCCAAAATCTGACTGAACACTCATCTGCACCTAACTGGCAATCTCTATACAATTTGTATCATCCTTTCGAGTATTTCTGATTCTATCCATCAAGTCTAGTTCTATTTGGAGGCTAGTAGTGAAACCATATCTCTCAAAGGAAACAACATTCAAACTGAGGCTTGAGAACTACTCTAGCAAATCATACTCCTGACTCATCATGTATGAAACCACACCAATGTGCTTCCTGCTCAAAGCATCTGCCATCATGTTTACCTTCCTTGGGTGGTATAAGATCTTGCAGTCGTAATCTTTCAACAACTCCATCCATCTACACTGTCTCATATTCAATTCACGCTGCGAGAACAGATATTTGAGTCTTTTATGATCAATGTATACCTGGAATTTCTCTCCATAGAGATAATGTCGCCATATCTTCAATGCAAACACCACGGTAGCTAATTCCAAGTCATGCGTAGGATAATTCTTTTCATGCTCCTTTAACTGTCTAGAACCATAAGCAATCACTTTCCCATTCTATATAACTACACAACCCAAACCCAATGTGGAAGCATCATTGTAAACTAAGAATCCTCCTGATCCACTAGGAATGGTAAGAATAGGAGCTGTGGTCAATCTTCACTTCAATTCCTGAAAACTACCCTCACATGCATTTGTCCACTCAAACTTAACATCCTTGCGAGTGAGACGTGTCAATGGAGCAGTTAATCGCGAGAATCCATCAACAAACTGACGATAATATCCAGGTAGAACCAAGAAAGTCCATATCTCTGTCACTGTCTTTGATCTCTCCTACTGTACAATGGCTTCTATTATAGACAGATCAGTAGACACCTCGTCTTTAGACACCACGTATCTTAGAAATGTGATGTGATCTAGCCAGAACTCACACTTACTGAACTTGGTATAGAGTTTTCGGTCCTTAAGGGTCTGTAGGACAATATAGAGATGCTGCACATGTTCCTCCAATGACTTGGAATATATTTGGATATCATCAATAAAAACAATGACAAATTTATCCAGGTATCGTTTAAACACCTTATTCATCAAGCTTATGAAAGCTGTGGGGGCATTAGTCAGTCCAAAAGGCATTACTAGGAATTCATAATGACCATATCGAGTCCTGAATGCAGTCTTAGGCACATCAGTTCCTTGAATTTTCAACTGATGATATTCCAATCAGAGGTTAATCTTGGAAAACACCTCAGCACCCCTGAGCTGATCAAAGAGATCA
Organism: Heritiera fomes; assembly: GCA_032173925.1. Classification (NCBI taxonomy): domain Eukaryota; kingdom Viridiplantae; phylum Streptophyta; class Magnoliopsida; order Malvales; family Malvaceae; genus Heritiera; species Heritiera fomes. The sequence continues at coordinate 15,355,262 of JAPDPM010000004.1, read as the reverse complement.
TCGATCCTAGGCAAGGGATATTTATTCTTGGTGGTAACGTTATTAAGCATCAAGTAATCTATGCAAAGTCACAAGCTACCATCCTTCTTCTGGATGAACAGAACTGGTGCACCCCAAGGAGAGACACTATGGTGAATAAAGCCCTTGTCCAATAACTCCTGGAGCTGCTTCTTAAGCTCCTCTAACTCTACTAGTGCCATCCAGTATAGGGGTTTAGAAATAGGTTCCATACCGGGTACCAAGTCAATAATAAATTCAATCTCCTGATTTGGTGGTAATCCCGATAATTCATCCAGAAATACATCGGGAAAATCCATAACCACAAGAATCTCGTGCAACTCCAGACATTGCTTGTCTACGTCCTCAACATATGCAATAAATCCTTCAATCCCATCAACACAACACTTAAACAATTTAGTAATAAATATTTTACTTTCATTACTTATCTAACAACTTTACATTATAACGTTCGAGATGGGAGAAGGTTAAAAACTTAGTGTAACAATCTAAACTAACATTGTTTTAGCTAACCAGTCCATTCCTAAGACTACATCGAAATCATACATATTTAACAAAATTAGGTCAGCTGTAGTTTCCTTCTCTCCTACTGTTACTTTACAATTTTGATATACAATATAAGTCACTTGCGATTCTTTAAAAGGTGTATTTATTTGTAAAGTATACCCTAAGGGTTCATGTTGTATTGGTATCTTACTAGCACACATGTGACACAAAAGAATGTGTAGAGCCAAGGTCAAATAATGCAAGTGCTATAATGTCAAAAATGTAAATCTTACCCTTAATAACATTTGTAGAAGTATCAGCAGCCTCCTGTTCAATCGTATACACCCTACCTTAGTTTATAGCCTTCTTATCCTTCTTTGCTGCTATCACCCTTCTCGGCTGTGAAGGTGTAACCTTCTCCGACTCCTTTGGAGGTGCTGTAGCTGTATGTGGAACTGTGGTAGGAACTGTAGAGGTAGTTGACTTTCTCAACAACGAGCAATCCCTAACCATATGCCCGATCTGTCCACATCGAAAATATGCTCCTATAAGCATATAACAGGGCCGGGTACCATGAAACCTTCCACAATGAGCACACTAAGTCACTGTACCCCCTAGCAATGGTAGGGCTTACAGTAGAAGCTGACTTAGCTGTCTTATCCTCTGAAATCTTAATGCTCAATGTCTTAGCCTTCTTAGGCTGCCATCTACCCAATCAATCTTCAAAACCCCTCTTTACCTTTTCCTTTCCCCTTCCTTTAGCTCTAAACCTGGTATCTACATGGAACTGCTCATAATCTCACGAACAAAGCTGAGCCGATCGGACAGCCTCATCATAAGTCTGAATATCAAAAGGAACTAACCGGGTTTGGATAGAGGGCCCCTCACTCATCCAGGTTTAAAGATCAAATTAGCTCAATGTGGTAAACTTAGATTCATACTGATCACAGTTATACTCCCCTGTGCCAATTCCAAAAACTCTGATTGTAACTTCTTCTATGCTGTCTAAGGAATATACTATTTATAAAAAGCCTCTAGAAATATGGTCCACGTCACCACTGGATGCTAAGCCAACAACACCGTCTGGGTATACTTCTACCAGTGCTCCGCATCATCAGTCAATTGAAAAGCAGCCAATCCCACTTTCTCGGTCTTAGAACACTGCATATATCTAAACAACTTCTCCACTGCATTAACCCAGTGCTTTGCCACCATCGGATCCTTATCTCCCTTAAACTTCAGAGGATCCAGCTTCTTAAACTACCATACTAAATTTACATCACAGTAATACTCAATATGTGCAGGCTACAGTTGAGTTGGTGATGGCAGTGCTGCCTGCAGTTGGGGCATTAGCTATGGAGTTGGTTATGTCTCAAGAGGTGCCTATGTAGGCTAAGGTAGGGGTGGTGCTACTTTTGGTGCCGCTCTAATGTTATTAGCATTATAAGTCGCTATAAAGTTAGCAAACATTCGTTCCAATCTCGATATTCTCGTATTTGGACTTTTGCGCTGCGGAGGAAGAGCATGTTCTACGGCGGGTTCTAGTATAGGCTTCGGAGATGGCTCCGCCCTACCTCTACCTCTACCTCTACTTCTACCTCTACCTCTACCTCTACCTCTATCTCATCGGGTAACCCTTCGCCCACTCATTATGTATAACATAAACATTCAAATCGATTTTAGTCACTCGAAAACATTTATACATTCAGACAATTACATTACTACAGGGGATGTAATCCTTTTTGGACATAAAGACACTGACAGACATTAGACCAACTAGCTTTGATACCAATTAAACTATAATGATCCGTTATATACAATAAATATCGATATTTTCATATTCACTCAGTTGGTTGGGCTGTTTGTGATGCCTTTATACCATTCACTTGCAATAATAATCATATTTAAAACAAAAGATGATTTTCAAACTATTTTAATATTTACATAAATAGCATTACTTTTAGTATATTTCACTAGCATTGACATCCCTCGTATATAAATTATACAAAAGTAGTACTGTACATAAATGTCTGAACATATAAAAGTAAAATATACCTCCATGATCTAGCAATTGTCGCCTAAGGGCACCAAGAGCGCAACCACTCAATGGAACAATATATCACTAAAGATCATTTGTGTAGAGGGGAAAAGAGGGTGTGAGCTTAATGCTTAGTAAAAAATTTGTATGCAAGAACTGATACGATGAAATCCATATGCATAAAAATCATTTAATTCCTAGTAGTACACTAAGGACATTTTAGGAAGGATAGTATAGTCAGCTAGGTAACCAGATGGAGTATGGGAGGTACTTTGAAGTACCGTCGTGTCCTAGTCCCTAGTTGCGATTATAGGGAATAAATAGTTGATGATGATGTGGGTAAACAATATAATTCACTTTAAAATCATATCATGCCATCATTTAGTCTATAAACAGTATATAAAAGAATTTAAGTCAATTAATTCAGCAAGCACTGCAGTATAGAAATCCAATATACAATACAATAGACGATTTAAAATTTTCAATGCAGTTGATATTTAAACAATTTAGTTTAGTAACAATATAAAATTTAGTTAAGTAAAAATAGTACAGTGGAGACCAGGCAACACCTAATAGATATCATGCCATAGTAGTATCCCAAAAAGGGAGAAATAGTAACAGTAAGACATATGGCTAGAGGTGGCAAAAGTTGACCCGACCCGAAAAATCCGCCCGATTAACCCGAATCCAAACCCGACCGATCCGATTTGACTAAAAAAGTCAACAATCCAAATCCAACCCGATCCGAATCCGAATTGATCCAAAACCAAATTTATCCGAATTTACATTGATCCAAACCCGACCGAATCCGAACCCGAATTTATCCGAACCCGAATTCATCCGAATTTAGATTAACCCGAACCCGAATTGATCCGAACCCAAATTGACCCGAACCCAAATTGATTCGAATCCAAATTTACCCAGACCTGAAAATATTCAAACTTAAATTTAATATTACCAATAAATATTTAAATGTTAAAATTAAATATCAAAGTATTTTAATATAGTAAAAATATAATTTTTTTCAATAATATGAGTGTTATATATTTTTTTAATATAGTTAAATTTAAATATTCACTTTTATATTACATTCATTTGAACATAATGTATAATTATTTAATGATTAATCTATAACAGAGTACAGAAGCTATATCATCTACACTAATGTCTCTAATTATTCTATAAAAAATCAAACTAAATTAAAGAAATATATAGTATTGTTTTATGATATTTAGTATGGATTATTAAATCACTTTGATTCAAAAGTTATTAATTATTGTAGTAATAAAAATAAAATGAAAAAACGTAATTAATTTATGAATATTGGTAAATATATTATAAAGAATACTATCATACAGATTATTAAATATTTTGATTATTTCAATCCCAATTGTACTATAGGTCATGTAAAAAGACAATTTTATTTTCATGAGTTTTGTAGTTCTTAGAAATATGGTTTTAGTTGATTTTTATACCAGATAAATTACATCAAGATGACCAAAGTTTAATCCAATAAATCTGTCAAATCGACTCGAATCCAAATCCGACCAACCCGAATTGACTAAAAAAGTCAACGACCCAAACCCGACCTTATCCGAACCCGAAATGATCCAAATCCGAAATAGACCGATTTTTCCTTGACCCAAACCCGACCTTATCCGAACCCGAAATGATCCAAACCCGAAATAGACCGATTTTTCCTTGACCCAAACCCGACCTTATCCGAACCCGAAATGATCCGAATCCAAAATGATCCGATTTTTTCTTAATCTGAAATGATCCGATCCAAAATGATCCGATCCAAACCCAATCCGACCCGCCCATTTGCCACCTCTACATATGGCCATAGTCACAGTGATGTCCATAGTATGCATTGATCAGGTGCTAGCTGGGACGTTGATAATATGATAAGTATCAATCAGCACCAATACAGTAGCAGTAATAGTCAGTTAGCATGATACAGGGCCAACAGTCTCAAAATAGTTTATAAGCAGTGCAAATACCATTAAAGAAATCAATTTCAGTAGTAAAACCTTCAGTCAGTCCATAAATACATATGTTGAAAACATAATTAGTTCAATAATAAAAATTTATAAAATATTCATAGTTCAATATTCAGTTCTAAAAATGTTCTATTTATTTGTAAATAAGTTAAAAAGACATGCCAGTACTCTCACGTATGTAAAATTCGGTAACATGAATATTTAAAAATATAATTTTGAAGTTGAATAAAAATATGGAATTTCAATGATTATGATAGAATTAAATTAATAAATCTTTCATTTCTGATATTTAAGGATATCAAAATATGATTCTATAATTTATTAGAATTCTTAGCAGTATAACGACTGTTTCTACTATAGCCTTCATGTAGTAAAACACAGTGTATAATACCAACAACAGTCCACAACTTCAAAATTCCAAAGCAATTGACTTCAAAACAATTTTCATAAAATCATTTTCAACCATAATATGCGTTCACGGTAACCCTATGTCTTCCATAGTCATCCTTTACCTTTCGATTTCTACCGAAACAACCAATAGTACCACGCGACTATTTTCACTCCTACACTGCAAGACACCATGTAAAAACCATTATTTCACTATAGTTCAATTATAATTAATTCTTTTCTCACTAAAATATATCACATTGTCTATTGTAATCACTAAACCAATCTAATTTACACCGATGCAAAAACTACAACTATGCCTAAATCAATTCCGTTTTCAATTTCGATCACATTGGTAGTCTTGTCTTAATTTATACAGTATTATAGGACCTAAAACACATCAAATTGAGCAGCATTACAAGGTCCCCTTCTCATGGCTGAATGCTTTATGGGAGAATTTACATGGTTTTTCAACAATTTAAGCCTTATTTCATGCTTTATCATTATTCTTCATTCCTTTTTCACCATTTTCATGCATCAAAACATCATGAATCATGAACACTTCATCATGGTTGAAACCCTAAAGGAGTATTTGAGGAAGTTTTAATTCAATCTATGGCCAAAATCACGCTTAAACACCTTAAATATATCACTTACTAACATTAAATCACAAAGGAAATTCAAGCATGATGATACCTTATTGTGGCCGAATTCAAGAGCGATCCAAGCACCTTTATTTTGTCCACTTTACCGTTAATTATTGGTATGGGCTTGTAGAGCACTGAATTTGAGACAAGTTTGCAGAAGGAATGTTTCGGCTTTAAATTGTTTTAGTGGGTGGTTTGGAAACTTTTCTATTTTTCCTTAAGGTTGGTTATGGTGGAAGAGGTGAAAGGTTGAAGATGATGGTGTGGCTGGCCCCTTAAGAGAAGTGTAGAAATTTCTTTTAAATTATCTTCCTTGCAAAATGACCAAAATGCCCTTATTTATGATGATTTTGAATAATTTTGCCCTTGAACTTCCATAATAATTTTAACTTGTCAATTTAATTCCAAAATAATTATTTCATCATTGAATATTAATATTGAATATATTCCAATGAATGGATTGGGTTTTATTAAGGTTTAACTAATCGTAAGAGTAAAATTATCAAAATACCCCTATTGGGTTAATCGTGTAGATTTATTATTTTATGATTGATTCAGTCTATCAATGACATGAAATACAACTTATTCACACGTAAATTATCACATTTCAGTCAGTTGATCAAAAGTCAATTTAGTTTGACTGTTATTCACGAAAATTTATACCTGTGTCCTTAATCGTTATTTCCTAATTTGTTGGCACAGTTCCCAAAAATGACTGAAATAAAGGATTTTGTGTTCTAGATTCTTACCATAGGTTTATTTGACTCTCCTTTCTGAGTTTACCAAGTCTCGTGTCCATCTAGAAACTGTAAGGCTTGTAGGGCCCACCGTGCTGTTTCTATTAATACTTGTGAAATACACAGGAATTGAACAATTGTGAGAAGTCTTATATGTATAACAGTACCAGAATATGTGATTCTCATAAGACATGCAAAGACAGGTGATCTTAATAGATTATAACCTTAAAGATGGAAAGTGTGTGTTTGGAAGATGATGTATCTTGTGAGCTGTGATAATTACATAAGCGACTTGATTTGATAGTGTGATATGAAATGTTGGACTATTAGTCGACGTTTACTGTAGTAAGACGTTTATATAATTCAAAGTGAGAACTATATTGTATTATTTTAGTTAAGATTGGGATGATTGTAATGAATTTAGTTTATGACTTAATGGAAATTTATGGGTTGATATGAATATGAAAAATTTTGAATGAGTGAAAAAGATTGTGAAATGATGGAATTTGTTAGCTTTAAATTGCCATATATATTTTTAAATGGCAAAAACTTAAGTAAGCTTTAATGTTTTAATTCATATTGTAAATTTGCATTATCACACATGATTTTCTCAATTCAATCTAAGTGTTCATATTAAACATTAAGACCATGATTTAATGATATATTCTTATTGGTCTTAATACTTTATAAAATGGTTTTCGATATTAAGTAATTTTCTCAAGAATTATTGAACATAAGTTTAGAAAATTACTTATAAGTTTTTGGACAATATTTTCATTTGAGAAAGTCAAGAAAAAATCCCTTAAAGCTTATAAACATTTTGGGTTGCATTAAAATCAAAAGCCATATCATTTCTAACCCAAAAAGTGCAGGAAAAACATATTCTGGAAGAATAGGATCGATCCCATAGGGAAAGGGATCGATCCCTTTTTGGTAGAATGCCATGGAAGCCCAGAATGAAGAAAAGGATCGATCCCTTTGGTAAAAGGATATCGATCCCTTTGCACCAGAAAGTCCCCAACGGCTAGTTTCTGTGAGATACAACGGCTAGTTTCTGTTTTGGCTCCAACCAACATCCACAAACCATCCAAGGGACTATAAATAGAGGCCTAAAAGCTAAAGGAAGGAAGGGGAACCACTCAGCAACTCCAAATCTCATATTCCTCAAATTCTCAAGCCTCAAACAACAAATCAAGAGCTACAAAGTCTTCATCATCTATCATTCTCTTATTCCTTGTAGTGCTTAGCACAAATCTTGTATAGGTTTTCATTGTGCTTAATTGCTGTAATCACTTGCCTACCTAGAGGCCTTTCTTTGATTACATCATTTGTAAACCAATTCAATCCTTGTAAAAAGGGGAGGTTTCTCTTTAGCCTAAGAAAAAGAGGGAGGTTACTCTTTAGCCTAACAAAAAGAGAGAGGTTTCTCTTGAGCCTAGAAAAAGAGGGAGGTTACTCTTGAGCCTAAGAAAAAGAGGGATTGTAATCACAAATTTAAGATAGTGGATTTGGAGAAAATCCTTGGGAGCGTCTCAAGGTAGAGGACGTAGGCAAGGTTGCCGAACCTTTATAAATCGATTGTGTAAATCTCTCTTTCCCTACTCTCTTTATTTACAATTATATTGTGCTCATTGAATTAAATTTATATTGCATGATTGAATAGCCTAGAGAACTTAGAAAATATTCATATAGGCTAGAGAATTTAGAAGAATCGAAAAACGGGCTTAAGGCTAGCTAAGAACCGATTCACCCCCTCTCGGTATTGCCTATAAGAGCCAACAATTGGTATCAGAGCTTGGGCTCGAGATCGATTTAGACTAACCTCTATCGAGCAAAACGATCATAAATGGCTCTAGGTGATGATTTTGAGACTAGCTCACAAAGTTTAGAAGAATATTCATTTGGTGAGCTTCAAGATGCATTTAATGAGCTAAGTGATGAATATAAATCAATGCATGTAAAATATAACAAAAAGTTAAATAAATTTAGAAAAGAGAATGAAATTTTGATGAATACTAATGTTGAGTTAGAGGAGAAAATAAAAGATCTAGGCTTAAAGAATGATGAACTCACCAAGGTGAAATTAGAGCTAGAAAAGAAATTAGAAGACATTAAAGATAAATTGGCAAATCCTAGCTCTTTGACTATTGAGGATGAAAAGGAGAAACCTAGCTCTAGTGAATGCAATGACCATTCTTATAATGATTTACAAAATGCTTTTGATGAGCTAGCTAGTGAATTTGAATACATGAATTCAAAATACAAGAAAATGATTACAAAACTAGAAATGGAAAATGATGAGTTATTGAATGCCAAGCTTGATTTTGAAAAGAAATTAGAACAAGTAAATCTAAAAATTGATGAAGTAAATAAAAAGAACTTAAATTTGCATAATTCATTTTCTAGATTCTACATGGGTCAACAAAAGCTAGATCATATGTTAGAGACCCAAAGAGCCTTCTTTGATAAAGATGGGTTAGGTTATAATGCAATACAAAAAGAGACTCATTTAAAGAATTTCCTAGTGAGCAAAAATTATATGCATGATACATCTCTCACATGCTCACTATGCAATAGAATAGGACACTCTTCACAAGCATGCACATATAGAAAAACTACATTTAGAGGAAGAGTTGTTAGGAAAATATGGGTGCCAAAGCATGCAATAAATAATGATGATTTGAGCTTGAAATGGATCCCAAAAGGATCAAAAATTGTTGACACTAACTCTCATGGACCCAAGAAAATTTGGGTACCAAAGCATGTTTGAAATTGTTTGATGTAGGAGTGTTAGAGCATGAGAATACAAAGAAACAATGGGGTTTGAATGCTCTACACACCTCTATGGAGATTGCTTATGCCAATAAGAAAAAGAAAAAACTTGAGGATCCATCACAACAATTCTTCAAAAGATGGCACAAGGTGGATTCAACTATTCAAGGCAAAGCATTCTCTAGCAAAGGAGTATTGTAAGCTTAATTCCTTACTCCTTAAACTTTTTATTGTTTGTGCTTTGATGAGAAATTTGGTTAATGATTCTTGATGCATTGTGAGTTGAATGATAGAACAAAAGGCATGATGAATGATTGTTGAATGTTTGATGAATAGTACTTGGTGCATTGAATGAAAAGCATGATTTGTGATTTTGAAATGATTATTGGTTTTCTATAGTTTGAGCAAGTTTGATATGTTTAGATAATATATTTAGTTGCTCAAAAGCTGTCAAATATGTCATATATGCAAACTGTCATGTCATGAGCCTTAATAAAGAATATGCATGTTAGATATCATGGCATGTTGTTCACAAGATGTATGTTTTGATGTTATATGTGCTTAAAATCTATGTGAACAAGTTTGTTTTGGCATATTTGTGATTTCTAATGCTTTGGTTTGGTGAAAATATGCATAAATCTCAAAATGACCTTCCTTGAGGCCAAAAATGTATTTTATTGTGTAAATTCTTCCAAAATTGCAAAATCTTTTGTTAAATGGTTTTTCAATCATATTTTTCATTCATACAAGTCCAAAATCATGTTTTACAAATGTTTAAACCTTTACTTGGACTTAAAATACTCAAAAACGAAGTTTTGGTACCTCACAAGTTGGATTTTCTGTCAAAAATCTGCAGAACCAAGATGAGGGATCGATCCCTCTACAAGCAGGATCGATCCCTTTGGTAAAACATGCAGGAAATTAGATTATGGAGTTTAGGGATCGATCCCTCTAGGCAATTTAGGCCTTTTTCTGCATTTTAAAGCATTAGTTGAGAAGTTTTCTTAATTCTCTTGATATCTTCTTTCTTCTCAACTTAAAATCCAGTATTTTAACTTCTTTTTGATGATCTTTAAACTATGAAAATTCATTTTTCATTGATATCATGCCTCAACTTCATCAATTAATATCATTTCCAACAAATGGTATCACTTTGAACAATCAATACCATTTTTCTTGAGCTCACAAGTGCAAAATCATTTTTCTTGTTGAAAACATTCATGAATTGAATAAATCTTGAAATATATTTTCATTGAATGCTTAAACATAATTTTGAGATTTATTTCAATGATTTGTGGATATATTTGAGAATTTGATGAACTTGTGCATAATGACTATTCTTCATTCTTTTTGTTCATCTTAGTCAAGCATGCTTATATGATTATGTCTCTTAGCTTGACTTATCAATTCCACACTAGGTTTCATGATAATTATACATCTAGTGGAAGAATAATTAATACTTGACCTTAAGGATTGATCTCAAATGTAAATTCAACAATTGGTATAAGGTCATAATTTTCCTTGGCCTATAATTTGTGATGGTAAATGGATCCTAAATGTTCAAATGCATGAAACTTTATCATCCATGAACTTATATTTTTATGGCCAAATTATTAAAGAACGTGGGCTTTAATGACAACACCAACATTCAAAGATAAATGCAAACTTGAACAAATGTACCTTGATTGATATCCATGCATTTATTCTTGATTGTTTTGATGTTGAACTTACATGCTTGCTTGAGTTGAATCAACAACCATGCCTATGAGATGAGAGTAGTTGTTTTCATGAAATTAAGTGTTTAATCTCACTCATAGATCATGAACTTTAATATTTTGAGCATGATATTGATTTACTTAGGCAAAATCATTTTAGTTAAAATAGCATATACCCCTTAGAACCTTAAATGATAAAACAACTAGGGATATGACTATTAAATGATTAAAATGGTAATATTGAAATCTTTCCTTGCTCATAATTGCTTAAGGACTTGAATTGAAAAATGAGCATAGGAGTTTTGTGCTTGAAACCATGGAAGAAAATGTGTTTGCTTGAATACCTTGATTTTATGAATCTTCCATGTGGTATAAATTTGTGAATATGAATATGGATTAATACTTTATGATAGTGTGCTAATGATTAATTGATCCATATGCATATTTGATGATATGTGTTGTGTTCTTGCATATTTAGAATGATTATTTTCTTGACATGAACACACTACACATAGATATTGGATTCATGCAAAAGGCCTAAGTCAACCATTAGTAACAATTGGCGTTTAGATTGAAATAACAATTAGTATCATTGGCAACCATATTTTTAACAATTGGTAAGCCAAAACTAAATTGCCAATTAGTATGAGTTTTAAATTGACAATTCTTCTCATACTCTTTAGATTGAAATGACAAATAGGGAAGAATTCATATAGGATATTTTTGCATGAAACTCTTGTGTACTAGAATTTGTGGTTAATTGCTATATATCTTAATTCTAGGCACAATATTTCTTGAAAATGATTTGTGAGCACATGCATATGATATGTTATATAATTTTAGCTCATAATCATGATGTATTGACATGCACTTTAGTTGGACTTTAGAGAACAATCGATACACTTAGGTGCTTAATAGGATTGAAATAAGCAAGTCATAGACCTTAGTAGATATTTATACTCAACTTGCTTCATTTCTTACCAATTGTGAAATTCTTGCAAAATTATTTATAAACAATTGGTATAGGATCATAAGTCATGTTCTTTGCATGAATATTTCATACTCCTTATGGACATTGACTTATTTATTTGTGCTATGAGTCCCATGTACTAACATGTTTCTTGTTGGATGGAGCATATTCTTTTATCTCTTCTCACATAGCCATAATTTTAGGGTGAGCATTTTTTTTTATTTTTCCTTCTTTTTGCTATGACAAAAAGGGGGAGAGATAGATAATTAAAGGGGGAGAGATATTAAGGGGGAGAGATAATGGGGGGAGAAATAGCTTGAAAATTCATTTTCAAAACCCATGCTTATATTAAGGGGGAGCTTTACAAAATCCTGCTTTATTTGAGGGGGAGTATTTTATCAAAGAATTTTCAAAGCAAATTTACATTAAGTTTTGTCATATCAAAAAGGGGGAGATTGTTAGCTTTAAATTGCCATATATATATTTTGAAATGACAAAAACTTAAGTAAGCTTTAATGTTTTAATTCATATTGTAAATTTGCATTATCACACATGATTTTCTCAATCCAATCTAAGTGTTCATATTAAACATTAAGACCATGATTTAATGATATATTCTTATTGGTCTTAATACTTTATAAAATGGTTTTCGATATTAAGTAATTTTCTCAAGAATTATTGAACATAAGTTTAGAAAATTACTTATAAGTTTTTGGACAATATTTTCATTTGAGAAAGTCAAGAAAAACTCCCTTAAAGCTTATAAACATTTTGGGTTGCATTAAAATCAAAAGCCATATCATTTCTAACCCAAAGTGCAGGAAAAACACATTCTGGAAGAATAGGATCGATCCCATATGGAAAGGGATCGATCCCTTTTTGGCAGAATGCCATGGAAGCCCAGAATGAAGAAAAGGATCGATCCCTTTGCACCAGAAAGTCCCCAACGGCTAGTTTCTGTGAGATACAACGGCTAGTTTCTGTGAGATACAACGGCTAGTTTCTGTTTTGGCTCCAACCAACGTCCACCAACCATCCAAGGGACTATAAATAGAGGCCTAGAAGCCAAAGGAAGGAAGGGGAACCACTCAGCAACTCCAAATCTCATATTCCTCAAATTCTCAAGCCTCAAACAACAAATCAAGAGCTACAAAGTCTTCATCATCTATCATTCTCTTATTCCTTGTAGTGCTTAGCACAAATCTTGTATAGGTTTTCATTGTGCTTAATTTCTGTAATCACTTGCCTACCTAGAGGCCTTTCTTTGATTACATCATTTGTAAACCAATTCAATCCTTGTAAAAAGGGGAGGTTTCTCTTTAGCCTAAGAAAAAGAGGGAGGTTACTCTTTAGCCTAACAAAAAGAGAGAGGTTTGAAATGTTATTGCACATGAAAAGATGGCATTAAGGAAGTTATTTGAAATGTGTTGATGACATTGAGCTTGTTATAGAAACTATACTGATGAGTTTTGTGAGAGATGATCTATTGGGGTATCAGTATTATTGTTGGCATCATGCCAAAGAATAATGCATCAATGCATTACATGAGCATTATATTAAATTGTTTTGAACTTAGGTTTCCACTTACATTGGTTTTAAGCTTACATTGTTTAAGATTTGAGATTTAGAAATGTTGCATCTACATACCTAAACATTTACACCATTGAACTATTTTGGAAAAGAAAGAGTACACGACATAAATATGTTTGCACAAATGATTCGAAAAGAAAAGTGATGTATACTTTATATAAGTTTATAATTGAATGTTTTATGAAACTATAGGCACCTTAAGAAAGTCAAACTCAATAAAGCATAGTGAAAGCTGCCTAATTGGAGATTACTCATTAGGCATAGATGTGAGAGCCACTTACACTATTACTGTGTATAATGTTAGATAATGAATCACTATTCAATTTCTACATATTTTTCAGGTTATAAGTGAAATAGTGATGTAGGTCCCACTGACCTTACAGTGCTCGGATGCACGTGAGACCATCCAAACAATGTTCGGAGAGTACGATAAGCCTAAGGTAAGAATTTCAAGCCTAAAATACTTTATTTAGATTATTTTTGGGAAGCGTGCCAACAATTTAGAAAATGACGATTAAGGATAGAGCCCCGTGGCATTTTCGCAAATTGTGGTCAAACTAAAATGAATTTGGACCAAGTGAATATAGCATGGTATTCTACATAAAAAAAAGTCCTATGCTATGTTACTAGATAGATCATATTGGTGGTTAAATTAGAAATTTACACGATTTACCCGATTGGGGTAATTTCGTAATTTCACCTTCACGGTAGGTCAATCCCAAACCAAACCACCTTTATTCATCAAAATATGATTAATAAGATTTTTTGGTGAAGAAATCTAAATTTTTGAAGTTCAATTACATAGTTATAAAAATTACAGAAGCTTAAGGGCATTTTTATCCAAAAATCTCATAAACAAGGGCATTTTTATAATTTTGCCCCTTTCTAGAGAATTCTAAATATTTCCTCTTACAAGTGCCGGCTACTATTCATTGTCTTCCTCCCTCACCCCATGCCACCATAGCTAAAGAAAGAAGAAAAGAAAGAAAACTTCCATACTTAACAAAAATCATATTTTTTCACCAAACTTTCTTCTACAAAATTAATCTACTCATCTTCCTCTCTTCACCCATACCAAAACCTTATTGAATAAGTGACAAAATAAAGAGAAAAGAGGAAGGGAAGGTTTCAGCCATGGTAAGGTTCTTCCATGGTTAATGTTTCATTTAAATTTAATAGTAGATTTTGGTATATTTAAGCATCCTAAGCTTGAATTTAGTATTAGTTTTGCTTGAATCTCATTAAATCATGCTCAATGCACACCTTGGGGCTTCGATCTTGAGAAGAAAATAAGGAAACCATGTTGTTTCTTGCATGAAAATGGTGCCAAATTAAAGAGTGAGCATGAATGTGTAGGAATATAAGCTTAAATAGTTGAAAAACCATGAAAATGGCATGATGATGATTTTGGCCATATGAAGGGAGATGGATTCATGGCTGCATTTGATGAATTTAGAGTACTATAATACTATAGAAATTATGAAAAGTCCACCAGTGCAATTGGATTTAAAATCGGACTTAAAACGAAGAAGTTATGTTTTAGCACCAACAAAATTTATACTGGTTTAATATTTCTAGTGTATAATGTGGTTGCAATTATTGAAGGAAAATAGTTTAAAAATTATATTGAGGTTAATAAATGTTGTTGGTGAATTTCTTTGCAGCCCGAGAGAAGTGAATCAAGTGTGGTGCTATCGGTGAATTCGTTAGAGTTAGACAGGTAAGGAATACTTGTGTAGACCATAGGGATATTATGAATGCATGATTTCAATGAGAATAATTTTATGAGAATATTTTGGTACTCAATGGCTTTGGAATTGTGCAAAATTGTGGTTCTTGGCTGGATTGTGAACTATGTTTTACGTGCAAGAAGGCTAGGTCAATAGCAGCCATCATGCTATTGAAATTTCTTAGAAATTTTTCTAAAATATCATGAAATATTTTAAGTGCATTATTTAGTGATTTCCTAGCCTTGGAAATTTGATATTTAATATTTTCCATAAAATGGTGATTTATCAAAAAACATTATTTAAATATTCATGTTATCGAATTTAATTAAAGTAAAGCTATTGATACCTTCCTATAAGTGTTTTACAGTGTAATAGAAGGTTTATGAAAATTATTACTAAGTTATGAATATTTTATAAATTATTTTCACTGTATCGTTCATTGTGCTATAAAATAACCTTTATGGACTGATTGAAGATTTCATCTATTTTTATTAATTTCCATAAAGGTGATATTATTGTTTATATACTGTTTTGAGACTGTTAGGCCCCGTATCATGCTCACGTGTTACTGTTCTCATTACTATTATTGTGTTGTTGATACTGATCCTATCTTTAGTGTCCCAATGGTCACCTGATCATTGCACTTTGAGGACACCTGTAGACTACGGCCATATGTCTCACGTGTTACCGTTACTGTTCCCTACGAGGATTATAGCATGATATATTCTGGGTGTTTCCTGGTCTCCATTATTGTTATTGTTTACTGTACTGTTTTTACTGAATTATACTGTTACTGAAATTGGTTACCGTACTGTTTACTGAACTGTTATTATCACTGAACTGTTTATCGTACTAAACTGTCTACTGTATCATTTACTAAAATTTATTAAATTGTGAAAGTGATATTTTAAAGTGAAATTGAAATTATTTCTTAAATAATTTATTTAATGGTTTTATATACCATTTATGTGATTCACTATATATACACTGAAAATTATTAAATGATATTTATATCACACTCCACTTTTACTCCCTATAGTCGCTTCAAGGTTCTGGGACACGACAAGTATTCTAAAATACCTTCCATACTCCATCCGAATCCCTAGCCGACTATAGTTGTAACGTTTGAAATTAGAAAATTCCAAACCAAATTTTTCCTTTTCACTTTTATCTTTCATATTCAATTATTTGTATAAGTCGGTTTGCATTCGGTGTCAATGTAAGCACAATGCATCTTTCTCTTTTCAACTAATTCGGTTTACTGTAAATTTAATTTATAATAATAATTTGAATTCAAAATTACATAATTTACATCCCACTAGAAGAACATATCCATAAACTTAACCTTATAATATTTACATCTTATTACAAATACAACTGCTGTGCATTTGCAAGTCTGAATATAAATACGAAAGTACTACAAATACCTGGTTACTTGATACCTCATACTCTTAGAAGTTTCTTCAACTAACTTGATGCAGCGGTTGTCACGCACTTTCTAATGAGGTATCTGGAATGGTGAGTAAGGGGGTGAGCTTTGGGAAAGCTCAGTAAGAAACATATATAAAAGTTACACTATATGTAGTTAAACATAATAAAATTATTTAATGAAACAGTATTATCTTTTAATTAAACACTGTGGAACTTTTTCAAAATCATGAAAATTTCTTGTTTGATGCAGTATAGTAATTCTTTTAAAATCATTAAAATGCGATAAATGCATGTCATTTTTCAATTAATGCAGTAAACAATTCAATATCGATAAATCGTTCGATATCAATAAACAGTTGAGTATCAATTAACAATTCAGTATCAATAAACAGTTCAATATCAGTAGAGACAGTCACAATAAAATCATGAACGATACAAATAACTCATAACGAATGGCCATCGTCAATCACTCACAATTCGCACTGGTTAGGTGCTCACTGCGTAAACCTGTGGGTTTGACCAATAGTCCCACAGTCATAAACCTGGGACTTGATCAGAGTCACAGTCATATCAATAAACCTGCAGATCAGAGTCTCTCAATCATAGTCAATAAGCCTGCGGACCGGAGTCTCACAGTCATAATCAATAAACTTGCAGACCTGATCAAGGACTCGCAGTTAT
Organism: Heritiera fomes; assembly: GCA_032173925.1. Taxonomy (NCBI): domain Eukaryota; kingdom Viridiplantae; phylum Streptophyta; class Magnoliopsida; order Malvales; family Malvaceae; genus Heritiera; species Heritiera fomes. The sequence goes on along the minus strand of JAPDPM010000004.1, from coordinate 15,338,057 downwards.
ATAACTGTATGCATGATCACTAGGAGCAATTGTCTCAAAACATTTCATATAAATCAAATCATGTAAATCTTTTCATGTAATTCAATTCATGTAATTCATCTCGTGTAAATCAAATTCATATGAATCATTTCATGTATAATAATAAAAACATATTTCATGCAAATAAAATCATATTTTGATTTATACAAACGTAAAATAAATTTCTATTTTCTTATGGAGAAAGATTTGGGTATGAGACGATTATGATTTGGTTACGAAAAATTTACTGATGTAAATATAATAAACCATATGCAACTCCTATACATGTTTTTTACCTCTGTTCTTGTGCAGTATGAAATTCGATAGCCTCATTTACGCCTTTTTATTTCTCATACTTCACATTGCACAATAATACTAAGTTATATTTAAAATTCCATATTCCACTATAATAATTGTTCTATTAATTTCTATCTTCTACTTTGAAATTCTCAATAATTAATTTAATTTATTGTATTTCCTATCAATTATCAAAACTAAATTTCAAATTAAATTTCATTCTTTCTCTAAATCCCATATCACCAATAATTTCAATTTGTATTTAAATTCTCATGTATAACTAACTATAATAAATAATTCTATATTTTCCTATTTTCCATTTTGTCAATTCTCAATGTTTTATTTATTTAATTTCCTATTAAATGTTTTAGCATAAATATACTTTTATTGAAATCTTTTGCTAATTTAATTTTATCAAAATCTTATTAACCTTAACTATTTTTCTTTAACCCTTATTTTATAAAAATTAGTATAAAAATTCCATGGATAATGCCCTAGTTGAAGATGCTTCTATTGTCCAACATTTGTCATGTTCATTTCTTATTTCTTGATTAATATCTATGCATGTTCTATTTTCATTTTAATCCCTTCTCATATTAATTCCTATCATTGTCAAATATTCATTCTTGCATTATATTTATTAATTTCTCCATTCAAATTTTACAATAAATCCTTATTTATTATAATATTAATTCCACCAATTATCTTATTGACATTTACATATTATCTTTTATCCATTAAACATTAGAATTCAATAATTCATTCTATAAGTTATGTTTAGCCTACTATATATATTATTACTCAAATTTGTTCTTCTTCCTTCTTTTTTTTTTTCTTAAATCAAATTTCATTATTATTCTTTTTAACCTATCTACTTTATTCGTTAACTACTAGACTATAAAATTTACATGTAAATTTCATATATCTAGTCTTAGTTAAAATTCCAATTTACTCTAATTCATTCTTTTCTAAATTAAATTTTACAATTATTTATTCATTTTATTATTATATATATTTTATATTAATTTTATACTTATTATTAATAAAAATTACCATATTATTTCTTTTTCATGCTCAACGCCACTACATGTTTCCCTACGGCCGTGAGCTTCCTTCAACCTTATTGAAATTGTCTTCTATTTGTGTTCTTCTAATTCTTGTCTTGTAAGTGTTCCCATTCATTGAGGATTTTTACCAAATATATGCCCTACATGAAAAACTCATCTTAATCAATTTAATCTTGCCATGGTCTCCACGCCACATTCCCTGTTTCACATTCATTTTCTGTTTGCAAATCAGCCCCATTATTCAGCCATACCGGTAGCTATCCCATAGACTTTTCCTCATAGTTAATCATTCTTTCCTTAATCTAATTTATGCATGTCTTTTTGTTTCATTTAAGATTTACATCAAACATATTCCACTCATTAAAACATCATCACCATCGTTGCTGCCCCTGTTTGGTCGAGAAACACCTACAGCCACGTTCTTTTACTGTTTTCAAAATTTTGTTACTCAATCAAAATTCAAATCAAGCTTAATTCATCCTCTAATTCACATTTCAACCAAGTTTCATTTATCACTTCTACTAAATTATACCCAACACAGTAAATCACCATGAATTTCCCACTTTTCCATCAAAACCAAAAGCCTCTTAGCTGCCTATATTAAGTTTCAATTGAATCCAAGGCCCTAAATATGTTTTACCCACTTCATAGGACCACATATACTAAGAAAAATTGGATGAAACCGTTTCTTTCCTTACCTTCCCCATATCACCGGACAGAGCAGCAACCACTCAACCTTCACGTCATCTGTTCTGCTCTAAATTTTCTGAGTTTCAAGATATTTTTAAGGTCTTAGTGAAGAAAGCTCAAAGCTTTAGTGAAGAAAGATGACGGATTGACAAAAATATCAAGAACTGCGAAGCAAGATGGCGAAAAAGAGAAGGCAGCAGAATAAGTCGGTGCAGCAGAGGCAAAACAATGGAGAAGGTCAGTGAAGGCACTAAGAAATGCTGAATTTGGTCTCATTTTACCTTATTTCATTGATAGTCCAACAAATGACACCTTGCCACATGTATAATAATAAATTTTACTCTCTTTTCTCTCTGTTTTTTTCTTTCTTTTTCTTTCTCTGTTTCAATTGAGTCTGCAACAGCAAGCTTCCACGAGCTTTCTGCGGCTTCCCTCTTTTCTTTTTTTTTTTAGTTATTTATTTATTTATTTATGATATCAATATATCATGAATATATTTTTTATTAACAACTATATATATACACACATATATATATATATATACACACACACATTTATATTAACACTTTTGTATATATATATAGATATATTCTTAACATATACTATATATGTATACACACATATTTCTATATGTGTAAAATTTATATTTTACAATATAATTATTTTATATTAAAAACATATTTAAATATAATTTATATATTATATATAATCCTTAAAACATAAATTTATCTATTTTGTTATTTATTAATATATATTTATTGCTCAAAGTAATATTTATTGCTCATATATGTATATATATTTTTACATACATAAATATATAATAACATATATACACATTTTATTATTATTTTATTTAAATTTATAAGTTTCTTAATACCCAAATTAAATTCCCACATATTAAATCTACAATTCATCAATTAATCAGCTACTATACTCCAAAATCTTCTAGTCTCACAATAAATTTATTTGTTTATTATTATTTTATCTATTAACATTGGAAGTTCAATTTACAAAACCCTAATTCCAAAATGGAAGAATTTGTGGTTAGCACATGAAACATTTTTACGCAAAGATTAACCTATGGCAGTCTGTGGGTCCGAAGTCAAATTGGTTTGACTGTTATTTAGGAAAATTCTTCCGAGGTATGAACACGATCGTTATTTTCGAATTAGTTTCTTGTTTTCCAAAGCATGCTCAAATGGGATGATTTTTGAGATGCAGATTCTTGATATATTCATGTTTCACCTCAAATACCATCATTCTAGGGTCTCACTTCGATCTGAATAGATAAAGTTCTAGTGGGGCCCTCACCAAGTACTTCTCTACAACTTATCAAACAGACCCTTTGTTTAAATATTTTAACAATTAATATTTTCTTTTTAAATTCCTAAACTCTGTAGCTTATATCGAATATAAGAAAATTAGGGTTCTCACAATAGTATCCTTCCTTATCGATTGTAGTGCACTATTAGGAAAATAAATGTTCTTTATGCATAAAGATTTCATAGTATCAGTTTTGCATACAATTCTCTTACTGAGCACGTTTCGCTCACCCCCTTATTTTCCATCTCCACAGATTTTTTACAGTAACTGCATGATATGCCAATATAAGGATTTCGGTTGCGCTTTTGGTTACGCTGAGGCAACTTAGTGTGGATCTTGGAGGTATATTTATTTTTTTATATGTTCAAACTAATTTTTACAGTACTACTATGTTGTAATTATAAACAGGGGATGTAAACATTAAACAAAATACTGTTATGTAAATACTTCTATTTATGTAAATTAAACTAAATTACCTTGTAAGGTGTTTACTGTTTAAAGAAAGTGTGTAATAAAGGCATCGTAGGCAGCCTAACCATCACTGTAAGTGTGGAAATGTGTAAATCACTGTGTATACGGACTGTGACAAGAGATGCTTGTCCGACAATAGTCGTAGACAAGGCTCAATCACACCTGATCAATAGGGTTGAGAGACATGAGGTCTATAGCCATAGATAGTGTCCCAGTTGGTTTCTAGGGGACAATGACATGATTTTTCATTGCTAGCTACAGTGAACTAAGTCTTTAGTGATAGAGGATTAGGGATTCAATCTAGTCTCAAACCTTATATGATACGTTGTCTAGAGTATGGTTTTATTTGATATGAATTCTAAACTTGACATGATTTTACAGTATATGAGAAATGTTTTGAAACTGTACATGTTTTAGACATGCTATAAAAGTGAATATGACATGTTTTGAGACATTACATGTTGTTAAACATGGTTTAAAAGTGCACGTAATATGACTTGTGAATTGTACATTGTTGAGTCATGTCTTAAAAGTAAACATGAGATGATTTGAGATTTTACATGTTTTGAACATGTTTTAAAAGTACATGTAATATGATTTTCGAGATTATATATGTTTCATATATGATTACATGTCAATCGCGATATGATTTGTAATGATAGCCGTTTTATACAATAAAGCTTGCATAAGTTTGCATACTGAATTATGACATGACAATGTGTTTCTTACTTGAAAGATGTCATGACCTTATATTGTACATGCACCTGAGATTTATATGAAGAGTGTCATGACTATAAACTATATGTTATTATGTCTCTCCACAGGAAAAGTGAGATGATTTAATACAGTACAAGAGTATAAATCATAGAAAATAAATGACTTGATTTGATATTGTGCTTTTTTATATAAGATGTAATATAACATGACATTGGTTTGAGCATAATTAATACCATGTGATGTTAGAACTACATATGACACACAGTGGTATAAGGACAAGAGAGTTGAAAAATAATTGAATTGATATGATTAGAAGTCTCTCTGATAGATAGGATCTGGGACGGGGATAATGAGATATTGCAAGGTACCCTTTCATCGATAACCTAAAACCCTTACCCATTTAAAGTCCTTTAAGACATGATCTGAGATATTCTGATAAACGATTACATAGAGAGAATATGGATGAGAACCTTTACTTAAAGGTTTCATGCTTTTGTATTAGAATAGTATAAGTCTAATTTTGTACTTATATAAATCACTTACTGAGCCCTCACTCATTAAACGTTGTTTAACCTTTTTTTAGATTGAGTATGGAGTGGGGGCATATTTCGGAGCTATCTGGAATAGTCACAGGTCTAAAATATCACCTCAAACTTTCGAGGTAACTCCAGATGATTGTTATAGGTATATATACATATTCTTTGGTACATATGTAATATTTTTGGCTATTTTTGTACAGTATTATAGAATGGGATGTAAACTAGGACAATGAATGGTCGATATAATACTTTGATGCTACATGACATGTATATGATGCGTATTCGTGGGTATTAGGATTGTTGATGTGATGTTTGTCTGACGTGTTTAATGTGGACTGTAGAAGTTATTGCTGTAGTTAGAATATATGAAATGAATGTAATTGCAGGTGGTATCTATTAGGAAAATCACTTAATTTAAGGGAATATATTTTCAATTTGTTTTCTAAGTAAGAAAATATTTGAGGTTAAAAATGATTACCACCAACCATAGAGTGTTAAGCAAAATCACTCATGGATAAAAATTTAAGTTATTAAGGCTAAAGTATAATGAAAAGATTAGTTAGCAATACTCAGTGATTACACTAACATCAAATACAAACCATAAAACGAAAAGAAAAATTTAGTTCGTAAATTGTAAAGAAGGAAAAAGTGTGAGTATCAAGTGCAAGTCAAAGTTTTCAGGTCATGACAGATTTAATGATATCAGAGTAGAGTTTGTCTAGTATGTGTCAGTGTAGATAAGTTGGAGTCAAATTACATCTCATAGTACTGTTATTGTCTGATTATAAATTGCAAAAAAGCTATTTTAAATGCATATGTTCCTTTATAGGATATTGAAAAGAGATGAGGGAAGGACATGAATGGCCCTAATAAGTAAGATAAGTTTAGTCGCCTTCACCTCGTCCTTAGCCTCCAAACTTGGATATTTAGTTTGAGTACTTAGAGCAAAAAAGGGCCAATCTCAAGGCTTTGTTTGAGCAACAAGTAAGAAACTTAATTAGGATTGAAGTCTACTAAGTGTTGGATTTAAAAGTGCAATGGTTTGAAGATTGATACGATGTATTTGCCCAGGTTCATGAAAGAAGGTATAGAATTGTATTTTATAAAAGTGATAGTGGAATGACCTAGCATAGTTGGTTGACATATAGGCTACGTGAAGGGTTGGAATATGAAGGATATGGAATTCCATATATCATGTTATTTGGATGGTATATGAATTGAAAACTACACGATTTCAATGGCTCGATGATTTAAACATAATGGTTTGAACTATTAGAATTTTAACCGTAGAACTCTTCAAACTCGCAATTAGTAAAGTCGAAATGGAACAAGACATGTTATAGAAAAAGAATCTTTGAATGAAAATTGGAGATTATTAGGGCATGTTGAACAAGATAATAATTGAGATGAAAGTTAAGATTTTGACGAGATAAGACACTCAAGATTATCTTATTGTGACATTGATCTTAGCTCAGTTTAATGGTTCTTGAATTATAAGAAGGTGTATGGTCGTAATGTGTGAACCAATGAGATATATATAATTGGTGGACTTTTCAAACATTAAATTGTAAGGTTAATGTGAAGTAAGATGATGTTTAGGTAAATGATGATATGTAAATTAGACCTTGAGGTCTTTCAATTATGAACTATATGGATATAAGAAAGAATAATAAGAGAAGCATCCTCACATGTTTGAGAGGACCTTGATCAATTTGGAGGTCTAAATTCTTTAAGGTAGAGAGATGTGACAACCTAGAATTTTTCACAATTAACAATTAATTTAATATGTTATTTGACGAATGTAATTATGGAAAATTATGAAGAATTATGAGAACCATAGAAGGGATGAATTAAATATGAGAAGTGTGAGAACTTATAGTTATAAAAACTAAGTAAAAGAATTCTGAGGATTTAATTTCCCCTTGAATAGTGGTAGGAAAGCAAGTGATCAATTGATATTCATTTGATTATAATTTGAGATTGAAGAGTCAGATTGACGTATCATAAAATTTGTTAGAAAGCTAACTGAGAAAGATTTCCATCCATATAAAGCCCATCTCTTAATTCCTTATTTTTACACAATATTCACTAGTATTTTGCACATTTTTATAAGTTGGGCTGTCTGTGATGCCTTTAACACTTGATCATTTACAGTAACAAATGGTAAACATTTATTCAATAAATTTGGAATATAAAATTTTTTACAATATTCCATACACTTTACATCCCCTGTTTCTATTTTACAATAATGTAGTACTGTATCCAAGTATCTGAATATATAAGAGAAGTGACTGTACCTTTAAATTTCGATGCTCTTTGTCCCAGTGGGCTACTCGCAGCTATATTTATCTGAGGCAGCCATCAAATAATCCTCGTAATTAATCTGGAAGATTTGAAAGAAAGGGGTGAGCGAACCACATGCTCAGTAAAGGAGTCGTATGCTGCTTAATATAATGAAAACTATATGTCGTAAAATGCTTATTTCCTAATGGTGTACTAAGCACGGTAAAGGAAGGATACTATAGTCAGTCGAAAAATCCAGATGGAGCATGGAAGGTATTTTGAAATACCTATCTTATCCTAAAAACCCAGAGCGACTATAGGGAGTAATAAATAAATTGTTTTATTTAAAAACAATTTAATTATCAATTCTCATAATTATTAAAGTGGTATAAACCATTTTATTACATCACTTTAGTACACCGTTTTCAAAACACGTGACAGTACAGTAAACAAAACAATTAGGTGAACAGTAAGCATAAAGCTGTAGAAACAGTGACAATTCTCTCAGTACAATAGCTTATAAATATCCAAATCTCAAGATAAATATTTCAGTAATTATTTCTATTTTAGAAATAATTTCCAAGTATTCTTTCTCGATAAACAGTAATTTCATTTCAATTCAGTAACCAGTAATTCAGAACCTTTTAGTACAGTACTGTTCAGTAAAGCAGTATTTCTTAGTACGATATAGTTCAGTAAAACATTGTTTCTTAGTACAGCACGATTTAGTAAAACAATGTTTTTTTTTGTACGATTTAGCTCAGTAAACAGTATTCAGTATAGTTCAGTAAACAGTAATTCATAGTAGAGTATAGTAAACAGGATTCAGTAAATCCCCTCAGTAAATAGTAATCAGTAAGTTGAGACTAGGCATCACCCTACAATTAAATCATGCTATCATTGTCCACTAATGGACACAGTAATCATCCCTGAAGGGACACAGTAACAATAAACAATGAGATCTATGGCCATGATCTATAAGGTGTTCTCGGTGTACACTTGTCCGGTGACATCCGGGACGTTGATGACTGGCGGATCAATTAGTCACGTGACAGTAACAGTAATAGTATGATGCATGACATAACCCACAGGTCCCAAGTTCGAAATCTGGCTCTGATACCATTAAATTTGTAACAGTCTGAGTGTACATTTTTACACAGTATTTACTAGTATTTTACACATTTTTACTAGTTGGGCTGTCTATGATGCCTTTAACACTTGATCCTTAACAGTAATAAATGGTGAACATTTATTCAATAAATTCAGAATATAAAAATTTTTACAATATTTCATACACTTTACATCCCCTGTTTCTATTTTACAATAATGTAGTAATGTATACAAGTGTCTGAATATATAAGAGAAGTGATTGTACCTTTAAATTTCAACGTTCTTTGTCATAGTGGGCTACTCGCAGCTATATTTATCCGAGGAAGCCATCAAATAATCCTCGTAATTAATCTGGAAAGTTTGAAAGTAAGGGGTGAGCGAACCACATGCTCAGTAAAGGAGTCGTATGCTGCTTAATACAATGAAATCTATATGCTGGAAAATATTTATTTTTCCATAAATCTAAATGAAATAAATCATTTAATTTCCACCACTTAAGTAACAGTTCAAAATACGTGACAGTATAGTAATAAAATAGTAGATACAGTAAACATTCTTTTCAGTTCAGTAGCTTATAAATATCCAAATAACTTGATAACAGTTCAGTAATTATTTCTATTTAAGAAATAATTTTCAAAGTATTCTTTCTTGATAACAATAATTTCCTTTCAGTTTAGTAAATAGTATTCTGTACAATTTGGTTCAGTAAACAGTAATCAGTAGCTACCGGTTCAGTAAACAGTAAATAGTAAATAGTAAATAGTAGCTTTCAGTTCAGTAAACAGTAGCTTTCGGTTCAGTAAACAGTAAACAGTAAACAATAGCTTTCAGTTCAGTAAACAGTAAACAATAGCTTTCAGTACGGTACGGTTCAGTAAAGCATTATTTCTCAGTACAGTATAGTCTGTAAAACAGTATTTTTGGTATGATTCAGTTCAGTAAACAGTATTCAATACAGTTTAGTTCAGTAAGCAGTAATTCACAGTGCAGTACAGTAAACGGATTCAGTAAATCCCTTCAGTAAACAGAAATCAGTAAGTTGAGACCAGACATCATCCTATAATTAAACCATGCTATCATTGTCCACTAAGGGACACAGTAATCATCTTCGAATGGACACAGTAATAGTATACAGTGAGATCTATGGCTAAGATCTATAGGGTGTCCTTGGTGTACACTTGCCAAGTGACATCCGGGACGCTGATGACTGGAGGGTCAATTAGCCATGTGACAATCATAGTAACCGTATAATGCATGAAACTCGGGGCCTAAGTCTCAAAACAGTATAACAACCGTACCATAGCCTTTATGGATCTTATTCAAAGTAATTTGAAATATTTCATGTTTATCCATAGGGCTCGCAATTTTATATATCATCACCTTTATGGAATTTATAAAATAAATAAAATCAGTATGTAGTTCCATAAAGGTATAAGAACCATTTCTTTTTCCATAAAATACCTTTAAGGAGTTTAAATAAATTAAATCATTTATTTCAAGTATTACTTCCAAAAAGGTATTTATTTCACATTTCTATATACCATAAATCAGTCGGTAAATATTCATGTATCAAGTGAGAAAATAACTAAATATTCATTTTGAATGTTTAATATCATATAAAATAAAATTAATTTCTCACTGTAATAAAAATATAAAACATGAATATTTAATTTTATAACTTTTTCATAATTTCCAACTTACGAAAAATTGATGGAAATTATATTGCAATTTCCCATTTAAATCATTTCATGCATCTAAAATATTTTATAGTATTTTAAAATATTTCCGAAAATTTTTCAACAGCATAACAGCTGTGGATTCCTAACCTCCTGCACACAATCACAGTATATAAACCAGCTTTACAACCCTAAATTCTGCACGTTCTAAACCAATTCATGTCTCCGACATTTCCATAAAATTTGGCTTAATAAAACATGCATTTCATTATATCACTACAACTCACACATTCCTCTCTTACCTGTTTCTCGAGATTGTGCTATCTCGTGCACCACACGAACGTTAAATTTCTGATTGCAATTTAATTCACCAAAATCATTAGCTTAATTATCCTTTTATTTTAAGCTATAATTTATATCAAAATGTAAATGTAAGTAAATCTTGTTAGAGTATGCCCTACAATTAATTGGATTTGGATTAGGTAATTTTAAAAGGCCCAAAAGACCCAATTTAGTTGGACTAAGGCTAAGGCCTTTTTAGGGTTTTGTTAAGAAGCATTATAAAAACAACATTAAGTCTAAAAGTTAGACATAAGAAGAACAGAATATTTGTATAGCCATTCTGCCTCTTGGAGCTAGCACTCTCATAAAACAATTCCCTTCCTCCTCCCTTTGCTTCTGATCACATCTTGTCTCAAGCAAAGGTCTTGTTTTGCGTCCTACTCGTGTGGATACCGTTAGAGGGCTTCTCTCAGCTAGGAGTCTCGAGTTAACGATAAATCAAAGGCTGTTCGTGGGTTGCCATATTCAGAAGTCGAACATTCCTACACGAGTACACCAAAAGGTTAGATTTTATCCTGAAATTAATCTTGTTGCATGATCCTGGTGATTTTGGTTTTGTTGATTTTTAATCCGCTGCTTATTTTCGTGTATGACATGATAAACTGAGACAACGAAACCTTACAGTGGTATCTGAGCCAGTGTGCAAACGGCTTTCGAGATAGTAAATTCGATTCGTCGTGATGTTGTTTTATTATAAGTTGTTACAGATTTGATTTTAATTTTCAAAATTCGTTTGGGCGACCTAAAATAATTGTAAGACAATTATAGATTAAAAAAAAACTTGTAGGCAATCCTGTAGTTGCCACCCTTGCAAAAGAAAATTTAATACTTGTTATTATTTTATTTAAAATATATCCTTTATTAAATTGGATAAGAGTTATCCAATAGTTTTGAGATTTTAATAAGATTAAAATTTCAAAAACATTTTCTTGATAAAATTGTTTTAAAATAAAATATATCCTATATTAAATTGGATAAGAGTTATCCAATAATTTTGAGATTTTAATGAGATTAAAATTTCAAAATGATTTATCTTGATAAAATTTTATTCTAAATTAAATATTTTATATCTTAAATTGGATAAGAGTTATCCAATACTTTTGAGATTTTAATGAGATTAAAATTTCAAAAGGAGTTATCTTTATAAATTTTTGTTTTAAAATAAAATATTTTAAAATGGATAAGAGTTATCCAATGGTTTTGAGATTTTAATAAGATTAAAATTTCAATTAAGCCCAAATTGAATTTTGAGAATTAAAATTAAATTAAAACAGCCATTGATACCCATAATTAATTAAAATTTGATTAATTAAAATTAGATTTTAATTAGGAAGCATGCAAATTAATATGTGATATTACTGTGTATGCTTGATGCTTGATTCTCATGTGATATGGATGATTGCATGGTGCATGGTTATGGGCTTAGGTTTACATGAGTTGTAATTTATTTAAATAAATTTAAATTGGGCCTGTGAGCCTTGATTTATTTGTAATTTATTTATGTAATAGTTATATAGATAAATTAGGATTATCTTGTAAAATGTACAACATTTGGAGCCAAGATGATTCGGAGCCAAGGCGAACCGAGGTGATGCTTGAAATGAAATCGAGGAGAAGGCATTTAGAAAAATAATGTATCCCTAGGTTCTTTTGTAATAGAAAGGCCATAACCATGTCACGTTTAATTTTACGCTTTTACTTATATATGTTGATATATATGTTAGAAAAGCATGCTAGGTGAGACGGTAAAATTAAAAATCTCTCAAAATAAATATTAAGTCAAAGATAACAAATAAAGATGTCTTCCAATACGATGCATGTGAAAGAGACTTTGTTTGGTATTGTGCTACTTTGGCTCAGTCAAGGCCATACCTACCTTAGGAATTCACATTGCATGAGATAATAGTTATCTCCAAGTGTATTGGGTCAGACTTAACTAAATTAAATTAGGGCATTGGCTCAGTCAAACCTAATAAGATTTAGAGGCATAGGTTGGGCTTTAACCCATATGATGAGTTAGAACAAGAGTTGTTCACCCAACTATCCAGGAGTTGTATGAGATGCAATTGACAAGAGTTGTCTACCTAATTGGACGCATTAGCTCAGCTAAAGTCATAATGGGACCAAATATGGATCCTGGCCCACTAGGAAGTCTAGGCGAAAAGGCTTTCCGAGTTGATAGTGAGGGCTATTAGCTTGAGGAAAATAGTGGGAGTAATTCATTTAATTAAAAGACCATAATTAATGATTTTAATCACAATGTTACTTACTTGCATATTTTATGATTGTAGAATTATAATGGCAAATAACAATTTATCCCTTCGTTCTATCATTAAGAAGGATAACAAGTTGGTTGGGGCAAACTTCTTAGACTGGTACAGAAATTTGAGGATAGTCCTCACGCAAGAAAAGAAGTTATATGTTCTAGAGCATGTGATCCCTGCTCAACCCCGACAGAATGCTTTCGCTACTGATAAGCAAGCTTATCAAAAGCATTTGGATGATGCCATTGACATACAGTGCCTGATGTTAGCTTCCATGAGTTCTGAACTCCAGAAGCAGCATAAGAATATGAAACCGTTTGATATGATCGAACATCTCAAGGAAATGTTCCAAGAGCAAGCACGGCACGAACGTTATGAGGTGTCTAAGGTGCTCTTCCAGAGTAAGATGACTGAGGGAGCTCCGGTGCACACTCATGTACTTAATATGATTAGGTATATTGAGAGGCTGGAAGCACTGGGCTTCACCATGCATAAAGAGTTATCAGTTCATCTCATCCTTCAATCCTTACCGGATAGCTACAGTTCGTTTGGGTTGCACTACAACATGAACAGTATGGATAAGACACTGGCAGAATTGCTCAATATGTTGAGAACTGCTGAGCAGGACTTGAAGAAGTCAAGGCCTACTTCTGTTATGGTGATTGACAAGACCAAATCCAAAGGCAAAGGCAAGCTTAAGGGTAACCCCAAGCCCAATGGTAACAAGAAGGAAAAGGCCAAGAAACTCAAGCCATCTGGTGGAGTTGCTAAGACAGGAAAATGCTTCCATTGCAGTAAGACTGGTCATTGGAAGCGAAATTGCACTGTGTACCTTGAGGAGTTGAAGAAAAAGAAAGGAAGTGAGACTTCCATCTCATGTATATATGTGATTAAGATAAATTTGTCTACTTCTTCATCTTGGGTATTAGATACTGGATGTAGTTCTCACATTTGCATGAATGTGCAGGGACTAACAAGGAGTAGAAAACTTCCTAAGGGCGAGGTGGTCTTACGAGTTGGAAATGGAGCAACGGCTACTGCATTAGCTGTAGGAACATTTAATTTATCGTTGCCTTCGGGCCTAATTCTAGAACTTGATAATTGTTATTATGTTCCAGCAATTGCCAAGAACATTATTTCTATTTCTTGTTTGGATAAGAAAGGTTTTTCTTTTAAAATAATGAACAATAGTTGTTCAATTTACTTTAATGATATTTTCTATGGCAATGCTTCCATTATGAATGGATTGTATGTTCTAGATTTAGATAATCACATATACAGTGTTGATTCCAAGAGGTCAAAGGGTAATGAGATTAACCCTACATTCCTCTGGCATTGTAGACTTGGTCACATAAACGAGAAATGCATATCTAGGCTCCACAAAGAGGGACACTTAGATTCATTTGATTTTGAATCATATGATGTATGCGAATCTTGTTTGGTAAAATGACCAAGGCCCCTTTTACAGGAACAAGTGAAAGGGCTAGTGGTTTATTAGAGCTCATACATACAAATGTATGTGGTCCATTAACCACACAGGCTAGAGGAGGGTTCTAATACTTCATCACATTTACTGATGACTACAGTAGATATGGCTATGTTTATTTAATGAGATATAAGTTAAAATCCTTTGAAAAGTTCAAAAAATTCAAGAATGAAGTACAAAACCAGCTAGGCAAGAATATCAAGACACTCCGATCAGATCGCGGTAGAGAGTATTTGAGCTTAGAATTTATAGATCATCTAAAGGAGTGTGGAATAGTTCCACAACTCATCCACCTGGTACACCTGAATGGAACGGTGTATCTGAGAGGAGGAATCGGACCTTGTTAGACATGGTTCGATCCATGATGAGTCTATCTGACCTCCTTGTCTTCTTTTGGGGTTGTGCTTTAGAGACAGCAGCATTTACACTAAATCGTGTTCCTACTAAAGCTGTTGAAAAGACACCACATGAGATGTGGACTGGAAAAAAGCCTAATCTGTCTTTTCTAAAGATTTGGGGTTGTGAGGCTTATGTCAAAAGACAAGTCTCAGACAAATTAGGACCCAAATCTGATATATGCATATTTGTGGGGTATCCTAAAAAGACAAAATGATACTATTTCTATAATCCCACAAAGCACAAAGTGTTTGTGGCTCGATACAGTGTTTTTCTAGAAAAGGACTTCCTTTTAGAAGAACTAGTTGGAAGAAAATAGAGCTTGAAGAGGTTCAAGAACCACAAAATGTCACTGAACCTTTAGTGGAACAGGAGCAAGTCCCACAAGATGTTGTGGAACAGGAAATAGCTCCAGAAACACAAGGCCCGCGTAGGTCTAATAGGATACGTCGAGAGCTTGAGAAGCAAGCTTCTCAGAGCTGAAACATTCGTTTTGATGAGACAGTCAAAGAGTTTGGCTTCATCAAGAACGAAGATGAACCTTGTGTTTACAAAAAGGTTAGTGGGAGTGCTGTCATATTCCTAGTGTTATATGTGGATGACAAACTACTCATAGGAAATGACATTCCTGCCCTACAATCTATCAAAACTTGGCTAGGTAATTTCTTCTCCATGAAAGACTTAGGAGAAGCAGCCTATATCATTGGAATAAATATCTATAGAGATAGATCGAGTAGGCTGCTAGGTCTAAGTCAAAGTACATATATTGACAAAGTGTTTAAAAGGTTCAACGTGGAAGAATCTAAGAAAAGATTCTTACCTATGTCTCATGACATTTATCTCCTAAAGGACATGTGTCCTAAAACATAAGATGAGAGAGATAAAATAGCTAAGATTCCATATGCTTCGGTTATTGGATCTATCATGTACGCCACGTTATGTACGAGGCTTGATGTTTCCCATGCTTTAAGCATGGCGAGTAGGTATCAAGCTGACCCAGGTGAGCGTCACTAGATAGCAGTTAAGAATATCCTTAAGTACTTAAGAAGGATTAAGGATGCTTTTTTAGTCTATGAAGGAGAGAACGAGCTCATTGTAAATGGTTACACTGATGCCAGTTTCTAGTCAAATAACGATGACTTTAAGTCACAATCTGGCTATGAGTTTTGCCTAAATGATGACACCGTTAAGTTGGAAAAGTTCTAAACAAGAGATAGTGGCCGATTCTACGATCGAAGCTGAGTATATATGGCTGCATTAGATGCAAATAAGGAAATTGTTTGGATCAAGAAGTTCATTACTAATCCATTGGTACTCTATTGTGATAACAATGGAGCCATTGAACAAGCTAAGAAATCTTGGTCTCACCAATGGTCCAAAAGATACTCAAGCCCTTCCATGATCGATTGGCTGTAGTGCAAGTGGGAGAATGTTAGTGTATGCGTTATAAGCCAATCAGATTTAGACTTATAGTACACTTAAGACATTGTGATTATTTATGTTATTTAATAATACATGGCAGTTATTTATCATTATTGACTATATTTAATTTGATCAAGTCATAATCAAATGATAAAGTCCCTAGAATAGTGGATTCGTATCAAAGGAATCAAAGTAGTGACTTTGATAATGAGATCCTTATGATACAAAGAATACTATTCTTAAATATCCTTAGTCGTAGTATCACTGAGAAGGGACATCAGTGATACAGTAAGACTAACATGTGTTAGATTCCTTTGGGTGACTGATCTCATAAGTCATGGATATAGTGATATCCAAATCAACACATTGGTGATCATTGTGAATGAATACACTGGATTGACCCATCTTGAGAAGTCTATGTGGATCGTTACATTGAGTGTCATTAGATGTTCTCAAATGGCAATGGTATATGTGATCCTTAGACTTGAGATCACCATGGTATCCTATGTGTGGATTGGTGTACTTTGATGCTGGTAAACGTAGCTCAATAAGGGTTGCAAGTAAGACAGTAATTGGGTACATCATGAATCATATGAGGGTTGTGAGTGATCAAGATAGGATTTGTCCCTCTTGGTAACAAGAGTCTATATCTCAAGGACTTTCAATAGAGATTAATGATTGAAAATCTGTGGCTACAGTACAAATGAGATTTAAGATGAGATCTTGAATTCATTTGATTAAATCATTTATCTTAAGATTGAGAAACAATGGAGTTGAACTTTAATAGAGATGACACGTTCCATACTCTATGTTCAACTGAGATATTAGGTGACAAAAGGATCGAATTATACGGTAATTGCTCATTGAAAGGTTGTCGTCAACTCACCGACATTTTCATTACTTGGGTAGCCATGATGCATTGCTAGATGCCAATCTTGGCTTGTGATTTATGAATGAGATTCTGAATCACTGCCAACGTAATGGAAACCTAAAGGGTCACACACAATAAGGGTATGACCAAGACAAGGTAATTAGAGTTGAATTCATGTGATGAATCTGTTGGATTATGCCCTTAGAACCATTCATTAGATGATTGACTTTGGCATTTTTTATGTATCATGACATTTTATTTATTATAGTTCATTATTATATTTGTCTTATAACTGCGTAATGTAATCTTATATGATAATGTCCTTAGAATAGTAATAACACACTATTCTTAAAATATCCCTAGTCAAGTATTATTGTGAACAAGGATAACAATGATACGATAAGACTAGTATGTGGTTGACTGATGACCATTGTCATGGATATAGGATATCAAGTCATCACATAGGTACATGTTAGAGAACTATGTACTGGATCGACCCTCCATGAGAACGCTACATGGATTGTTATCTGAGGGTCATAAGCGATTCTCATAGTGATGATGGTGTATGTGATCCTTTGACTTGAGATCATCAGAGATCCCAACATAGAGAATTGCATACTTTAATGCTGCTAGATGTCATTCGTAACAGGATGGACTATAAAGGTAGTAATTGGGTATGCCTTGATCTATGTAGAGGGATGTTGAGTGATCAAGATAGGATTTATCCCTCTTATATAACAAGAGTGATGTCTTGGGCCCTTTGATAGAGTGAGACTAAGAAATGCATGGCTGTGCTTGAATAAGTCAATATGAGATACTGATTATTTGATTAATTAGTCTACTCAGGAATCAAGAAACGCTGATTAGACTATACAAGTGTGACACATTCCATGACTTGTGTCTAATTAAGACATCAAAGGATAAAGGGATTAGACTACACGGTAACATCTATCACGAGTAAGGTTATGTCGAGTCATTGACATTCTCGTTACATGGGTAGCAATGATGTGTTGCTAGATACCGCTCATTGCCTGTGACAATTTTGTCATTGCCATTGTTTTGAGAACCTATTGGGTCGCACACTTAGAACGGATCAATGAGGAGCTTAATTAATCCTGTTCTGAATTGGATTAAGGATATAACTAATCCTATTCTGAATTGGATTAAGGATATAACTAATCCTATTCTAAGTAGGATTAGAGTTCTGTTTGACAGTAAATTTTAGGGTAAAATTTACTGCCTATAAAAGGATGTTTTGTGTTTTCTAAAAGAGAGCCGCACAATTAAACAGAAAAACAAAATATTCTTTTTAATCGAAGCTAGTAATTCGGTTATAAGGAATCAAAAATGCTCTTTAAGGCTTTTGATCGTGAGACTTTTAAGAGTCGTGAGATCCGTTCGTGTAGATACCATAGAGGCAGGAACGAAAAGTTGTTGCTTGTGACTCGACCAACGACAGAAAATCAGAGAAAACGTTAGGTAAAATCTCGAAACCCTAATCAGGCAACTCTCCGAATCGATCTTGGTGGAGGCCGAATGATTTAAATTCCGCTGCGTGTTTGTTTCGGTTTCCTTCAGAATCCTAGTACAAGAAGTATTCCTAGTGAGACTAGAATCCTGTTCCAACTACAATTCGGCATTTAATTAATAGTAATTTTAGCTCGAGATTACTAAAGGGTATTTTGGTCTTTTCAATTATAATGAGATTATAATTATGAATTATTAATATAATAATTCATGGGCAGACTAAATTATTAATCCAAATGCATAACCAATTATTTGTAGTGCAAGTGGGAGATTGTTAGAGTATGCCCTACAATTAATTGGATTTGGATTAAGTAATTTTAAAAGGCCAAAAAGACCCAATTTAGTTAGACTAAGGCTAAGGCCTTTTTAGGGTTTTGTTAAGAAGCATTATAAAAACAACATTAAGTCTAAAAGTTAGACATAAGAAGAACAAAATATTTTTATAGCCGTTATACCTCTTGGAGCTAGCACTCTCATAAAACAATTCCCTTCCTCCTCCCTTTGCTTCTGATCACATCTTGTCTCAGGCAAAGGTCTTGTTTTGCATCCTACTTGTGTGGATACCGTTAGAGGGCTTCTCTCAGCTAGGAGTCTCGAGTTAACGATAAATCAAGGGCTATTCGTGGGTTGCCATATTCAAAAGTCGAACATTCCTACACGAGTACACCAAAAGGTTAGATTTTATCCCGAAATTAATCTTGTTGCATGATCCTGGTGATTTTGGTTTTGTTGATTTTTAATCCGCTGCTTATTTTCGTGTATGACATGATAAACCGAGACAACGAAACCTTACAAATCTCATAGCTACAAGATGGCTATTCTTCAAGCCATTTGTTCTTATTTTTGCTTTTATCACTTGCCCTTATTTTTGACTTTTTGTTCTCGACTATTTAGCACAAATTTTAGCTCTTATTCTTCCCTCTCCTCACGCCAAAATCAGCATTTTTCTTTCTCATTTCATGCCCCACACAACACTTCATCTTTCTCTCTTATTTTCACGCTACCTTAGCCACTATTGTTGACCATTTGTTTCATAGGTCATTTTCTCATAAATTTAGTCTTTCTTCTTTCTTTCTTCTTCATTTCTACGCCAACAATCAGCCCTCTTATTTGACTTTCATGCCATCTTCATTAAAATCGGTCAACACCTTAACTTAGCCTACAATTTCCATTCGGTTTCCAGCTGCATGTTCTATTCGGTTCAGCCCTTTATTTTCTTGCTTGTTTTCAATCTATATCAAGATCTCAACTTGTGCTAATTCCATGATCTAATAGGATCTAACCAAAAAAAATCCTATAACCATGTTTATGATGTTATAAAACATGGAAATATAACATTGAACATCAAGAAAACCATGGAAATCAAATTGCCTTGCCTTGACCGAATGGCAATACTCCAAAACAGAATATGTTCTACCTCAGTCAGCCCTCTTCTCTTGGTTTCTTTGATGATTTAAAGATAGAGGAAAGGTTGTGGTGAAGGCTTAAGTGGTTAAGTATCCAAGTATGTTATTTTGCTGAATTTTCCTTGGATGAACGATGGCCAAGCAGAACACCAAGCTTAAAACAATTTTGTTTCTTGTGGAACAGTAGAAATCAGTAATGAAAACAATATTTTGCTGAGTTTTGTTTCCATTTGGTCTTCTTTTTATTCAAGGGAACCAATAAGAGTTTGCCATCTTTCTTACTTATCCATTTTCCCATCATTTTTATGTCTTATAAGCATTAAATTGGTGAAGAAAAACTGCAGCAAAGGAATGGCGTGAATTGCTTGTGGTGATCGGCTTTGACTGTTTTTTACTCCTTTTTGTTTTACTTAAGCCAATGAAATTTACATACATAGTATACTTTAAATGCTACTTTCTTTTAAGCATTATTTCTACTATATTTTATACTATAAAAGCTTGCTTTTCATTTTCTTTATCCTCTTCCAGCCGTGCAATACTACATGGAGCAAAAAAGTGGCGTGAGGTCTTTCTTGTGGCTGCACATTTTCTTGATTCAATTTTTTTCCTCTTTTGCTATATATTTCAACCAATGAAATTCAACCATATCTCTACTTAATAAAATCCTTTATATTGCCTTTTTACACCATAAAATTTTGTATTTCTATTGCCTTAAAATGAATGAAACCACACGGCATGACAGTAGCAAGAATGACGTGAATGTCAAATTTTATGGTGTAAAAAGGCAATGTAAAGGATTTTATTAAGTAGAGATATGGTTGAATTTCATTGGTTGAAATATATAGCAAAAGAGGAAAAAAATTGAATCAAGAAAATGTGCAGCCACAAGAAAGACCTCACGCCACTTTTCTGCTTCATGTACTATTGCACAGCTGGAAGAGGCTAAAGAAAATGAAAAGCAACCTTTTATAGTATAAAATATAGTAGAAATAATGCTTAAAAGAAAGAAGCATTTAAAGTATACTATGTATGTAAATTTCATTGGCTTAAGTAAAACAAAAAGGAGTAGAAAAACAATCAAAGCCGATCAGCACAAGCAATTCACATCATTCCTTTGCTGCAATTTTTCTTCACCAATTTAATATTTATAAGACATAAAAATGATGGGAAAATGGATAAGTAAGAAAGGTGGCAAACTCCTATTGGTTCCCTTGAATAAAAAGAAGACCAAATGGAAACAAAATTTAGCAAAATATTGTCTTCATTACTGATTTCTGTTGTTCCACGAGAAATAGAATTGTTTTAAGCTTGGTGTTCTGCTTGGCCATCGTTCATCCAAGGAAAATTCAGCAAAATAACATACTTGGATACTTAACCACTTAAGCCTTCACCACAACCTTTCCTCTATCTTTAAATCATCAAAGAAACCAAGAGAAGAGGGCTGACTGAGGCAGAACATATTCTGTTTTGGAGTATTGCCATTCGGTCAAGGTAAGGCAATTTGATTTCCATGGTTTTCTTGATGTTCAATGTTATATTTCCATGTTTTATAACATCAAAAACATGGTTATAGGATTGTTTTTGGTTAGATCCTATTAGATCATGGAATTAGCACAAGTTGAGATCTTGATATAGATTGAAAACAAGCAAAAAAATAAAGAGCTGAACCGAATAAAACATGCAGCTGGAAATCGAATGGAAATTGTAGGCTGAGTTAAGGTGTTGACCGATTTTAATGGAGATGGCATGAAAGTCAAATAACAGGGCTGATTGTGGCGTAGAAATGAAGAAGAAAGAAAGACTAAATTTATGAGAAAATGACCTATGAAACAAATGGTCAACAATAGTGGCTAAGGTGGCGTGAAAATAAGAGAGAAAGATAAAGTGTCGTGTGGGACATGAAATGAGATAGAAAAATGCTGATTTTGGCGTGAAAATAGAGAAGAATAAGAGCTGAAATTTGTGCTAAATAGTCGAGAACAAAAAGTCAAAAATAAGGGTAAGTGATAAAAGCAAAAATAAGAAAGAATGGCATGAAGAATAGTCATTTTGTAGCTATGAGATTTACTTACATTTACATTTTGATATAAATCATAGCTTAAAATAAAAGGATAATTAAGCTAATGATTTTGGTGAATTAAATTGCAGTAAAAAATTCAACGTTCGTGTGGTACGCGAGATAGCGCGATCTCGATAAACAGGTAAGGGGGGAGTGTGTGAGTTGCAGTGATATAATGAAATGCATGTTTTATTAAGCCAAATTTTATGGAAATGTTGGAGACATGAATTGGTTTAAAACGTGCAAAATTTGGGGTTGTAAAGCTGGTTTATATATTGTGATTATGTGCAGGAGGTTAGGAATCCACAGCTGTTATGCTGTCGAAAAATTTTCGGAAATATTCTAAAATACTATAAAATATTTTAGATGCATGAAGTGATTTAAATGGGAAATTGGAATATAATTTCCATCAATTTTTCGTAAATTGGAAATTATGAGAAAGTTATAAAATTAAATATTCATGTTTTATATTTTCATTACATTGAGAAATTAATTTTATTTTATATGATATTAAATATTCAAAATGAATATTTAGTTGTTTTCTCACTTGATACATGAATATTTACCAACTGATTTATGTTATATGAAAATGTGAAATAAATACCTTTTTGGAAGTAATACTTGAAATAAATGATTTAATTTATTTAAACTCCTTAAAGGTATTTTATGGGAAAAGAAATGGTTCTTATACCTTTATGGAACTACATACTGATTTTATTTATTTTATAAATTTCATAAAGGTGATGATATATAAAATTATGAACCTTATGGATAAACATGAAATATTTCAAATTGCTTTGAATAAGATTCATAAAAGCTATGGTACAGTTGTTATACTGTTTTGAGACTTAAGCCCCGAGTTTCATGCATCATAGTGTTACTATTACTGTCACGTGGCTGATTGACCCGCCAGTCATCAACGTCCCGGATGTCACTTGGCAAGTGTACACCAAGGACATCCTATAGATCTTGGTCATAGATCTCACTGTATACTGTTACTGTGTCCCTTCGGGGATGATTACTGTGTCCCTTAGTGGACGATGATAACATGATTTAATTGTAGGGTGATGCCTAGTTTCAACTTACTGATTTCTGTTTACTGAAGGGATTTGCTGAATCCGTTTATTGTACTGCACTGTGAATTACTGTTTACTGAACTAAACTGTACTGAATACTGTATACTGAACTGAACTGTACCAGAAATATTGTTTTACTGAACTATACTGTACTAAGAATACTGCTTTACTGAACCGTATCGTACTGAAAGCTATTGTTTACTGTTTACTGAACTGAAAGCTACTGTTTACTGTTTACTGTTTACTGAACTGAAAGCTACTGATTACTAAATTGGTAGCTACTGATTACTGTTTATTGAACCAAATTGTACAGAATATTGTTTACTAAACTGAAGTGGTGAAAATTAAATGATTTATTTCATTTAGATTTATGGAAAAATAAATATTTTCCAGCATATAGATTTCATTGTATCAAGCAGCATACGACTCCTTTACTGAGCACCTGGTTCACTCACCCCTTACTTTCAAACTTTCCAGATTAATTACCAGGATTATTTGATAGCTTTCTCAGATAAATATAGCTGCGAGTAGCCCACTGGGACAAAGAGCGTTGAAATTTAAAGGTACAGTCACTTCTCTTATATATTCAGACATTTGTATACAGTACTACATTATTGTAAAATAGAAACAGGGGATGTAAAGTGTATGGAATATTGTAAAAATTTTTATATTCCGAATTTATTGAATAAATGTTCACCATTTATTACTGTTAAGGATCAAGTGTTAAAGGCATCACAGACAGCCCAACCAGTAAAAATGTGTAAAATACTAGTAAATATTGTGTAAAAATGTACACTCAAACTGATACACTTATGGATCAATACCGGTGAATTTTTAAAATTACCCCACGACCAAAGGATTTGGTTAATCGACTCTCGATAAACAGTTGTGCGCGGTTTTTTTTTGTAGAAAACTCTTATTGAAGTGATTCAAATTGCGTTGGAAAGTTAATTCGAATAGCTTTTCAACCATATATGGCTTATATTTTAATTCACTTTGGATTGATCTCGGTGAATTTTTAAAGTTGACTATAAGTGTAGTAAAGCAATTTGAAAAGTGAGTAAAAGATTTGGAGAATAAATTTATGATTAATCATGGACATACATTAATGAATTAATAGATAAATCAAGTAAATTAAGGTGTTTAAAGGGTCTATGTGGGGCCAATACAATTAAGTTCGGGATAAAGAATTGAAATAAAAATCAAGTTATGGTTAAATTTTAAGAGTGAAATTATATTGAACATGTAGAAATTATATTAAAAGATGAGTATATATTTATACATTAAATATGTATATAAATATAACATTTAAAAGAAATAAATAACTTTAATATGAAAATTATATATATTAAAAAATGTTAAAAGTTAGCCCACCAAACTCATGTGATGGTCGGCTAAAAAGTAGACCATCGCCCACATCCCAATGGCTTTATGAAAAGCCAAAAGAAACGAAGCAAAGAGTTATGACAAGAAAGTTAAGGAAAGATTGGAAAGGTGAGAGGAGAGAATGGAAAGTTCAAGAGTAAGTGAGACGTCAAGAGAGAGGGAGCAAATTTAAGGGCCATTGAGCGTCGATAGAGAGCTGTATACAAGGGATTTGGCACTGTTTTAAGGGTTGAAGGCTGGGGTTTCAGGTGCTGAACTGGACAGAAAAAGACTTGCTTTGTTGGTGTTTTTTGGGAAGCTTAAATATAGCGTTTTATGTCACTCTGATTACTGAAAATCGGAACTAACTTTCTCCATTTTCACTTGGTCGGTTGGACTGTGCTCAGTGTCGTCAGTTTGATATTAAGCTAAAACTTCCTTAGCTAACTTAACATTTAATTGTCTAGATCGGTCCCAGTACATTAAATTACAACATACATTTGTTTTTCTTTACAAATACTTAATAACAAAACTATGGTTGACATTTGAACTTCTTCAGTTTACTATTTGCATCCCTTTATATACTAAAGTACTGTACAACAAATGTTTGAATACCATACCTGTAAGGTACGACATTGAAACCTCGTAGGCATCCAATCAGAACTTTCTTTTAACGATCGGCTATCACTATAAATAAATCTATATGTAGGAAAGGGTGAGCTTAAGCCCAGTAAGATATATATATATAAATATATGTTGGCTCCTATACGCAATACCGAGAGGGGGGGTGAATCGGTTCTTAGCTAGCCTTAAGCCCGTTTTTCGGTTCTTCTAAATTCTCTAGCCTATATGAACATTTTCTAAGTTCTCTAAGCTACTCAAGCATGCAATATAAATTCAATTCAATAAGCACAATATAATTGCAAGTAAAGAGAGTAGGGAAAGAGAGATTTACACAAGCGATTTATAGAGGTTCGGCTAACTTGCCTACGTCCTCTACCTTGAGACGCTCCCAAGGATTTTCCCAAATTCACTATCTTTGAATTTGTATTACACTCCCTCTTTTCAAGGCTCAAGAGAAACCTCTCTCTTTTTCTAGGCTCAAGAGAAACCTTTTCTCCCTCTTTTTCTAGGCTAAAGAGAAACCTCCCTCTTTTTCTTAGGCTAAAGAGAAACCTCCCTCTTTTTCAAGGCTAAAGAGAAACCTCCCCTTTTACAAAGAATGAATTGGTTTACAAGAGAAGTAATCAAAGAAGGCCTCTAGATAGGCAAGTGATTACAGAGATTAAGCACAAGTAAAAGCCTATACAAGATTTGTGCTAAGCAATACAAGAAATAGATGAATGATAGAAGATGTAGACTTTGGAGCTCTTGATTTGTTGTTTGAGGCTTGAGAAGATGAATAAGATGATAAAAGATGTTGCTTGGTTGTTCCTCTTGCTTTCTTTAGCTTCTAAGCCTCTATTTATAGTCCCTTGGATGTATTCTAGCCGTTGGGTGGAGCCAAATCTCGGATATTACCGTTGTCTCACAAAAACTAGCCGTTATAGGCTATTTTCGAGCAAAGGGATCGATCCCTTTCCATAGGGGATCGATCCCTTTTGTCCAGAATCTTGATTCTGGGCTTCAGGGACCTTTTCTAGCCGTTGGGAGCTTGTGAAGAGTGGCCTATCCTATTACATACTGAGCATGTGAGAGATAAATCATGCATAGTATTTTTGCTCACTAAGAAATTCCTAAGATGAGTTTCTTTTTGTTTTTCATTATAACGTAACCCATCTTTGTCAAAGAAAGCTCTTTGGGTCGCTAACATATGATATAGCTTTTGTTGACCCATATAAAACCTAGTAAATGAGTTATGTAAATTTAAGTTCTTTTTATTCAACTCATTTATTTCTAGATTTGCTTCTTCTAACTTCTTCTCAAATTCAAGTTTGGCATTTAATAGCATTTCATTTTCTATTTTTAATTTAGCAATGATTTTCTTATATTTGGAGTTCATGCATTGAAAATCATTTGCTAATTCATTAAAAGCATTTTGTAGTTCATCAAATGTATAATCATCATCTTCACTAGAACTACAACTAGCCTCATCATCACTAATAGCCATAAAGCATGTGTAGGCTACCTCATCATCTATGTTTTCATCATCGGAGCTATCACTATCGCTCAATGTAGCCACAAATGCTTTCTTCCTAGGCTTCCTATCCTTTTCCTTCCTAAGTAATGGACAATCTAACTTAGTGTGACCCGGTTCATTACATTCATAACACACTAAGTGATCCTTTTCTTTTCTACTTGACTCTCCTCTTTGATGTCTCCTATTTTGCTCTCTCTCTTTCATTCTCATAAATCTATTAAATCTTTTGGCAAACATTGCCATTTCCTTTTCTTCCTCATTTCCACTCTCATCACTATTATCTTCAATGACCTCATGAGTGGAAGACTTAAGTGCTACCCCTACTTTCTTTGAAGGCTCTTCATTTCTTTTTAATTTCATTTCATATGTAAGTAGGGAGCCCATAAGTTCATCTAGAGACAAGGTGTTAGGGTCCTTAGATTCTTCTATAGCAGTCACCTTTGCCTCCCAAGATTTTGGCAAGCTATTCAAGATTTTCTTGACCATTTCTACATTGGAATAGCTCTTGCCTAGAGCTTTAAGTCCATTAATTATATCATTAAACCTAGTGAACATTTCGCTAATGGACTCATTTTCTTTCATCCTAAAAAGCTCATAATCATGTGTGAGCATTCCTACTTTGGTTTCCCTAACTTGATTGGTCCCTTCATGTGTGATGGCCAATTTGTCCCATATTTGTTTAACATTCTCACAAAGAGAGACTCTATTATACTCATTGGGACCTAATGCACAAAAGAGGGTGTGCATAGCCTTGGCATTCAATTGTTCCAATCTCATGTCATTGGTGTCCCACTCATCTTCACTCCTAAGGACATCTTTTCCATCTACTTTCTTTATTGGGATTCTAGGGCCATTAATAATTACTCTCCGCACTTCATAGTCATTGGATTGTACAAACAACATCATTCTAGTTTTCCAATATAAATAATTTTCACCATTGAAGAGTGGAGGTCTAACTAATGATTGTTCTTCTTCTCCTAGGGGTATGCCTATATTCAAATGAGCCATTTAAGATCGTTTTGCTCGATAGAGGTTAGTCTAAATCAATCTCGAGCCCAAGCTCTGATACCAATTGTTGGCTCCTATAGGCAATACCGAGAGGAGGGGTGAATCAGTTCTTAGCTAGCCTTAAGCCCGTTATTCGGTTCTTCTAAATTCTCTAGCCTATATGAACATTTTCTAAGTTCTCTAAGCTACTCAAGCATGCAATATAAATTCAATTCAATAAGCACAATATAATTGCAAGTAAAGAGAGTAGGGAAAGAAAGATTTACACAAGCGATTTATAGAGGTTCGGCTACCTTACCTACGTCCTCTACCTTGAGACGCTCCCAAGGATTTCCCAAATTCACTATTTTTGAATTTGTATTACACTCCCTCTTTTCAAGGCTAAAGAGAAACCTCTTCTCCCTCTTTTTCTAGGCTAAAGAGAAACCTCTTCTCCCTCTTTTTCTAGGCTAAAGAGAAACCTCCCTCTTTTTCTTAGGCTAAAGAGAA
This sequence comes from Heritiera fomes, assembly GCA_032173925.1. NCBI lineage: Eukaryota > Viridiplantae > Streptophyta > Magnoliopsida > Malvales > Malvaceae > Heritiera > Heritiera fomes. The sequence goes on along the minus strand of JAPDPM010000004.1, from coordinate 15,310,015 downwards.
ACCTCCCTCTTTTTCAAGGCTAAAGAGAAACCTCCCCTTTTACAAGGAATGAATTGGTTTACAAGAGAAGTAATCAAAGAAGGCCTCTAGATAGGCAAGTGATTACAGAGATTAAGCACAAGTAAAAGCCTATACAAGATTTGTGCTAAGCAATACAAGAAATAGATGAATGATAGAAGATGTAGACTTTGGAGCTCTTGATTTGTTGTTTGAGGCTTGAGAAGATGAATAAGATGATGAAAGATGTGGCTTGGTTGTTCCTCTTGCTTTCTTTAGCTTCTAAGCCTCTATTTATAGTCCCTTGGATATATTCTAGCCGTTGGGTGGAGCCAAATCTCGGATATTACCGTTGTCTCTCAAAAACTAGCCGTTATAGGCTATTTTCGAGCAAAGGGATCGATCCCTTTCCATAGGGGATCGATCCCTTTTGTTCAGAATCTTGATTCTGGGCTTCAGGGACCTTTTCTAGCTGTTGGGAGCTTACTGCCAAAAGGGGATCGATCCCTTCCCTTAGGGGATGGATCCCTTCTCTCTAGAAGGTGATTTTCTGCACTTTTTGAGTTAGAAATGATGTGGTCTTTGATCCTAATCCAACCCAAAACATTTTGGCATTTTTGTGGGAGTTTTTCTTGACTTTCTCAAATGAAAACATGGTCTAAAAATTCATCAAGTGATTTTCTAAAATATTCAAAACATTTACAAAGTATTAAGACCAATAAGAGTATGCATCATTAAATCATGGTCTTAATGTTTGATATGATCACTTGAAATGTATTGAGAAAATCATGTGTGATAAGGCAAATTTACAATATGAATTGAAGCATTAAAGCTTACTTAAGTGTTTGTCATTTCAAAATATATGTCAATTTAAAGCTAACAATATATATATAAAAGAACTGATACTGTGCATACCTATATGCACATGTCGAAAAACATATTTCATAAATATGCAGTCAATATTAAAATAGTATGAAAGAACTCTATCGGAAGGGATACTATAATCGGTTAGGAGTATCACGCTGAGTATGGATGGATGCTTTAGAGCACCTTACTTGTCTCGGTCCTTAAATCCAACTATAGGGAGTTTATGAAAACTTACAGAGAAGAAATTCATGCTTATCAAATCAGGATTAAACCTTTCAAATCTGTAGTGACAGTAATCAACAATAAAGAATCATTATCAAATGGTTTAGTAAAATATCCGATAAATCATTCAGTTCACTGTTTAGTAAATCATTTTATAAATAATTTAAAAATCAACTCAGTAAATAGTTCAGTAAATTAATCAAAAATCACTCACTCAAAATATAGTTCAAACAATTGATTAGAAAATCACACTCTTTGAAAGCCTTTTATAAAATTGATCAGAAATGGCTCATTCAAACACGATTCTGAAAATCAATCATAAAATTATACGCTTGAAAAATCGTTTAGAAAATCAATCAGAAGTCACTCTTCCAAAACATAATTCAGAAAATCAGTCAAAATTTCACATGTTCAGAAAACTGTTCAGACATAGTTCAGTAATCAATTCTGTAAATACTTAGTAAAGAGTCAGTGATTCGATTCGGTAAACAATACAAGAACCTTTTTTCCTAACACTTCGACTACAAAGCAAACTACGAAATATATCAAAGAAAGAATTCATGTATTTCAAAATTAGAATCATGACAGTTTATCATTCAAAATTCATTTTCAAAACCATACAATGCAAATATCTTAAATTAATCAGAAACCATGTAGATTTCAGATGTTCAACCGACATTCAAGTAATCTTAAACCAGTCAGAAAACATGTAGATTTTCAAAGTTTAAATAACACTTGTACTATCAGAATCAAACTATTTTCAGATTTCAGAATTCAAATATCAAAGGTTCAAAGATCATTAAAAACTCTAGATAAACCATAATTATTTCAGAATTCAGAATTCAGAAATGAAAGTTTCAAAAATCATATAAATTCAAATAATTAGTTGCCAAAACTCTCCATAAACAAAACATAATCAATTTTAGTAAACAATATAGAAATCAATTCAATAAAACATATTCAGTAAACATTCAGAAACTAGTATAGTAAACAGTATCAGTGAAGACCTGGCAACACCCAATAGAATCATGTACTAAAAGATTTAGAATACGTATGGCCATAGTCTGAAAGGTTCATAGAGTACACGGGCCAAATGAGAACTGTGGATGCTAAAATCACTGATGACACGATCTGGTTAAATATTTGAAGTCCACTCACTCAGAATAACATGATATACCCGAAGGCTACTACGGGCCAATAGTCTAAAAACAGTTCACAAAACATTTCAGAATTGTTTACGAAGATCGATTCAATAAATCATATCTTCAGTTAGTTCATAAAGTAACCAAATCAGAACTTATCATAATTAAAGCATAAAAATCCATCAAATATTCTTAACGTGCAAATCAAGGTTCAAAATATTTTATTTACATATAACACTGATATAACAATATGAATGCATCATGAGAAGGATGGAAATAACTGAAAATCCTTTCGAAAACTGAGTTAAAACTTCTATTTACACTTCTTTGAAAACTTATCCCAAATCACACTTTCATTTCATTTCTACTTGCAAAACAGGGTCAAATGATGATTTTAAAGATTTTAATATGTTTTAGGAAATTTCGGCAGCATAACGACACTACCTATCCTAACCTCCCTACATGAAAACACAATTTATGAACCACAATTCCATTTCTCATTTCCAATCAAACCACGTTTTCATCAAAAACATGCAACATAGTATCCCTATGCCTTCTATATATATCCCTTACCACTCAAACTCCTACAGTCTTACTCGTCAGCACCAATGTCACCATCTAACTTTCGAGTTGCAATTGACCGCATAAACATAGTCAATTCATCATACTTTAGTTATAAAGATTATTTAACTCCACTAGACCTATTATGTGGCCTACTGTAGCTACAAAACTGATCTATTTCATATCGGTGCTAACACTACAACTACTATCAAATCACTTTTGTTTTCATTTTTGACTGCACTTACAGTCATTTATACAGTATTCTAGGACCCAAAACACACTAAATGAGACATGATTCCAGTGTCCCTTTCACTTGATCGAATCTCATTGTCTCTCTTACACATCTCATTTCAACAATTCAAGCTTAAATTCATGCTCAACTTATGTTCTATATCCATTCTACATCATTTTTACATGAAACAACACCATAATCATAAAGGTACATACTTGGTCGAAACCCTTGGAGAGAGATTGATATGTTTTTGATTAAATTCAAGGCTAAATATAAGCTTAAACACATTGTAAAAAGTCATTAAATCATGAAAATTTCAAGATTTCTCTTACCCTTCTTCTTGAACTAATCTGATGCGGGGTGGTTCACCTTGATTTTGGCCACTTGTGGACTTGATTTTGGTGTCAAAAGATAGAGCACTGAAAACTAAACAAGTTTGGTGACGACTGTTTTCGGTTTCAGTGAGTTTAAGCTAGTATTTTAATGACTTTCTCTCTCTAAACCAAGCTTTAGAGTAAGAAGACAATGGTGGAGAAGAGTGGATGGCAGGATGGAAGAAGAAGAAGAGAATAATCTAATTTAAAATATCTTTATGGTGAAATTACGAAAATGCCCTTCAATAATTTTTAAAATTCCAATTACATCCCCTTTCTTTCTAATTTTGGCTTAAACATTTAGTCTAACTTTCAAATATTATGCACTCATAAAATACATCTATTTAACTCATTCCGATCATTGAATAAGCTTTTGTCGAGTTTTGGCCATAACAAAGGTGAAATTACCAAAATACCCATAACCATTAAATTGAGTAATTTTCTACTTTTTTGCATGGTTCGATCTATTAGTTCACATGAGCTAGGACTTTGTCACAAAAGGATTTCCTGCAATTTTCATTGGTCAAAAGTCAACTTGGTTTGACTGTTATTCAGGAAAATTTCTCGAGCCTATGGATGTAATCGTCATTTTTTAAATTATTGCACATTTTTCAAAAATGCTTAAACAATCTAATTTCGAGGTAAAGATTCCTCCTATCTCAGTATTTCACTCCAAATATGATGACTCTGGAGCTTCGTCCCAATCCAAATTGTAAAAGTCTCGTGGAGCTTACCTAACAATTTCCTTCCATAAGTCCAATTATTCTATTTCTTGGTAATTCGTCCTTTATCTTTTTATTTTCATAATCTTTAACTTATGTAATCTATTGGGAAAATGTAGCCCTCACATTTTAGGTGCTAAAAATGGGGTGCTTTGGGGCTAAGTTGTGTAAATTTTGTTACAAAATGGGTAAGATAAATTAATAGGCTTAGTTATATTTTTATGAAATTTTTTTATGGAATTTATTTAATTAATTTTGAGTATTTTGTGTAATGTTTGAATGTGTAGCAAAAGCATGAGAAACATATTTGGCATTTGGCAAAGTTTGAAGCTCGTCAAAGCTCTAAGTTTTGACACTAAGTAAGATATTTATATAAGGTAGAAGTTAGAATTATATTGTATTAGATATGGATTAATTTGAGATATTATGATTGCTATTGGAAATTGTTGTAATGATGTGGAACACTATTGAAGTAGTGCTTGAATGTTGTTAGAATTTTATTAGAAGCTTGATTGAGAATTAGTGAACTATTGTTGGAATATGTGTAAAATTGATTTGAGTATTGATGGAATTATTCTGGGAAATTTTGAAAAATAATTTGGATGGTGTTTTAATGGCTTGATGATGGAAAATGGTGGAGAATGTGAGATATAAATATTTAAGTAGTAATTTGAATATATTATATGTTGAGAAATTGCTTGGGATATATTAAACGAAATTAATAAAAAAATGAAATAAATCTAGATTTTATCCTCATAGTTATATTGGGATATATGTGTTTAAATAAATACGCATATATACGAGTAAGTGTAAGTTGAAAACCTTGGTGATTGATTTTGTGTGATAACACAAGGGTGTGAAATGTGTTGTGGGATGATCGATAATTATTAAAATATAAATTTTGGTACCTTGTAGAAGTAGAATGGGTAAATTGGATGTAAAATTTGAAATATGGGTTAGCTAGACTAATTAGCTGCATTATATAACATTGTTGTCCTAGATAAAAATCTACGGCATGAATGGAATGTGATTGAAGGTCATAGGATCATTATCGGATATTTATTGAGGAATTCACAAAGAGAGATTAAATTATTGGGTAAAATAAGAATATGACTCTTTAGGCATTTATCTCTAAGAGAATGTAACTTTTGACAAAAGTGATATAATTTATATGTTTTATAGACATTATGAGGATATATACTTGTATATAGACATGCAAAGATTGGGTGATATTAATAGATTATAACCTTAAAGATGGAAAGTGTGTGTTTGGAAGATGATATATATCTTGTGAGCCGTGATAACTACGTAAGTGACTCGATTTGATAGTGTGATATGAAATGTTGGACTAATAGTCAATGTTTACTCCAGTAAGACATTTATATAATTCCAAGTAAGAATTATATTGTATTATTTTAGCTAAGATTGGGATGATTGTAATGAGTTTAGTTTATGACTTACTAGAAATATATGGGTTGATATGAATAAGAAATTATGATGAATGAGTGAAAAAGACTGTGAAATGATGGAATTGTGAACATACGAGTATAAATAGGTCCTTTGAATAGGTCTTAATGAGTTAATTTACATTTGAATGATTTCGGGTTATTCTTTAAGTTGCTAAATAATATTTAAATGTTCATAGAATGCTAAGATGGCCCCATAACGGTGGCGAGGGGTCTTAATACTGATAATGAAATATACAAGTGATTGTTATAATCGATAATTGTTGTGGAATGATATTGGATATGGGAAATAATAGAGAATATTAAATTAATTCCTTAGATTCAATATTATTGAATATGAAAGGATGGTATTAAGGAAGTTATTTAAAATGTGTTGATGATATTGAGCTTGTTATGAAAGCTATACTGATGAGTTTTGAGAGAGATGATCTATTAAGGTGTTGGTATTGTTGTTAGCGTCATGCCAAAGAATATTACGTCGATGCATTACATAAGTATTATATTAAATTGTTTTGAACTTAGGTTTCCACCTACTTTAGTTTTAAGCTTACATCTTTTAAGACTTGAGATTTAGAAATGTTGCATCTGCACACATGAACATTTACACAATTGAACCGTTTTGGAAAAGAAAGAGACACGACATAAATATGTCTGCACAAATGATTCAAAAAGAAAAGTGATGTATACTTTATATGATTTTGATATGTTAAACTTAAAAGTTTATAATTGAATGTTTTATGAGACTATAGGCACCCTAAGAGAGTCAAACTCAATAAAGCATAGCAAAAGCCGCCTAATTGGAGATTACTCAATAGGTAGAGATGCTTGTCCAACAATAGTTGTGGACAAGGCTCAATCATACCTAATCACTAGAGTTGAGAGACATGAGGTTTATAGTTATAGATAGTGCCCTAGTTGGTTTCCAAGGGACAATGATATGATTCTTCACTGCTACTTATAGTGAACTAAGTCTTTATTGATAAAGTATTAGGGATTCAGCCTAGTCTCAAACCTTATATGATATGATGTCTAGAGTATGGTTTTATTTGATATGAACTCTAGACTTGACATAATTTTACAGTATATGAGAAATATTTTAAGATTGTACATGTTTTAAACATGCTAAAAAAGTGAATATGAGATGTTTTGAGACATTACATGTTGTTAAACATGGTTTAAAAGTACACATAATATGACTTGGGAATTGTACATTCTTAAGTCATGTCTTATAAGTAAACATGAGATGTTTTTAGATTTTACATGTTTTGAATACGTTTGAAAAGTACATGTAATATGATTTTCGAGACTATATATGTTTCACTTATGATTATATGTCAAACACGATATGATTTGTAATGATAGTCATTTTATACAGTAAAGCTTATATAAGTTTGCATATTGAATTATGACATAACAATGTGTTTCTTGCATGAAAGATGTCATGATCTTATATTATACATGAACCTAAAATTTATATGAAGAATGTCATAACTATAAACTTCATGTTATTATGTCTTTCCACAACAAAAGTGAGATGATTTAATACAGTACAGGAGTATAAATCTTAGATTTTAAATGACTTGATTTGATATTGAGCTTTTTTATATAAGATGTAATATGACATGACATTGTTATGAACATAGTGAATACCATGTGATGTTAAGACTACATGTGACACACCATTGCATGATATACCGTGTTATAAGGATAAGAGAATTGAAAAATGATTGAATTGACATGGTTAGAAGTCTATGTGATAGACAGGATTTGAGACGGGGATAATGAGGTGTTGCAAGTTACCCTTTCATCGATAACCTGAACCCTTACCCATTTAGAGTCCTTTAGGACATGAGCTGAGATGTTTTGATAAACGATTACAGAGAGAATATGTGATGAGAATCTTTACTTAAAGGTTTCATGCATTTGCATTAGAATAGTATAAGTCTAATTCTGCACTTATATAAATAACTTACTGAGCCCTCGCTCATTAAACGTTGTTTAACCCTTTTTCAGATTGAGTATGGAGTTGATGGCATATTTCGGAGCTATATGGAATAGTCACAGGTCTGAAATATCACCTCAAACTCTCGAGGTAACTCCAGATAATTATTATTGGTATATGTACATATTCTTTGGTACGTATGTAATATTTCAAGCTATTTTTGTATAGTGTAGACACCCTATTTTGTCCGGGTTAATTGATTTAAGTGACGTAGTATCTTAGAATTAGGCTAGAATTAAATTAGGATTTTTTAAGATGTAGAATTAACATTAATTAGGAAATTAGAAATAAAATAGGATATAGGAAGAATTAATAAATGAAAATAAGAAAAAAACAAAAAAATGAAATAAGAAATAAAAATAAAAATAAAGAAAATTAATTTTAGGATAGGATAATTAGATTATTAGATTTTTAGGATAATCATTTAAATTAGGCTATATTAATTAATTGAGAGAGTTATTATTAGATTAAAATTAGAGTAATTAGAGTTAGATTAGAATTAACATAGGAATTAGATAGATAAAATATGAAAATAGGAGATAATTAATAGAAGAAAGATAGTTCTATTAGGACTTTAACAAGTTTGCGATTATAAAAAGTGGTTGAACTCATAATTGAGGGGGACTCTTTGCACTCAGCCTTGATAAAAAAAAACTTCTACCAAACCTGCAAGGATCGAAGCCTTCTTCATCATCATCCCCACCGCTTGTCATTGCCGAGTCATCCCTTGGCTCCGCACTTCACCCTGTTGTTTTAGCGTTCAATCATCATCACCATCATTTTTGTTACTCTTGAACGCCATTGCTGGGTTGCACCGTTACCCGCCATTCTTCATCGCGTCTCTGCATCACTGCAACCGGCCCTGTCATCTCCAAGACCGACAACCCCACTGCCGCTTTGCTTAAGGCCTTTTCTGCCACGTCCAGATTGTTGACATCGTTCCTAGCAGTTGCTGCGTCTGCTAATTCATCTTTGTTGTAGCATCTATTCGGGCTTCCCTATTTTACTGCTTATTCTTCATCATCTAAGCTGTACTGATCACAACTTGTTGCTGCACTGCACTCTTACTAAGATCATCTACCGTCTCTACCTTTGCCTAAGTTCCTGCCGCTGCATCTACTGTCAATTCCTCCACGATTGTGTTACCACCACTGCATCCAAGTTGCTACCACCTAGCGTCATTACAACTGCCACACCTGCCTTGTATTGCACCACCTCATCAGTTCGCTTCTGCTGCATACAAGTGACACGCCTTTGTTGTATCAAACCAAAACCAGTCATCCCAAGCTATACGCACGGTGTGGCTAGTGTTGAAGAACGTTGGAACAGGAGCTGCAATCGTGGGTCATTAACTTGCTGTGAAGAGTAATAAGAATTTGTAGGAGGCCACGTGAAGCAAGAAAGAAAAGATGCTTAAGGCTTTGAGGAAATATTGCAAAACTGGGTAAAGTGGCTTTAAAGATCACGTGATTTCACATCACCCAGGTATAACCTTTTTTGGTTTTTGTTGTGTTGTAATTAATGTATATTATGTTATCATAAAATATTGTAAGTTTGATTAATAGTTTTGTTTGTTTATAAATATATATTTTTTATTTAGGTTGATTAATAAAGTTATCTAATTTGACTAACATTTTTGTTTATAATTAAATAATTACATGATAATATTTGATTTGTTCTTGTATGAAAAAAACTGTATGATGGTATTTAGTTTAATGTAATTGCACAGTATATTTTGTATGAATAATTTTTATAATGTGATTTGATGATTTTTATAATTTGCATAATTTAGCATATTAATTAGGATAAATGCTTAGAATAAAAAAAATAAAAAAATGAAGACAATATAATTCATTTAAAATTGAAAATATTAATTAAAACTAATAAAATTATAAAATATGGAGATAAGTTGAGATTAATCTAATGATGAAATTCCAAGAAAGTTAAATGGTACTCCTTGGAAATTTCTAGGTGAGGAGTTTGCTTTAGACTGAACCAGATTGATGGAAGGTTTAGAGTAAATTTTCAATATAATAATATGTATTCATTTTCTAAAATAGAAATAAAATAATAATAAAGACAATTAAAATAAAATAAAAATAGGATATGGAAATAATTTGAATTAAAATAAAAAATATAATGAATACAAAATAATAAATTAGTAAGAATTGGGTATAGAGCCAAAATTAGGATTTTCATAATATATTCCAACGACGGAGCCTCTTCAAGCAAGTCAATCGGTACTACTTGAATACTCTTGAGGTAAGGAGATTTACTTATTGTCTGAACCAGATTGATGGAAGGATTTTAAGTAAATTTTCAATATTTTAAGCATATGGAAATTAATCCAAATTAAAGTAAATTTAGAATGACCTATTGGGTATAGAGTCAATATTAGGATTTTCATAATGTATTTAAATGATCCGACGATGGAGCCTCTTCGAGCAAGTCAATTGGTACTACTTGAATACTCCTGAGGTGAGGGGATTTACTTATTGTCTGAACCAGATTGATGGAAGGATTTTAAGTAAATTTTCAATATATTAAGCATATCGAAATTAACTCAAAATAAAGTAAATTTAGAATGACCTAAAGTAGTTGGTACCATTTTAGGATGGGCGTTGTGGGGGTGCTAATCCTTCCTCACACGTAACCGTACTCCCGAACCCTAGATTCTTTGAACGTAGACCAAGCCTTATCTTTAGACAAGAATAGGTGACCAATTACACCTTAGGTTTGAATGGTTGGTGGCGACTCCTAGAATTTTAAAGTCAGCGGTTAGGTTCACGGATCTAGACGTTATGACAGTTTAGCGACTCCACTGGGGACATTAGAGAGTCAGGCCAACATATATTTTAGGTCATTAGAAATTTGCTTAGAAATAATGTTGATTTCATAATGCTTAATAATCATTTAATACACACGCACTTCACATGCATACATGCATAAGCCCTCAACCCGGGCTCTATCCTTGTTAGGAGGGAGAAAAGTACCTACGCCTTCGTGAGGTGATAACCTCCGCATGGGCTGGCGAAAAACTCCCACTCAAATTGAACCTTTCCGCTTGTAACCTATAATGGGTGAGGATTGGGTGCCTTACTAGTCCAGTGTGGATGACAGTGAGGAACAATTTGGGAACCTTTAGAACTTTAAATGATCCAGGCCCTGCATATAGGAAAACCTAAGAAGCCCAAACCTTAGATAGAGCCTTACAAAACCCTTGAAGTATTAGACTCAAATCCAAAATAGGACAAAAAAAAAGAGGTGAATTTGCTATCATTAAGTCATGCATAATTGTGTTTGATTTTGCATTGCATAACATATCATGCACATAAGTTTGCATTTGTCTTATCATGAGAATGAACATACTTTTGATTGTTAGGAGAGATTGTTAGACTTAAGTGCATTCCATGTGCATTTATTTTTGTGCATAAACATGTCACCACATGAAATAATTTCAACTTAATTGTGGCACTCAAGGTATCAAAATTGCATCCACTAGACAGTCCGCCCTCCACAAATATCATACAAGGTATCAAGCACGCATAATGGAAGAGGATCAAAATAGCAGGATAGAAAAGTTGGAAAAAGAAAATGCAGAGATAAAGGGGCAATTGAGCGAGATTACCCAGTTGCTAAAAGCCATGATTAAAGGAAAGGAGAAGATGGGTAATCAAGAGGAATCTATCCAAGAACCTCAACAAAGCATGCGAGACAACCCCATTTTTGTTCCTGAAGGAAGTACTGCCAAAGCTCCAACACCTCTACAGATACAAGTTCAAAACCTAGTAGAGGTACCAAATTTAGATGATCCCGTAGAGTTAGAAAAGTTGAAGCATAAAGAAGAATATAGTGGTACTAAAGCTCAGTTAAGTTTGATAGAGGAAAGACTAAATGCCATGGAAGGGGTTGACTATTTTGGACCCGTTGATACTGAAAGGTTGTGTTTAGTACCTGGTGTCGTCCTTCCACCAAAATTCAAGGTACCCGAATTTGAAAAATTCAATGGAACATCGTGCCCAAAAGAGCATCTCACCATGTACTGTAGAAAGATGGCGGCGTATACATGGGATGACAAGCTATTAATTCATGTTTTTCAAGACAGTCTGACTGGGTCAGCCGCTAAGTGGTACAACCAATTGGAAAGGAGCAAAGTTTCTTCTTGGTCTGAGTTGGCCAGAGCTTTTATAGCTCAATACAAACATGTGTCTGATGTAGCTCCTGATCGCTTATCTCTCCAGGGTATGGAAAAGAAGAGGGAGGAGAGTTTCAAAGAATATGCCCAGCGATGGAGAGATATGGCATCACAAGTTCAGCCTCCTTTGACTGAGAAGGAGGTCACCATGTTCTTTTTGAACACTCTCAAGGCACCCTACTATGAACGTATGCTTAGCAGTGTAACTAAGAAATTTGCAGACATGGTGTTAACTGGTGAAGCTATTGAGAATGCCATCAAGAGTGGAAAGATCGAAGCACCAGTGAATGATAGTAGGAAGGGTGGATTCTCGAAGAAGGAAGGAGATGCACAAGCTGTCTCAAACAATTCGCGTCACCCTTATACCCCTTTCCCACCTAATGACCAAAGGAACACCCGACTTAGCCGAAATTTCACCATAGACCCTATACCAATGACATATACAGAGTTGTTCCCACAGTTGGTAAGGGGTCACCTTATTGCCCCTGTTTATATGGAGCCCTTGAAGCCTCCCTACCCAAAGTGGTATGATCCTAATGCGAAGTGTGCTTATCATAATGACAATATTGGTCATTCTATTGAGAATTGTATGGGCTTGAAGAGGAAAGTCCAAGAACTTGTCAACGCTGGAATTTTGAGTTTTGGGGCAAAGAATGATCCAAATGTGAATGATAATTCTCTACCAGATCACACAAAGGGTAGCAGTTGATGCTATGGAAAAAAATGGATGATATTGATTGATTCACTTAATTTGAAGATAATGGTTGTTTCTTTGTTTCTAATTTCATTCATCTTAGGACATTTCTTAGGTAATATAGGAATGCCTAAGCCCAAAAGGCATTAAGAATTCTTTTATGTATTGGGCCAACTTTCATTTATTTTCATTTTCAATAAAGGATTCGTGGGATGCATATTTCTTAATTGCTCATTCCAATCCTGTTCTTTAATGCAAAACACCAATACCCATATTCTCTACATTGTTACCAAGCTTAAAAGTATCCAAATAATGAACATGATAATAATGATGGTAATGCGTATAAAATTCAATTCTGAAAGAGTTGCTTTGGTTGGTTGAATGAATTTTTAGTTTGTTAAGCAAGAAGAGGATAGAAGAAATTTGTCTAAAATCTTCAACTATTACGAGTAAAGGTGAATCTCTAGATGAAATTCTAATGAGTTTGCCTTTGTTCAATAGATGACCTTTATTGAGAGTACTTGTATTGAGATGAGAAATGGCCTTCTTTCACTACCTTTCAAGTGTGAGTAAAATTATTCATTGATTACCCCTTTTGAGCCTATTATATTCTTTTTGATATAACCCACCAAGAATCACCCTCAACACTGGGGGGCAAAGAGAATAGAAGATGAAAGATCAGTAAAAAAAGAAAAAAAAGAGAATGAAGAAGGAAAGAGGGTTTGAATCAAGAAAGTGAAAACCCTAGTCACATTTGAATAGAAATGAGAGAAAAAGCAAATTAGAATGGGGCAAAAGGTGAAATGCCTAAATGATTCATGAAAAATGATTCTTGGTTTGATGAACCCTGAAACACTTATTTTAGGCCTATATTATCCTTTCTTTCATGAACCCTCACCTGAGCCTACATTACGTGCCTTAAAAGTCCATTTTGATCAAATATGAGTACTCTTATTGAAGAATCATGTGTTGAATAAAGGCATACTTACACTATGAGATGATGATCCTTTGGATGGAAGTAGGACAAGCAGATCAAGATAAGCAAAAAGATTTCGTCTAGATGGAAGAAGTGGGATTCCAAAGACTCTCTTGGATCCATGTAAGCAGTAAATTGGGTGAAGAAGTATCTGATGTTGGGGCATGAATCAGAATGGAGAACAGACAAGAGAAGCCTCATCAAGGACAATGAAGTTGAAAATGAAAAGAAATAAAAAAAAGAAAAGAAAATGAAAAAGAAGAGAAAAAGAAGAAAAAAAAAGAAGAAAAGAAAAGAAAAAAGAGAAAAATGAAAGGAGGATTCAAATCGAAAACCCAAAAAAGGCGGTTTGGATCAATGAAGTGCGTCTAAGTTGAAAACCAGAAAAGGCAGCTTAGATACCAGAAAAACTGGATGTCAATGATACAGGGGCAAGAGGATATTTTATTGAACTCAACATGATCAGATAAAATGGACCTTTAAAGGAAATTTTGTATTCATTGATCAAAATTATTTGAATTTTTGTTATTTGGATACTATTACCTGAAACTTAATCTTGAAAATTCTTGCCTTTCATTCAAGCCTACTTTCCTTTTAAGCCTGGCAATTTCTTGTTAAATCTGTCCAAATGTTGAATAATACCACTCTCTTCATTTCACTTATCATTTCTTTGCTATATCCTTACCTTGAGAGATTGAGAAATTGTGTTACATTGATCTTGAAATTAGAATGGTAATGAATGTTTGCTTGGCAAAATATGTGAAAGACTCCTATATTATTTAGGAAAATGAAAGAAAAGGAAACTTGTGAATGAATGAAAATGGAAATTAAGAAAAAGCAATGAAAAAGAAAGAGTGAATGAAGATGAAAGAAGAAATAAGGGATAAGATAAGATATAGAGGGCATGAAGACAAGAGATTCATTGGGAAAGAAACATGGAAGAAGGAAAATGAGAAGAGAAATAGGAAATATAAGGACAGGATGACAGATGAAAAGAGAAGAATGCATGAGATAGACTGATAAAGAAAAACCTTGTTGTTGCCACAGTTAAAGTTGAAATGCTTTTCAAAGAAAGCATTGCATGAACAGAATAGATTGTATGAGTGATATTGCATGAATGGCATTGCATGATTAGAATAAATTGCACAAATAGGATAGAATGCAAGCACAGTTGCATACATGATGCATTGCATGAGAAAAATTACAGACAAGGTTCCTTGAGTACAATCTATAAGACCTTCGGGCATGATTCCTCCAAATTTTGGACAAGATTTTTAAAGTTTGACTGACTGCCTGTTTAGGAGGAGCCTTTAGACAAGATTTTAAAGTTTGACTACCTGCCTGTTTAGGAGGAGCTTTTAGACAAGATTTTAAAGTTTGACTGCCTGCCTGTTTAGGAGGAGCCTTTAGACAAGATTTTAAAATTTGACTGCCTGCCTGTTTAGGAGGAGCTTTTGGACAAGATTTTAAAGTTTGACTGCCTGCCTGTTTAGGAGGAGCCTTTAGACAAGATTTTAAAGTTTGACTGCCTGCCTGTTTAGGAGGAGCTTTTGGACAAGATTTTTAAAGTTTGACTGTCTGCCTGTTTAGGAGGAGCCTTTAGACAAGATTTTAAAGTTTGACTGCCTGCCTGTTTAGGAGGAGCTTTTAGACAAGATTTTTAAAGTTTGACTGCCTTTCTGGTTAGAGGGAGCTTTTTCAAAAAAAAAATAATAATAAAAAAAGAGAAAGTTAAAAAATAAAAATAAAAAAAAGAGAAGAAGTCAGACAAAATAGGTGTCTATATCTTTGTGCAAATACTGTTTCACAGCAAACGCACAAAGAGGGGCAACTGTAGACACCCTATTTTGTCCGGGTTAATTGATTTAAGTGACGTAGTATCTTAGAATTAGGCTAGAATTAAATTAGGATTTTTTTTAAGATGTAGAATTAACATTAATTAGGAAATTAGAAATAAAATAGGATATAGGAAGAATTAATAAATGAAAATAAGAAAAAAACAAAAAAATGAAATAAGAAATAAAAATAAAAATAAAGAAAATTAATTTTAGGATAGGATAATTAGATTATTAGATTTTTAGGATAATCATTTAAATTAGGCTATATTAATTAATTGAGAGAGTTATTATTAGATTAAAATTAGAGTAATTAGAGTTAGATTAGAATTAACATAGGAATTAGATAGATAAAATATGAAAATAGGAGATAATTAATAGAAGAAAGATAGTTCTATTAGGACTTTAACAAGTTTGTGATTATAAAAAGTGGTTGAACTCATAATTGAGGGGGACTCTTTGCACTCAGCCTTGATAAAAAAAAACTTCTACCAAACCTGCAAGGATCGAAGCCTTCTTCATCATCATCCCCACCGCTTGTCATTGCCGAGTCATCCCTTGGCTCCGCACTTCACCCTATTGTTTTAGCGTTCAATCATCATCACCATCATTTTTGTTACTCTTGAACGCCATTGCTGGGTTGCACCGTTACCCGCCATTCTTCATCGCGTCTCTGCATCACTGCAACCAGCCCTGTCATCTCCAAGACCGACAACCCCACTACCGCTTTGCTTAAGGCCTTTTCTGCCACGTCCAGATTGTTGACATCGTTCCTAGCAGTTGCTGCGTCTGCTAATTCATCTTTGTTGCAACATCTATTCGGGCTTCCCTATTTTACTGCTTATTCTTCATCATCTAAGCTGTACTGATCACAACTTGTTGCTGCACTGCACTCTTACTAAGATCATCTACCGTCGCTACCTTTGCCTAAGTTCCTGCCGCTGCATCTGCTGTCCATTCCTCCACGATTGTGTTACCACCACTGCATCCAAGTTGCTACCACCTAGCGTCATTACAACTGCCACACCTGCCTTGCATTGCACCACCTCATCAGTTCGCTTCTGCTGCATACAAGTGACACGCCTTTGTTGTATCAAACCAAAACCAGTCATCCCAAGCTATACGCACGGTGTGGCTAGTGTTGAAGAACGTTGGAACAGGAGCTGCAATCGTGGGTCATTAACTTGCTGTGAAGAGTAATAAGAATTTGTAGGAGGCCACGTGAAGCAAGAAAGAAAAGATGCTTAAGGCTTTGAGGAAATATTGCAAAACTGGGTAAAGTGGCTTTAAAGATCACGTGATTTCACATCACCCAGGTATAACCTTTTTTGGTTTTTGTTGTGTTGTAATTAATGTATATTATGTTATCATAAAATATTGTAAGTTTGATTAATAGTTTTGTTTGTTTATAAATATATATTTTTTATTTAGTTTGATTAATAAAGTTATCTAATTTGACTAACATTTTTGTTTATAATTAAATAATTACATGATAATATTTGATTTGTTCTTGTATGAAAAAAACTGTATGATGGTATTTAGTTTAATGTAATTGCACAGTATATTTTGTATGAATAATTTTTATAATGTGATTTGATGATTTTTATAATTTGCATAATTTAGCATATTAATTAGGATAAATGCTTAGAATAAAAAAAAATAAAAAAAATGAAGACAATATAATTCATTTAAAATTGAAAATATTAATTAAAACTAATAAAATTATAAAATATGGAGATAAGTTGAGATTAATCTAATGATGAAATTCCAAGAAAGTCAAATGGTACTCCTTGGAAATTTCTAGGTGAGGAGTTTGCTCTAGACTGAACCAGATTGATGGAAGGTTTAGAGTAAATTTTCAATATAATAATATGTATTCATTTTCTAAAATAGAAATAAAATAATAATAATAAAGACAATTAAAATAAAATAAAAATAGGATATGGAAATAATTTAAATTAAAATAAAAAATATAATGAATACAAAATAATAAATTAGTAAGAATTGGGTATAAAGCCAAAATTAAAATTTTCATAATATATTCCGATGACGGAGCCTCTTCAAGCAAGTCAATCGGTACTACTTGAATACTCTTGAGGTGAGGAGATTTACTTATTGTCTGAACCAGATTGATGGAAGGATTTTAAGTAAATTTTCAATATTTTAAGCATATCGAAATTAATCCAAATTAAAGTAAATTTAGAATGACCTATTGGGTATAGAGTCAATATTAGGATTTTCATAATGTATTTAAATGATCCGACGATGGAGCCTCTTCGAGCAAGTTAATTGGTACTACTTGAATACTCTTGAGGTGAGGGGATTTACTTATTGTCTGAACCAGATTGATGGAAGGATTTTAAGTAAATTTTCAATATATTAAGCATATCGAAATTAACTCAAAATAAAGTAAATTTAGAATGACCTAAAGTAGTTGGTACCATTTTAGGATGGGCGTTGTGGGGGTGCTAATTCTTCCTCACACGTAACCGTACTCCCAAACCCTAGATTCTTTGAACGTAGACCAAGCCTTATCTTTAGACAAGAATAGGTGACCAATCACACCTTAGGTTTGAATGGTTGGTGGCGACTCCTAGAATTTTAAAGTCTAGCGGTTAGGTTCACGGACCTAGACGTTATGACATATAGTATTATAGAATGGAATGTAAACTAGGATAAGGAATGGTCGATATAATACTTTGATGCTACATGATATGTATATGATGCGTAGTCATGGATATTAGGACTGTTGATGTGATATTCGTTTGACATGTTTGATGTGGACTGTGGAAATTATTGATGTGGTTAGAATATATGAATGAATGAAATTGTAAGGGGTATCTATTGGGGAAATCACTTATTTTAAGCGAGGATATTTTCAATTTTTTTTCTAAGCAGGAAAATGTTTGGGTTAAAAATGATTACCACCTACCATATAGTGTTAAGCAAATTCACTTATGGATAAAAATTTAAGTTATTAAGGATAGAGTGTGAGAACTGTTTTATATTATATTGTACAAGTATTAAATAAATAATTATTAAATAAATTCTAAGTATTTTGTAAATTATAAGTAAAATAGTAATGTGGGCCCCACTTGATTTATAGTGCCCAAATGTATATAAGACTAAGGAAAACAGTGTTCGGAAGGTTTAAGAATCATAATGTGAAAATTTCGAGATCAAAATCCCTTATTTACATTATATTTGGGAAGTGTAGCAACAAATTAGAAAATGACGATCAAGGACATAGCCCGGTGGCATTTTCATAAATTGTGTCCAAACTAAAGTACTTTGGACCAAGTAAAAATACCATGATATTCTACATGAAAATAAGTCCTAGGCTATGTCAATAGATTTATCGAATCGGTAGTTAAATCAGAAATTTACATGATTGACCCAATAAGGGTAATTTCGTAATTTCGCATGTTCGGTGAACGGCACATCGATGAAACCACCATTATTCATCAAAATATATTCAAGAATTTTTTGTGATGAAATTTTAATTTTTGGAGTGCAATTACATAGTTATAAAAATTACGAAAGTTTAAAGGCAAAATTATTCGAAAATATTATAACTAAGGGCATTTTGGTAATTTTACTCATTTTAGAATTTTCTAAATAATTCCCCACACAAGTGCTGGCCACTATTCATGTTTCTTCTACCTCCCACCCCACACCACCATTAGAGAACTATAACAGTCCACAGTACAGTAAATAACATATTTTACACACAATTTTATGGTTGGATTGTCTGTGATGTTTTAACACTTGCACAATATAGTAATAAATAGTAAACATTTATTTATTTAGTAAATTCGAAATATGAAATTTTACAATATTTCTTACACTTTGCATCCCTTGTTTCTATTTTACAATAAAGTAGTACTGTATACATATCTTTGAAGATAAAAGAAATGTGATTGTACCTTTAAAATTGACGCACTTCGCCTTCTTTTGCAAATTCGTAGCTTTATTACTTTAAGAAACCTCTCAAATAATCCTTGGAATTTATCTGAAATGTTGGAAAATAAAGGAGTGAGCAAACCACGTGCTCAGTAAAGGAGTCGTATGCTGCTTGATATAATGAAATCTATATGCAATAAAACACTTATTTTCCTAACGGTGTGCTAAGCACTGTAAGAAAGGATACTATAGTTGGCCAGGAAATCCAGATTGAGCATGGAAGGTATTTTGAAATACCTGTCTTGTCTCGAAAACCTAGAGCGACGATATGGAGTAATTAAATAATTTGTTTTATATAGAACAAATTAACTTTCATTTCTTCTAAGTAATAAATGGTATAAACCATTTATAATTCCTTTTAGTAATCCTTCTTTAAACACGTGATAGTACAGTAATAAATCAGTACAGTGAACAGTAGCTTTAAAACTGTAGAAACAATAATTTTCTTTTCAATTCAGTAACTTATGAGGATCCAAATCATTGGATAAACAGTTCAATTATTTTAGAAATAATTTTCATAATATTCTTTCCCAATAAAACACTAATTCTCATCTCAGTTCAGTAAACAGTATTCAGTACGGTTCAGTTCAGTAAACAGTAATTCAAAATACAGTTCCGTGCAGAGCGACAGTATTCAGTAAAATTTGTTTCAGTAAACGATGAAAGGTTTTTCCTTTAATAAACCCTTTTAGTTTCGGAATAGTAAAATGTTCATTTTGGAACATTTTAAATTTATAAAACACTTAAATCCCGTAGTACAGTAACAGTAGATGTAAAACCGTAAATACAGTAGTAATCATATCCGGTGTGGTAATTTCCAATTATCCAAATAATGAATTAAACAGTATAATAATTATTTCTATTTTAGAAATAATTTTCATAATTCTTTTCTCCAGTAAACAATGGTGTTCATTTCTTTTCAATAAACAGTACTTTCAGTTCAGTAATTAGTAAATTACATACAGTACAGTAAACAGAAATCAGTAATTTCTTTTCAGTAAACAGTAACGGTTTAGTAAAACGGTTAACAGTAGTTCTAAGTTCATTAACTATTAACCGTAATTCAATAAAATAGAACTTGTAGTTCTCAGTTTGATAAAGCACTAAACAGTGAATCACAGTTCAGTAGTAATAAATAGTAGTTCACGGTTTCAGTAAAACATAAATTAGTGATTCACAGTGCAATATCAGTAAACAGTAAGTTGAGACTAGGCATCACCCTACATGGTATTATGCTATAATCGTCCATTAGGGACATAGTATCGTCCATTAAAGGACACAGTACAGTAACAGTCTAGATCTATGGCCATAGTCTAAGGGGTGTCCTCGGGTACACTTGCCAGGTGACTCCGGGACTGCTGATGACTTAGCAGGTCTATCAGTCATGTGAACAATAACAATATAACAGTGAGCATGAATTTCGGGGCCTAAAGTCTCAAAATCAATTTATTTTCTCATAAAATACCTTTAAGGACATTTCATAAATTAAATCATTTATTTAAATAATTATTTCCAAAAAGGTATTTATTTTTCTCTTTCCAAATACAGTAAATCAGTCGGTAAATATTTATGTATAAAGTGAGAAAATATATAAATATTCATTTTGAATATTTAAAATCATTTAAATCATAATTAATTTCTCACTTATGTAAAATTTTAAAACATGAATATTTAATTTTCATATTTCTCTCATAATTTCCATTTTATGGAAAATTTATATAAATGGTTTCCAAATATGTCATTTGACTAAAGTTCAAACATCTAAAATATTTAGAATATTTTCAGTAAATTTTTCGGCAGCATAACGGTTGCAGATTCCTAACCTCCTGCACCGAAATTACAGTATATAAACCAGCTTTTAAACCACAATTCATGCATGTTTCAAACCAAATCATGTTCTCAACATTTCCGTAAAATTTATCTCAATAAAACATGCATTCACTATATCTCTACAACTCACACACTTCTCCCTTACCTGTCTCGCGAAACTGAACTTTCCGGTTACGCCTACCGTAATCCTTAATCCTTAGCTGCAAAACAATTTTATTGAAAATTATCAATATTTTTCCTATTAATTTTAAGCTACTAACTTCCATAAAATGCAGCCATAAATGATACTGCACATGCACAACCAGTATTATTTAAACTGGTGTTAAAACGAAAAAGTGAACTTTTCCATTTTAGCTCCTTTTTCAGTTTCGATTTCACCAACCTTCCTCTTTTGATTTCCACATTAATTTTCTACCATCAAACCATAAAATTCAGCATAATTTCATGCCCAATTAGCCATGGCCGAAAACCCCATTTTATGGAAATTCTTGATTTTTCAATCATTCTTTCAAACAATTGTTTCTATGTTACTTAAACCCTTCCTAGCTTCCATTTCCTACCATTTTCATGCAACAAAATGCATGGATTCATCATGTTCTCAAGGTGACCGAAACCCATAAATATGACATATTTTTATTTAGCCATTTTTAGGTAAATCCAATGCCATAGTCTTTTTCTACACCTTGAATACACTAGAAATAAGTTGGAACCTTAAAACAAATCAAAGCTATAAATTTTTGGACAAATCGTACCTTGGTTGAACCTTATTTGGGCTGCTATCTCCTTATTTTCTTCCTCTTATGATGAGATTTTGGTGTCTATGGAAAGAGGAGATGGTAAGGGTTAATTTTGCTAGAAATAGCTATCTTAAAATTCTAACTATTTTTGGTGTTTTGGAAGCTTAAATTTTTCTTTTTCTTTCCTTCTTTCTTTTTTGTCGTGAATGGGCTGGTAAGGGATGATGAATAGTGTCGTAGCTTCAGCCAAATTTCTCCTGAATTTTGTCATCTTCCAACCAATGAGAGGTTGCCACATGTCACCACCATAAAATTCCATTCATTTTCCATCATTTATTCATTTATCACACTATTACTATTATTATTAATATTTTTCCAGCTTATAAATTTATTTAAATTAAATTTAATTCATTCAAGTCAATTTTTTGTCATTATTGACTAATTTTACCAATACCCCTTCAAGTTAAATGACCATTTTACCCTCGATTATAACGATTGTGGACAAAATGTCCTCAAGCTTCTGTAAATTTTTCTAACTATGAAATTGAACTCCAAAAATTCATATTTCATTACCAAAAATTCTTATTGGGCATATTTTGATGAATCATGGTGGTTTCATCAACGCGAGGTTCACCAATAATGTGAGATTACGATTTTACCGCTTTTTAACTGCCAGTGAAATTTTTTGATCAAACCAACTTTTTCATCAAATCTTTTGACACCATGATATTCTCATTTTCATGTAGATTATCATGATATTTTTACTTTGTTCCAACTCATTTTATTGGGGGTGAAATTTACGAAAATGCCTTTGGGACATAACCGTCATTTTTTAATTTGCTTTCCAAAATTTTTAAAATAATCCCAAATAATCCAAAAATTATTTTTATGCCTCCAAATATTTATTTAATATTTATTTCACCTTCTGAACACCATATTTCATTTATATCCTTAATAGAACAATAAAATTCAAGGTGGGGCCCACATACCTAATTCACTTAATTTCACCAAATAAATTTTATTTTAATAATCAAATAATTACAAATATCTTGTACAATGTAGTAGAATCAGGTTTTACAAGAAGAAAGAAGAAAAGAAAAGAAAAGTTGCCATAACTCACAAACTATCCACTTTCTCAACAAGTTGTCTTCTACAAACTTCTTCCTCTCTTCAAACTCTATCTAACCATACCCAAAGTTTAGTGTAGAAGTGAATATATCAAGAGAAATGAAGCCTTGAAGAATTCGGCCATAAGGTACTCTCATTATGCACTTGAGTTCTTTGAATTCCAATGGTAGATTTTAATGTTTTCAAGCATCCTAAGCATGATTTAAACATTAGTTCTAATTAAATCTTGTTAGATCAAATTTCACCGTTAATGGGGGTTTCGACCTTGAGAAGAACCTAAGGAAACCATAGTGTTTCATGCTTAAAAAGGATGCCAGATTGATGAATGAACATGAATTAGCATGAATGTGATATTAGATTGTTGAAATTCCATGAATTATGCAAGGTGGAGGATTCGGCCATGGCAAAGGAAGGTAGTTTCACGGCTGCATTTGATGAGTTTAGGGTACCATTAAACTGTAGAAATTATGAGGATTCCACCGGTGCAATCGGATTTAAAATCGAACTTAAAACAGAGAAGTTAGATTTTACTACTATTAGAATTTATACTGAATTGATATTTGCAGTGTACAAGGTGGCTACAATTAAGAATAAAAAGTAGCTTAAGAATAAATGTTAAGTGAGCTAATATTTTTGGTAAATTGCTTTGCAGCCCGAGAGAAATAATTTACGTGTGGTGCTAGCGAGAAGCTCAATAACGCCAGACAGGTAAGGGATGAGTATGCAGGCCATAGGGATATTATGAATGCATGTTTCCAACAAGAATAATTTTATAAGAGTATTTTGATATTCAATTGCCTTGGAAACTATGCAAATGGTGGTTTTTGGCTATCTTGTGAACTATGTTTACGTGCAGGAAGGCTAGGCTAGTAGCAGTCGTTATGCTACTGAATTTTCTTAGAAAATAATCTAAAAATATTATGAAATATTTTAAATGCATAATTGTGTGATTTCTAGCCTTGGAAATTAATTATTTAATATTTTTAATAAAATGTGAATTTATCGAAAAATAATATTTAAATATCCATGAAAAAGAATTTTATCGAAATAAAGTTACCGATCTAATCTAAAATGTGTTTTACAGTGAAATAAAGTGTTTATAAAAAATTATTATTACTGAAATGTGGATATTTTACAGACTGTTTTATGAAATCGTGTATTATGTGAAATTATATTCCTTTATGGATAAATATGGAAACTTAATTTATTTTAATAAAATCCATGAAGGCCCTAATATCGTTTTTATACCATTTTGAGCCTAATAGGCCCCGTATCATGCTTATGTGTTAACCTGTTGATACTGATTCTATCTTCAGCGTCCCGATTGATACCTGATTAGTGTATGACTGAGAACATTTAAAGACTATGGCCATATGTCTCATGTGATTATCATTGTACCCACAAGAATTATAGCATGATATATCTTGGGTGATGCTTGGTCTCCACCATTGTACTCTGATACAAATCATTTTACTGAATTGTGTTACTGAATCATAAGTGTTTATTTATGTGATTTCTGTGAAATGTGTGATTATTTTTAAACAGTTTACTGTACTAAATTGTGTACAATAATGTTTATGGAACTTTTATTGATACATGTGAATGTGTTTAAATGTGATTTTAAGATTTCTCAATTAAACATTTTAATTGTGATTAAATATGAGTTTAAGATTATTTATATAAATAGTTTAATTTATGAATCATTTAAATAAGTAATTATTTGAAATTCATTTCTGAAATATTATTAAAAATATTTTATTTCATTATAAATATCTACTCCCTATAGTCGCTTCTAGTTTCCTGGAAACGACAGGTATTTCAAAATACCTCCTATATTCCATCTGGATCCCTAGCTAACTATAGTATCCTTCCCTTATTATACCTAGTGTGTCGTTAGGAAAAATAAATGTTTTGTGCATATAGAATTTTATAATATCAGTTTCTACATACGATTCCTTTACTGAGCATGTTTTGCTCACCTTTTATTTTTCCACCTCTACAAATTATTTCCAGTAATAGCGTGATATACCATCTGAGAATATCGACTGCATATTAGTTACCTGAGGCAGCATTTTGTGGATCCTGGTGGTATACTTATTTTCTTTATATGTTCAGATTGTTTGTACAATACTACAATATTGTAATAATAAACAGAAGATGTAAATAATAAATTAATTATAGTTTTGTGAATATTCGTATATGGTAAATTAAATAAATTTATGTTTATAAACTATTATGGATAAGTGTACTTGTAGAAATAAAGGCATCGCAGATAGCCCAACCATCAATGTGATTGTGTAAATATGTGATATTACTATATATTCAGATCGTTACATAGAGTATAATGAAAAGATTAGTATGCGGTACTCAGTGACTACACTGACACCGAATACAAACCGTAAAATGAAAAAGAAAAATTTAGTTCGTAAATTGTAAAGAAGGAAAAAGTGTAAGTATCAAGTGCAAGTCATGGCTTTCAGGTCGTGACACTATAGTTCGTTAGGGGTTAGGGATGAGCACAGAAAAATGCTTTAAAGCACCTTACTTGTCCCTTTTTCCTTAAACTTCAACTATAAAGCAAACTAAGAAATGTATTAAAGAAGGCATTCATGTATTTCAAAATTAGAGTTATAACAATTTAACATTCAAAAATTCATTTCAAAACTGTACAATGCAAATATCTTAAGTCCAGAAATCATGCTGACTTCAGTTTTTAAATAACATTCATAATGTCAGTATCAAACCATTTTCAGATTTCAGAGTTCAGCCATCATAAGTTTAGAAATCATATAATTCCAAATAAATCATAATTATTTCAGATTTTAAAGTTTAGGTAATAAAGGTTCAAAAATCATATAAATCTAGATAAATCAGAATTAGTGGAGACCTGGTGTAATAGCTGCAATTTTTCATAAACCAAGCATGGTTTGGATTTTTATTAATGAAGTCTTTGATAACAAAAGTCATGAACGATGTGAAATGAATGCAGAGGAAGTATATACGATGTACCTTAATCAATATGAATGGAACACATGAATTCAGCATATATATTTTCATACATGCACGTGTCAGTTAATGCATGCAACGTACATGCATGCATACATGCATAAATATATATATATATACTCTTATATGATACAATAATAGAGTAAATACAAATATATATAAATAATACTCTCACACACACAAGTGTATATAGTGTATACGTATATATATAAACATGCATATATATGGGTAATTAAGATATATGCAATAAGATAATTAACATGTGATAAATATATATAATTATCATAAGAAAATATATAATGAGAAACAATGTAATTAAATGTACTTAGAAATATATAGATAATGACAAATAAGAATATATATATATATATATATATATATTCAAGTATATAGCAATATATATAAATTATATACATGGGTCTATACATGTATTTAAATTATAAAGGAACTAATAATAAAAAATAATAAAATAAAATAAATAGGAATTAGTAGAGTTTGGTGAGAAATATCCCACCAAACCCCACCATTATTTCGACTAACACAAACCATCCTTGCCTTTGAATTATATAGTTAAAAAAAAAGAATGGAAGTAGAGAAAGAGAACCAAACCACATGTGGTCTGTCAGAAATAGACCATTATCATCGTCCTTTCTTCACCCAAAACTAAAGAAACAAAATGAAAAGAAAAGAAACAAAAGCAGGGTCAATGCAAGAGAAGAGAATGGAGAGAGAGAGAGAGAGAGAGAGAAAGAAGTGGAAATTGAAAAGTGGAGAAAGATGAGGCTGAAGCTATTAATGGAAACAAAAGGGAAGCAGTCATGCCACTGCTGCTGAAAACCATAAAGAATCGAGAGTATAGGGGCAAAAGTTAGAAGTAGTTTCAAGAAGCAAAAATAGTTGTATGAAGGGCGAAACATGGGCCCTTATTCATGCCTGATAAGAGAAGAATGGAGACAGCTACTAAAGCAAAACAAAGGCTGGAAACGGAAGACATGTAGGCTGGATCAAATCTCGCGTGATTAGTTGGGAATGAGGGAGAAACCGTAGTTGTTTAATGAGGCTAAGCCAAAGCAGGCTAGGAGCTAAAGCTTCAGGTAAGGAAGGAGATAGGATGCAGGGGACATGGTGCTTGGGTGCTATATTTTGGTGCTCAAAACAGAGCATATTAGGGTTGCTTCTCGGGTAATCAGTGGTGCATAGTAGGAGAAGAAAAGTCTTAAACTTGAAGGCTCCAAATAGGGGATTCTCTGTTGAGATTTAGAGGCTGTACAAGGGCTAGTCAATGACTATTCTTGGTGGCTGAAACAAAGGCATTGGCGTGGTTTCTCAAGGTAGTATTTGAAGTCATTCATGTGCTTTTCACGGTGGAAAATTAGATGTTGATTTCAATGTTGAACTAGGGCATTTTAGGGCACCAGCGTAGGGGATACACAAGAAGGTTTGGACTGATTTCTTAGTTGTGGTCAAAGGGGATTTCCAAGGCATGAGCTAGGTATTTTAAGGGCTAGCAATGGCTGATCAAGAAGTCTAATACAGAGGCTCTTGGGTAGCTTGGAGTAAGGAAAAACTGTGACAAGAAAAAGGTTGTGCAAAGTGTGTTTAAAGCTATGTCTAAGATTGAGTTCTCTCGGCACAATTAAAGCTGGAAGCAAGGAGGTAGAAACATGATGTGGAGGCTGAAATTTGCTATTGAATTGCATTGTTTAGGTGATGACCACAGTGACCTTTATGGGTTAGTTAAGGGGGCTGAACTTGGCTAATTGAGGGCTAAAGAGAGGCTGTTTGAGGCAAGAATGGGAGAGTGAATGAGAAGAGAAGTGAAAGCAAGGAAGGCTGGCTCGAGAACCAATAGAAGAGTTTTAAGAGTACTGAAGTTCTTAGGTTTTGACAGGATAATTTCAAGAGTTAGGCTTGGTTTGGAGCTTAAACTGAGAAGGGTATTAAAGTCTATATATACTAAGATGTTGATGAGGCAATGGATGATTCAATCTTGTTGAAAGAAAATGCTATATTTGGATTGATATCTGCCTATATGTACATACACATAAGTATATAAATATATATTTGTCATCATAACGAGGAATTAAAATATTTTGTAGGAATTTAATGGAGGTCTTAAAGAAGTGGAGATTTAAAGCGAGCTTAAGAAATGCTTAATTTTGAAGATTTTTAAGGTAAGGATGTGTCAATTAATTTAATTTAAACTTTATAAATAGTAATTGAGTAAATTAAGTGTAATTATGGTATTGGATTGTAAGGGATCTTTAAAGGAGGAAGACTTGAGATTTTTATATATTTTTGGATTAAAAGGTAAGTAATATACCTAAATGCTATTTGGTGTTGATTGTTATGTACATTAATAATTTTTGTAAAGAAGGAAAAAGTGTGAGCATCAAGTGCATGTCGTGGCCTTTGGGTCGTGATAAATTTAATTGCATTAGAGTAAGGTTTGTTTAAAATGTGTTAGTGTCATAGAGATTGTTATTGTGAGTACCCCAATTTCCTTATATTCGATATAAGCTGCAAAGTGTAGGAATTTAAAAAGAAAATATTAATTGTTAAAATATTTAAATAAAGGGTCTATTCGATAAGATTCAGAGAGGTACTCGGTGAGAGCTTCACCAGGACTTTCTCTATCCAGATCAAAGTAAGACCCTAAAATGATGATATTAGAGGATGAAATTAGTGTAGTTTTAAGTACAAAATAAGTGTATCATAAATATATTACGTGAGTGGAAAAAACTCCTAAGTTAAGTTGAGAAAAAAATGAAAAAATGATGTAATTGTTAATATCTATTAATTATGGAATTAAAGTAAATAATGAATAAAGATAAATTCTGAAATTAAAATTGAAAAAGAATACGATTTAGTGTAATTATATTTTAGTAATATGTAATAAGAAATAAAATAAATTAATTATAGGAATTAATAAAAGAGAAGATAGGAAATTAAAAAGAAATTACTAAGATTATAGTATAGAAATTGGAATATAATTTGGGTAACAATATAATCTAATGGTAATTATGTTTTAAACAATTAATAAGAAATAAAGTAAGTTAACTATTCAATTAACAAAATATATAATAAAAAAAATATAAATTAAAAATTTGAAAAAAATAATAATATAAAAATATAAAAAAATATTACAGCAAGCTTCTCGTGGAAGCTTGCTGCACTACAGATTCATTTAAAACAGAAAAAAAAGAAAAGAAAGAAAAGAAAAAGGAGAGAAAAAAAGGGGAAATTTAATTAGTGAGCCATGTGACAAATTGTTAGTGAGCAAAACATAAATAAAACAAGATTAAAATCTGGCCATTATCAATCCCATTCAGCATTGACTTTTCTTGTTATTTTGCTCCCTACGTTTTTGCTCCGTTTCTTGACAATTCCTCACATTTTCCTCCTATTTTGCCCACAAGTTCATCATGTTCCATCAACAAAATACTAAGTCATCTGTTGGATTATGCCCTTATAACCATTCATTAGATGATTGACTTTGGCATTTTTATGTATCATGACATTTTATTTATAGTTCATTATTATATTTGTCTTATAACTGTGTAATGTAATCTTATATGGTAATGTCCTTAGAATAGTAATAACACACTATTCTTAAAATATCCCTAGTCAAGTATTATTGTGAACAAGGATAACAATGATAAGATAAGACTAGTATGTGGTTGACTGATGACCATTGTCATGGATATAGGATATCAAGTCATCACATAGGTACATGTTAGAGAACTATGTACTGGATCGACCTTTCATGAGAACGCTACATGGATTGTTATATGAGTGTCATAAGCGATTCTCATAGTGATGATGGTGTATGTGATCCTTTGACTTGAGATCATCAGAGATCCCAACATAGAGAATTGCATACTTTAATGCTGCTAGATGTCATTCGTAAAAAGATGGACTATAAAGGTAGTAATTGGGTATGCCTTGATCTATGTAGAGGGATGTTGAATGATCAAGATAGGATTTATCCCTCTTATATAACAAGAGTGATGTCTTGGGCCCTTTGATAGAGTGAGACTAAAAATGCATGGCCGTGCTCGAATAAGTCAATATGAGATATTGATTTTATTTGTTTAATTAGTCTACTCAGGAATCAAGAAACGCTGATTAGACTATACAAGTGTGACACATTCCATGACTTGTGTCTAATCAAGACATCAAAGGATAAAGGGATTAAACTACACGGTAACATCTATCACGAGTAAGGTTATGTCGAGTCATTGACATTATCGTTACATGGGTAGCAATGATGTGTTGCTAGATACCACTCATTGCCTGTGACAATTTTGTCATTGCCATTGTTTTGAGAACCTATTTGGTCGCACACTTAGAACGGATCAATGAGGAGCTTAATTAATCCTATTCTGAATTGGATTAAGGATATAACTAATCCTATTCTGAATTGGATTAAGGATATCACTAATCCTATTCTAAGTAGGATTAGAGTTCTGTTTGACAGTAAATTTTAGGGTAAAATTTACTGCCTATAAAAGGATGTTTTGTGTTTTCTAAAACAGAGCTGCACAAAAACAGAAAACAAAATATTCTTTTAATCGAAGCTAGCAATTCAGTTATAAGGAATCAAAAAACGCTCTTTAAGGCTTCTGATCGTGAGACGTTCAAGAGTCGTGAGATCCGTTTGTGTGGATACCATAGAGGCAGGAACGAAAAGTTGTTGCTTGTGACTTGACCTACGACAAAAATCAGAGAAAACGTTAGGTAAAATCTCGAAACCCTAATCAGGCATCTCTCCGAATCGATCCTGGTGGAGGCCGAATGATTTAAATTTCGCTGCGTGTTTGTTTCGGTTTCCTTCATCATCATCATAAAACCTATCCCACACCTTAAGAATAGATTAAAACTCAGAATCTGATGAAAGAAATCCAACATTGGGGGCTGCTTGAAGGTGTTGTACGTTTCTGTTTTGAAGAAAGGGTCAGTAAAAAGATGAATCTAGCCCATATATCTTGTTGTTTATGGTTGTATTGTGCTTGTAAAATATGATTATAGTTGTTGATTGAATTAAAATTGATTTTAGGCAGTGATGATGCAATCGGTTATGGAAAGAAAATGGAGGAAATTTGGTGATTTTAATGTTTGTTGGGGTTGTAATAGATGAATGGAACTTGGATTAGATGAATTAAGCTTGATTTGAATTGAGATTGAATGATAAAATTTCAAACCACTAAAGTGGTGGGAAAACATGGCTGATTGGCGTGGAAATGGTAATGCTCAACTGGGGCAGGGGTTGGAAGATAATGATTAAATTTTAATGAATTTTAAATGTTTGATGAAATTTCTAAATGATTAGAGGAGGATCAAAATGTTAGAGTTGAATAGAGAAGAAACAACCATGAAGATAGAATAAGGAGAAGCTGTTGGCAGTGGAAGGAAAACGTGAAAACTAGAAAATAGAAAAGAACAGAAGACAGAAAAGAAAAGAAAATAGAAAAGAAAAGAAAAGAAAAGAAAAATGATTAATTAAGTTGATAAATAATAATAAAAAAATTAATATGGAATTGAATTAATATAAGTAATGAATGAAGATCAATTGTAAAATTTAAAATGAAGAATAAAAAGGTAAAATTTGGAAATGACTATTTGGTCCAAGCATTACTTATGGAGTTTTCATATAAATTTTATAATTTAAGGGTCAAAAGAAAAATAAACTGAGGATAATATAATCAATGAAGAAATTAAATTTGGAAAGGATTGTGATTTAATTGGAAATATGTTAGGTTAATTAATAGAAAATAAAATAAATTAATTGTGGATGTTTATAAAATAAAGATAAGAAATTATAGGAGAACTATTATAGCTAAAATACAAAATTTTATATGCAAGTTGCAAAATGACAAATAAAATTTAAGAATGGGAAATTGATTATAAAAAGACACTACATGATATTGATAGAGTAAATTTGAGTAAAAGAATATAATTTAATTATAATTACCTCATGACAATTAATACAAATAAATTAAATTGATTATAGGAATTAATAAAATGGAAATAACTTTAATATAAGCAAATGGCAAAATTGATATTAATAGTAAAAAAAGAATATTTGTAGAATTGAATTGGGAAATAATAACTATAATATAAGAAGAAAATATTTGGTTTTAATAAATAATTAAGATAAGAGAATTTTAAATGAAATTAAAATTGGGAGAATAAGTCATTATAATTATAGTTAAATAAATTAGAAAAAATGAATTAATAAAATGATTATTAGAATGGAAACATGAAATCATTAGTGGAATTATAATAAAGAAAAGATTTCGATTTAAGTATAGTTATATTAAGACATTTAGTAGGAAATTAAATAAATAAATTGTTGAGATATATAAAATGAAAAATAGGAATTTATAGGAAATATTCATTATAGTTATATATGAGATTTTAAATAGAAAAAGAAACTATTGGTAACATGGAAATTAAAGAAAGAATAGGATATAATTGAAAGTATATTTTGGAAATTAATAGAAAATAAAATAAATTAATTATTGAGAGTATAAATAAAAAATAGCAAATGATAGAATATTTATTAGAATTAGAATTTGTAATATAGGATTTTGAATATAATTTAGATTTATTGTGCAGTATGAGGTACGAGAAATAAAAAGGCACAAATAGAGCTATCGAATTTTTATACTACACGAAAGTACAGGTAGGAGACATATATGGAAGTTGCATAGGAATGAATTACATGAATTTCATTACATAAATGATTTACATGGATTGATCTTACGAGAAATGGTTGACATGAATTGAATTACATGAAATGATTCACACGAATTGCATTACATGAAAGGATTTCCATAAATTGATTTACAAGAAATGAGTTACATGAATTGTTCTACATGAAATGCTTTGGAATTACATGAAATGTTTTACTTGAATAAAATTTCATGAAACGATTTACATGAATTGATTTATATAAAATGATATGCGAGTATATGAAGTGATTTTATGAGATTAATGTCTCCCCGATGATCGTGCATACGAGATAGTGATGATTAGGCTAGGAGATGTCCCAAACCTTTCTTTTACATGATATGACTATAGGAGTTACGGTCAAACCTCACAAGTTTATGCAGTGAGTACTTGACCAGTGCGAACTATAAGTGATTGACAGTGGCCATTGTTATGAGGTCCCTACAGGGATATAAGGTCCCTTCGCGGATACGAGATTGTGCATGAATCTCTAGGAGATAGTTTTTCTATCAATATCTGGTATTTGACAGATGATTAAATCACTGAATGATTTGATTTATGAGCATAGTTTTACAGTATACGTTTACTCGATATACATGCATTTATCTTATTTAATGATTTTAAATAAATCGTTTTACTGCACTCATTGATATAAATTGTTTACATAAAGCATTACTACATAAAATGATTTTAAATATTTTAATATTCATATTTGAATTATTTTAATAATGTACACTTTTATATATGTTTCTTACTCAGCTTTCCCTAAAGCTCACCCCCTTCCTCACCATCCCAGATAGCCCATCAATAGAAACGCCAATCGCTACGACAAGCTAGCGGAAGATAACTACTAGAAGTTTAAGGTATCCAGTGATTAGGTATTTACAAAATTTTATATTTATATTCAGACTAGCATATGCACAACAGATGTAAACAAATACTTGGATGTCAGTAGTGTAGTGATTTATTTTAAGGAATGTATATGGATTTGTGGGATGTATTGAAATTGAGTTAACAGTATAAAAATAATATAGTTTATATTTTATAATTCAATTTATATTTATATTTCTATTTTTATCTTTATTGATTAATTGATTTAATAGAATAAAGGTTGATATAAAATGAAAATTGTAGATCGTGCTTGCACCGACGCCGAACGCAAACTGATTGATACCGAATAGTGGAATAAGAAAGATAAAAGCGAAAAGGAAAAATTTTGTTCAGAATTTTCTAATTCTGGACGTTACAGTTGTAGACACCTTATTTTATTCGGAGTCTTAATTTGTAAAAATAATTAATTGGATTGGGTGACATTGTATTTTAATTTAACAATTTAGAATTAGGCTAGAATTAAATGAGAATTTTTTAGATTTTAGAATTAACATTAATTAGGAAATTAAAATTAAAATAGGATTTAGGAATGATAATAAAAAAGGGAAGAGATAAGAAAAGAAAATAAAATTAATTTTAGAATAGGATAATTAGATTTTTAGGATAATTATTTAGATTTGATAAAGTTAGATTAGGATTAACATAAGAATTAAATAGATAAAATATTAAAAATGAGAGATAATTAATAGAATAGATTAGTTGTATTAGGACTCTAATAAGTTTATGACTATAAAAATGGGTCAAACCCCATAACTTGAAGAAAAAGAATCCTCAAAGAAAAATTTATAAAAAAGAAAAGCAGTTTGCATCAAGAAAAAAATAGCAAGCAAAGAAGAAGTGAATTTCAATCAAAGCAGCGACGGCATTTGGCCACTCATTGTTTCCGGGAGCGGCATTTAAGCTTAGGCAAGAGGTTCTGAGGCAAGTTTCCAGCGAAGAGTAAAAGCAGCTAGGAAGGAAGGGCTGCCCACGTCAAGGATTTACGAGAGACATCAACACTTGGAATATTGGGTTCATTCGCTTGGAAATTGAAGGCCACGTGAAGTCAAAGATAAAGTAATATCTGACAACATTGGTATGCTTTTATGCCTTTTGAATTGTTTATATTTTATATGATTTTTTTGTTAGTTAGTTAGTACACGTTTTTATATTCTAAGAAGATAGAAATGGTGTTTAATAAGAATAAGTGGGTATAAGTATAAGGATAATGACAAATAAGGTTTAAAATAGAAATTAAAATAAGGGATAAAAAATAAATAAATAAAAATTAGGATAAATCTTCCAATGAATATTGAAAATTGTTTAATAAAATTAAAATTATTCCGATGATGGAATCTTTGAGGTGATTACGAATGAGTAACACTCGAAGAATTCTTAAGTGAGAAAATCCTTCTAAGTTTATCCAGAATGATGGAAGACATAGAAGGCATTTTCAAAATAAACGAATAATAAATAAAGATAAAAACATAATAAAGAATAAAATTTATATTCTAATAAAAATAAAATAATAAATAATAATTAAAGTTAATAAATAATAAAATAATAATTTCGATGATGGAATCCTCAAGGCGATTACGAATGAGTAACACTTGAGGAATTCCTAGGTGAGGAGGTTCTTTTAAGTTTATCCAGAATGATAGAAAATTTAAGAGATATTCTCAACATTAAATACCAAAATCCTAAAAATATTAATAAATAATATATAAAAAATAATATTAAAATAAATAAATAAAAGTAATAAAAATAATTAAGTAAAAATAATAAAAAAATTCTAAAATATTTCCGACGACGGAGCCTCTTCAAGGGAGTCGAATGGTACCTCTTGAATACTCTTGAGGTGAGAAGATTTTTTAAGAGTTCATTCAGAATGATGGAGGATTCTTAAAAGATTTTTCAATATTTAAATAATAAAAAAATATATATAAATTATAAAGGCCACATAACTAAGACTAAGTTAAAATAATACAAGATTAAAATGGTACTAATATTGGGCGTTGTAGGGGTGCTATAACCTTCCCTACACGTAAATGAACTCCCAAACCCAAAACTAAAAATGTAGACCAGTCCTTAGAGTCATTTAGATGGCCAATCACACCTAGGTTAAAAAAAGATTGGTGGCGACTCCATTTCTTTAATGTCTAACGACCTAACCCTTGGAAACGTTATGACAATAGTTATTAGTGTTACATCCCATGTATAGTGTAATGTCTACATGTAAACATATTGTTAACGAGCTATAGCAAGATTGGTCTGCTCTTTGTATAGGCTTCTAGTCTAATTAAATCTAAAAATGAAGGGGACCAAGCGTAGAAGTAGGCCGGAGAGATCGACACGGAAACAGCCAATTCCACCTCCGACACTATTACCCTCATCAACTGCTCTTGTAAGTAGGCTGCATGTAGAGTTAGAACTTCTAAGTTATCTATTGCATACTAGCACCCCTTTCAAGGAATCTTAAATGAACGAGTGTGTGTACCAATAGTATAAATGAAGGTGAGATACAAGAACCTAGTAGCAAATCTAACAGTGTTGCACATATACAATCATAAGGTTATTTTGGCTATAGACTGGTTAACCACCCGTTATGCTAGTGAAGACTGCTATAGGAAAAATTATAACATTTTCTCTACCTAATTTGTATGTGATATAATATGGAAAGAATGAGGTGGTAAATATTTATTTGTCTATTTTGAACGTATTTAAGTGATATTAGTAAAGGCACAAAGGCCTATGTGGTTGGAGATTCATTCGGTATACTTGTCTAGACTCATAATGAGGAATGAAGTGTGTTTGATAGAAATGATAGTGGAATGACTTAGCACAGTTTGGCCTAAGACAAGGCATTCAATGGTCTGGAACTTGAGCTATGTGTTAAGCTTAATTCAAGGATTTTGTTTTATAAAGTCATGCCAAAACTTAAGGCTTTATGCCAACAAAATCGTTTTGCGTAAAAGTATATGAATCAATTAAAAGCATGATCCAACCTTAATTTAAAAGACTATTAGAATTTGAAATTATGATTTCGAATTATAGAATTTTGATTTTCGAGGGATTATGCATTCTTAATGAGCTTTGTTAAAGTAATATATGACTTGGCATATAGGATCGACCAGTTGGGCTTGAGAGCCTGCCCACCATGTGTGGCAGGAAAGAGGATTTTATTAAGATGCCTCAAAAAGAAATTAGTACTTAAAAAAATATTTTTAGAAATCCATACACTTTGAAAACTATGTGATTACAAAAACCATGTGGGTTAGAAAATATCAGAATTAGAAACTATATGGATTTTGAAATCATTTTACTTTTGAAATTATACAATTTGAACTACATGGATTTTAAAAGCACAATGATTTGAACGATATAGTTTGGAACTATGAGAGTTCTAAAACCTTAGGTACGCTTCAACCTTCCAAAACTCTACTAATGGAAAAGCTTCTACGGAATGGAGTTCAAACATGACATGATAAAAAATTTTAATCGTTGAGTAAATATTGGGGATGTTAAGGCATATCATGCAGGGTGATAAACAGACATGAAAGTAAGGATTTACTAAGATAAGGCAGTCAGGGTCATCCTAATACGACAATTAATCTTGACTCAGTGTACTAACATCTAAAAGGTAAGAGAACATATGTTACAAAATGTGAAATTCTGACATGCATCTGAATTGTGGGTTGATCGAACAATAGAAATTGGAGGTTAATGTGGAGTAAACCTGACCTTAGGACAAGTGCTGATGAGTGAATTAAAATTGAGAAATAATTTGACCTTGAATTGTTTGACTATAGAGAATATGAAAAAGGAAAGCATCCTCACAAGTTTAAGAAAATAATGATCAATTTGGAGGACCAAATTTTTTAAGGTGGAGAGGATGTAATAGCTATAATTTTTCGTAAACCAAGCATGGTTTGGATTTCTATTAATGGAGTCTTCGAAGATAAAAGTCATAAACGACGTGGAATGTATGCAAAGGAAGTACATATGATGTACCTTAATCAATATGAATGGAATACATGAATTCAGCATATATATTAATATATATATATATATATATATATATATATATATATATATATCCAACATTCATGCGTCAACTAATGCATGCAATGTATATACATGCATATGTGCATAAATAAATAAATAAATATTCTTATATGATAAATGATCAAGTAAATACAAATATATATATATATATATAATAATACTCTCATACACACAAGTGTATACAGTGTATACATATATATATACATACACACACATACACACGCATATATATGGGTAATTAAGATATATGCAATGAGATAATTAACATGTGATAAATAAATATATATAATTATCAAAAGATAATATATATTAAGATGTATATATATAAATAAGATAATTAAGAAATGATATATATATATAATTATCATAAGAAAATATATAATGAGTATAAAGTAATTAAATATAATTAAAAATATAAAGACAAATAAAAATATATATACATATTCAAGTACATAGTAATATATAAAAATTATATACATGGGTTTGTATATATATTTAAATTAAAAGAACTAATAATGAAAAAATAATAAAATAAAATAAATAAGAATTAGTAAAGTTTGGTGGGAAATATCCTACCAAACCCCACCATCATTTCGATTAAGGCAAACCATCTCTGCCTTTGAATTATATAGTTAAAAAAAATGAATGGAAGTATAGAAGGAGAACCAAACCCCATGTGGTTTGTCAGAAACAGACCATCATCATAATCCTTTCTTCACCCGAAACTAAAGAAACAAAATAAAAAGAAAAGAAACAAAAGCAAGGTCAGCGAAGGAGAAGAGAACGGTGAGAGAGAGAAAGAGAGAGAGAGAGAAGTGGAAGCTGAAAAGTGGAGAAAGATGGGGCTGAAAGCCATAAAGAACAGAGTTTAAGGGCAGAAGTTGGCAACAATTTCAAGAAGCAACAATAGTTGTATGAAGGGCAAAAATGGGCCTTTCTTCACCCCTGATAAGAGAAGAATGGAGAAATGTGACATTCGATTTTATAGTATTGTACATCATATTTTATAAATTTTTGATAGTGAAAATAAATTAATAAGTAAAATTAAAGAAATATTAGAGATGGATTTCCACTTTGGATTTTTAGATTATTGGATTTATGATATATAATATGATGTATAAGAAAGAAAATAAATATTAAAGGATGATTTTAAGGTATGGAAATAAATAAAGAATTAAATCTAAAAATTTAGAATTTAAATGCAATTTCAATGGCATAAAATTCTAAAGAAATGAATTTTTAGAGAAAGAAATTGATCTATTGGACATTTGATAAATTATGATTGGTTTAATTATATAAAGGAGAGGTAAAACAAGACAAAATTGATCAGCATAGTGGCTTTCACGCCATTCACTTTGCTGCTGTCTTGTTGTTCAGCTGGATCCACTTAAAGGAAGTTGAACTGAAAACTTTTATAGTATAATACCATATAATTGATACTTAAAAGAAGGGAAGTTCAATATTTAACATGGATTATTTTTATTGGCTGGAAACTACACAAGGGATGATGGAAACAAGTCCAAAAAACGTGTAGAAATTCGTTGCCATGGTGATGCACAGCTGAAATTTTCCCAAAGCAGATGAAATGTAATTTTATGATATAAAATGCAATATAAAAAAGGTGAAATGTAAAAGTTAACATGTGACTCATTTTTATTGGCTGGGTATACAAAAAGAGAGGGGAATTAAGTCAAACCGAAGAGCACAATGGCTCATTTTCGCCGCTCCTTTTGCTGCAGTTTTCTTCACCATTTAATGCTTAATAAGAAAAGAAAATGATGAAAGGAAAAAGAAGAGAAAAGACAAGGGAAATATGTATTTGGAAATATGATTAAATGCTATTGGTTGCAGCCTTCAAAAAGAAAGAACACAAGTAAAAAATGTATAGCAGAAAAAATTGTGGTTCACGCCATTTCTTGTTGGTTGCTAAGTGATGCACGTATAAACTCAATTAAAAGCAGGAAATGATGAAAGGAAGGTAAGAGTAAGTTATGTGGTAAAGTTTTATTGGTTAAAATAAGGAAAAGATAACCAAATAAAACAGAAACTTCAACAAAGTCCCTCCTCATTGCCGACTTACTCTGCTGCACTTCATTTTCTCTTTTGGTTTTCACGTTTTACTCTATTTTGCTTTTGTTCTTCCAAGGGTTTTAGCAATAATCTCATCCTTTTGCTAGTTAACCATCTAAACATGCTTGCTAAACCCTTCCTCCATCTTAAGAACATCAAGAAACCAAGAAAGGAGGAGGCTAACATGAAAACAGAAACTGCTTTGGTTTGGAGCAGTCATGAATTTGCTCAAGGTAAGCTTCTAAATTTTTATGGTCCTTTTTTTTTCTGTATTCAATGGTAGATTGTTATGATTCACCATATGAAAAACATGTATCTAGTATGAATTTTGTTAAATCTTGTTAGAATATGGAAATAGAACAAATTGAGATCTTGATACAGATGAGAACCACAAAGAAATCTTTGCTGGAAATTGTACGAGGATGATGAGAAATGATTAATGGAATATAAAGAAAATGAATAGGAAGCTTGGAATCATGAAAGGGTTGAGAATCCAAAATTTGGTTATGGAAGAGGAGGTTTCGGTTTGGACATGAAAGGATAGGAAACTTTGTGTTCATGCAAGAAGATGACAAGAAAGGCTCACGTGAACAAGCAATTATCTATTGGAAAAAAATTAAAGAAAAGTTGAAAATCAAAGAAATGGCCATAAGAGGGTTTCTGTCATGACTTTATTTAAGCATGATAATGTGCTAAAAATTTGGGATTAATGGTAGGAAATGATTATAGAAATTAAAAGAGAAATATTGGTACAATTAGAACCGAAAAAAGGACTAAAATGAAGAAGTCGAGTATTAGCACCAGTATAATTTATACTGGTTGTGCTTATATTATGATATTAATATATTAGTGGCTTAAAATTAAAAGGAAAAATATTAATAATTTTTTATAAAATTATTTTGTAGCCCGAGTTGACGGAATTCGGTAAACGTACCCGGGAAACTCGGCTTCATAAGATTGGTAAGAGGGGAATGTGTGAGTTGTAGTGACATAATGAATTGCATGTTTTCTTGAGCTAAATTTTATGAGAATATTGAATACATGATTTGGTTTGAAAACATGCAAAATTGTGGTTGAAAAGCTGGTTTATATACTATGAATTGTGTGCAGGAGGTTAGAAATCTGCAGCCGTTATGCTGTCGAAAAATTTCCAAAAATATTCTAAAATATTTTAGAAGCATGAAATGATTTAAATGGGAAATTTTGAATATAATTTCCATCAATTTTCCATAAATTGAAAACTATGAGAAAGTTATAAATTAAATATTCATGTTTTATATTTTCACTACAATGAGAAATTAATTTTATTTTATATTGTAAGACCTGATTCTACACTACTATAGACCCTAATTTCATAAAATTTGATAGTGGAAATTAAATAAATAATGAATGTTGATTTCCACTTGGGTGAAAAGCTCTTTAACTTGGGATGTGAATAGAGCAATTTCTCTGAAACACTCTATGGGCGAGTACTATAATGGAACGGCTCGCCGGGATGATCGCCAATGCATGATGGCGAGTTGATGATGGCGAGTTGGTTTAATTGCCTGTCCGGCGAATAGGTAAGTTCGCCAAGTTATTGGATTAAGATGATAGCCCGAATGGGGTGAGGGCTTGTGATCGCCCATATGATTGAGTAAATTATAAGGAAAGGAAATCAGCTCGTAATCACCCAAGCTTAAGTTGGTATGAAGACAAAGTGGCGATGCCCAGGTGCAAGCATAGGCGAACCTAAGAATATTGGCAAATTGAATTAGAGTTGACGAGCTGATGTCTCAAGATGAGGAGGCAAACTGGAATCAGCACGTGTGGACAAAATGGAAATAAAAGCTGACGATATGGGGAGATAAATTCAAACCATTGCAGCAAAAATTGACTTTGTACGCCACACAGCTGAAGAAAATTAAGAGAGGATGCTAAAGTCAATAAAGGAATTAACCTTATTGGTTGAGGAATAAAACAAAGAAGGTAAATAAGTCAAGAACGGTGCAGAAAAGATTGGCACGCCGTTTCTTTGGCCATAGGTGTCTTCATCCATTAATGAGGGTTGAAAATTAACCCTAGCTGTCTCTTTCATCTATTTAATGCAAGAAAGACGTGAAATGATGGAAGGAGCAAAATAAGGGACATGTGGTAGATTTTGATTTGGATAAGATGGCTATATATATGAAGATTGAATGGAAAACCTACTTGATTAAACCTTCATCCTTATCGTTGTTATTCTACTGCTTTTAACCGATTTTATGTTGCTGCAAGTTCATGTTCAGTTCCTTCCAATTCCTACCATGCTTGATCTACTAAACTTCATCCTTAAGTTGGCTAAACAAGTAAACCTGCTTGCAAAACCTTTCCTCTATCGTTTGATGAGCTAAAGGAATAAGCAAAGAAAGGCCAACGTGCGACAGAAAGTGTTTTGTTCTAGAAGTGCAGTTGATTAAGGTGAGATTTAATGGTTTCTTGAGATTAAATGATATATTTCTATGATTTTGATCATGAGAAGCATGATTATAGTCTTGCTTTTGATTTATTATTGTTAGATCATAGAAATAGAATAAAGTCATATCTTGAAGTAGATGAAGAATAAAATGAAACTAGGTTGAAATTGTAGTAGGATGATGGAAAATTATTAAAGGAAACTAGAACAAGATCTAGTCTGAAAAATAATCGAGAATGAATAAGAAAAGTAATGAAAATGGTATAAAATGATGATAAATGGGCGAGGTCATCCATCATGGGTGAGCTAAATAATATGGAGTGTGATAGTGGCGAGGTCGCCACATGTTAGTTTAAACCATAGGCTAGCCCACCTATGAATAAAAAGACGTGTATGGTGAACTCGTGAACTGACATGCAGAGGCAATAGCGAGTTGAATTATGGGCAAACTCCCACATTTAAGCCAATATAGGCATGGCGAGTTGAATATGGGCGAGCTCCCACGAATAAGCCAATATGGGAATAGCGAGAATGTTGGGCGAGCTCCCACGTGTAAGCCATTTGATGAATGGCAAGCTCGATTAGGCAAGCTAATAGGATTTCTGTGGGCGAGCTAGTTGATTTGTCTCAAGTCTCGCCCAAGTGATGGAAATATACAAAAAGAAAATATTAATAGTAATAATAAATTATTTTGCAGCCGGGAATTAAGGACTCGATAAAAGCAATCGGGAAGACGATTGGGAAGCAAGGCTTCGTAAGACA
This sequence comes from Heritiera fomes, assembly GCA_032173925.1. Classification (NCBI taxonomy): domain Eukaryota; kingdom Viridiplantae; phylum Streptophyta; class Magnoliopsida; order Malvales; family Malvaceae; genus Heritiera; species Heritiera fomes. The sequence continues at coordinate 15,267,130 of JAPDPM010000004.1, read as the reverse complement.
AGGTAAGGGAGTTGTATGTAAAGTAAAACACATGTCTTGTGGAGTAAAAATATTATGGAAATATTAAGAAACTATTTTGGTTTATGACATGCATTTATTTGATAAATTATTTTGACTTAGGCGAGCTACCAAGATAGCCGACCCCTATGTTGTTTTCTGGGCGAACTGGTAAAAGGGCGGGCGAGCCAATGTGGGCAAACCCTTTTATGTTGTTTTGGGGCAAACAACCCCTGTTTTAATAAAATGCGGGCGAGCCAAAATGGGCGAACTCTTTTTATGATGTTTGATGTTTGGGGGGCGAGCGACCCTGTTTTAATAAAAATCTGGGCGAGCCAAAAATAAGCGATCCCTTTTTTTTTTTGTGACAATGGGCAAACTAGCCATGGAAAAGCCATAGTGGGTGAACTAGCCATGGGCAAGCCAGAAGGGGCGAGTTGACCATGGGTGAGTTGGCTATGGGTGAGTTGACCATGGGCAAGCCACTATGGGCAAGCCAGTTTAAATTGTTTTTAAAAGCTAATGTTGGCGGGCAAACACTAGTTCACCGCTATGGGCGAGCCATTATAGGCTAGTTGACCATGGGCGAGCTGATTTATGTGGTATTTTTCTCACACAAAATGTGGGCTATTTTTATTATGTTTATAAACAGAAAATATAAAACCTTTTTGGAAATCAAATCATTTTGAGAAAATGATAATATGGGTGAAATAATTCCATAAAGGTTTTTCATGAGATATAAAGTGATTTTTGAGACTTTAGGCCCTGAGTTCATGCATTACTATTCATGTAAGTAAGTGACCCGCCTGGGGCGATGGCTCGGGTCGGCGGACCAGCAGGTGCACCCCAGGGCGTCACAAGGCTGATGGACCCACCAAGTCATCAGCGGTCTCGATGTCACTTGGCAAGTGGACCCGAGGACCACCTATAGATTATGGCCATAGATCTAGCCGAGATAGCCGTGAGGGGCGATGGCCTACGGGTGCACCCTAAAAGCGGACGACTTGTGTTCCTGGAGAGGAGTAGGGAACGATGAGAGCATGATTTATTTATAGGGTGATGCCTAGTCTCAACTTATTGATTTCTATTTACTGAGGGGATTTACTGAATCCTATTTACTGTTTACTACATTTTAATGTAAATTGTTTAACCAATGATTGGAATGGTGTATTGAGAGTATTGTTTACTATATCCACTGTTTTCCTACTGGGTATGATTTTAGGAAAAATAAATACTTTGTGGCATATAGTTTTGCTTTCTTTAAAGTAGCATACGTCTCCTTTACTGAGCGTGTGATTCGCTCACCCTTTTGTTTTACTCCACAGATAAAAAGACACGGAGTTAAAGAACTATATCCCAAATGGATATAGCTACATGTAAAGCGCTGGGGCAAATTATGTTAAATATGACAGGTACAGTCACTTCTCTTTTACATTTTAGACATAAGTATACAGTACTACTTTATTGAAACAAGGACAATCGAGGATGTCAGATGTAAGGAATAGTGAAAAAAAATTTCATATTCTGTATTTGTTAAATAAATGTTTATCATTTATTACTATCACTGTAGAATGTTAATGGCATCATAGACAGCCCAACTGGAAAAGTTATATAGAAATATGTGAAAAATGTGATAACGGATCGTTACATATATGAGATTAAATATTCAAAATGAATATTTATTTGCTTTCTCACTTAATACATGAATATTTACTGACTGATTTTACGGTATATGAAAATGAGAATAAATACCTTTTTGGAATGTATTATTTAAATAAATGATGAAATTTATAAAAATGTTCCTTAAAGGTATTTTATAAGAAATACATTGATTTTGAGACTTAGGCCCCAAATTCATGCTTACTGCTTTACTGTTTACTATCACGTGGCTGATTGACTCGCCAGTCATCAGCGGTCCTGGAGTCACCTGGCAACTGTACACCGAAGACCACCTATAGATTATGGCCATAGATCTAACTGTATACTGTTACTGTGTTCCTTCGAGAACGATGACTGTGTCCCTGTAGGGATGATGATAGCATGATGTGATTTAGGGTGATGCCTAGTCTCAACTTACTGATTACTGTTTACTGAATTGGTAGCTACTGATTACTGTTTACTGAACTAATTACTATTTACTGAACTGAATTGTACGAAATACTGTTTACTAAACTGAAAGGAAATTTACTGTTATCGAGAAAGAATACTTTAAAAATTATTTCTAAAATAGAAATAATTACTGAACTATTATCCAGTGATTTGGATATTTATAAGCTACTGTACTGAAAAAACTGTTTACTATAACTACTGTTTTACCACTGTACTGTCACGTGTTTTGAATTGTACTAAAAGGAAGGAAAATAAATGGTTTATTCCATTTAAAATTATAGAAAATGGGTATTAAATTGTTTTATCAAGACAATTTATAAATTACCCCCTATAGTCGCTCTGGGTTTCCGCGACAAGACAGGTATTCCAAAATACCTTCCATGCTCCATCTGGATTTTCAGCTGACTATAATATCCTTTCTCACTGTACTTAGTACACGGTTAGGAGAATAAAAGTTTTACAGAATATAGATTTCATTATATCAAGCAGCATACGACTCCTTTATTGAGCATGTGATTCGCTTACCCCCTTTACTTTCAAATTTTTCAGATTTATTACGAGGATTATTTGATGGCTTCCTCAGACAAATATAGTTGCGAGTAGCCCATTGGGACAAAGAGCATTGAAATTTAAAGGTACAGTCACTTCTCTTATATATTCAAACACTTGTATACAGTACTACATTATTGTAAAATAGAAACAGGGGATGTAAAGTGTAAGGAATATTGTTTAATTTCATATTCCAAATTTGTTAAATAAATAAATGTTTACCATTTATTACTGTACTGATCACGTGTTAAAGGCATCATAGACAGCTCAACCGTAAATTGTGTATAAAAATATGTTATTTACTGTACTATAGACTGTTACAAGAAAGCCATTAAAGCAAAACCAAGGCTAGAAACAAGAGACATGTAGGCTGGATCAAATTTCACGCGATTAGTTGGGAATGAGGGAGAAATTGTAGTTGTTCAATGAGGCTAAATCAAAGTAGGCTAGGCGCTAAAGCTTCATGTAACGAAGGAGATAAGATGCAGGGGACGTGGTGTAACAGTCTGTATGTACAGTGATTTTGCACATACTTCATAGCGGTTGGGCTGCCTGCGATGCCTTTATTACACAATCACTGTTAACAATAATAAGATTATAAAATAGAATTTATTTTAATTCATAATTTAATCTCATTTACAAAACAATGTTTCTTCAATATTTACATCCCCTAAAAAATATTTACAATAAAATAGTCTTGTATACATATGTCTGGATATATAAGAGAAGTGACTATACCTTCAGAATTCACTGTACTTTGCCTCAGTGTGCTTAAACGTAGCTGTAATTATCCGAAGAATATCTCAATCAATCCTTGCAATTAATCTGGGGAGTGGAAGAATATAAGGGATAAGCGAAACATGCTCAGTAAAGGAATCATATGCAAGACTGATATAATGAAATTTATATGCGCAAAAATATTTATTATCCTAACAGTACGCTAGACACAATAATGGGAAGGATACTATAGTCGGCTAGGCAACTAGATGGAGTAGGAAAGGTATTTTGAAATACCTGTCTTGTCCCGAAAACCCAGAAGCGACTATAGAGAGTAATTATTAAATTGTCGATATAAAAACAATGTAATATATTCACAATAAATAAATGGTAAGAAACCATTTGATAAACACTTCAGTATTATTTAAAATCATATGACAGTAACCAGTAATAAATGACAGTACGGTAAATAGTTTTCAATGAACAATAGTAACAGTACAATGATAATACAGAAAACAGTGGAAATAGGATTTAACATAGTAAACACTTCGGTAAAACAGTAACCAGCTCAGTGAACAGTTTCACTTTAACAATTAATTTGGTAACCACATTTAGTTGTGACATTCAGTAAACCGTAGCAGTTTTTCAATATTAGTGACAGTTCAATTTCAGTTCAGTAAACATCACAATGAAGTGAGTAGTTTCAATAAACCGTAATAAGTTGTAGAGATGGTAAAAATGTTCATTTCAAAACATTAACAGTTTAGTAATACACTTTTAATAATAGTTCAGTAATGGTAACCTTTTCAATAATAATAAAACAGTTCAGTAATGATATGATAAACAGTTCAGTAAACAGTGCGGAAACAGTTCAGTACAGTAAACACTTGAATTTCACATCACAGTAACGATTCGGTAAACATTTCAAAATCAGTAATAATTCCATAACATTTTAAATTCAGTAAGCAGTAATAATTCAGTACAGTTCAGTAAACAGTTAACAGTAAATCACAGTTCGGTAAGCATTTAACAGTAGGTTGAGATTAGGCAACACTCTAAATACATCATGCTATAATTATCCCCTAAGGGAAACAGTAACACGTGAATCTATGGCCATAGACTATAAGATGTCCTTAGAGTACACTTGTCAGGTGTCTCTAGGACTACTGATGACTTGGCGGATCTATCAGCCACAGTAGCAGTACAGTAAACAGTAAGCATGATATGGGGCCTATCAATCTCTTTATCGTGGAAATACCCTTAAGGAAATTAAAGAAATATCTTTTAAATTAATAAATTTTCAAAAAGGTATTTAATTTCACAGTTAATAGTACAGTGAAAATAGTCAATAAAATATTCATGCTTTAGTGAGAAATTTCATAAACATTCTAATTTACTGTAAAATATTTTAAAAAACATATTCATAGTCTCACTTTGATAAAATTCCAATACATGAATATTTAAATATTATATTTCGGTAAAATACCAATTTATGAAAAATATTGGAAATAAATTCCAAATTACACAATCTCACTCAATTTATGCTCATAAAATATTTCATGATAATTTAGAAAATTTTGAAGGAAATTCTAGCATCATAACAGCTGCGAATACCCTAACCTCCCTACACTTAAACACAATTTTCATACCAGTCGTAAACCACATATTCGCATGATTTCAAAGGTAATTAAATACCGAATAATTTCATAAAATTAAATCCATCAAAATCATGCATTCGCTATATCCTTACGGCTTCTACACTCATCCTTTACCTATCTCGTGTTACCGAACTTATCGATAGCACCACACGTAATCCAACTATCCTCGCTGCAAAATAATTTCACCAATAATTTTCATTAATTTTCTTCTAATTTTTAAGCCACTATTCATCACTAAATGCAGCCACATTGTATACTGCTTATGCCTTACTAATGTAATTTACACTAGTGGTAAAACACAACTTCACCGTTCTAACTCCAATTTCATATCAGATTTCACCATCCATCTTCTCTTAATTCCTACATTATTTTGGCATATCAAACTCACAAAATGCAGCATTTAAACCTATCCAAGAAGCCATGGCCGAATGGTACAGTTTGGCTTTCTTGGTGTTTTTCAACATTTTAAGCTTACCAATCTATAAATCCATGCTCATTAATCTTTTTGGCACCATTTTCATGCAAAAACCACAATGGTTTCCCTATGCCTTAATGAAAACCAAAACCCCATGGTCACCATTATGCTTGATTCAATTAGATTCAAGCAAAATAAACATTAGATTCATGTTTAAAAAGGTAGAAAACATAAAAATCTATCATTAAACTTCAAAGAAGCAAAATGTATAATGAATGGGTACCTTTGGCCGAATGCTTCTTCATCCCTTTTCTCCTTGTTTTGTTCCTTATTTGATGATCTATGGTATGGATGAAGAGAGGAGAGTGAGTAGGACAATTTTCTAGTTTTGATCTTCGTGAGAAAATGTAGTTTTGGTTAGGTTTTTGGTGATTTTATTTTCTTTCTTCTTTTTCCTTTAAAAATGGCGTGGGAACTCTTGAAGAAGAAGGTGAATAGTGCCAGGCACAAGTTGGCCAAAATTTAAAGAGTCTTCTAGAAGAGTGCAAAATTACCAAAATGCACCTGGTTATGTAAATTTTGGACAATTTCACCCTTAAGCTTCCGAAATCCTAAAGGCTATGTAATTGGACTCCAAAATTTTGGATTCCATCACCAAATAATCTTATTAAATGTATTTTGATGATTAGAAGTGGTTTCGTTGACATGCGATACACTGATTGCGTGAAATTACGATTTTACCCCTAACAAACCGCTAGCGAAATTTTTCTATTAAACCACTAATTTGATAAATCTAATGACACTATCTTATTCTCCTTTTCCTATAGAATATCACGATATTTTTACTTCATCCCAACTCATTTTAGTTTAGGCGTAATTTACAAAAATGCCTCAGGACATAATTGTTACTTTCCAATTTGTTTTCCAACTTTCACAAAATAATACAAAATAATATAATAAATGATTTTAAACTTCATAATCATCATTTCATATTTATTACACCCGCTGTACATTGTATTATCAGTCTCAAACCCATCAAAACCATAAAATAAAAGTGGGGCCCACCTTACACTTTCACTTATAATTAATGTAATATACAAAATTTCACTTAATAAATAATTACATATCATATATACAGTACAGTAGAAACGGGTCTCACCTGTGAAGCTTGGGTGCTACATTTTGGTGCTCAAAGTAGAGCACAAAGGGGCTATTTCTCGGGTGATCAACGATGCATAGTATGAGAAGAAAAGTTTTAAACTTGAAGGCTCCAAATAGGGGATTCTCGATTGAAATTTAAAGGCTGTACAAGGGCTAATTAATGGCCATTCTTGGTGGTTGAAACCAAGGCATTGGCATGGTTTTTCAAGGCAGTAGCAAGGCAATATTTGAAGCCCGTTCATGTGCTTTTCATGATGAAAATTAGATGTTGATTTCAAGGTTAAAATAGGGGATTTTAGGACACCAAAACAGGAGATACACAAGAAGGTTCGGACTGATTTCTTGGCTGTGGTTAAAGGAGATTTCCAAGGCTTAAATTAGGCTATTTTAAGGGCTAGCAATGGCTAATTAGGAAATCTAAATACAGAGGCGTAAAGCAAGGAAATACTGTGACAAAAGGAAAAAGGGTTGTGCTAAGTGTTTTTCGAGCTGTGTTTAAGATTGAGTTCTCTTGGCATAATGGAAGCTGGAAGCAAGGAGGTAAAGGCTAGAATTTGGTGCTAAATTGCAGTGTTGAAGTGATGAACACAGTGACCTTTATGGGCTAAGTTAAGGGGGCTAAACTTGGCTAATTAAGGGCTAAAGAGGGGCTATTTAAGGCAAGCTTGGGAGAGTAAATGGGAAGAAAAGTGAAAGTAGGGAAGGCTGACCTGAGAACCAATAAAAGAGTTTTAAGAGGACTGAAGTTCTTGGGTTTTGACAAAATAATTTCAAGAGTTAGGCTTGGTTTGGAGCTTAAACCGAGAAGGGCAAGGACTCTTTAAGTTTAGTATTAAAGTCTACATATACTAAGATGTTGATGAGGTAATGGATGATTTAATCTTGTTGAAAGAAAATGCTATATTTGGATTGATATATGCCTATATGTACATACACATATGTACATAAATATAAATTTGTCATGGTAACGAGGTATTAAAATATTTTGTAGGAATTAAATGGAGGTTTTAAGGAAGTGAAGATTTAAAGTGAGCTTGAGAAAGGCTTGGTTTTGAGGATTTTCAAGGTAAGGATGTGTCAATTAATTTGATTTAAAATTTATAGGAGGTAATTGAGTAAATTAAGTGTGATTATGGTATTAGATTGTAAGAGATCTTCAAAGCAGGAAGGTTTGAGATTTTTATATATTTTTGGATTCAAAGGTAAGTAATATACCTAAATGTTGTTTGGTGTTGATTGTTATTTACATGAATAATTTTTGTAAAGATTAATATTGTTATGCTTGGAATCGTTGAATTGAGAATATTTAAATCAATAATAAGATGATTTTTATTTATATTGTGAAGTCTTGAAGTGGTGAGGGATTGATTTATTTCATGCATGGACAATTTTATTATTAAAGATTCATGTTATACTGATTTTGAATTTGTTAATTTATAATGTTTAAAGAAAGAATATGGAAGTAAGTAAACAATATATAAAATATATATGATAGTGATCAAGTGTGATTAAAATACGCGACTAAGACGGAAATAATTTGGTTGACACCGAGCAATATAAGAGCTTGACTGGTGTTTTGGACAACTCGAGGAAGTAAATTACAAGCATTGAGGTAAATAGGTTAAGTAAAGCTTGTTAACACCATCTTGTAGGAATGATTTAAGTTTTATCAATATTTAGATTTGTTCTTAAATTAAGCGAAGCGATGAGATGCTATGAATTTGGGCAACTGAGGTAGGCAAAGGTAAGATTGAAGTTACTATTGAAATGTGATCTTGGACATTGCTTGGGCTGGACTGAAAACCTTGTTTTTCTACTTTGTGTGTTATGGCTAGCCAAGCTTGCATGTTTAGTGAAGTGAATTGTGCATGTGTTAATTGAAGTATATAAACTTTGTTGTTGTGTACGCAAAAGTTAAGTGTTCTAGTGCATGGCATGCATTAATTATACGAGGTAGCCATGCAAAATGTGTAGTGGCATGTCATTGATGCATACACGATTCATGTATAAAATGTTTTGATTCAAGCTACTCTAGGTATAAGTTTTATACGACAATGCATTATGTCTTAAATGCAAAGTCTTGGTTTTGAATTGACTTTTGAAATAAATCAATAATTTCGCATATTTGAAATTCAAAACTAGTTTAATAAGTGTTTTGAAATCCATGGAAGCTAAGTGCTGCATGAGAAATATATTTTCAGATTTGATTTCAAGTGCAGGCAGACCCATTGACCTTCAAGTCACTTTGAGCCTATCGAGCTTGCTCTAGGTTCTATTAACTATCTATCGAGCTTTGTGCTCTAGACTATCAATGCAATGTGCCTATCGAGCCTAGTGCTCTGGGCAAATCATACTTGTCTAGAAAACTAGTAGACAAGTTCTAGTTCTTGATTGATTAGCAAGACTGGAGTATTCTATGGCCATAGATATTATACCATGGGAGCCACCTCTAGAATCTTAAGAGACCTATGTGATACACAGATACCTTTTGGATTGTGTGAGCCACCTCTAGAGTCCTAAAGGACCTACGTGCTACACGAGTTCCTAGTTGCGACATTTTCTCCATTACTAGCTAGGATGGATGTTGCAACAGTATTAGTAAGTGGGGTCTTTGCCAAAACTCTATTAGATATCTATTTGATATAGTTTTTAGTGATTTGAGACTTTTGCTTAAAAGTAAGTGGTCGATTTGAAATCTTTTTTAGTAAATTTAGGTTTACACCTAAAGTGAAAAGTGATCAATTTGAAATTATTTTAAGTGATTTAAGGCATACGCCTAAAGTGATAAGTGATCGGTTTTGAAATTGTTTTTAGTCAATCGAGGCTATACGCCCAACATTTATTGATTATCATTTTGTGAACTAATTGATTTATCGAAGTTCATAGTAATTGATTTACCAGAGTGCATAGTTATTGATTTAAAACGAAGTGCATAGTAATCGATTTATCAAAGTGCATAGTGATCGATTTATCAAAGTGCATAGTGATTGATTTTTGGAAGTGCATAATATTTTGATTTACTCGAAATATATAGTGGTTTGACTTAATCGTAGAGTATAGTGAAAGTGATTTAAATAAAGTGCATAATGAAAGTGTTTTCAATTGAAGTGCATAGCGGAAATGTTTTGATTAAAGTCCATATTGGATCATTGGTATCACAAGATAATACCATGCATACACGTCACTTCAGTATTGCTTTTTCCTACACTTGCATGTAGATCGATATGAGTCTGACATGCATTTACTTGAAGTACTTACTGAGCCGTGGTTACTTACTCTTTTCTAACAACCTTGCAAATCATACGAGCTACACTATACACTCAAAGTTTTTTGTGCAAGGCCTCGGAGATGGTATCTACTAGCGGTACTTGTCTAAGTCATTCGAGCACTATTTTTGTTTCTTTTAGGGTATACAAAACTTGTATATCATTTTGGTTATTATGTATGGACATTTTAAAGTGCAAGTACATGTTTATTGGAAATATTTGGGATGTAACTTAGGATCGCTTTAGATTATTATAGACTAGTATTTATCAAGTGCGTCCGGGATATGATTATGGTATTATAAATATGAACTTTAAGGAATGTGAATATGTTTAATTGATGATTTTGAGAATGTGTGCAGTATATGATGATAAATACTGTGGATCGTAAAGTTGAGATATGATATTAGAAATATATATTGCAAGTTAATTAACTGGGGAAAATTGCTTATATATAAGAGGAAGGTTTTCAATCTTTTTCTTTTCTAAGTTAATCTTGAATTAAAATATCGAGGAAATAAGTTGATTTGTTCTAGGAGTTAACAACTTAAAGGACAACGTTAAGTTAAATCGAAATGAGAAAGGTGAAAATTGTTTAGTGGTGACACTAACACCGAATACTAACCTTAAAGTGAAAAGAAAAATTTAGTTCGTAAATTTGGGAAAAAAGTATAAGTGTGATTGTTAAATATACATCGTGGTTTTTAGGTCATGACACATGGCAACATCCCAATAGAAATCATGTAGTCCAGATCCCATAAAGGGAGAAATAGTAGACATATGCCCATAGTCATAAAAAAACCCACAGTGTACACTGACCAAGTGACAACTGCAGATGCTAATGATCAAGTTAAAACCAATACAATATTCAAAATCAGAGACACCCTATAATACCACTGAGCAAGTGATACAGAGGCAGCTACAGACTTGCTCAGGGTCAAACAGCTATTCAAAATCAGAAATAATGTCAGAAACATTGCAAAATTACCCGAAGGACAAATATAAGGTGCCAAAGTCTCAAAACAATTCATATAACAATCAGAAATACTTACGAAAATTAATTTTAATAAAATATATCTTTAGTCAGTTCATAAATATCAAAATAGATAATAATTTCATTTCAAGTATAAAAATTTCAACAAATATTCTCGATGTAATAACCCGTGTTCAAAATATTTTATTTACGTATAAACACTTGTCTAAAACATGCTGGTAACTTAAAAAGTGAGAAAATGATTAAAAACCCAATCAAAAATCAAGTTACAAAAATTGTACGTCCTTAGCATCAACTACCCTAAACCATAACTAACTCAAAATATCATGCAAACTTCAACACGGCGAAATCATGATGCATTTTTGAAGAACCAAAACCTATGACAGTTTCCACTTGATGTACATTTTCATATTCAAAGTCTAATTCGTGTTAAATTAACGTTTTATGAAATTTCGACAGCATAACAATATGACAGTTCTAAACATCCTACAAAGAAAACACAATGTATATTCCCAAAATCAACTGATTTTAAAAATTCATGTAAGTATCTCCTACGTTCTTTAAACACATTCTTTACCACTCAGTCACAGCGTACTATACGAAATCAATTCTAGTAGCCACAGTCTATATAAGCAAGCATATATTTGCTTATAGCCTTTTTAACGTCACTTACTTTGGGACTGCAAAATAGTATCAAAACACAGTTAAATCTCAACATCTCTTTTACAAAAATGTTCTAGACTCTGCAATCTTCCATATTTCCTAATACAACAGCAAATCTGGTTTAATTCCTACCAGATGCCAAACTACAATTGCTGTAAAAACTCATCATTTTTCGAATCTGACTTTGCAAACGGTCTTATTATCATTTATACATTATTTTTTAAACATCAAATCATTGAATTGAACATGGTAACCTTGTAATTCTCTCTTGGCCGAAACTACTTCTTAGTGTCAAATTCATCATTTTTCAATTCTAATGCCATGGCTCGCTTCTACACATTCTCTACATTCATATTAAACCATTCATGCATGCCAAACTACATGGTACCATATACACCCTTACTTGGGCAAAACCCCAAGGCATTCCTACTCTCAAATTTGTTTCACTTCAAGCACATACACATGTTGTGTGACGCCCTGGGCATCACCTGCAGGTCATCGACCCAGGCTACCACCCTGAGCGGGTCACTCATCCGTATTGTCCGTTATGGGGTGTACCCATCGGGCCACCGCCCCTTACAGCTTTGTCTCAAGGTGCCTGGAGTACTTCCCAAGACATTTAACACCTTAAGCGCGCCTACATGTCTCGAACCCTTGACCTCTTGCAAGTGTTGAGACATGCTAACCATCAGTGACTTGCAGGTGCACCTCGGGGCGTCACATGTTGTACTAACTTAAACCAATCATAAACACTAAACAAAACCAAGAGAAAGTTCATCTACTCTCTCCTTCATGCTTGGCCAAAAATGGAAAGGGTTGATTCACCATCAAAATGGCCACTTTAACACTTGATCTTGGTGGTATGTTGTAGAGCTCCGAGAGCTGGATAGGTTTGGTGAAGATAATTTTCGGTTTCGGAGTGTTTTTACTAGGGTTTTAAGGACTTTCTTTCTCTTACCAAGCTTTTAACAATGGTGGAAATGAATAAGGAAGGAGATGGCCAACCAAAATGGAAGAAAAATGTGGAAAATTCTAAATTTAAAATATCTTTTAAGGTAAATTACAAAAATGCCCTTATGCTTACCAAAAATTTCAATTTTGCCCATCATGATTTAATTTCGGGCTAAAAAATCAGTCTATGTCACGACTCGAAAGCGTTACATACACTTAACAATCACACTTATACTATTTCTCAAATTTACGAACTAAATTTTCTTTTCACTTTTAGGTTTATATTCGGTGTCAGTGTTACCCCTAAACAATTTTCACCTTTCTCAATTAGATTTGACTTATAATTACTATTTAAGTTATTAAATCCTAAAGTAAATCAACTCACGTCCTTGTTATTTTAATTCAAGATCAACCTAGCAAAAGAAAAAAAATCAAAAACCTCCCCTTATATAAAAATCAATTTTCCACAACTAATTAACATGCAAAACACATATATATTTCCAATACCATATTTCAACTCCACAATTCATATTCTATATTATCATACACTACACATAATCCCAGAATCATCAATTAAACATTTTAACATTCCATAAAGTTCACATTTATAATATCACAATCACATCTCGGATTGCACTCGATAATCTTACTAGTTTATAATAATCTAGAGCGATCCTAAGTTACATCCCAAACTATTTCCAATAAACATGTGCTGTACATTGCATGTCTATACATGATAACCAACATGATATACAAAAGTTCATATACCTCAAAAGTGATAAAAGTAGTACTCGGAGTGTCACACCCCGGAAACGTGGAAGTTTTGGGCTAATTTTTTTTTTTACTTGGGTTGCATTCCTGCCAGTATCTCATCATACTTTTCCAACCACAGAAACATCACAATAGTTTTATAAAATATTTCATTCACATTATATTGACTTATTTCTCCAGGTAATGCTTACATTCATACGATATCGATTACATCCCAAAAGTATTATTTATATACAAATATCTGTGCCATACAGGACGTCTGGTATCAAAATATGAGTATACCTTACGTGAGTACAAAAATGGCCAGAGGAGAGACGTATCCCTCGGCCTAAGTCATATGCGCAACCGGCAAAGAGATGATCACTGCAAATAATCTGGTAGAGTAGGGGGTGAGCTTTTTGGAAAGCCCCGTAAGAAATGCATTTAAAATAGGTATAGCATCTATATATATATATATATATATATATATATATGCAAAAAAAACAAATGCCATAATAATGCATTTCATACTTTCAAACATTGTATGAATTCTTTAATACATATATATCAAAATTCATACTTGATCAAACATGCATCTTACTTTAAAATTTTAAATTCATAAAACATATCATACAGTTCATGGAGACTAGGCAGAATCATATAGCCAGTATGCAGGTCATGACACTTACTTCTTCCTCCGAAGAGGGAACGGAATACCTATGGCCATGGTATGAGCTGTAGACCTAATCAAGGTTGTACAGCGAACATGCACTACGAAGGACCAACATACCACAAAGGATGGAAACATACACAATGTGGGTGAGAACATGCACGGCGTGGCTAAACTTATGCTACAATGTTGCAAGCATGACAGGCAGTAACATAAACTATAGGAAGGCCTGAGTCTGAAAACTTACTTACTTATGTAACTTCTTAAATCATACAATTGATATAAAATAGTAAGGACCGGACGTGCCAGGATCTAAGTTAGCCTGGGGTTTGCCACTACGATACTTTTTTCAGAAAACATATTTATTTCAAGTCATACTTAAAACATTATGGAAAAATATGCATAGAAATTATAAGATTCATTTAACAAATTAACAAAAGATCATGAAAATTTATTTCGGAATGAAATTCATGCTTCAAACATTTCTTTAAAATTTACAATGAAAGTAAGAGACACCATCACAATTTTAAATAACATCCCTTACCTTAGTACACTGTAGAGCAATGCCTTATGTCGCACCCATGTGCTTCCTATCTCTCCAAATTATAAACTGCAAGGTAACAGTTTTACTGTAATTAATTTTCAGTATAACTTATAAAAATTTCCTTTGCTTATCTAGCTCCTAGTTATCTTATTATTATTTATAATATTAACATTTCCTATTATTTTCTCATAGGTAAATATTTTATTTTCTTTTCCTTTTCTATTTTTGGCATCCTTAGCCTTTTTACTAAGTCAACATTTCCACCAAAGATTTCATGGCCGAATGTCCTTCTTAGATGACTAAGCTTATTTAGCTTATGTCTTATATTTTCTTCCATGTTATATATATATATATATATATATATATATATATTATTCATGTATATTTCCAGCCATTATTTTCAACCAATTTCTCTCATTTTCTGCTCTAAAACATGTCATTCCTCTTAGTCTATTATTGTGGCCGAATGACCTTGGTTAAATGTAGATGTTTTCTCCACTTAATATATACATATATATTTATATATCACTTATTATTCATGTAGGTCAACTTAACTTCTATTTGTTCTTTTCTTTTCCTCCATTTTTCTACTACATATATCCAAACCGAGAGCTTCCTTTTGCTTTTCATTTTCCTGCTACATGCTGTCCAAATCGACAACATACTTCCTTCTTTTCTGTTTTGCATTTACGTTGGCTTTCTTTCTTTCTTCTTGTCTCTATATTATGGCCATACCTAGTACATCCTAGGCTGCCAAGATATTCTACCATTCACACACAAAAGTCAGCCATGCTAGCTTTTACTCCTCTCTTTTATTTTGCATAACCGATTGTCTTTATTATTCTTTGTCTTCTCTCCCACGTACAACACTTCTTCATCATCTATTCTTGCTTTTCTTGATCATTATGGTACTACCCTATATGTTATAATTTTAGGCTATTAAAAGTCAACAAAATCAACTCAATCACCCATATTTTTTTCATCTCTCTCGGCTGCACCATCAGCCATATTCTTCATTTCTATTTTCGGTTGTACAAGCCTAATTTTATGTTCTTTCTTCCAGCCCTTTTTGTTGACTAAGATCACCTTTTTTCTTTTCTTATTCTCCCCCTTAGCTTACGTAATCTCATTTACAATTAACCTCCTTCAAAACCTTCTTCATCCAGACTTTATTTACTGCTTCCCTGCTGTCCAAACCGACAGCTTCCTCCTCTGTATATTTTTCTTGACCGGTTTTCTCATCTTCACGTACATCATCATTTACATCATCTTATGTTCATTCTAAACCCTCCTAACTGAGCTAGGGTTTTCATTCTATATATCTTTACTTCAAACAAGGTTGTAACTAACATATTCTTGATCATTACATGCAAAAATCAAAGGACAAGAATCTTAAAACCTGAGTTGG
Source organism: Heritiera fomes (assembly GCA_032173925.1). Classification (NCBI taxonomy): domain Eukaryota; kingdom Viridiplantae; phylum Streptophyta; class Magnoliopsida; order Malvales; family Malvaceae; genus Heritiera; species Heritiera fomes. Next base: position 15,251,281 of record JAPDPM010000004.1, on the reverse strand, counting down.
ACATTACCTGTATAAAGGAACAAATCTGTCCACGTGAATCCCTTGTTGTTTTGAAGGTTTTTATGCTAGCTTCTTTGAGGTTTTGGAAGCTTAATATCCAAGGTTTATTTTTCTTCAAAGGCTTAGTTTATTTACTAAAGGTTAGGAATGATTCTAGTATGCATAAAAGGCTACATGATTGTAAGAGAACAAAGCAAGCTTTCGGTGATGATAATGGTTGGAGAGGAGTTCATGATGGAAGAATATAAAGCACAAGAAAAATATATTATTTGGACTTGTTTGCCAGCTTCATTAAAAACCCTTCTTTATTGTCTATAACTTTTCTTTTGTTTAATGCTTCTTCTTCTCCAACCGGCTACACTTCCTTTTCTTCATGCAGCCCACGTTTTTTGACTCCCTAGTTAAAGTCTTGCAATCTCATAATTTTTCTATCCTTTTCCTTGTTTTTGTTCCCTTCTTATCTTATTATTATTTGGTCTTCGGTGCAGCAAGAACAAACAAAATTCATGTTATATTTTTTTTTGTCAACTTAGGAAAAACGTGGGGAGACTTTCTCTTGTCTTTCTTTGTTAGCTATCCTTTATTCTTTCGTTTTCCTATTAGCCATTTACTCAACCGAACTTCACCTAGATAGCCAATAAATTCTCTTTTTATTTCTTCATGTCGTCCCCTTACTTGACTTTCCAAGTCATAATTTTTTTGCCAAGCTATTTAATCTTCTTTTTATTCTATTCCTTTATGTAATATTTCCACACTTATATTTTTCATCTAGAATTAAAATTTTCTATGTGAGAAACACTATTCTTATATATTTAATTCCTCAAAATATTATCAATAATTTTTTTATTGATAATTTGTTCATATAAATGTACATCTACAGTATAAAATAATGAGGTCTCACATTCTCCTCACCTTATAAGAATTTGGTCCTCCAAATTCAAGCTGGTCCATTAAACAAATGCGAGTACTTTTCTCTCATGAGGTTCTCTAGCTCCCACGTAGCTTCCTCTGTTGTGTGGTGCTGCCAGAGAATCTTGTTCTGGATCTTGACCAGTGGAATAGTTTTAGATCGAGGTACCCTTTCCTTTCTGTCAAGGATCCGGATTGGCTGCTCAACATAGCTCATATCTCCCTGAATATCCAATGGTGTGTATTCAATAACATGGAAGGGATCCGGATGATACTTCCTCAACATAGAGACATGGAAGACGTTATGTATACCAGAAAGCTGTGGTGGTAAAGCTAACCGGTAAGCAACATCCCCAACTCTCTCCAATATCTCAAATGGACCAATGAAACGAGGACTCAACTTTCCTTTCTTTCCAAAATGCATGACACCCTTGCTCGGAGATACTTTTACAAATACAGAGTCCCCAACCTGAAACTCAAGTGGCCGTCTACGTACATCAGCATAACTTTTCTGTCTATTTTGGGCAACTTGAGTCTATCACAAATAATCCGAACACCTTTAACTGCCTCTTCAACAACATCAGGGGCTAAAATCTTATGATCACCCACTTCTTCCCAAGCCACTGGGGATCTACATCTCCTGCCATATAGAGCTTCGTATGGTGCCATTCTGATGCTGGCATGATAACTATTATTATAGGCAAACTCTGCGAGAGGCAAGTGGTCATCCTATGAACCCTTAAAATCTAGTGCACACGCCCTCAACATATCCTCTAAGGTCTGAATAGTCCGCTCGGACTGATCGTCTGTCTGAGGATGGTAGGCGGTGCTCAAATGTAATTGAGATCCCATGGCTTCCTGAAAATGAGTCCAAAATCGAGAGGTAAACCTGGAATCTCTATCAGAAGTGATGCTCATGGGAGCCCCATGTAATCGAGCAATCTCGCTAACATACAAGTCTGCCAAAGTACTTAGTGAATCTGTGCTCTTAATGGCAAGAAAATGGGCACTCTTAGTCAATCTATCCACAATAACCCAGATTACATCATGACCTCTCCGGGTCCTCGGTAAGCCCATAATAAAATCCATTGTAATGTGCTCTCATTTCCATGTAGGCACCGGTAAAGACTTAAGCAGTCCTGCTGGCTTCTGGTGCTCAGCCTTTATCTGCTGACAGATCAAACATTTGGCCACAAACTCTGCCACGTCTCGTTTCATTCCAATCCACCAATACACCTTACGCAAGTCATGGTACATCTTAGTACTGCCTGGGTGCATAGTGTAATGAGAACAATGAGACTCTTTCAAAATCCTTTGTCTTAGGTTATCATCGTTTGGAACACATATTCGGCCCTTAAATCTCAATAACCCATCATCACTGACAGAAAAATCTGACTGCAAGTCTTGCTCTGCTTGGCTAACCATGTCCAATAACCTCTGATCGTTTCTCTGCCCTGACCAGATCTGATCTAAGATACTTGGCTCAATTTGAAGGCTAGCCATCAACCCGACATCTACTGTTTCAAGACTAACATTGAGCTTGGCGAACTGCTCCAGCAATTCCCATTCTCTAACTATCATAACAGAAACCATACTCTTTCTACTTAGAGCATCTGCAACTACGTTCGCCTTACCTGGGTGGTACAGAATCTCATAGTCATAATTCTTAAGAAGCTCTATCCAACATCTCTGCCTCATATTAAGTTCTTTCTGATCAAATATATACTTCAAACTTTTATAGTCAGTGAAGATCTGAAACTTCTCACCATACAGATAATGCCGTCATATCTTTAAAGCAAAAACGACTGCGGCCAACTCTAAATCGTGCTTAGGGTAGTTGGCTCATGGTCCCTAAGCTGGCGTGAACCATACGCGACTACTCTACCATGTTGCATTAGTACATAACCTAAACCCTGACTGGAAGCATCACTGTATACAATGAAGCCTCCAGATCCACTCGGAATGGTTAGGATTGGTGCTGTAGTTAATCTTTACTTAAGCTCCTGGAAACACTGCTCACACTGACTTGACCATTCAAACGGAACTCCTTTACGTGTAAGCTTAGTCAACGGAGCTACAATCCGAGAAAAACTTTCCACAAACCTCCGATAGTACCCTGCCAATCCCAAGAAACTCCGAATCTCAGTTACTGTCTTCGGTCTCTCCCATTGGAGTACTGCCTCAACCTTGGACGGATCAACTGACACCCCATCCTTAGATACTATATGGCCAAGAAAAGCTATCCGATCCAACCAAAATTCACACTTACTAAGCTTTCCATAAAGCTGCTTATCTCGGAGAATCTGGAGCACAATCCTCAGATGCTGCTCGTGCTCCTCTCGAGACTTAGAATATACTAGAATATCATCTATAAAAACAATCACAAATTTATCCAGATACTCCCGAAACACATCATTCATCAAATTCATAAATGCGGCAAGGGCATTAGTTAAACCGAAAGGCATCACCAGAAACTCAAAGTGACCATATCGGGTTCTAAAAGCCGTCTTCGGTACATCTTCCTTCCTAATTCTCAACTGATGATAGCCTGATCTCAGATCAATCTTAGAAAACACCAAAGCACCTTTCAGTTGATCAAACAAATCATCTATTCTTGGAAGGGGGTACTTATTCTTAATTGTAGCCTTGTTTAGTAACCTATAGTCGATGCATAACCGGAGACTACCATCTTTCTTTCTCACAAACAATACCGGAGCACCCCAGGGAGACACACTTGGTCTAATAAAACCTTTGTCAAGCAACTCTTGCAACTGCTTCTTTAATTCTTCTAATTCAACTAGTGCCATCCGGTAAGGAGATTTAGAGATAGGCTGGGTATCCGGCACTAAATCAATAGTGAACTCCAGCTCTCTTTCTAGTGGTAATCCTGGTAATTCATCCGGAAACACATCGGAAAACTCACATACCACTGGTATATCTGATATATGTGGAGGTTCCCGACTCGTATCGGAGATAAAGGCAATATAACCTTCACACAAATAAATTTATTTGAAATTTCAAACATATAAACATTATAAAACTCCATTTAACATAACATCATAGATTTTATTTCTTAGTAGCAAAACATACATCAAATTTGTCAAGTAAAGAGAAAGTTATGGTCTTAGTGTAGTAATCTAGACTTGCACGATTGATTTCTAACCAATCCATGCCTAAGATTACATCGAAACTATGCATATTTAACAAAACTAGATCTGCTAACATTACTCTATTTCCAACCTTTATTTCACAATTCCTACACACCATATCTGTCATTTGAGAGTCATTCATGGGTGTGCAAATATGCAATAGATGACTTACAGGTTCAGGTTCTAAATGGAGATTGTGTGCAAACCGTGGTGATGTAAATGAATGCGTGGACCCTGGGTCAAATAAAACATGCGCCTCATGCTTACAGACAAGAAGATTACCTCTTATAATTGCAGAGGAATTATCGGCAGTCTCCCTGTCTAAAGCAAATACACGCCCCTGAGTAACAGGCTTCTTACCCTTCTCAATTCCTGTAGCTCATTTCTGTGGGCCTTGTCTCTGTGGAGCCCGTGTCTCTGGCTGCTGTCGTAGTGGCTCCTGAGACTGTGGGGTCTTATATTGCATTTGTGGGCAATCCCTGATCAAATGACCCTTTTCGCCACACTTAAAACAATTTCCAGTGACCCAGTAGCATGGCCCACCATGCATCTTACCACAATCTCTGCACCGTTTAAAAACTCTCTGGGAGTCTCTGATGATCTATACTGTATTAGTAGGAGTTTTGGGCTTGCCAGTCCTTACTCTGGACTCATATATCCTCGGTCTCTTAAATGAACTCCACCTTTGCTCTGATCGGGAACTATTTGTCCTCTTATCTTTACCCTTACTCTTACTTCTGAACCCATACTGTGATTGCGTAACATCAAGACCCCTCTCAATATCCTGAGCCCGTCCGAGAGCATCCTCAAACTCAGTAATACGAAGCCCCAATAATCTGTCTCGGATGGCTGGTCTCAGTCCAGACAAAAATCTCTCGGTACGACGCTCCTGATATCTGACTGTCTCGAGGTCATATCTCATCAACATCGTAAATTGGTTCTCATACTCATCAACCGACATACTGCCTTGTACTAAATTCAGAAAATCTGTCTGCATTTTCTTCTGGGCAGTACGGGGAACATATTGGGTCCTGAAGACTGACAGAAAAGTATCCCAACTAATTACTGTGTGTTAAGTAGTCAACTGCCTCTTAGTGGCTCTCCACCAATGTCCTGCCTGATCTTTCAACATATAAGAACCCATACTGACTTTCTCAGCATCTGTGCACCCCAAGTAATCAAAAGCTAGTTCCAATTCTAATAACCACTCCTCGGCCTTAACTGGATCTTTAATCCCCTTAAATTTCGGGGGATTCATCTTAAGAAAGTCCCGTAATCTGCCTGTATCTCTATCATCTCTAGGCGGTGGGAATGAAGGTTGAGGAGCGGAGGGCGTCGGAGGAACCTATGGAGGAGGAGGTGGTGGAGTAGGTGTGGGCACTGTAGCACCTATAGCTGAGGTGTTCACTCCGAAATGTTGAGTAAACATAGCAGCAATGCTGTCAAACCCCTCTTTCATACTGTGTTCGAGCCTATTTATTCTAGCATTTGGGCTCTCTGGTTGGGGAGTAGATGGTAGAGGTGGCTGAGCCTGCCTCCGTGGGCGACCTCGTCTCCCACTCATAGTACGTGATCAAATACCTGGGCGTAAACCCTATGTTTTAATCAAAACTTTAACAGATATACTCAATTTATAACCAAACAAGCACAAATACTTGGGATGTAATCTCATCCTAACTATCGACACTGACAGTACTAGACAACCCTTGCTTTGATACCAAGAAAGACTGTCACACCTCGAAAACGTGGAAGTTTTGGGCTAAATTTTTTTTTTTACTTGGGTTGCATTCCTGCCAGTATCTCATCATACTTTTCCAACCACAGAAACATCACAATATTTTTATAAAATATTTCATTCACATTATATTGACTTATTTCTCCAGGTAATGCTTACATTCATACGATTTCGATTACATCCCAAAAGTATTATTTATATACAAATATCTGTGCCATACAGGACGTCTGGTATCAAAATATTAGTATATCTTACGTGAGTACAAAAATGGCCGGAGGAGAGACGTTTCCCTCGGCCTACGTCATATGCACAACCGGCAAAGAGATTATCACTGCAAATAATCTGGTAGAGTAGGGGGTGAGTTTTTTGAAAAGCCCTGTAAGAAATGCATTTAAAATAGGTATAGCATCTATATATATGCAAAAAAAAAAAAAACAAATGCCATAATAATGCATTTCATACTTTCAAACATTGTATGAATTCTTTAATACATATATATCAAAATTCATACTTGATCAAACATGCATCTTACTTTAAAATTTTAAATTAATAAAACATATCATACAGTTCATGGAGACTAGGCAGAATCATATAGCCAGTATGCGGGTCATGACACTTACTTCTTCCTCCGAAGAGGGAACAGAATACCTATGGCCATGGTATGAGCTGTAGACCTGATCAGGGTTGTACAGCGAACATGCACCACGAAGGACCAACATACCACAAAGGATGGAAACATACACAATATGGGTGAGAACATGCACGACGTGGCTAAACTTATGCTACAATGTTGCAAGCATGACAGGCAGTAACATAAACTATAGGAAGGCCTGAGTCTGAAAACTTACTTACTTATGTAACTTCTTAAATCATACAATTGATATAAAATAGTAAGGACTGGACATGCCAGGATCTAAGTTAGCCTAGGGTTTGCCACTCCGATAAATTTTTCAGAAAACATATTTATTTCATGTCATACTTAAAACATTATGGAAAAATATGCATAGAAATTATAAGATTCATTTAACAAATTAACAAAAGATCATGAAAATTTATTTCGGAATGAAATTCATGCTTCAAACATTTCTTTAAAATTTACGATGAAAGTAAGGGACACCATCACAATTTTAAATTACATCCCTTACCTTAGTATACTGTAGAGCAATGCCTTATGTCGCACCCATGTGCTTCCTATCTCTCCAAATTATAAACTGCAAGGTAACAGTTTTACTGTAATTAATTTTCAGTATAACTTATAAAAATTTCCTTTGCTTATCTAGCTCCTAGTTATCTTATTATTATTTATAATATTAACATTTCCTATTATTTTCTCATAGGTAAATATTTTATTTGCTTTTTCTTTTCTATTTTTGGCATCCTTAGCCTTTTTACTAAGTCAACATTTCCACCAAAGATTTCATGGCCGAATGTCCTTCTTAGATGACTAAGCTTATTTAGCTTATGTCTTATATTTTCTTCCATGTTATATATATATATATATATATATATATATATATATATATATTTTTTATTCATGTATATTTCCAGCCATTATTTCCAACCAATTTCTCTCATTTTCTGCTCTAAAACATGTCATTCCTTTTATTCTATTATTGTGGCCGAATGATCTTGGTTAAATGTAGATGTTTTCTCCACTTAATATATACATATATATTTATATATCACTTATTATTCATGTAGGTCAACTTAACCTCTATTTGTTCTTTTCTTTTCCTCCATTTTTCTACTACATATATCCAAACCGAGAGCTTCCTTTTGCTTTTCATTTTCCTGCTACATGCTGTCCAAACCGACAGCATACTTCCTTCTTTTCTGTTTTGCATTTACGTTGGCTTTCTTTCTTTCTTCTTGTCTCTATATTATGGCCATACCTAGTACATCCTATGCTGCCAAGATATTCTACCATTCACACACAAAAGTCAGCCATGCTAGCTTTTTCTCCTCTCTTTTATTTTGCATAACCGATTGTCTTTATTATTCTTTGTCTTCTCTCCCACATACAACACTTCTTCATCATCTATTCTTGCTTTTCTTGATCATTATGGCACTACCCTATATGTTATAATTTTAGGCTATTAAAAGTCAACAAAATCAACTCAATCACCCATATTTTTTTCATCTCTCTCGGCTGCACCATCAGCCATATTCTTCATTTCTATTTTCGGTTGTACAAGCCTAATTTTACGTTCTTTCTTCCAGCCCTTTTTGTTGACTAAGATCACCGCTTTTCTTTTCTTATTCTCCCCCTTAGCTTACGTAATCTCATTTACAATTAACCTCCTTCAAAACCTTCTTCATCCAGACTTTATTTACTGCTTCCCTGCTGTCCAAACCGACAGCTTCCTCCTTTGTATATTTTTCTTGACCGGTTTTCTCATCTTCACGTACATCATCATTTACATCATCTTATGTTCATTCTAAACCCTCCTAACTAAGTTAGGGTTTTCATTCTATATATCTTTACTTCAAACAAGGCTGTAACTAACATATTCTTGATCATTACATGCAAAAATCAAAGGACAAGAATCTTAAAAACTAAGTTGGACATTACCTGTATAAAGGAACAAATCTGTCCACGTGAATCCCTTGCTGTTTTGAAGGTTTTTATGCTAGCTTCTTTGAGGTTTTGGAAGCTTAATATCCAAGGTTTATTTTTCTTCAAAGGCTTAGTTTATTTACTAAAGGTTAGGAATGATTCTAGTATGCATAAAAGGCTACATGATTGTAAGAGAACAAAGTAAGCTTTCGGTGATGATAATGGCTGGAGAGGAGTTCAATATGGAAGAATATAAAGCACAAGAAAAATATATTATTTGGACTTTTTTGCCAGCTTCATTAAAACCCTTCTTTATTGTCTATATCTTTTCTTTTGTTTAATGCTTCTTCTTCTCCAACCGGCTACACTTCCTTTTCTTCATGCAACCCACGTTTTTTGACTTCCTAGTTAAAGTCTTGCAATCTCATAATTTTTCTATCCTTTTCCTTGTTTTTGTTCCCTTCTTATCTTATTATTATTTGGTCTTCGGTGCAGCAAGAACAAACAAAATCCATGTTATATTTTTTTTGTCAACTTAGGAAAAACTTGGGGAGACTTTCTCTTGTCTTTCTTTATTAGCTATCCTTTATTCTTTCGTTTTCCTATTAGCCATTTACTCAACCGAACTTCACCTAGATAGCCAATAAATTCTCCTTTTATTTCTTCATGTCGTCCCCTTACTTGACTTTCCAAGTCAAAATTTTTTTGCCAAGCTATTTAATCTTCTTTTTATTCTATTCCTTTATGTAATATTTCCACACTTATATTTTTCATCTAGAATTAAATTTTTCTATGTGAGAAACACTATTCTTATATATTTAATTCCTCAAAATAATATCAATAATTTCTTTATTGATAATTTGTTCATATAAATGTACATCTACTGCATAAAATAATGAGTTCTCACACGGAGGACTTAAGTAAGTACCACTACTAGGTACGATCCCCGAGGGCCCACACAAAACTCCAAGCATGGACTCTAGCTCTTACGATCTGCGATGATGTTAGAAAAGGATAAGTAAACCACGACTCAGTAAATAGTCAAAGTAAATGCATGTTAGACTCATGTCGATCTACATGCAAGTGTAGAAAAAGTAATGCTGAAGTGAAGTGTATGCATGGTTTTTAATACGATCTTAAATCAAAACACTTTCGTCATGCACTTTAGTTCAAAACACCCTTATTATGCGCTTTATTTAAATCAAATTTAATACGCATTTCGATTAAATCAATTCACTATGCATTTCGATTAAATTCAAACATTATGCTATTTGATAAATCAATTATTATGTAAATCACTATGCACTTAGATAAAATGATCAATATGCACTTCGATAAAGCCAAAATATTATGCATTTCGATAAATCGGTCGTTATGCACTTCAATTAAAACCAAAATATTATGCACTTCGATAAATCGATTACTACGCATTCGTTTTAAATCAAGGACTATGCACTTTGTTAAGTCAATTACTGTGCATTCGTTTTAAATTAATGGCTATATGCTTTGAGAAATCAATTACTATGCATTCGTTTTAAATTAATGACTATGCAGTTGATAAATCAATTACAATGCATTCGTTTAAAATCAATAACTATACATTTTGATAAATCATTTACTTCACAAAACGATAATCAATAAACATTAGGCATATAGCCTCGATTTACTGAAAACGATTTCAAAAACGATCACTTGTCACTTTAGGCATAAGCCTTAAATCACTTAAAATAATTTCAAATCGATCACTTATCACTTTAGGCGTAAGCCATAATTCACTGAAAACAATTTCAAATCGATCACTTTTCACTTTTAGGCGTAAGCCTCAATTCACTGAAATCAATATCAATAACAAAACAGTGGTATGTAGAGTTTAGGCAAGAATCTTCAATCACTGATACGATAACGATAACGATGTCCATCCTAGCTAGTGATGGAATGGTGTCGCAAGCAATACGAAATCTATGGCCACAGAACAATACTCCAGTCTTATTGATCAGTTGAGAGCTGGAACTTGCCTGCTGGTTTTTCAGACAAGTAAAAAACAATCTACCTAGAGCACTAGGCTTGATAGGTACAATACTATAGTCTAGAGCACAAAGCTCGATAAACGTGTAATAAGGCCTAGAGCTAAGCTCGATAGGCTAGAAATGATTCAAAGGTCATAGGATATGCCCGCACTAAAAAACGGTTCGAAAATAATGTTCTTGTGTAGCACTTGACTTACACAGATTTGAAAGCACTTATTAAATTAGTTTTGAGTTTAAAATATAAGTTTTCAATTTATTTCAAGAGTCAGTTCAAGCCAAGACTTAGTGATTTAAAATATAATGCAAGTCTTTAAAACATAGATATTGAGTAATTTAAACTCAAAAGAATGCTATGCGTGAATGCACATATGCATCAGTTTACTTAACATGCATGCTTGGCTAGTCACAGCATACAAGACAGAAAACAAGTTTCAATCCAGCCCAAGCATAAATGAATTTATGAAATTTAAACCATTCCTACAAGATGATGCTAACAGACTTTACTTAACCTACTTACGTTACGCCCTTAGCCGATATCTTCTTCGAGCACCCGAATTGTAAGATCCGATTCTACTGTACTGTACATGTACGGACATGTACCCCACTTAGATTTCAGTGCTCAAACAATGATACGAGTGAAAAAATATATTTTTGGATGTTGAATTAAGTATTGAAAATCGTGAGGATAAAAATATCATGAGGCTTGAATGACCAATTGATAGTGTTTCGATTATAATTTTTGATCGGAGTATCCAAATGATAAACCGTAAAATTCTTTGGAAAGCTAACTTGATTATCTTTCCAAACATATATTCCTCTTATTCTAGTTCCTTATGGATCAATACCAAAAATTTTGTAAAGTTACTCCATGAGCAATAGGTTCTACCAACCGACCCAATCTACCTATCTGTAAAGATTCACTCATAGCGGTTGGTAGTAAATTCCGATTACGGTAAATCAAATCCATTAGAAAGCTAACTTAAATAGATTTTTATCCATGTAAGGCTTTTATTTTAATTCATTATAGATTAACAATAAGAAATTCCTACATTCACGTCACATGGAGGGAGGTTAAAATTGAGCCATCGGTAAAGAGTCGGACATAAGTTTTGATAGCGAACTCCGATTGAGGTGATTCAAATTGCGTTGGAAAGTTAACTCGAAGACCTTTCCGGCGATATATGGCTCATATTTTTATACATTTTGGATTGATCTTGGTGAATTTTAAAGTTGGTTATAAGTGCAGTAAAGTAATTAGAAAATGAGATTAATGTTTTAAAGATGATATATATATAAAATATGGTGTATGCCAAAGATATGTTTATACATATAAAATTGTAAATGGATATTTATAAATGTATATTAATAGAAAATATATAATTATAATATATTTATAAAAAAAAAAGAAGCAGCAAGCTTCACGTGGAAGCTTGCTGCAGGAATTGAGTTAAGACAAAAAGAAAAGAAGAAGAAGAAGAAAAGAAAGGGAAATTAAATGTGGGAAAGACATGGCTTAATTTTATTGGATGCATATTAATAAAAGAGAATAAAAGTCAGCCAATTCAGCCATTTTCTCCAGCAAAAACCGACTTAGTCTCCCCTGTCTTTCTGCTGCTCACGATTCTACTCCATTTCTTTGCAATTCCTCTTGTTTTCCTTCATGCCAAGCCTTCTCTACATAGTAAAACCTCACCAAATCAAGACCAAGTCACTAAGCCTCTTGAATAAAACTTATTTCTTATCATGTGAGCTCTTTAAACCTGGGATTTGGTGGATTTATTCCAGCATTTGGGGACTGATCTTGCTGCTGAAATTTTCTGTTCTAGGTAAGCTTACAAGTGTTGATGTTTTCTTTTAATTCTAGCCATACTTTTGGATGGTCTAATGCATGGGAAACATGTTTATGACCTTAGGTTGAATTAAAATTATGTATAAGAAGAAGTGAGGGTTTCAGCCATGAAGAGGACATAAAGGAATTGTGGTGATTTCAATGCTTGTTGGGTTGAATAAGGTAGCAAATGATGAGTAGAACTTGTCCATGGTGATAGTTTTTCAAATGCATGTGTGTGACATGACAAGGGCTATTTGGCCATGGTGTGAAGTAGATGATAATGATGAATTCTTAATGTATTGAAGGTGTTTGATGAATATACTAAGTGAATAGAAAATATTCATAAGGTTAGAGTTGAGAAAAGAAGAGAAACAAATGTTAAGGGTAGATTTCAACTCTGCTGGAATTCTGTCCTGTCCGAGCCCCAATATAACAAATTCAGTTTGGAGGTTTTAGAATGAAATAAATTTTGAAAAAAATTATAGAAGATAGCCTTATGAATTAGGAAAAATTCAGTTTTTTAATTACCTAATTTGGAGTTGTATAGCCTGAGATATAGGCAGCTGAACACAGGACACTCAGTGCAGTAGGCGAGATGCTCTGTGTCAATATTGAAAATTTGTAGAAATTAGCACAGATTGAATTTGGCTGCAAAATTTATGTTTCTAGAAAGGTAAATGAGTTAAGAATAATATGGTCTTGAGTTTGCACAATGTGGACAACCCTATCTTGAGATGTGGTCCAATTTGTACACAGAGGTCAGTAGATAATCTGCCAGAATGCCTCTGGAAATAGGGTAACTTTGAGGAATTATTAAAAATAATTTCGAAATGATAAAATTGTGAAACTTGCTACTCTGAATAGGGAATTGGACTAAGATTCATATGGTTTTGGGATTCATAATTTTGGATATCCCTATAATTAATAATATAAATTTTAATGCACAAAGGTTCGAAAACCATTCTGCCATATGGGTCAGAATTGGGCTGAACTTTGGAAAATTGTGAGGAACAATATAGAATGACTTAGCAAATGAACCTTATACTCCGGGATAGGGAATTAAGTCAGATTACATATAAAATTGACGGTGCATTAATCGGAATTCAATATTTTCCGTTATGAAGAAAAAGGCATTAATAGGTCGGAAATTCTTATAAAGAATAATTCTACTATAATGAGTAGAATTTCTAAGAATGCTTAGTGTATATGTATGTTTTGGAATTGAACTTGTATGACTCATCTTTTGCAGCTCCGAAGCTAAATCCACGAAATGGGAAAGGAGACGAATAAGGACCTAATCATTGGTTCAAGGCTACAAAGTGTACGGTTTGAATGAAATGACACCGTACAGGTAGGGGAGAAGTGTGTGAGTTGTAGAGATATAGTGAATGCATGTTTTATTGAGATAAATTTTATGGAAATGTTGAGAACATGATTTGGTTTGAAACATGCATGAATTGTGGTTGAAAAGCTGGTTTATATACTGTAATTTCAGTGCAGGAGGTTAGGAATCCGCAGCCGTTATGCTGCCGGAAAATTTACTGAAAATATTCTAAAATATTATAAATATTTTAGATGCTTGAATTTGAGTCAAATGACATATTTGGAAACCATTTATATAAATTTCCAATAAAATGGAAATTATGAGAGAAATATGAAAATTAAATATTCGTGTTTTAAAATTTTACATAAGTGAGAAATTAATTATGATTCAAATGATTTTAAATATTCAAAATGAATATTTATATATTTTCTCACTTTATACATGAATATTTACCGACTGATTTATTGTATTTAAAAAGGGAAAAATAAATACCTTTTGGGAAATAATTATTTAAATAAATGATTTAATTTATGAAATTTCCTTAAAGGTATTTTATGCGAAAATAAAATGATTTTGAGACTTTAGGCCCCGAGATTCATGCTACCACTGTTATACTGTTACTGTTCACGTGGCTAATAGACTCGCTAAATCATCAGCAGTTTCAAAGTCATCTGGCAAGTGTACCCGAGGACTACCATTAGACTATGGCCATAGATCTAGACTATTTACTGTACTGTGTCCCAGTGGACGATTATAGCATCATACCATGTAGGGTGATGCCTAATCTCAATTTACTGTTTACTGATATTGCATTGTGAGTCACTGATTTATGCGTTACTGAAACTGTGAACTACTGTTTATTACTACTAAACTCTGATTCACTGTTTAGTGCTTTGTTGAACTAAGAACTACAAGTTTTATTTTATTGAATTACGGTTTACGGTTACTGAACTTAGAACTAGACTGAACTTAGAACTATTGTTAACCGTTTTACTAAATCGTTACTGTTTATTGAAAAGAAATTATTGAGTACTGTTTATTATTTATTAAACAGAAATGAACACCACTGTTTACTGGAGAAAAGAATGATAGAAATTATTTCTAAAAATATAAATAATTATTATACTATTTAACATTATTTGGATATTTGAAAATTACCGTACCGGATATGATTACTACGGTTTCTACGGTTTTCTATCTACTGTTACTGTACTGTGGGATTTAAGTGTTTCATAAATTTAAAATGTTCCAAAATGAACATTTTAGTATTTCTAAAGCAAAAAGGGATACTAAAAACCTTTCATCGTTTATTGAAACTATCCTTCTGCACTGAACAGCATTGTGAAATACTTTTACTGAACTGAACCATACTGAATACTGTTTATTGAACTGAGATGAGAATTAGTGTTTTACTGAGAAAGAATATTATGAAAATTATTTCTAAAATATAAATAATTACTGAACTATTTATCCAACAATTTGGATTCTCATAAGTTACTGATTTGAAAAGATAATTACTGTTTCTACAGTTTTAAAGTGACTGTCCACTATACTGTCACATGTTTTGAAAAGGATTACTGAAAAGAAATGTTAAATGGTTTATACCATGATTACTTATGAGAAATGAAAGTTAATTTGTTTTTAAATAAAACAAATTGTTTAATTACTCCCTATAGTTGCTCTGGATTTCTAGGACAAGACAAGTATTTCAAAATACCTTCCATGCTCCATCTGAAATTTTCGGCCGACTTACAGTGCCTAGTACACCGTTAGGAAGTTAAGTGTTTTGCTGCATATAGATTTCATTATATCAAGCAGCATACAATTCCTTTACTGAGCACGTGGTTCGCTCACTCCTTTATTTCCCAACATTTCAGATTAATTTCAAGGATGATTTGAGAGCTTCCTCAGATAATAGAGCTATGAATTGTACACTGGGGCAAAGTGCGTCAATTTTGAAGGTACAGTCACATTTCTTTTATATTCGACATATGTATACAGTACTACTTTATTGAAAAATAGAAACAGGGGATGTAAAGTGTACGAAATATAGTAAAAATTTTATATTCCGAATTTATTCAAATAAATGTTTATCATTTATTACTGTATTGTGCAAGTGTTAAAAGCATCACAGACAGCCCAACCGGTAAAAGTATGTAAATCATGAGTAAATATTGTGTAATACTATATACTCGGGTCGTTACATGAATCAAAATCTATTCATCCACTCAAAGAAAGCCACTACAAACATTTTCAATACCGTCTCAATGATATACTCATATCATGCCCAATACTGAACTTAAAACACATAATTTAAAACTATGCACAATCATTCAAATTTGCCATCATGCCAAAAATTAACTCTGCATTATCATTCTAAGAGTGTGTGTACATATATATATATCTTAAACCGAGTCCTTAAAAATTTTCCTTAGTTGATTTCATACCAATCATTCCATTTAATATTTTCCATACTCAATTCCTACACCAAGGTTTCATTCCTCAAGTTCTTATTTAATAGCACATGAATATTGATAAGTATCTAATATATCCATATTGCATCAAAGTGCAACTATTTAAGTTAAAACCAATGTTATTCTTCCTCTTCGAACTCATGGCATATATATATTATACATATACAGATATATACACAAAATGTGTGTGTACATATATATAGGTATAAATACATGATCATATTTTATTCTTTATCATTATGTCCATGGAATCTATGTATAATATTTATATATAGACATAGCTCCATCTTATTTATGCTTATGCACCCATGCACATATAGGTATTATCCAAACATATTGCGTTTAATTGTATAATTAAGTTATACAATCTTGTAAACTAAAACATTATCCTTACTGTTAGAATTACCTTCAAAACGAAATGTACAAATTTTTCCAGCTTCAAGGGCTAAGGTTTTAAGGCTTCAAGCTCTCTATTTCATTGAAATGGCTGTTGTTTCACGCTTTCCTTTGGCTATTACAGCTCTCAATCTAGCCCAGTTTTCCTTACTGTTTTTTTTTTGCTCTTTGTGTAAGCTCTTCTTCTATTTCCTATTTCTTTTCTTTTCCTTTTGTGCTTTCCTTCATCGTTTAGCTGCTAGCTTCCTCCATTTCAATCCCAATCCATGTTAGTTTTCTAGGTTCACACAACAGTAACATCGGTTACGTCTTCCTTTAGTTTTGTTCCTCTTTTCCCTCTCCAATAACTCACGATTTGCCTACCCTCTTTCCCGATCAATTTCCACTACCCTTAGTTGCAAGCTTCAGACCCTTAACTATTTCCTTTCATTTCCATCCGAAACACTCACTCCCTCACCTCTCATTGTTCTCTCAGTTTTGAACTCCCTTCCCTTGCACTATGCGATTTCACCCCTCTTGGTTTCCTTTCCTTTTAGACTAATTTTACAACCATTAAAAACCCAAAGCATATCCACCTATTCAACTTAAAATGATTGCTTGTACAGAGCCCTAAACCAGTGTCGTACTAGCCAAGAATCGACCTTCTAAAATGATTCAGTCTTCCTTGATCTATTATGCTCTCTTATGTTTCTTGCTTCAATTCAACCTCCTTCAAGCACTCATTTCTCTCTCTCGCATGGTCTCTTCACACTAGCTACAGGTTTGGCTTCCTTAGGCAGCAAAGGTAGCAACTGTCTTCTTGCTCTCTCATCGAGCCTTCTCAGCATGCTTGGATTTCTTCTTCTCTTAGCCTCGATTCTCTTCTCCTTTGCTACAACAGTGTTTCTTCTCCTTTCTACCCTTTTGCTCGCTGCACTCTTCTCTTAGGTTGCAGCTTCTATATTTTCTTTTTTATATATATATATTTGGTTTTTGGGTATTGCCTCTGCCTTTCATTTCTTATTCAAATCCTGCTACCATGTTAATGGGAGCAAGTGAAAACTGATGGCTTCCTAAGGAAGCCATTCGAGTTTTTATATATACATATATTTTATTCAGTATATTATATATATTATATGTTATATATTTTTATCACCGTCTTATATATATATATATATATATATATATATGTATATACATGATATATATTTTTTTAATACTCATGTATATCACATTTAATTTAATATTCTAGTATCCTTAATGTACAAGATGTCCATTTATTTTCTCTATTGGATTAATATATATATATATATACACACACATACATTTATCTCTAACTTATTTATATAATTTCTAAATTATATATATTAATCATTTATTGCTAAATGTTCCAAATTAGAATATTTGTTTTCATTTCTTGAAATAATAAGAATTACAGACTATATTTTAGTAGTTAGCTTATTTAATGTCTTTTATTTATTTACAAACTTGGTATAGAATTTTGTAGTCTTCACATGCTCCCCACTTTAGGAAATTTGGTCCTCCAAATTTTCCATGTCCATTTGAAAAAGATGTACGTACTTCTCCTTCACCAAGCTTTCCAATTCCCATGTAGCTTCCTTTAAAGAGTGATGCTATCAGAGTACTTTAACTAAAGGGATTGTCTTAGACCTCCAAATTAATCATCGTCATTTGAAAGTGTGAAGGTGTTTCCATTCTCACCTATTATATATCTATATGATAGAAGTCTCATATACTTCAAAGTCAAATTTACATATTATAACTTATCCAAAAATCCACTTATTTCACCTTAACCTCACAATTTGATGTTTGAGAAGTCCACTAATTGGACTTATCTCTTAGCTCACTTATTGCAAGTATACATCTTCTTATAAATCAAAATCGTGAAATTGAGCTAAGATCAATGTCATGATAAATGATTCAAGTGTCTTTTCTTACACAATTTTAAATTTCATATCAATTGTTTTCTTCGTGATATATCCTAATACTCTTTAATATTCATTCAAAGTTTCATTTTTTTTGACAACATGTCGTGTTTAATTTTAACTTTACCAATGGAGAGTTTGCAGATCCTTTAGTCTTCAAAATTCACAATGGTTCCAAACTATATATTTTAAATTGTTGAGCTTTCAGATCCTTGTTGTTCAAACTATATGATTTCAAAAGTCAAATGATTTTAAAATATGTATAGTCTTTATATCAATTATTTTCTAATCCATATAGTTTTCGGAGTTGTATCGTTTTCAAAGTATATAGGCTGGTGAAAATACTTTTCCAAAATATACATAATTCAATACACTTTTCAAATTCGTAAGGGTTAGATATTTATTCCTCTTGAAGCATCTCCATACAGTCCAATTTTTTCCTACCACACATGATGGATAGGTTCTAAAAATTTTTCACCAATATTGTGGATAAGTCCAACCCCTACTGATCAAATTCAATAGGTTAAATTGTGACGACTGCAATTTTGATATATGGAGAGAGTAATTTAAATTTTTATTAAAGTTTTTCGAATTTTATAAATTCTTGAGGATGATGAAATCAAAGATTTCACATGAGGAGTTATAGTTTGAAGATGGAAATAATTTAATTTGTGTATTTGGTTAATTTAATTATTAAGTATTGTAGACACCTAATTTTGTCCAAGCAAATTTAAAATAAAAAAATAATAAAAAAAATAAAAATAAAAACATTTTTGAAAGCAAGTCAATCTTATACCAAGCCTATTAAAAGAGTTGACTTGAAAGATTTGGAAAGAAATAAATATTAAAAAGAAACAAATAAATGAGAGATACAAATGCTTGTAATATTAAATGAAAAGGGTCAAACAAAAAATGATTGAATGAAAAACAATCCCACAGCCATGATCATGGGTCGGAATTGAGGGAGAAAAAATTAATATTGTTGTCCTTTCCTTAAAAGATCAAAAGGAAGTAAGGGTACACGGTTGGAGGAGGGAGGATTTTTTTTTTTTGTTTTAAAGAGGGAGTCTGCTAGGGTTTTAGAGGGAGGACGGTGACAGAGAAAAGAAAAAGAAGATTTTGCTGCCGTTTTTTTCTTTCAGAATTTCCAACCTCTTCAAGCCTTGGTTCACCATCCATCATCATCACTGCTAAGTTTCCACCATACTAAGGACAACCAAATCTCATCCACGGTCTGCTGCAAGTTCACGTTTCTGTTACGGACTGCTCCTGCTTCCCAACGCCGACACAGCCCACAACATCATCATCTTCACCTCCATTGCTGCCCTGCCGTGGCTTGTGCCTAGCCCTTCCCTGCAACGTTCAGCCCCTCGCACACCACTGCCGCTCTACCTCGCACCACCATCATCACAGTCATCATCCTCACCCGAGCCACCTACATTATCATCTCTTCCCTGCGCTAAACCAGAGCCATCTTCATCACTCGCCATAGCTTGCTGCATCTCACCCTTACTGTCGCTAGTCCTACTATTGCGACATTACTGCAGTGCTGCGGTTCTTCTTGGAGTCGTGAAAGAAGGGATACAAACCTGCTGCCAAGCCTAAGTATGGTACTGTCGTGAAAGAAGGGATACAAACCAGAGCGAAGAAGCAAGGAAGAAGACCGAACTTGTCTCTGGCTACACCAAGCCTTTGTTGCCACAAACAACGCCACCATTCCTCTGTTTGATTCTTGCCTGAACCGAAATACCGCCAACTCAGCCCACCTGCCGCCTGCCCTGTGCTTCTCCGCTGTACCACGACCCTTGCTCTACAACTCAGTGTCACCTACGCCTACTGCCATCATCATCGTTGCTTGTTGTCTTCTGCTAAGCCAGGGAGAGTGCAATCTGCGTGGAGAAGAAAGACAAAGAGATTGAAAGTAGGTCATCTTGCCAAGGTATATTCTTTGTCTCATGCTTTGTAAATTCTGTTTCATGCAATAATAGTGATGAATAAAAAAGAAACGGAAACAACAAAAGTTGACAAGCTTATATATTTTATTTATATGCATCATTGTTTGTACGTATCCATGCACTTAGTTTTAGGTTGGATAAAAGAATTTATATAAAAATATATTTCTTTAGAAAAGAGATTGCAAAAAGAGTTGTCTTGTATTTTAAGTATGTTAAAAATTTCACATACGTAATTTTTTGTTATTAAGAGAGCTTTTAAAAAAAAACAGTAACAAATAAAGTAATAAAAAATAATAAAACAAATAAATGAAAAGATAAATACAAATAATAAATTTGGATTTCCGATGATAAGATTTCGAAGAAATCACAAGTAGTGATTCTTCGATAATCTTTAGGATCGAGAAAATTCCTTAGATGTTACCAGCGTATTGGAATATCTAATTTGTTTATCTCGATATCAAAGTTTCTTATAAATATAAAAAAATAATAAAATAAATAAAAAAAGGGTAAAAAATAAATAAACATAAATATAAACTAATTTCCGATGATAGGATTTCTTAGAAATCGCAAGTAGTGATTCTTTGATAATCCTTAGGGTCGAGATAAAATATTTGAATATTACCAGCGTGTTGGGGTATTCAAATAATTTTAGTTCGATATTGATATTTCTAATAAAATTAATAAAAATAAATAATAAATAAATAAAATCATTTTAAACAAATAAGTAAACAAAAATATAAAATTGTTACAATTAATCTTTTGGAATAAATAATAACAACAACAATGACGAAGAAAAAAGAATAATTAAAGAAAAATAAACGAGATATACATTATAAATAATTTCCGATGATGGGATGTTATGGAATTTACAAGTAGTGATTCCTAACTGATCTCTAGGTGAGAGAGATCTGCTAAATGTTACCAGCGTATTGGAATATTTAGTATGATTTTTCGATAAAAACAAGATTTTATAAATATAAATAAATTACAAAATAATAATATAAATGAATAATGGATTTCTCATGTGCATTATCTGTATTTTGATTGCATCATTTGCATCCATGAAATTTCAAAATAAGTGTGAATCTCCCGATGATGGGATTCTATAGAAATCGCAAGTAGCGATTCTTAAGAAATCTCTAGGTGAGGAAATTATCCGAAATGCTACCAAAAGTATTAGGGTACTTCGGAATAATTTTCAATACAAAAGATTTTCACTTATTACAAATAAAAAATAAAATTTAAATATTTCAAAAATAAAACAAATAACAAAATGATTTCGAAATAAATAAAGTTCTTTTAAATATTTAATTAAGACCATTTAATTAAGATCAAAGGGTTAATATATGATTAGGTGGTACCGTTTTTTAACGGGCGTTGTGGGGGTGCTAATCCTTCCCCACGCGTAACCGAACTCCCGAACCCAACCTTTGTTTTCGCAGACCAAAATTTTTTTTTTGATAAAACTTAATTAATTTTAAGATTTTATTAAAAAGATAAATAATTTTAGGTGACCAATCACACCTAGTCAAAAAAGATTGGTGGCGACTCCTCTTTATTGTGTTTATCCAAAATCGTCTAGCGATCGAGTCCCCGGACGAAAATCGTTACGACAGCTTGGCGACTCCACTGGGGACATTAGAGAGTCGAACCATGGTTAATCATGTTTTATCCAAAATCTTAGTTAATGGTCTTAATAAATATTTAATAAAACTTTTCATAAAAAAATAATTAAAAAAAACAAAAAAATACAAACAAAAAAATGTGTGAATCATCTTTATCATTTGCATTTTGTTGAGATGCATTTTAAATTTTGTTCCTTTGCATACATGACATATTCATTGCATACATCAACCCTACACCCGGGTTTGTCCCTTTTAGGAGAGAGTATAGTACCTTTGCTCTCGTGAGGTGATAACCTCCGCAATGGCAAGCGAAATACTCTCACTCAAGTTGAACCCTTTCCGTTTGTAGCCTGTCATGGTTGAGGATTGGGGTGCCTTACTAGTCTAGTGTGGACGTCAGTAAGGAACAATTTGAGAACCTTTTACCCTTTAGAGACTTAAACCAAGCATGTACTAAGCCATAGAGAAACTAACCTTAGCTAGAGCTATACCAGCATTTTGTGAGGGTTACCTTAAATTATGACACATGAATGAATACTTTTATGTAACACCTTTATGGGAAATATAATAAAGTGAATGTTGAAATTGTGAAAAAAATAAAAATAAAAACCCTTCTCATTCAATTTTATTTGTGATTTCAATAGCATGCATATTCTAAAAAAAAAGATTTTCGTTTTTTTTTTTTAAAAAAAGAAGGTGTTTTTGTAAGATTTTAAACTTGATATATGCATCTTATCATATGTGCAATAGCTATTGAATTTCATGCACATACATGCATTTAGCATGCATACATACATTCTATCTTGTGCCCACTTATGAAAATTTTTGGTAATCATAAGTAATGACATCAAATCTTGGAAGTAAAAAGTTAAGATTTTTAAAATCCTCACCAGCGTATTGGGATGATTTTAATAGTCTTTTCTTTTATGGCACAATTTCAAATAATAATATGCTCTAAATTGTGGTAAACAAATGTTAGAGGTGCCAAAATAAAGAAGCCACCGCATTCTGAACCACTTATTCGACATCGTTATAGTACTCAATCAAAGGCCAAAGCCATGGAAAATGAATATGTTGAGCGAATGGAAAAGATGGAAAGAATTCAACAAGAGCTAGCTAAATCTCAAGAAGAATCTCAGAAGCAAATGTCGAAGATGATGGAGATGATGATGACTTTGATGAAAGGCAAAGAGGTCACGGAAGGATCAGGAAATGAGCCTTAACCTATGAGAGAGAATCTACTGTACCCGTCGGAGTTTATAGCCCCTCAAACTCAAACTTCCCAAAGAGCTTATCTCCCAGCTCATGTTTTTGTGAATCAACAACCAGACCAAGGACAACACTCGAGATCTAACCCTGTTGATGCTATTTTTGTTCCAAATTTACATGATCCCATGGAGCAAGAAAAGTTGAGGAAAGAAAGTGGTGAGTCACAACAAAAATATGAACTGTTGGATGAAAGGCTAAAGGCAATCGAAGGAATGGATTTCTTTGGAAATATAGATGCTGATGAGCTTAGTTTGGTCCCAGATCTAGTAATTCCATTGAAATTTAAAGTACCTGAATTTGAAAGATACGATGGGACCACATGCCCAGTAGCTCACATCATTATGTTTTGTCGAAAGATGTCTGGATATACAAATAATGATAAGTTGCTCATTCATTGCTTCCAAGATAGTTTAACTGGAACAGTAACAAAGTGGTACAATCAGCTAGATCGAAGTCATGTTCGCAAGTGGAATGACCTGGCAAAAGCCTTCTTGTCCCAATATAAGCACATGACTGACATGGCACCAGATAGATTGTCTTTGCGGAATATGGAAATGAAGCCTTCTGAAAGTTTCAAGGAGTATGCCAATAGGTGGAGGGGCATCGCATCTCAAGTGCAGCCTCCCCTTACTGAAAAAGAAAACCACGGTATTGTTTGTTAATACTTTGTCATCACTGTATTATGATAGGCTTGTGGGGAGTGCTACAAAAAATTTTGCTGACTTGGTAATTTTTGGAGAAATGATAGAGAATGCTATTAAGAGTGGTAAAATTGAGGATGCTTCTGCTTCAAATAGAGTTGGGGCAAATAAGAGGAAGGAGGGAGAAACACAAGCTGTTGCCATTGAAAATCAACCACCAAGGAGTTTCGTTCCTTTTGAACCCTGTTTTACACATCACTCATATCCTTATTATCCAACTGTAGACAGCACTACCCATAGTCCTTTTGTTTATCACCCAAGTTGGCAATCAAACTTTCAAGTCCCAACTCAATCAAACAAACCAGTGGGTAGTAAAAAAGGGCGATGAACAATCAAGGGAGAATCTCTGTAGACCCGATTCCTATAACCTATACAGAGTTATTTCCACAATTGGTGAGAGATAATCTTGTTGCATCTGTTTATCTAAAACCATTAAAACCTCTATATCATAAATGGTATGATGCCACTGCTCAATGTGACTATCATTGTGGGAATGCAGGCCACTCCATAGAGACTTGCCCCGCTTTTAAATACAAGGTGCAGAGTTTGATCAATGTTGGCTTGTTAAATTTTGATAAGAAGGAAAAGTAAAATGTTGGTGGGAACCTTTCGCTGCAAAAAGGCATAGATTTTGGAGGACAAGTGTTCTATGAGGAAAGGCCAAAGTTTGTCACTTTTGAGTTATTCTAAAGTAATGAAATTCCTTAAATGCTTACGCCTATAAGCTTTGGGGAAATTTTTATGCATGAGTTAGTTTATCTATTATCATTTGAAGAAAATGACAAATGCATTTGCACTACATATCCTCTTCCATACAGATCTTTGTTTTCATCTCTTTGTATTTCAGCCACACTTAACTTCCAAAAAATGAATGAGCAGTCAATTATGACGATAGTCTGGGATTTTATTTTGAAAATTCTATTTCTATTGGCAAAGTCAGTGATCATTCTTGTCCTTTGAATTGCTAAAATTGTTGAAGCAATAAAGAGATAGCTCCTATCAAGAGAAGTTAAAATCGCATGAAATGAGAAAGAAGTGAAGCTCTTGTATCCATTTTGTTCAATAAATGTTCTTCAATAAGAGTATTTACATTTGAGATGAGAAATGGCCGTCTTTGATCTATCCATCGTGTATGAGTAAAATTATCCATTTGCCACCCCCATTGAGCCTATTATGTTTTTTCAAAACAAACCCACCAAGGATCACCCTTCACATTGAAGGGCAAATTTTGCAAAAAAAAATCAGTCGACAAATGAAGAAATTCAGGTTATGAGTTATGAAAAAATCTCAAGAGAAAATACCTTTTGGTGTTTGAGTCCTCTTGTAAAAAAAAAAGGAGGGGTGAAAATGAAAAGTTGTAAAAAAAAGAAAAAAAAATGGAAGAAGAAAAGAAAATGATGAAAATGAAAATCAATTAAGGTAAAGCGGCAAGCATGCTTTGCATGATGATAAATGATCCTTTGGTTTTTGACCCTTAAAGAAACAAATTTTGAGCCTGATTTTATCCATTTTTTTTCATAACCCATCACCAGAGCCTACATTACGTGCCTTAAAAGTCCATTTTGATCAAATGTGAATACTTGAAATTGGAGAATCATGCATTGAACTTGGACATACTTATGATGCCATCAAGAAACAACAAGATTGCGATTTGTTTGTTGGGAATATTAGTGAAGTTGAAAAAAAAAGAATGAATGAGAAAATGAAAAAAAAAAGAAAGAAAAGACAAAAAAGAAAAAAAAGAAGAAAGGAAAAAAGAAAAGAAGGATAAAAGGGGGAAGCTCAAATTGAAAACTCGAAAGGGCGGTTTGAGTTAAAAGAATGATAATCTAGTTGAAGATTTGGGAAGATGTTTTGACATAAGGAGAACCAGCATCATTTGAGAATCTCATGGTGTAGGGGGCAACTCAATTTGATCGAGAATGTCAATTGAATAGATTTTTCAAAGAATCCTGACTAGTTTGTCAAAATTGTCTAATTTTTCATTGAGAACCTATCATTGTCGTTTGCTCTAAATTATCCAGTTCTTAATTGAGAATCTATCATTGTTATCCACTCTGAATTGCCCAAATTCTTATTGTACTTTATTAAGTTTGTTCCTACTTTTCTTTATTCTCCCAAGCTTTCTAATGTTCATACTTTCCCAAAATGGATTGAGGAAATTGGTGACTGAACTGCATTTGTCATGGAATTGGAATGATAATAAATAAATGACAATTATACATAAAAATCTTTGGCATTACTTTGGAAAAGATTCTAAAGATGACAAAGGGCCATATACAAAAAGAGAGCAAGAGTGTTGAATGTAGCTGACATATATGCTTCTACGAACGAGATGGGAAATAAAGAAGAAAATCTTTGTGAGAAGAAGAAACGATCCTAATGAAGAAAGCCATGGATTTTCGGCACCGAAAAAAAAAGAGAAATTTTGAGAAAAAGGAGACTTCTGTCATTTAGGCATTCATATCATTCTTAAAGATCCATGCATCATGGTTTTTAACTATTACATTGTAGCAAATTTCAAGAAAGCATTTTCATTACCTTCATTGTGATAGACATTTTTAGGGGCATGCATTTTGCATTTGCATTTGCATCATTGAAAATAAAAGCAAAAGGAAAATGAATGATTAAGGAATGCAATGAGGTTAAATGTTTCTTTAAAGAAAAATGATTGCAGTCATGATGAAAAGTTTAAGTTTAATGTTGCTGGCATCGTTGTGTGGTTTTAAGCTGGTGAAATTAGCTTATGAGTAAATGAGATTTAGTTGGCTTCATTGTAAAATTGATGCATGATAAGACTTAGATCTTCTAGATTCAACTTACAAAACCAATGAGCACTTAGGATGAGAAACTCTTAGGATGAGAAACTCCAAGTCAAGATGGGAAACTCTTGGGATGCGAATCTCCAAGTCAAGATGAGAAACTCTTAGAATGTCCAAGTCAAGATGAGAAACTCTTAAGATGTGAATCTCTTAGTGCAAACATTCAAGTCAAGATGAGAAACTCTTAGAATGTCCAAGTCAAGATGAGAAACTCTTAAGATGTGAATCTCTTAGTGCAAACATTCGAGTCAAGTTGTGAAACTCTTGAGATATGAATCTCCGAGTCAAGATGGGAAACTCTTAGAATGTGAATTTCTAAGTCAAGATGAGAAAATCTTAAGATGTGAATCTCTTAGTGCGAATATTCGAGTCAAGATGTGAAACTCTTAGGATGTGAATCTCCAAGTCAAGATGAGAAACTCTTGGAATGTGAATTTTCAAATCAAGATGTGAAACTCTTAGAGTGTGAATCTTCAAATCTAGATGCGAATCTCTTATGATGTAAATCTTCAAGTTTTTCTAGATGCGAATCTCAAAATTTTTGTGGATCATGGAATTGTTTTTTTGCTCCAAATATGTGAATTTCTCTAAAGAAAAAAAAACTTTTTTATCGAATCCATTCTTCAAATTGAATTGATCCTTGGTAGGGAGTCAAGGTATTATGTGTCAAAATCTAACTCACTTTTTCAAAATGGATCAAGCCTTGGTAGGGAGTCAAGGTATCATGTGTCTCAAAATCGAATTCACTTTTTCACAGTGGATCGAGCCTTGGTAGGGAGTCAAGGTATCATGTGTTTCAAAATCGAATTCACTTTTTCACAGTGGATCGAGCCTTGGTAGGGAGTCAAGGTATCATGTGTTTCAAAATCGAATTCACTTTTTCGAAGTGGGTCGAGCCTTGGTAGGGAGTCAAGGTATTATGTTTTAAAATTGAATTCACTTTTTCACAGTGGATCGAGCCTTGGTAGGGAGTCAAGGTATCATGTGTTTCAAAATCGAATTCATTTCTTTAAAATGGATCGAGCCTTGGTAGGGAGTCAAGGTATTATGTTTTAAAGTCGAATTCACTTTTTCACAGTGGATCGAGCCTTGGTAGGGAGTCAAGGTATTATGTTGTAAAGTCGAATTCACTTTTTCACAGTGGATCGAGCCTTGGTAGGGAGTCAAGGTATTATGTTGTAAAGTCGAATTCACTTTTTCACAGTGGATCGAGCTTTGATAGGGAGTCAAGGTATCATATGCTTCAAAATCGAATTCATTTCTCTAAAATGGATCGAACCTTGTTAGGGAGTCAAGGTATTATGATTTAAAGTCGAATTCACTTTTTCACAGTGGATCGAGCCTTGGCAGGGAGTCAAGGTATTATGTTGTAAAGTCAAATTCACTTTTTCACAGTGGATCGAGCCTTGGCAGGGAGTCAAGATATTATGTGTTTCTAATTGAAACTATTGTTCTCATTGGTCGAGCCTTGGTATGGAGTCAAGGTATTATTTTCGAGAACCAAGATTAAATTTTTCAAAAAAATAAAAATAAAAAGTTTGGACAAAATTGTTGTCTAAAGTCTTTGCCCAATTCCTGATTCTCAACAATGTGCAAAGAGGGGCAGCTGTAGACACCTAATTTTGTCCGAGCAAATTTAAAATAAAAAAATAAAAAAAAATAAAAATAAAAACATTTTTGAAAGCAAGTCAATCTTATACCAAGCCTATTAAAAGAGTTGACTTGAAAGATTTGGAAAGAAATAAATATTAAAAAGAAACAAATAAATGAGAGATACAAATGCTTGTAATATTAAATGAAAAGGGTCAAACAAAAAATGATTGAATGAAAAAAAATCCCACAGCCATGATCATGGGTCGGAATTGAGGGAGAAAAAATTAATATTGTTGTCCTTTCCTTAAAAGATCAAAAGGAAGTAAGGGTACACGGTTGGAGGAAGGAAGATTTTTTTTTTTGTTTTAAAGAGGGAGTCTGCTAGGGTTTTAGAGGGAGGACGGTGACAGAGAAAAGAAAAAGAAGATTTTGCTGCCGTTTTTTTCTTTCAGAATTTCCAACCTCTTCAAGCCTTGGTTCACCATCCATCATCATCACTGCTAAGTTTCCACCATACTAAGGACAACCAAATCTCATCCACGGTCTGCTGCAAGTTCACGTTTCTGTTACGGACTGCTCCTGCTTCCCAACGCCGACACAGCCCACAACATCATCATCTTCACCTCCATTGCTGCCCTGTCGTGGCTTGTGCCTAGCCCTTCCCTGCAACGTTCAGCCCCTCGCACACCACTGCCGCTCTACCTCGCACCACCATCATCACAGTCATCATCCTCACCCGAGCCACCTACATTATCATCTCTTCCCTGCGCCAAACCAGAGCCATCTTCATCACTCGCCATAGCTTGCTGCATCTCACCCCTACTGTCGCTAGTCTTACTATTGCGACATTACTGCAGTGCTGCGGTTCTTCTTGGAGTCATGAAAGAAGGGATACAAACCTGCTGCCAAGCCTAAGTATGGTACTGTCATGAAAGAAGGGATACAAACCAGAGCGAAGAAGCAAGGAAGAAGACCGAACTTGTCTCTGGCTACACCAAGCCTTTGTTGCCACAAACAACGCCACCGTTCCTCTGTTTGATTCTTGCCTGAACCGAAATACCGCCAACTCAGCCCACCTGCCGCCTGCCCTGTGCTTCTCCGCTGTACCGCGACCCTTGCTCTACAACTCAGTGTCACCTACGCCTACTGCCATCATCATCGTTGCTTGTTGTCTTCTGCTAAGCCAGGGAGAGTGCAATCTGCGTGGAGAAGAAAGATAAAGAGATTGAAAGTAGGTCATCTTGCCAAGGTATATTCTTTGTCTCATGCTTTGTAAATTCTGTTTCATGCAATAATAGTGATGAATAAAAAAGAAACGGAAACAACAAAAGTTGACAAGCTTATATATTTTATTTATATGCATCATTGTTGTACGTATCCATGCACTTAGTTTTAGGTTGGATAAAAGAATTTATATAAAAATATATTTCTTTAGAAAAGAGATTGCAAAAAGAGTTGTCTTGTATTTTAAGTATGTTAAAAATTTCACATACGTAATTTTTTGTTATTAAGAGAGCTTTTAAAAAAAACAGTAACAAATAAAGTAATAAAAAATAATAAAACAAATAAATGAAAAGATAAATACAAATAATAAATTTGGATTTCCGATGATAAGATTTCGAAGAAATCACAAGTAGTGATTCTTCGATAATCTTTAGGATCGAGAAAATTCATTAGATGTTACCAGCGTATTGGAATATCTAATTTGTTTATCTCGATATCAAAGTTTCTTATAAATATAAAAAAATAATAAAATAAATAAAAAAAGGGTAAAAAATAAATAAACATAAATATAAACTAATTTCCGATGATAGGATTTCTTAGAAATCGCAAGTAGTGATTCTTTGATAATCCTTAGGGTCGAGATAAAATATTTGAATATTACCAGCGTGTTGGGGTATTCAAATAATTTTAGTTCGATATTGATATTTCTAATAAAATTAATAAAAATAAATAATAAATAAATAAAATCATTTTAAACAAATAAGTAAACAAAAATATAAAATTGTTACAATTAATCTTTTCGAATAAATAATAACAACAACAATGACGAAGAAAAAAGAATAATTAAAGAAAAATAAACGAGATATACATTATAAATAATTTCCGATGATGGGATGTTATGGAATTCACAAGTAGTGATTCCTAACTGATCTCTAGGTGAGAGAGATCTGCTAAATGTTACCAGCGTATTGGAATATTTAGTATGATTTTTCGATAAAAACAAGATTTTATAAATATAAATAAATTACAAAATAATAATATAAATGAATAATGGATTTCTCATGTGCATTATCTGTATTTTGATTGCATCATTTGCATCCATGAAATTTCAAAATAAGTGTGAATCTCCCGATGATGGGATTCTATAGAAATCGCAAGTAGCGATTCTTAAGAAATCTCTAGGTGAGGAAATTATCCGAAATGCTACCAAAAGTATTGGGGTACTTCGGAATAATTTTCAATACAAAAGATTTTCACTTATTACAAATAAAAAATAAAATTTAAATATTTCAAAAATAAAACAAATAACAAAATGATTTCGAAATAAATAAAGTTCTTTTAAATATTTAATTAAGACCATTTAATTAAGATCAAAGGGTTAATATATGATTAGGTGGTACCGTTTTTTAACGGGCGTTGTGGGGGTGCTAATCCTTCCCCACGCGTAACCGAACTCCCGAACCCAAACTTTGTTTTCGCAGACCAAAATTTTTTTTTGATAAAACTTAATTAATTTTAAGATTTTATTAAAAAGATAAATAATTTTAGGTGACCAATCACACCTAGTCAAAAAAGATTGGTGGCGACTCCTCTTTATTGTGTTTATCCAAAATCGTCTAGCGATCGAGTCCCCGGACGAAAATCGTTACGACAAGTATTAAATTGCAAAATTCTAGTATAAAGAATTTAAAGGTTTAAAAAAATACATAATACGGAAAATAAATCAAATTTATGTGTAAAACATGTTATACATTAATTAAATAAGAAATGAGTGTGTTGAATATACATATATATATATATATGTACACATATATCAAGTATATTTAATGTGTATGTATATTTATACCTATGTGTGCAAAACAAATAATATATATGTATATAAAAGATATATTGAGTAATATATATATATATATATATATATATTTATATATATATATATATATATATACACACATATACATGAAGATTAAAGGGAGATACGAATACATGTAAAATTTATTAGTAAGTATAAATTAAATGCACACATGTATTAAACTAATGTAATATATGATATTATACATTTATTATCAAATATGAATATAATTGTAAAATATATGTGTATTATAGGTAACTATATTTGAAAAAAAAAATTTAGCTGTTTATCAAGTATAAATTATATATAAATATATGATACTATAAAAAAATGTATAATTACAAAATAAATATATATAGAATACAAATAATTGACATGTATATATATATTATTATAAAAATTATTTTTATATGTTTTAATATATAAAATACATGGGACAAGCTTCCAAAGGAAGCTTGCCCATGTGATGTCTGCTCAGCAGATTGAGGGTCTGCTCAGCAGATTGAAAAGTCTGCTTCAGCAGACCAAAAAGTTTGCTAAAGCAGGCTTAATACTTTAAAAAAATTATATAATAATAATAAATATATATATATTTATAAAAAAATTTTCACTTCAGCAGAACGTGTCTGTTGAAGCGATGGGCTTTTGTTTTGCTTCAACAGACTGCGTATGCTAAAGCATCAAAAAAAAGGGAAAAAAAGAAATATGAGAGAGAGAGAGAGAGAGAGAGATCGATAGGAGGAAGAGAGGGGGCTCCGACCGCCTCTGGCCAAAAAAGAGAAAGGCTGGCTGGCGATGGTGAAGAGAGAAAAGAAGCAATCGGTTTGAGCAAAAAAGAGAAGTAAGTGAATAGGAAAGAAAGGAGGCCGAAAGAGAGAAGGAAAGGAGCTGCAAAATCGTCGGACAAGTGAAGAAAGAAGAAGAAAATTTGAAGAAATGAGCTGAAACATGACAGCAAGCAGAATACTGCTAAGTGAAGCAGACGGTCTAGAGGTTTGAGTACAAACTTGGGAGCGTAAGAAGGATATTACTAAACCTCGAGGTAAGTAGGCTAAATAAGTCTTACCAGTATCATCTCGTAAGAGATCAATGAACCCTTATCCGATAATTACCTAAATCTACATTAAGTTTGGTAAGATGTCATGGAAAAGATTATGAGGGCAAGTCTCGGTAAGACGTAAGTGACTCGATGTGAATGTAAATAGTACTTGTCTGGAAGGAAATCTTGTTGTGACTTGCGTGTTATGTGTTATGGTTTATTTGAGTTTATTGAAAATATAAAATCGTACAGATTTTGGTGCCTGCATTATGAAATATGCATGTGAATTAATTGGGTCGCACTAAGTGAGCATGATAATATATTATGATACTATAAGAATATATATGTGATTATGTACAATATATACAACTCCCGATGTTGAATTCATGGACCTCGATTGTTACCTAGCCATGTTTGTCAAAAACTAGGAAAATGGCAACTGAACAATACTTAATCTTTTGTACTGTGTGAGCCACCTCTAGAGAACTCAAGGGACATACGTGCTACATATATTCTTCGAAAATGTGGGAGCCACCTCTAGAATCCTTTGAGAGCTAAGTGCTACACAAGTTTTGATGAACCATTAAAAAGTATAAGCCATAGAGGTCACCCGAGTAAAACTCGATCTTTTGTACCGTGTGAGCCACCTCTAGAGAACTCAAAGGAACTACGTGCTACATAGATTCTTCGGAACTATGGGAGCCACCTCTAGAGTCCTTCGAGAGCTAAGTGCTACACGTGTATCGATGAACCATTTAAAAACATAAGCCATAGAGGCAAACCCGAGTAAAACTCGATCTTTTGTACCGTGTGAGCCACCTCTAGAGAACTCAAAGGAACTACATGCTACATAGATTCTTCGGAACTGTGGGAGCCACCTCTAGAGTCCTTTGAGAGCTAAGTGCTACACGTGTATCGATGAACCATTTGAAAACATAAGCCATAAAGGCAAACCCGAGTGAAACTCGATTCTTTGTACCGTGTGAGCCACCTCTAGAGAACTCAAGGGACCTATGTGCTACATAGATTCTTTGGAAACTGTGGGAGCCACCTCTAGAATCCTTTGAGAGCTAAGTGCTAGAGTCCTTTGAGAGCTACGTGCTACACGTGTATTGATGAACCATTTGAAAACATAAGCCATAGAGGCAAACCCGAGTAAAACTCGATCTTTTGTACCGTGTGAGCCACCTCTGGAGAACTCAAAGGAACTACGTGCTACATAGATTCTTCGGAACTATGGAAGCCACCTCTAGAGTACTTTGAGAGCTAAGTGCTACTCATGTTTCGATGAACCATTTGAAAACGTAAGCCATAAAGGCAAACCCGAGTGAACCTCGATTCTTTGTACCGTGTGAGCCATCTCTGGAGAACTCAAGGGACCTACGTGCTACATAGATTCTTCAGAAACTGTGGGAGCCACCTCTAGAATCCTTTGAGAGCTAAGTGCTACATGTGTATTGATGAAATATGGGAAATCATATGCTATTGAGACAATGAATAAATGATTGTGATATATGAATGTGAATAATAGTTGAATTATACTTATATTATGCTATAGAATCATGTGCTATTTGAATGTTTGTTTTTCCTTCACACTTAACCATACCGATAAAAAGGGATAAAAAGAATGATACTTTGTGAGTTTAAGAAAGGAAGGAAAGCATGAATGAGCTTCTGCAATCTGTGTACATACAAATTAGTAGCTAATCTTGATATAATGCATACATGCTATTTTATAGAATTCATGCATGTATGATCGTGTTTTACTACATGAGCCTAGTATGTACTTATTTAAGCTACTTACTAAGCTGTGGATTTGCTCACCTCTTAAATTTAACATCTGCAGATCATACGAGTTGATATCCGGCTCAGGCTTTGTATAGGCTTCCGGGAACTGTACCTAGTAGTGGTATTCGTCTACGTTTTCCAGGCCTAGCTTTTGTGCTTTTGAGGTATAATAATTGTATATCATTTTGATAGTTATACGAATTCTAAATTTCACAGTACTAGGAAAAGAATTTGGGATGTAGCTTTAGATCGCACTAGATTATTTTGTGAGTCTAGGTGATTATCGAGTACGATCTGGGTTAAGATGTATATTTTGAATTATGTATGAACTGCAAGATGTGGATTTATTAATGGTTAAATCCTTGAGAAATATGAGATGCATGATTGTGTGAATTGTGGGAAACAAAAGCTGGCTGTATTGTGAAGTTTAAAATGTGTTTTAATACAAGTGATTTTACTGAGGCAATTGATAAAATACAAGGTGGAGGTTTTCGACCCGTTTCTTTTGGAATAGTAAAAATAAGACTAAAATAAAAAAAATCACCTTGAGAAATGTGACATAGCTCGAGAAATAATATTAGTAAGATAAGATTTGATTTAGATACTGTACTAACACCGAATACTAACACCGAATACAAACCGTAAGTAGAAAAAGAAAAATTTGGTTCTTAATTTTTTAAAAGCAATAAAGTAAGTGTTAAGTGGATGTCATTGGCCTTCGGGTCGTGATAGATTTAATGGTATCAGAGCCTGGTTTGCCTAGTATGTGTTAGTGTAGTTTAGACCATCTATAGTGTTACATACCATATACTATGAAATGCATGTTTGGAAAATTTTCTATTAATTGACTTATACTAAGATTGATCTGCTTTTAGTATAAGTTCCTATTCTAATTCAATTCAAAAGTGAGGGAGATTAGGTGTAGAAGTAGGCCTAGAAGATCGATTTGGAGATAGCCGATTTCATTTCTAACCCCCTTACTCTCATCTCCTCCTTCACTACGATATCCGACTCACCCCTGTCCAGATATTAAGGAGGCGAGGATGGCTAGAATGGAGCAAGATCATGAGATAATGATAACTTACTGTAGTAGTTAGTGATTAATCAAGTTAGTGCACAAGTTCAACTCCTTTATTTATCTCATGATCCCTTACAAGTAGGCTACATATAAAGTCAAAACCTCTGAGTTATCGATTGTTACCTGCACACCTTTCAAGGAATCTTAAAGGAATGAGTGTGTATTGTCAGTGTGAAGTGAAGGTGCGAGATAGAGGCCTAAAAGCAGATTTGCTAACGTTGCACATTTACAACCTTGGCGTCATCTTGGGTATGGACGAATAGCCACTGATCGTGTTAATGTACACTGCTATGGGAAAACTGTAACCTTCTCCCTACTTAATCCACATATAATATGTTTTGATAAATAACGAAGCAATAAGTGCTCACTTGTTTTGTTCTAAATATATTGGAGTAATACCAGTAAAGGCATAAAGGCCTACGTGGTAGGAGTTCGAAGGATGTAGAACTTTGAATGTCATACTATTAAAAGTTTTACGATTTAGAAACTATATGGATATTAAGATATTGGTTTAGATTTACATTGAAGAGAAAGGAATAAATTATGAAATGACAAATATGTCCTTATATTGGACTAATTTTTGAATAGTGACAGACCAGATTGATCTTAAATTCATTGATAGTGATGGAACTAATGATAACATAAGAAATGTAATATGTGTATAACGGTTCCGATTATTAAACCCATCTACGCTTAGATTACGGATGCGACCCGAAATGTTTATAGTGCGAAGTCATAGGATGATTAGCCCTACTATTGATTTTTAAGGGTCTGAATTAAAAGTGTGTTGACGGGATATTTATTAAAGGATCGTTGGATATTATGAAAAATGAGATGACTACTGAAGATGATTGAGAAAGTGATATGTATAATTGATGAAATCCATATCAGTACTGTTAATTTTGGTTTTATACATTCAGTCTGTTTCCTAAGTATCAAACATATATTTATAGAATCAGAGCATTTTGAAATATGCTTTGCAGAATGGTATGCTGATTGGAATATTATAAATTTGAAGAATATGTATAAGAATCGTAAAGTGATTGCAAGAGCAGAAAAAGATGATAGCTAACCTGAATTTTTAAATGAGAATGATTTCAAAGTGAATTATAGTAATGAATCGGTTAGCTATGAAATGTGTTAGTTAAACTGTTATATTTGATACAGCATATACTGTGAAACACGAGTAAATAAGTGAATTAAGGTGGAGTATATGTTACAATGATTTGAATATTAAGTATCTCTTCCTTGAGGATATACGGTGAAATTGTAAGACATAGAGATGAAATGTCCAAAACGGTAAAAGATTTGTAATTAAAAAGTATCGGACGTTATTCCAGATAAATTTTCAGAGTAATTTAGATGTGGAGATCGGGTTAACATTGACTCGATGATTAATACAGAATATGTTTCTAAGCTTGTATTGGAGAACGTAGAAAGAATAAAAAAAGCATAAGAAATAACACTGAAAAAAAATCAGTATCTATAAAGGGCATCATTAGACAAAAAGTGGGAGACTGATGTCCTTAAGATAATGATTAGAACTCGATAAAATTCTTACGAGCTCCTATTGAGGTTTACAAAATTAATGAAATACCATGTGAGGTATGTAAGCTTAATGATTGAGGTTTTTAGACCATACATGGATAAAGTGATGAGATGCCGATATAGTATAAGACAGTAATGGAACATGAGCAGCACTTTTGTATGACCCTGCAGACTCTCAAGGATCGGGAACTACATGTTAAGTTCGGCAAATAGGAGATTTGGCTACATAGTATCTCCTTCTGAGATATGTGATCCCGAATGACAGAGTGACAATGAATCTGTCTATGATTAAAAGATAGTGATTGAGATATGAAATCTATTGAGTCTAACTAGATACTACTGCCAGTCTATAGAAGAGTTTATGGAACTAGCTGCTCTACAGATGTGAATTATAATTAAATGTTAAAAGATTTTAACAGTGAAGTACTGGACCACTGAGGAAAAAGCCGACTGAAATAATGAGAATGAAAAGATGAAAATGTAATAAGAAGGTAGAATTACATGATGATTAAGGAACACGAGTATGAAGCAATTCCCAATTTTAGGATTAAAAGTGACCTCTTTTGACTATCATGCGGTTATGGCTGGATGGAAGATCGAGCCAAATTTTTTTTAAAAAAAATGAAATTTAATGATGCTCAAGAGAGTGAATAAATGATATACTGTCGACTATGTAAATAGAAAAAATTTTATATGTATAACCACCTCGGAAAATGGTGGAATTGTATAGATAATGTGGTGACGGAATTGATGATTTGATTTGTCACCTATACAATCTAAATTATGAGAAGATTACATTCTCGGGAATATTCAGAAACTTAAGTGATATTGAGTATACCACAAGAATAAGAGATGTAATGAAAATACTACATGAAAAGAGATATTAAGAGAAAATGATTGTCAAGTGTTTAGTTACTGTAAGAGATGGTTAACAGTAAAGTCTGCAAATGAGATGCAACCTTGGTTAAACCAATGTGAAAAAGAGTATTGTAGATAATAAGAAATCCAAAAGAAATATGATATTATGGAAATGATTAGAGACGGATTGTCCAAATGGAAATCACTTTTCCATTATCAGGCTTTTAGATTCTCTAGTGCCGTAGTCGAAATATGATTATGAAATGGTGAGAATGGATATGAAGTTCCAGTGAGCGTTACATGTGATGGGAATCTCTGATTTTTTCATATGCTTATGGAAAATAGAAAAAGGCTTTGGGATTCCAAATAATACACAGCACCGCTTCGTACTGATGTAAATATTTGAGCGTAGTATGGAAACACTCGAAGATATATTGAGAGAGCGGATGCACGAGATTTGAAAGCTACTGGGACAATTACATACTACTGATTGACTAGTGTGAATGATAGTTATCAAACTACATCGACTTGGCACCAAATGAAAAAAAAGGGTGATAAATAGTGTTAATTAGCTATTATGTAAGGAAAGATGAAATTGATAACTCCCAAATTGATAAGAAATCCTTAGGGAGAATAAATAGATGGTGAAAAAAATGATATGTAGTAGTCTAAAAGTGATTCTGAGTTTGAAATTATACAATTTGAACTACATGGATGTTGAAAGCTCAATGATTTAGACTATATGATTAGAAACTAAGTGAGTTTTGAAAACCTAAGTACAGTTCAACTCTTCAGACTATACTAAAAGAGAAGCTTATGCAAAATGGAGCTCGAACATGAGATATTATAGAACTGGAATTTTGAATGACTATTGGAAATGTTAAGGCATACTATGCAAGTGACAATTTGGTGTAAACGTTAAGACTCCACAAGATAAGACACTCAAGATCGTCTTATTTTGAAAGGTATATTCGTATTACATGAACAAAGTAGGTTTATCCATATTGAGGATGAATTGAACAGTGAATTTTGAGGTTAATATACGGTAAAGATGATCTTTAGAATAAAATGATAATATGGGAAGTAGGGTTGGTGAACTATTAGACTTCGAGGTTGTACGGATATGGATATTATGAAAATGAAAGCATTCTCACATGTTAAGATGACATTGATCAATTTGGAGGACCAGAATTTTTTAAGGTGGGAAGGATGTGACGACTGCAATTTTGATACATTGAGAGAGTAATTTAAATTTTTATTGAAGTTTTTCGAATTTTATAAATTCTTGAGGATGATGAAATCAAAGATTTCACATGAGGAGTTATAGTTTGAAGATGGAAATAATTTAATGGGTGTATTTGGTTAATTTAATTATTGAGTATTAAAGTGCAAAATTCTAGTATAAAGAATTTAAAGGTTTAAAAAAATACATAATACGGAAAATAAATCAAATTTATGTGTAAAACATGTTATACATTAATTAAATAAAAAATGAGTGTGTTTGAATATATATATATATATATATATATATATATATATATATATATATATTACTCAATATATCTTTTATATACATATATATTATTTGTTTTGCACACATAGGTATAAATATACATACACATTAAATATACTTGATATATGTGTACATATACGGAAAATAAATCAAATTTATGTGTAAAACATGTTATACATTAATTAAATAAGAAATGAGTGTGTTTGAATATATATATATATATATATATATATATATATCAAGTATATTTAATGTGTATGTATATTTATACCTATGTGTGCAAAACAAATAATATATATGTATATAAAAGATATATTGAGTAATATATATATATATATATATATATATATATATACATATACATGAAGATTAAAGGGAGATACGAATACATGTAAAATTTATTAGTAAGTATAAATTACATGCACACATGTATTAAACTAATGTAATAGATGATATTATACATTTATTATCAAATATGAATGTAATTGTAAAATATATGTGTATTATAGGTAACTATATTTGAAAAAAAAATTAGCTATTTATCAAGTATAAATTATATATATAAATATATGATACTATAAAAAAATGTAGAATTACAAAATAAATATATATAGAATACAAATAATTGACATGTATATATATATTATTATAAAAATTATTGTTATATGTTTTAATACATAAAATACATGGGACAAGCTTCCAAAGGAAGCTTGCCCACGTGATGTCTGCTCAGCAGACTGAGGGTCTGCTGAGCACACCGAAAAGTGTGCTTTAGCAGACCAAAAAATCTGCTGAAGCAAGCTTAGTACTTTAAAAAAATTATATAATAATAATAATAAATATATAAATATATTTATAAAAAAAATTTCACTTCAGCAGAATGCGTCTGCTGAAGCGATGGGCTTTTGTTCTTGCTTCAGCAGACTGCGTCTGCTAAAACATAAAAAAAAGGGAAAAGAAAAGAAATGGGAGAGAGAAAGAGAGATCGATAGGAGGAAGAGAGGAGGCTCTGACCGCCTCTAGCCAAAGAAGAGAAAGGCTGGTTGGCGATGGTGAAGAGAGAAAAGAAGCAATCGGTTTGAGCAAAAAAGAGAAGTAAGTGAATATGAAAGAAAGGAGGCCGAAAGAGAGAAGGAAGGGAGCTGCAAAACCGTCGGACAAGTGAAGAAAGAAGAAGAAAATTTGAAGAAATGAGCTGAAACGTGACAGCAAGCAGAATACTGCTAAGCGAAGCGGACAGTCTAGAGGTTTGAGTACGGACTCGGGAGCGCGAGAAGGATAATTACTAAGCCTTGAAGTAAGTGGATTAAGTAAGTATTACTAGTATCATCTCGTAAGAGATGAATGAACCCTTATCCGATAATTACCTAAATCTACATCAAGTTTGGTAAGATGTCATGGAAAAGATTATGAGGGCAAGTCTCGGTAAGACGTAAGTGACTCGATGTGAATGTGAATAGTACTTGTCTGGAAGGAAATCTTGTTATGACTTGCGTGTTATGTGTTATGGTTTATCTGAGTTTATTGAGCATATAAAATCGTATAGATTTTGGTGCCTGCATTATGAAATATGCATGTGAATTAATTAAGTCGCACCAAGTGAGCATGATAATATATTGTGATACTGTGAGAATGTATATGGGATTATGTACAATATATACAACTCTCGATGTTTGAATTCATGGACCTCGATTGATGTTTGTCAAAAACTAGGAAAATGGCAACTGAACAATACTTAATCTTTTGTACCGTGTGAACCACCTCTAGAGAACTCAAGGGACATATGTGCTACATATATTTTTTGAAAATGTGTGAGCCACCTCTAGAATCCTTTGAGAGCTAAGTGTTACACGAGTTTCGATGAACCATTAGAAAGTATAAGCCATAGAGGTCACCCGAGTAAAACTCGATCTTTTGTACCGTGTGAGCCACTTCTAGAGAACTCAAAGGAACTACGTGCTAGATAGATTCTTCGGAACTGTGGGAGCCATCTCTAGAGTCCTTTGAGAGCTAAGTGCTACACGTGTATCGATGAACCATTTGAAAACATAAGCCATAGAGGCAAACCCGAGTAAAACTCGATCTTTTGTACCGTGTGAGCCACCTCTAGAGGACTCAAAGGAACTATGTGCTACATAGATTCTTCAGAACTGTGGGAGCCACCTCTAGAGTCCTTTGAGAGCTAAGTGCTACACGTGTATCGATGAACCATTTGAAAACATAAGCCATAAAGGCAAACCCGAGTGAAACTCGATTCTTTGTACTGTGTGAGCCACCTCTAGAGAACTCAAGGGACCTACGTGCTACATAGATTCTTCGAAAACTGTGGGAGCCACCTCTAGAATCCTTTGAGAGCTAAGTGCTACACGTGTATTGATAAAATATGGAAAATCATATGCGATTGAGACAATAAATAAATGATTGTGATCGATGAATGTGAATAAGACAGAGAATGTGAATAATGGTTGAATTATACTTATATTATGCTATAGAATCATGTGCTATTTGAATGTTTGTTTTTCCTTCACACTTAACCATACCGATAAAAAGGGATAAAAAGAATGATACTTTGTGAGTTTAAGAAAGGAAGGAAAGCATGAATGAGCTTATGCAATCTGTGTACATACAAATTAGTAGCTAATCTTGATATAATGTATGCATGCTATTTTATAGAATTCATGCATGTATGATCGTGTTTTACGACATGAGCCTAGTATGTACTTATTTAAGCTACTTACTGAGCCGTGGATTTGCTCACCCCTTAAATTTAACATTTGCAGATCATACAAATTGATATTTGGCTCAGGCTTCGTATAGGCTTCCGGGAACTGTACCTAGTAATGGTACTCGTCTACGTTCTCCGGGCCTAGTTTTTGTGCTTTTGAGGTATACTAATTGTATATCATTTTGATAGTTATACGAATTCTAAATTTCACAGTACTAGGAAAGAATACGGGATGTAGCTTTGGATTGCACTACATTATTATGTGAGTCTAGGTGATTATCGAGTACGATCCGGGTTAAGATGTATATTTTGAATTATGTATGAACTGCAAGATGTGGATTTATTAATGGTTAAATCCTTGAGAAATATGAGATGCATGATTGTGTGAATTGTGGGAAACAAAAGCTGGCTGTATTGTGAAGTTTAAAATGTGTTTTAATGCAGGTGATTTTACTGGAGCAATTGATAAAATACAAGGGGGAGGTTTTCGACCCGTTTCTTTTGGAATAGTAAAAATAAGGCTAAAATAAAAAACATCACCTTGAAAAATGTGACATAGCTCAAGAAATAATATTAGTAAGATAAGATTTGATTTAAATACTACACTAACACCGAATACAAACCGTAAGTAGAAAAAAAAATTTGGTTCGTAATTTTTCAAAAGCAATAAAGTAAGTGTTAAGTGGATGTCATTGGCCTTCGAGTCGTGACATAAATCAATAGTAATAATTTATTGAAACCCATTAAGATCACCTAATCCCTCAAAATTCAAATTTCTATAATTCGAAATCATACTTTCAAATTCCAGTAGTCATTAAAATACTTTGATTCCGACTTGAAATTCTAATTGTATCCTTTGATTGTCGGTATGCCAAAGTACTTTTACCAAAGAAATTGTTTTGGACCTCGCGACCTTGTCCTTTTGGTCCAAAATCCATATCGGTCTCTCAATGTTGCTCAAGTCCTCCTTAATGTCCAGAAGCTCATATTTAATCACATAGAATGGATTCGAATGATACTTCCTAAGTGTAGATACGTGGAGACGTTGTGCTCACTCGATAGCTGAGGTAAAAGTGCTAGTCGATATGCCACATCACTCATTCTCTCTAGTAACTCAAGCGGTCCAATGTATTAAGGATTCAACTTCTCTTTATTTCCAAATCTCAATATGCCTTTAGGCAGAGAGTTCTTCAACAATTCTCTATCTCCAACCTGACACTCCAAGTGTCTCATCTAATTATCGGCATAAATCGTATGTCTACTTTGAGCTGTCCTTAACCAATCACATATCAATTTCACATTCTCATAAGTTTTCTCTACTAGTTCTGAAGCACTTATCTTGCCCCTATACCCCAAAAATTCGTCATCATTAATCTTATACTCTAAGTCTTGATCTGGTTGTACCTTCTCTTAAATCCTGTCTTGAGGACCTCTTTCCTTTCGATTCTCAACTAAAGGTACTTTAATCTCAAATAAATTTAAAAAATTACTTGGGCATTTTTTTTATTCATTTGGTAAGTCGTCAATCGTAGGCGACAATATTTATTTTTAACTATCACCTTATTTACTGCTTATAATCTATATACAACCTCAAATTATTGCTTATCTTTTTCACTAATAATATCGTAGTACTTAGGTTGACACACTTGGGCATGCAAAACCCTTGTCTAGCAACTTTGGTAGTTGCTTTCTAAGTTCTTCCAGCATTAATCACTATCATCCCCCTACATGTAAAGGTGCTTTTCTTCATCATTTGCTCTATCTCCATTTCATCTC
The DNA here is from genome assembly GCA_032173925.1 of Heritiera fomes. Taxonomy (NCBI): domain Eukaryota; kingdom Viridiplantae; phylum Streptophyta; class Magnoliopsida; order Malvales; family Malvaceae; genus Heritiera; species Heritiera fomes. The sequence continues at coordinate 15,207,588 of JAPDPM010000004.1, read as the reverse complement.
AAAGTCCTATAAATTTGAAGATCAAAGTTTCTATATTATCACTTGTTCTAAAGATTGCATCACTCCCATATTGATTTCAACATTCAATATTCGATATGTCCACCAAATTGGACGTATCTCGTTAGTTCACACCTTGTGACCATTCATCCTCTTATAATTCAAAAACTATCAAATTGGGTTAAGATCAATGCCAAGCCTTGATGATCTCGAACATCTTGTTTCACACAATCTTAACTTTCACATCAATTTGTTATTTTTCACAACATGCCTTAATAATCTCCAATTTCCATTCAAAAACCCCTTTTTTTCTTATAACATGTCGTATTCATTTTAGCTCTACTAGTGATGAATCAAAATATTCTTGTAGGTTTTTGAATCCACATAATTCAAAACCATAGGGTTCAATTCATTGAACTTTCAAAATTCATGTGGTTCAAACGATATGTTTCAAAAGTCAAATGCCTTTGAAACGCATGTAATCTCTAATTCATATACCTTTTAAATCATCTGTTCTTCCAAAATCCATACACTTTTCAAAATATACAGGATTCTTTACATCTTTTAAATCCATAAGGAGGTTAGGCAATTGTTCTTCTTAAAGCATCATAATAAAGTCCACTTCTTGTCATTCGTGGTGGACAGATTTGAATAAATTTCCTACCACTATCATTGTCAAGCCCAAAATCCTACTAATCCACTCCAATAGACCTAATCGAACCATTCTTTATTTAAGTTCATTAAAGATGCCCAATCTCTCGAAATCCAAAACTTTCATATTTTGACATCGTTTTCTAATTCCAATAGTTTTCACTACCAAATCTAGATTCTGCATTAGATTAAATCTTATACCTTTTAGGTATAATAAGTTCATTGACATAATGCGGCTCAATCCTATCTTTTGTTTCAAACATGAGATTTTATAGAGCAATACTTGCCAAAGGCTAAATGTACAATTCAAACTTTAGGCCATCATATAACCTATTTCTTAGGCCAAATAGCACCAGGTCACTATCATTTCTATCAAACATGACTTCACATTTACGTGTTTTGACAAGTATACCACAACAATCTCCAAATTACATAGGCCATTGAGCCTCTACTGATATCACTTCAATACATTTAGAACAAAAGAAACAAACATTTATTGCTTCGTTACTTGTCAAGACAATTAAAATTTTCCTATAGTAGTGTACACTAATATGATGGGTGCCTATCCAATCCATACCCAAAATGAAACTAATGTCGTAAATGTGCAACAATATCGAATCTATTATTAGGTTCCTATCTCTCACCTTCACTTTACACTAACGATGTGCACACTTTTTCATATAAGATTTCCTTAAAAGGAGTGTTAATAAACAATAGATAATATAGAGGTTTTTAACTCTATATGCAACCTACTAACAAGTGCAGTTGATGAATGTGATGGATTCAAAAGTGGAATCAGCTGTTTCTAAGCCAATTTCCCTAGCTTACTTTTACGCGTAGTCTCCTCATTTTTTTAATTAATACAGAATAGAAACTTATACTAAGAGTAGATCCATCTTAGTATAGGTTGATAATGGTAAGTTACATGCAGACATTACACAGTACATGGGATGTAACACAAATAACAATTTCTATGACACTGACACGTACTAAACAAGCCTTGCACTGATACTAATAAATCTATCACGACCCGAAAGCTGTCACATACACTTAACAATCACAGTTATACTATTTTCCAAATTTACGAACTAAATTTTTCTTTTCACGTTCAGGTTTGTATTCGGTGTCAGTGTTACCCCTAAACAATTTTCACCTTTCTCAATTAGATTTGACTTATCGTTACTACTTAAGTTATTAAATCCTAGAGTAAATCAACTCACGTCCTTGTTATTTTAATTCAAGATGACCTAGCAAAAGAAAAAAAATAAAAAACCTCCCCTTATATAAAAATCAATTTTCCTAAGTTAATTAACCTGCAAAACACATATATTTCCAATATCATATTTCAACTCCACAATCCATATTCTATATTATCATACACTACACATAATCCTAGAATTATCAATTAAACATTTTAACTTTGCACAAAGTTCACATTAATAATACCACAATCACATCCCGGATCGCACTCGATAATCTTACTAGTCTATAATAATCTAGAGCGATCCTAAGTTACATCCTAAAATATTTCCAATAAACATGTACTATACATTGTATGTCTATACATGATAACCAATATGACATACAAAAGTTCATATGCCTCAAAAGTGATAAAAGTAGTACTCGGAGGACTTAAGTAAGTACCACTACTAGGTACGATCCCCAAAAGCCCATACAAAGCTCCAAGCATGGACGCTAGCTCTTATGATTTGCGATGATGTTAGAAAGGGGTAAGCAAACCACGGCTCAGTAAGTAGTCTAAGTAAATGCATGTTAAACTCATGTCGATCTACATGAAAGTGTAGAAAAAGTAATGCTGAAGTGACGTGTATGCATGGTATTCAATATGATCTTAAATCAAAACACTTTCGTCATGCACTTCAATTCAAAACACCCTCATTATGCACTTTATTTAGATCAAATTTAATATGCATTTTGATTAAATCAATTCACCATGCATTTCGATGAAATTCAAACATTATGCTCTTCGATAAATCAATCATTATGTAAATCACTATGCACTTAGATAAAATGATCAATATGCACTTCGATAAAGCCAAAATATTATGCATTTCGATAAATCGATCGTTATGCACTTCGATTAAAACCAAAATATTATGCATTTCGATAAATCGACTACTACGCATTCGTTTTAAATCAAGGACTATGCACTTTGTTAAGTCAATTACTATGCCTTCGTTTTAAATTAATGACTATATGCTTTGAGAAATCAATTACTATGCATTTGTTTTAAATCAATGACTATGCAGTTGATAAATCGATTACAATGCATTTGTTTAAAATCAATAACTATATAGTTTGATAAATCATTTACTTCACAAAATGATAATCAATAAACATTACGCATATAGCCTCGATTTACTCAAAACGATTTCAAAAACGATCACTTATCACTTTAGGCATAAGCCTTAAATCACTTAAAACGATTTCAAATCAATCAGTTTTTACTTTAGGCGTAAGCCACAATTCACTGAAAACGATTTCAAATTGATCACTTTTCACTTTTAGGCGTATGCCTCAATTCACTAAAATCAATATCAATAATAAAACAGTGGTATGTAGAGTTTAGGCAAGAATCCCTAATCACTGATACAATAACGATAATGATGTCCATCTTAGCTAGTGATGGAATGGTGTCGCAAGCAACACGAAATCTATGGCCATAGAACAATACTCCAATCTCGTTGATCAGTTGAGAGCTGGAACTTGCCTGCTGGTTTTCCAAACAAATAACAATCTACTTAGAGCACTAGACTCGATAGGTACAATACTATAGTCTAGAGCACAAAGCTCAATAGACGGGTAATAAGGCTTAGAGTTAAGCTCGATAGGCTAGAAATGACCTGAAGGTCGTAGGATATGCCCGCACTAAAAAATGGTTTGAAAATAATGTTCTTGTGTAGAACTTGACTTACACAGATTTGAAAGCACTTATCAAATTAGTTTTGAGTTTAAAATATAACTTTTCAATTTATTTCAAGAGTCAGTTCAAGCCAAGACTTAGTGATTTAAAATATAATGCAAGTCTTTAAAACATAAATATTAAGTAATTTAAAATCAAAAGAATGCTATACGTGAATGCACATATGCATCAGTTTACTTAACATGCATGCTTGGCTGGCCATAACATACAAGAAAGAAAACAAGTTTCAATCCAGCCCAAGCATAAACAAATTTATAATATTTAAACCATTCCTACGATATGATGCTAACAGACTTTACTTAACCCACTTACCTTACGCCTTTAGCCGATATCTTCTTCGAGCACCAGAATCAAAATCTACTCATCTACTCCAATGAAAGTCACTACAAACATTTTCAATACCGTCTCAATGATATACTCATATCATGCCCAATACCGTACTTAAAACACATAATTTAAAACTGTGCAGAATCATTCAAATTTGCCATCATGCCAAAAATTAACTCTACATTATCATTCTAAGAGTGTGTATATATATATATATATCTTAAACCGAGTTCTTAAAAATTTTCCTTAGTTGATTTCATACCAATCATTCCTTTTAATACTTTCCATACTCAATTCTACACCAATGTTTCATTCCTTAAGTTCTTATTTAATAGCATATGAATATCAATAAGTATCTTATATATCCATATTGCATCAAAGTGCGACTATTTAAGCTAAAACCTATGTTATTCTTCCTCTTTGAACTCATGGCATATATATATATTTTACATATACAGATATATACACAAAATGTGTGTGTAGATATATATGTATAAATACATGATCATATTTTATTCTTTATCATTATGTCTATGGATTCTATGTATAATATTTATATATAGACATTGCTCCATCTTATCCATGCTTATGCACCCATGCACATATAGGCATTATCCAAACATATTGCGTTTAATAATTGAGTTATATAATCTTGTACACTAAAACATTATCCTTACTGTTAGAATTACCTTCAAAACGGAATTTACAAATTTTTTCCAACTTCAAGGGCTAAGGTTTCAAGGCTTCAAGCTCTCAATTTCATTAAAATGGTTGCTGTTTCACTTTTTCCTTTGGCTGTTACAACTCTCGATCTAGCCCAGTTTTCCTCACTGTTTTTTTTTGGCTCTTTGCGTGAGCTCTTCTTCCATTTCCTATTTCTTTTCTTTTCCATTTCTGCTTTCCTTCATCATTCAGCTGCTAGCTTCCTCCATTTCACTTCCAATCCATGTTAGTTTTCTAGGTTCACACAGCAGCAACATCAGTTACTTCTTCCTTTAGTTTTGTTCCTCTTTTCCCTCTCCAATAACTCACTGTTTGCATACTCTCTTTCCCAATCAATTTCCATTGCCCTTAGCCGCAAGCTTCAGACCCTTAACTATTTCCTTTCCTTTCCAGCCGAAACACTCACTCCCTCACCCTTCATTGTTCTCTCAGTTTTTAGCTCCCTTCCCTTGCACTATGTGATTTTCACCCCTCTTGGTTTCCTCTCCTTTCAGACCAATTTTACAATCATTAAAAACCCAAACCATATCCACCTATCTAACCTAAAATGATCCCATGTACAGAGCCCTAAACTAGTGCCGTACCAGCCAAGAATTGGCCTTCTAAAATGATTCAGTCTTCCTTGATCTATTCTGCTCTCTCACGTTTCTTGCTTCAATTCAACCTCCTTCAAACACTCATTTCTCTCTCTCGCATGGTCTCTTCACACTAGCTACTGGTTTGGCTTCCTTAGGTAGCAAAGGTAGCAACTGTCTTCTTCCTCTCTCATTGGGCCTTCCCAGCATGCTTCAATTTCTTCTTCTCTTGGCCTCGATTCTCTTCTCCCTTGCTACAATAGTGTTTCTTCTCCTTTCTACCCTTTCGCTCACTGCACTCTTCTCTTAAGCTGCAGCTTTATATATATATATATATATATATATATATATATATTTATATTTGGTTGCCTATGCCTTTCATTTCTTATTCAAATCCTTCTCCCACGTTAATAGGAGCAGGTGAAAACCGATGGCCTCCTAAGGAAGCCATTCGGGTTTTTTTATATATATATATTTTTATTTCTTATTCAATATATATTATATTATATGTTATATATTTTTATTATCTTCTTATATATATATGTATGTATATACATGATATATGTATATATTTTAATACTCATGTATATCACATTTAATTTAATATTCTAGTATCCTTAGTGTACAAGATGTCCATTTATTTTCTCTATTAAATTAATATATATAGATATACATTTATCTCTAACTTATTTATATAATTTCTAAATTATATATATTAATCATTTATTGCTAAATGTTCCAAATTAGAATATTTGTTTTCATTTCTTGAAATAATAAGAATTACAGACTATATTTCAGTGCTTAGCTTATTTAATGTCTTTTATTTATTTACAAACTTGGTACAAAATTTTGTAGTCTTCACAGTCTAACTTCCAAAATATTTCATTCAATCATAAAATACATCTATTTAACTCATTCCAATCATTAGATAAGCCTTGGATAGGTTTGATAGGTAAATACAGTGAAATTACCAAAATAGTCCTAACCATCAAATCACGTAATTTTTCACTTCTTCGTGTGATACAATCTACAATTTGACATGACACGAGACTTTGTCACACAAAGATTAACCTATGGCTGTCAATTGATCTTATTTCAAATCAGATTAACCGTTACTTACAAAAATTCCTCATGCCTATAGACGTAACTGTTATTTTTTAATTTGTTGCACGCTTTTCAAAATATGCACAAACAAAGGAATTTTGAGATACAAATTCCTCCCACCTCATTATTTCACTCCAAATATCATGACTCTGGAGTTTCACCTTTGTTCGGACTATTAAGGTCCCGTGGGGCCGACACGATGATTTCCTTCTATAACACCAATTATTCAATTTCTTAATAGTTTATCTTGTGTCTTTTCATTTCCTTAATCTTTAACTTATGGAATTTGTCGAGAAAATGTGAAGATCACACAACCTAACACAGCTAACTTATTTACAACCAAATTCACTTAAAAAAAATAATTTAATAGAAGTAATCTATTAAAAATCACTTATCAAATGAGTTCAATTCGCTCTCCATTTATAATTAAGCTTATAGCTAGAGATGTTCATGGGCTAGATTGGCTCCGGTTTGGGCTAAACCTTGATAAGGTATTAAGGGACTAAAAGTGAGCCCGACCCTACCCTATGTTTTAAACCTAACATTTTACCAATGCTGGTTTTTTACACAATGTATAAACCCAACCCACCGAAGTACAAATAATTTTTTTAAAAAAATATATAATAAAAAAAATAAAACATGTAATAGTTAACAAGTATAACACAATGAGTTTAAATAAGTTTTTACAAAAAGATTGTAAAACACATGAAAATTTAAAATTAAAGTCTAAAAAAATAATACAAATTCAAATTAAATTATAAAAAAATCTAAAGTTATTAAAATTGTATTAGTATAAAAAAAGTAAAAAAAATTATAATTATTAGGCCAGGTCGAGTCGAGCTTGGCTTTAAAAGATGAACTCAAGTCCAACCCTAAAAATTCAAATCCCAATTTTCAAGCCTAAGCCTATTTAACAAGCTTAATATTTTTAGCTAAACTCATCAAAAAATCGGTGGGCCTTCTAGTTTGAACGGGTAGCTCGACCCTTTAAATAGATTTAAGCTAGATATAAATATTATTAATTAAGTTCTTTATTGTAAACAGGCTTTTTATTTTTATTTTTTTAAAAAATATCAATCACTTAAAAAATGAAATTATTTAAGTATAATCTATTTTTGTGAAAAGAATAATTTTATTTTTAATAGGCTTAATAGCCAAATATACCATCAATCTTTTTATACAAAATGAACATCAACTCTCAATGTTTTATTGCTTGGAAATTAGTACACAAACTTTTATTTTACTGTAAATAAATCCTCAACCTTTCAAAATCATATAATTAAGTCTAAATCAGTTAAATGATATTAACTTCGATTAGTATTGCACACGTGGCATGCTATGTGACAATTAACTAAGCTATCTAAGTTAGCTTCCACGTAAGATATTCAAATTGTAGTTAGTGTCATTTAAAAAATCTAAACTTAATTGTATAATTTTGAAAGGTTTGGGGGTTATTTATAGTGAAATAAAAATTTTATGGAATTATTTCCACACGATAAAATGTTGAGAGCTTATATCCATTTTATGTAAAAGGTCAAAGATACATTTGGCTATTAAGCTTTTTTAATAAGATTTAATTATGCATTTTGGGTTTGTTTAATATATTTAATATTTATAAAAATATTTAATAAAAAATATATTTAATAAAAAATATAAAATTTAATAAAACAAAAAATAAAATAATAATATAAAACCAGAGAATGGATTCAAAATTATTATTTTTTATTATCATACAAAAATATATTTATCAGAAAGGGAATAAAAATTCTAAAATTATTAAGAAAATAATAAAGTGCCTTTTTTCTTTAATTTTAAGTTGAAATTTTAAATTTATAAAAAATACTTTTGTTTTTTATTAGAAATTTTAAAAATGTTATTTTCTTTTTAATAAATAAATTCTGATATAATACAAATGAGTAATAATTTTGAATTCATTAACTTAACTTGTAATCCTCTTTTATTCTTAAGACTACCATAAAACAATTTAAAAGGTAGGCATAAATGAAACTCACATAAGAGATTTGGGATTATCCCAAACTTATATGAAAGGTTTGGATATTCGCATATCCAAACAATGCTCACAAGCACGGTTGCAGAAACAAGCACACGCAAAAGAGTGCAAGACGACGACTTTGGCAAAGATCACAACTGACATAAAAGCAAGAAAACGAAAAACAAGAAAAAAAAAGCGAAAAATGGGAGATGAAAAGGAAGGCACGTCGAGTTCACTGAGTGAAGGACTCGCTCCTCGTAACCGGGACGATGTCCCAAAATCTCCTCCTAGCTCTCCCAGTTCCTCCACTCGCAAGGTATTTAATCATAATTCCCCCAATATTTCTTTTTAGTGGGATTACGCATTTCTGAGAAATTACCATTAACGAAAACCATGCTTCGTCTGCTTATTTATATCTATGCTGTTCAAGGAAAAGGTTTGCTCTTTCTTTCTTTCTTTTTTGTAAAAAAAAAAAGCAAAAAGCAAAACAAAAAATCGAATAAACAAAGTTTTGAATTATCCAGAAGAAAAAAAATCGAATAAACAAAGTTTTGAATTATCCAGAAGAAAAAAAAGTGGTAACCCATATATGCTAACTTGACAATTTGCAATGACCGACACCGTCTTCTGATTGAAACTTAACTGAATTATTGTATTGGAAGTGAACTGCTTGCGTGTCATATGTTATTAGCTTTTGCATTTAGCAGGCTTGCTATGCTGTTCTACAAAGCTGGGTCTCAAAGAAGTTCATCAGTGGATGGTAACAAGCATTTTTCAACCGTTTTTCCTTTTTTCTGTTTATTGGTTTGCTTATTTGTTTTTGACTCTCCCCTCTGCATAACATTGTTTGCATGGTGACATTACAGCGTGGTACTCTTTCCAGTTGCTGTTACATTTCTAGTGACATGGTGGTTTATTCAGTTTGTTGATGGTTTCTTCAGTCCAATCTATGCTAGGCTTGGATTTGACATATTTGGTAAGACTTCAAAGTCTAGTTGAATGTTCTTCCGGTGCTGATATTTTGAACTATAATGAACTGTTTTTTGGCTTATCAGTGTTAGCTTATGGCAAATTTACTAATGATGTAAATTTAGTTAACAGAGATTAGTGAAACTCTGGAAATTTCTTAGTGTCAGAATATGTATTCTGCACTTTCAATATCAGTGATTAAAGCTGAAATATATCATTGTTACATCTGTTCATGAAAATTCCTTAACAATGAATCAATTTAGCTAATCATCTTAGAGACAGAGAAAATGGGAATTGGCAAATGATTAATCAAGTGAGATATAAAAATGAGCTTCTCGGTTATTCATTGTAGTTTAAGCCCATTTATCGTTGACTGCATGATGGACAGCTAGTCAGCTAGTGTTTATAGTTGTTTTGTAATCTGATATTCTTAAGAGAAACAGGAAAAAAATTGAATAAAAAGAGAAGAAGAAACAAAAGATCTTTATGTTTCAGTCCTAGGATTGCATGATTGCATTGGACCACACAATTGAGAAGAAAGAAAACAGAAGCTTCCTGCCAAGCTTTCCTGGGGAGTCACAGCTAAGGTTGATTGCATTGCACGATCACAATGGAAATGATGCTGAAAATCTCTCATAAACTTTATATTCGCATAAAGAGCACATCAATATTTATATAGGCCCCTACCATCCCTAACTCCAAATGAACCGCAACTCCTAATTTCAAAAGACTCGATAAAAAACTAACTTGACTTCAAGCTAGAACCTAATAGCATAGAGGACCCATACTAAGATCCTAAACCCTAATATAAATCTAAATACCTAATACAACCCTTATATGTAAGATATTATAATTCATCATCATCATCATCATCATACAATGAAGTAACAAATAAAATAGTAAGAAGTTAATCCCCCTAATTAGCTTCATTGCATTTTGCATCACAGCATATGATTTCTTTGGACGTGGCAGCTTTGCATTCTGGTCACAACCCTACTCATGTTTGCAGTTGCTTATGTGCTTCTGGAATATTCATAATTGATTGTTGATACTTTATGCTTCCGTATTGCCTCACCTTATGCAATATTGAAGCATTTGTTGCTATAGATGTAATTTATTGATATTTTGATAATATACATAGTTATCTTAGTGCAGATTTAGTGAATAGTTTTATTTGAAATTCCTGCATGAATCTTGTTATCTTGTTTTCTTTTGTTTCCTATTCTACTGCACTGTTTTAGAAACTTTTTCTGATCTTGCTGTTGTTAATGATTAACGTGAGGCTTGGAGTGCCTGATCTCTCTTTTCATAACCGCATTTCTTACTGAAATTTTGCATGTATTGTGGTTCAGGCCTTGGGTTCATTACATCTCTATTGTTTATATTATTTGTGGGCATATTTGCTTCATCATGGCTGGGTGCCTCTGTTTTCTGCCTTGGGGAATGGTTTATCAAACGAATGCCCTTTATAAAACACATATACTCTGCCTCTAAACAAATTAGCGCTGCTATTTCTCCAGGTAATACTATTTTTTTTCCTAAACAGTTTCTTCTTATTTATGTTGCTCTTTTTCCATCATTGCAGAATGTGGTGTTACAATGTCTGGGTTCCAATTTATCATCACAGTTAGAAATTAATATTATTTTTTGTTGTTTTTTATATTAGATTTGCAATATGAGTTAGTCTATGATGCAACTTCAGTTTTATCTTCATTTACATATTTTTTAGTAGATTGGCTGAAAAGTTTCCATAGGATCTGAAAAAGGAAAATTCTGCTACATAACAGAAAATTGATTGCTTTAAGTAGTTAACCAAAATGCAAAATTAAAAAAGTCTCGGTGGAGCTTAACTGGCAAGTTCTATTTAGAAGATCCAGTTAGAAGAATATGCCCCTTTTCTTTGGGTGGGGGGAGTAGAGCGTGAAGAGTATTTTGTGAGAAAAAACTGGAATGCTTTGGGATCTCAAAACGCTTATATGAGAGGTAATGGAAATTGATAAATGGGAGTGATGCCATGAGGGCAGATATCTCTGATGGCTGGCCTTGTATAATCCTTCTTTGTTGATTCACCTAAGCTGGTTTTCCTTTTGTAGTCATGGCATTACTAAATTTAGCAATTAGCAAATAATGCTTGGAGTAATTTAACTTGATAATTATCTTTTCTTTTACTTCCTTACAGACCAAAATACCTCTGCTTTTAAAGAGGTTGCAATCATTCGTCATCCTCGTCTTGGTGAATATGCATTTGGTTTTATCACATCTTCTGTTATCCTTCAGGTATGAATGTAATATCCTATTCAAAGAGCCAGATCTCATTATTTTACGATTTGGTTAAGCCTATTGTGAGAACCATCTTATGTACGCTGAACGTCATTTGTTAATGGGTAATGTTGCAATTCCAGGAAACCTATTCCCAGATTTGTTTTGCTGTTCATGTTTTTCATTCATTCTAATTTTCTTTTTGAAAGACTAAGATTTGAAGTTGAGGGGTGCTACCCAAATTAAATGCAGTTGCTTTTACTAAGTTGTCCATCAAGTGAATTGTTGCTGTTAATTTTTGTTTTATCTTTTTAAAGAGAAACTAAAATGACAACTCCGTACAAGTTGGATTCCCCTCTAATTTGTAAAAAGAGTAGAATGACACAGCATTGAGAAAAGGAACTTTTATTCCCTCCTAAATCTGGTAAATAGATTGTCGAGTTATTCTGTATTCTAAGTGTAGAAACTGATATTGTAGAAAATGTAGAAATTGATACGAACATGTTTTTCTGATTTTTCTACCCAAAAAACTACAGCTTACAGAGAATATAAATAGTTGTAGGCTAAACTAGGAAATCTACGTAAATCCTTATATATCCTATATACTATATTCAGAAAAGGAAAAGGAATCCTAAATAAAGGAAAGTCTTAAATGAAACCAATCAGGGAAATATTTGGTCAAGATACCAAATCCCTTTATCTTAGGAAATAAATAAAAAATCAATCATATTCAATCCCATAGAATATGGACTGGATTTCCACACTTCCCCTCAAGTTGGGTAGTAAATGTCAATCATACCCAACTTGGACTTCAAGCTTTCAAAATTGTTTCTAAGAAGGGCCTTGGTGAGAATATCTGCGGTTTGAAGGCTAGTTGGCGTGTAGACAAGTCTGACTTGGTCTTCGATTTTCTCTTTGATAAAATGGTGATCAATCTCGATATGCTTGGTCCGATCATGGTGAACTGGGTTCTTGGCAATACTTATGGTTGCTTGGTTGTCACAAAACACCTTCATAGAACTTCCTTTTGAAATCCTCAATTCCTTCAACACCCTTTCAAGCCAAATACCTTCACAAATCCCATGAGACATAGCTCTGAATTCTGCTTCAGCACTACTCCGAGCTACTATTGTCTGCTTCTTGCTTCACCATGTTACCAAATTACCCCATACGAATGTGCAATATCCGATGGTTGACCTCCGATCCATTACAGATCCTGCCCAATCTGCATCTGAGAAAACTTCAACATCTCTATTTGAGGTTTTCTTGAAATGTAGTCCTCTGCCTAGGCTTTTCTTTAAGTATTGAAGAATCTGGTAAACTGCTTCTATGTGTTCTTCGGTAGGGTTATTCATAAATCTGCTTACTAGGCTAACAGCAAAACAAATGTCTGGTCTAGTATGTGTCAAATAAATCAGCTTCCCCACAAGCCTTTGGTATCTACCTTTGTCAACTAGAGGACTTTCTTCTTCAGCTCCTAACTTGCCATTTGAATCCATAGGAGTATCTGCAGGTTTGCATCCAAGCATCCCTGTTTCCTTAAGAAGATCTAGAACATATTTTCGTTGTGAAAGAGAAATCCCATTTCTTGATCAAGCTACTTCCATGCCAAGGAAATACTTGAGCTTTCCTAAGTCTTTTATCTCAAATTCTCTTGCTAGAAGGGTCTTTACCCCAACAATCTCCTCCATGTAGTCCCCTGTAAGAATGATGTCATCCACATAAACAATAAGGATAGCAATCTTGTGATCAGATGAGTGCTTAACAAACATAGTGTGATCGGTTTGGCACGGTGAAAACCCATACTTTTTAACAACCTTTGTTAAGCGATCAAACCAAGCCCGTGGTGATTGTTTGAGGCCATATAGCGACTTAGGAAGCTTGCACACTTTACCATTGTTCTCCTGAGAATAAAATCTTGGTGGAATCTCCATGAAGACTTCTTCCTCTAAGTCACCGTTCAAAAATGCATTTTTAACGTTTAGTTGATGAAGAGGCCAATCTAGGTTAGCTGCCAAAGATAGCAGCACACAGATTGAGTTTAGCTTGGCCACGGGAGCAAATGTCTCCTCATAGTCAACACCATAAGATTGAGTGAAGCCCTTGGCAACAAGACGAGCTTTGAATCGGTTTACGCTTCCGTCCGCATTGTGTTTAACTGAAAATATCCACTTGCAACCAACTGGACTCTTTCCTTCGGGAAGTTTTGTAATCACCCACGTGCCATTCTTTTCTAGTGCTTTCATTTCTTCCAAAACAGCAGCCTTCCATTTTGGTTGTTGGAGAGCTTCTTGAATATTGCTTGGAACTTGAACATCTATTAAAGTGGACACAAACACGCGAAAAACTGGAGATAGGCTCTCATAGGATACAAAGTTGCTGATAGGATGCTGAGTGCATGTCCTTACTCCTTTTCTTATTGCAATAGGTTGGTCAAGATCACTAGGAAAATCACTAGAGATAGGTTCAGTAATTATGTTACCTGTATGCATCTCAGAAACTTCTGGATTTGGTTCTGAATCTTGGTTTTGCTTTGGAGATGTGCGACTCTCTACCTCCTTTTGAGATTTCGGTCTCCTTGAGTAAACAATCATGTCTTTTGTTGCTGTTTCTTTCACAGAAAGGGTTTTGAGGGCTAAGTTGAGTGTTAGTTATCTCAGGATCAAGAGGTTGGTGGTGGATTTCTGTGAGGATTATAGGTGGACTAGATATTTGGGCTGGTGGACAAGAGATTTGGGCTGGTGGTAAAGGTACTGGTTTAGCAGTAGGTATGGTTTCCCAAAGTTGATATTCTTTCGCACTCTCCCCCTGAATGTCAGCTTTGGTGTGATATGGCTGATTCTCAAAAAAGGTTACATCCATAGAATTATAAATTCTTTTGGTTACTGGTGAATAAAATTTGTACCCTTTTTGGTTTGGCGAGTAGCCAAGAAATATGCACTTGACTGATTTGGGATCCAATTTACTTCGATGCTGTTGATGTATATGGACAAATGCAGTGCACCCGAACACTTTAGTAGGGATGAATGAGATAATTCGAAGATGAGGGTAGGTTGTAAGAAGCTTTTGGCACGGTGTTTGGAATTGAAGGACACGAGAAGGCATTCTATTTATGAGATAAGTAGCTGTTAAAACCGCTTCTCCCCAAAAATGTTTTGGAACATGAGTGGCAAGCATGAGTGATCGGTCAACCTCCATTAGGTGTCGGTTTTTCCTCTCTGCTATTCCGTTTTGTTGGGGAGTATCCACACATGAGCTTTGATGGACAATTCCCTGATCAAGTAGATAAGCTCCGAGGATAGAGTGGTAATATTCCCTTCCATTGTCGGTTCTAAGCACCTGAATATTGGTATGGAATTGAGTCTGGACCATTTTGTTGAAATTTTGAAATATTTGCCCAACCTCAGATTTGTCTTTCATGAGGAACAACCAAGTCACTCGAGTGTGGTCATCCATGAAGCTAACGAACCATCTAGAACCAGTAATATTTGCTATCCTAGATGGTCCCCAAACATCATTGTGTATTATGGAGAATGGATGGGATGGTTTATATGAATGATGTGGGTAAGTATTACGAGAATGCTTGGACAATTGACAAATTTCACATTGGTAATATGAGGGATTTTTTTGGAATAATGTGGGAAATAACCTTTTGAGGTACAAGAAGTTGGGATGACCTAATCGGTAGTGCCACAACATGATTGCACTATCTTTATGACTGCTAAAGGCTGAGACTGTGCAAGCATTATTCTGAATTTTCCTCTCAGATTCTTCATCTCTAAGAAGATAGAGCCTCGCACATATCCTAGCGTTGCCAATCTTCTTCCCCGAATCCAAGTCCTGAAATTCACACATATGTGGGAGAAATTTAGTAACACAATTAAGATCTCTCGTAATCTTACTAATAGATAAGAGATTACAATCCAAATTAGGAACATGGAGAACAGAATTAAGCATTATGTCCTTGGAGATAGCAACTGAACCGATACCAGCCACTTTAGATAGTGAGCCATCTGCAATACGAACCGTAAAATTTCCAGAACATTGCTGTATTCATGAAATAATGATGCATCACCAGTCATACGGTCTGATGCGCCTGAGTCAACGATCCATGCCTTAAAGCTATCACGTTTGACACTTAAAGCGCTTAGAAAATTACCTTTTTGTGCCAAAGTGACAGTACTCACAATTTCAGGTCTGTTTTGCTGAAGGGATTGATGTGGCATCTCACCAGTAAGTGTCTTCCCATAACTCTCCCTAGCGTGTACAGCCTTCCAAGCGATGTTGCTGATCATGCTCCCTGAGTTTGAAGTCACCTCTGATGTTGTGCTACCGCTCAACATGGTGGGAGAAGAATCAAACTAAGAATTTTAATGGGTCGTATGCTCTGATACCATGTAGAAACTGATATTGTAGAAAATGTAGAAATTGATACGAACATGTTTTTCTGATTTTTCTACCCAAAAAACTACAGCTTACAGAGAATATAAATAGTTGTAGGCTAAACTAGGAAATCTACGTAAATCCCTATATATCCTATATACTATATTCAGAAAAGGAAAAGGAATCCTAAATAAAGGAAAGCCTTAAATGAAACCAATCAGGGAAATATTTGGTCAAGATACCAAATCCCTTTATCTTAGGAAATAAATAAAAAATCAATCATATTCAATCCCATAGAATATGGACTGGATTTCCACACTAAGTTTATGTAGAATGTGATGTTGCATGCTAACAACCTTGGCAAGATATATACAGATTTGGTTCCCATAGTTGATGATTCAATTTTCTTTGGATTGAGAGGAAGATCATTGATTTCCTGTTGAAATTTGAAACTTAAAATTAAGCTTTAAGTACAAACTACAAAGCGGAAGTATGTCGGCATGGTAGAATTTTTAAATTTCTGGAAAAACCTGCTGCATATTGGTTGGTACATCATGGAAGATAGTCTTTTTATTGGCAGTGGAGATCATTTATCTTTGCCTCTTATTGAGCTTCTTAGATGCGATAATTGGTTATTTGTCTGTTTCCAGAGGGACAATGGGGATGAAGAGTTGTGTAGTGTTTATGTACCAACAAACCATCTATACATTGGGGACATATTTCTTGTCAATTCTGAGGAGATCATAAGGCCAAACTTATCTATTCGAGAAGGCATAGGTCTGTTGTCTATTCTTTGAAAAAATTACACATTTTGTTGTTTTTAGCTGTGATGTCTCTTGCATCATGTTTGTAGAAAATGCTTCTTTTTATTTCTGTGCATCATATCATGTTAGTTCTGGTGTAGATTCAATCTTAAAAATGATGCTAGTTTTTATAGGTTCGACGTATAATGGGAATACATCTTTTTTTTTTTCTTCTCTTTTTCAATTATCCTCTTTTCAAGCTTCTTTGGTTTTTTATTATCTGATGTCTAGTTAACTGATTATCTTCACCTGCACAATACATTGAATATTTTTCACTCGTGCCTAACTTTTCCATGATGTATCATTATGGAAGAAGAAAAAGCTGAAGAGCAAGTGCTGTCATTGTAGTTAAAGAACATGATGATATTTCTCTAGGTGCTTTAGAAGTCCAGTTGGCAATTAACAAAAATGTTATATTGTTATGGTAATTATCCATCTTTTTTTGACAGCTACATTGGTGCACTAGACAGGGCAAACAAAATAGTCATTGCTTAAAACAGCAAACAGCTACTACTTGTAGGTGTCTCTAAATTAAACTAGATGTTTGGCACTGCTGCTACTAGTGCTTTTTATGCTTAATGCTTCTTACAGATTGTAGAATTCCTTCTCAAATCTGTTATTTCAGTTAAATTAGAAGCGTGTTACTACTTGAACAGTTTATTACATAACCAGAGATAAAGAACAGTGTTCTCTGTATATTTTATTAAAGGCAATCCTCAAATATATAAAGGAACCAGTATGTGCAGCCAGCAAGGATAGCTGGATGAAGCCCACAAAATCAGGACATAATCTTCCAAAAAAAAGAAACAAATAAAAGCAAAATAAAACTAGATATCTGTTAACCTATAACCAGAAATATAAATGCGAAAAGTCAAGAAATAAATCCTGATTTGGTCACCACCTATAAATCAGGAAATAAATCTTGAATTGATAA
The DNA here is from genome assembly GCA_032173925.1 of Heritiera fomes. Taxonomy (NCBI): domain Eukaryota; kingdom Viridiplantae; phylum Streptophyta; class Magnoliopsida; order Malvales; family Malvaceae; genus Heritiera; species Heritiera fomes. The sequence goes on along the minus strand of JAPDPM010000004.1, from coordinate 15,189,926 downwards.
CACTTTGATACACATGCTGTCAACACTCCCTCTCAAGCTGGATAATAGATATTTGTTATTCTCAGCTTGTCAAAGCTTGTTTTAGGTAGTCCGTTTGTTAAGATGTTTGCTACTTGTTGCTTTGCAGGAACGTAGGTTATCTAAATCACTCTTTGGTCAGTCTTCTCTTTGATAAAAATGCCTATCAACTTCCACGTGCTTATTTTGGTCATGATGCACTGGATTATGAGCAATACTTAAAACAGCCTTATTATTGCATTACTACTTAATAGGGTATTCATTGACATTTTCAACTCTTCCAAAAGCCTCTTTAGCTAGATAAGTTCATGCGTTCCTTGTGCAAGGGCTCTAAATTTTGCTTTTGCATTGCTTCAAGGGACAATGACCTGTTTCTTGCTCCTCCACGTGACAAAATTACCCCAAACCTTCGTATAATACCCCAAGGTGGATCTCCTGTCTTGGATTGATATGCCCAGTTTCCGTCTATAAATGCATCCACATCTTTGTTCATTCTTGTCAAAAAACAATCCTTTACTAGGTGTTGTCTTCAAATACCTTAAGATCCAATTTACAACTTCAAGATGCTCTTCAAATGGAGAGTGCATATATTGACTGAGCACAGTAACTACAAAGGCTATATCAGGTCTTGTATGAGACTAGTAGATCAGTCTACCAACCACCTGTTAATATCTTCCCCTATTTACTAGAATTCCTCCTTTCCTTCCAAATTTCACATTAGGATATATTGGTGTATCAGTTGGTTTACAGCAAAGCATATCAATTTCTTTCAAGAGATCCACTGTATATTTCTTTTGGAAAATAAGAATACCATTCTTGGTCCCTACAACTTTCATCTGTAGAAAGTATTTTAATTCGAATTCGTTTCCAAGGGTTTTCTTTAGCCGCTCTTTCTTCACCATCATCACTAGTTGATATAATATCAACATAAATGATCAAAATGGTCTTTTTTCCAAGTTGTGAGTGTTCGACAAAAGAGAATGATTGTTTTAAACAATTGAGAGATTTCTTTAGTGGTGTTCACAGTTTGGTTAAATCCGAATTAATCAATTGACCTAAATTAGTTCGGTTAATCAGTCGACCATCGAACAAATTTCGATCAGTTTTCATAGAAGTTTTGATTAAATTTCGGTTTTCAGTTGGTGTGGTTCGAAAGAAGAACTAACTGATTAACCAACCACTAACTGAATTCTTGTCACAAGGTTACTAATGAGTTAATCAAATTCTAGTAGTCTGTATTCTCAACTTATTTCTTAGCAAATATAGGGTAAAGTCTGTGATGTGGAATTGTGGATAAAGGACTTAAAATGATTTCACCTTCTGCTAGTACATAGAATTTGGTCTCTAACCCAAAACTATCTCCAAAGTTCTCTGGGATGGCTATTTGTAATTTGAAAAAACTTAATTAGCTTCATTGCTATCCTGCCTCATCGTCTGCAAGCCATTGGGATATATGGTAAATGCTTAATATTGTAGGACTTGATTGTTGTTAGATCTCAAATGAGAGTAAATGTACAATATTATATTATTTTAAACTGAAAATATATGATTTTATGTTATTTTAGTTAATCGATTAATTAATCGAACTTGGTGGTATTCGTTAATTCAAAATTAAAAAGTTTGATTCAGTTAACGAAACTATATTAGTGTATGCCTTAAGCCAACTCACTTGGCATGAGGCATGGTACCACAACATTATATGTTCTTTTATTGTAAGTGACATAAAAGTATTCTTTTACTATTTGGATTGATAATAATGATGATCATTAGTGAATAAATAAGGTGGAGCCCCCGGAACTATATAAGCCTAGCAAGGGAATTGTAAAGGGTTACAATTATGATGATACCTATTCATTAAAGCTTTGTTCTTAAAATTAGTTTGTGATCATTGTATTACCGAGATACGACATTGACAGTATTTAAAGACGGACACATGCTAAGACTCTTTACGAAGTAATAAAACAATACTAAGTTCACTAAACATGTGGAGATATTTGAGGATAACATGTTGGTGCTTATTAGAGATTTAAGTTCACTAAACGTGACCCATTGTGAGAATTCCATTTGGTAGTGTTGCTCAAGTGTCAATAGCATGTAGGTGCTTATTAGAGAATTAAGTTCACTGCACATGACCGGCTGTGAGAACTTCATTTGGTAGTGTCACTTTAAGTGTATAAAGAATGCTCTAATGTGTTATTAGTATAAGTAATCTTTTGACTTGAGATGCCATCTTATGTGTGAATCATCATACTTTGATTTCACCTCTATGGGTTTGGAGTCCAAATGCCTGATCAGGGGAGTAGTCAAGATGAGGATTCAGCACCTTGAGTGACTTTGGAGATAATATCTTGCTCATCTTAGCTCATATTAACTTTGAAGTCTCTAGACAAAGTAATATAAGTATTGGAGTTAATATTGGTAGCACAAGGATAAATATGAAAATTCACATAAAGTAGACATTGTATCATGCTTTATGTATTTTTGAGATATTATGATGAAAGGATTGAATTAAACTGTAATACTACTCACTGAATAGGTTAGTCAAATCTCTTTGACTTTTTTCTAACATTTTGGTTGCTCATGATGTATTGCTAGATGTTGCTCTTGATCTATGAATTTAAATGAATATTAAATTTATTGTCAACTTGTTGGTAACCTAATGGGTCACACTTATAAGATCAGTGAATGGATTAATCGGAATTGGAACATTTTGGAGAGATTTGGAATTTCTCCCTCAGATTTTAATTAAAGGAATTATAATTTATTATAATAACTTAATTAAAGTGTTTAATTAATTTGACTTAATTAAAAGAGTTTAATTAAGTATTATAGCTCAATTTAATGTGCACTTAATTAAAATGGTTTAATTAAGCCATAGGGATCACCATACTCTTAATCAAAAGGATATTGGGCATAACTAAATATGTTTTGTTATATAGATTGAATTAAAAGAGTTAAATTAAATTTGTCCACCTTCTAATTAAAAGACTAAGTCAATTTAATTAAAAAGATTTTAAATAAATTTGTGGTCCCCATACTTCATTAAAAGAGTTGAATTATTGAGTTAGAGTTATAATTCAAATAAAAGACTGAATGTTAGTAGAATTTGAACACTACTAACCTATAAAAACACCTTATGGCTGGCCATCTCATGTAATTAATGCTAATGCTATTTTTGTTGTCTGAAACCCTGTAAATCCCAATGCGGCAAGCTTCCTTCTTGTTGTTCCTTGTAAGCTTTCTGATCCCTATTGGTGATTTGCTGCAAGCCTTACAAGTATTTGACTTGTCTAAAAAGGCACTTGGTATTTTATACTTGATTGTTTTTGTAAACCCTGAGATTTGCATTCAAGAAATCGGCAAGCACAAGGAATTGTTTGCCTGTGTTGATTTCTAACTAGTGCTCTGGGATTGTTTTCTTGCTCGAGAAAAAAGTGTTTCTTCCCTGTGTTAACAGTTTGAGAATTTGGGATTCATTGGTGATGAGTTTACGAAACTCTAGTTACCAGTATGGTAAACTGCCATAATACAATTTTGCCTTTGGGAATGTTCTGTCACTAGTGTGGATCACTGTTAAAGGCTGAACAAATGGATGACTTTGGTTTGCAACCTAGCCACGGTGTGTGAAACAAGCAGGAGATCAAAGCCTTTAGATTACAAGATCATTGGATAAAGGTAAAATTTTTGAAATTCGTTGTTTACACAGTCTAGTAAATCAATTTCTATGTTGTTAATGAAGACGATCCATCATGTTTCGGTGCCTCTTTGTTTAATTTCCACTGAGCTTAATCCTATTGTGTTTGTATGAGCTTAAGTCAAAACCTTACAAACTAAAATTAAGAAATTCATTTAAAGTTGGTTTCGGCCAATTTGGTTCAAAATTAACCGAACTGATAGAATGAACGCCCCTAGATTTCTTCAGTTTGCATACATTTTTTTTGTCATTGTTTCACCTTTCAAATCTAGGTGGCAAATCTATATAAACTTCTTCATCTACATCCCCATTAAGAAAGGTAGTATTGACATCCATCTGGTAATGACCGGTAAAGATTAGCAATTAGTGAAAGTAGCATCCTTATAGCATTCAATTTAGCATCTAGAGTAAAGGTCTTAGCATGTTTTATGCTCAACATTTTCTGATTCATAATTTACTTGTGGATTAGGTTCTTAACAATACAGTTGGGGCACAAAAGCTTGTACTTCTTGAGGTAGTGGCTTACGTTGTGAACAAACACAAAGCTCTTTTTCCTTTTTTTTTTTTTTGAGGACAAGCATAGGTGAATATCTCCCTGTTTCCAATTCAGGTTTTGTTAGTGGCTCAATAAGAATGGCTGGAGTTACAAGAAGTGAACAAAAAAAAAAATCGAAAGTCTATCTTCACCTAGTATCTCCCGCGAAAGAGTTGGTTTTGGGTAAAAAGGTTGATTGGTAGAGAACATGACATCTAATGAGACAAATGTCTTCTTTGTGGATGGACAATAGCACTCATACCCTTTTTGAGTTGGAGAGTGCTCAATAAATTTACATTTTATAGCTCTAGGTTCTAGTTTTCCACGTGATGGACTTTTGTTTTGAACAAATGATGTGCGACCAAAGATTTTTGGGGGTGAAGATGTAAACAACCTAGTTTGTGGATATGACTCAAGTAACATGGTCAATGGTGTTTTGAAATTGAGAACTCTACTAGGAAGTCTGATTATCAAGTATAAAGTTGTTAAAACAACATCTCCCCAAAAAAACTTGGGAATTTTATTGGTAAACCTAATAGCAGGAGCTACATCTAAGAGATGACGATTTTTATGTTTTCCAACCCCATTTCGTATGAAGGTGTTAACGACTTAGGTGAAAATCTCATAATCTTTTAGATAATTACCAAGAGTTGAATCAAAATGGAATACTTGGGAATTTTATTGGTAAACCTAATGGCAGGAGCTACATCTAAGAGATGACGATTTTTTTGTTTTCCAACCCCATTTCGTATGAAGGTGTTAACGGCTTAGGTAAAAATCTCATTTTCTTTTAGATAATTACCAAGAGTTGAATCAAAATATTCCATTTCATTGTCTGTGTGGATGATTTGGATTTGAGATTGCAACTGTGTTTGAATCATTTTGTGAAAGTACGGAAAAATTGACTTAGCATTAGATTTCTCTTTTAACAAGTAAACCAAGCTCATGTGTGGTCATCTATGAAAGTTATGAACCACCAAATTCCAAGCTCATGTGTGGTCATCTATGAAAGTTATGAACCACCAAATTCCAGTTCTATTATTTTCCCTTGAACTTCCCAAAATATCACTGTGAATTAAAGAGAAAGGTCTGGAAACTTTATATGTATGACTTGGACAAGTAACGCAAATGGGTTTGGCAAATTAGTTTCACAATGAAAGGAATTAACTTCTTTATTCTTACAAAGAGAAGGAAACAAAGTTTATAGATATGGAGAACTAGGATGTCCTAATTTATTGTGGCATAACATATGTCCTAATTTATTGTGGCATAACATACTTCCACCAGAAATAGAAACAAATTCACCGCTTAGAGCTAAAGCTTGCTTATTCACTTGTTGAGTATCCTCAAGGTAGTACAAGCCTTCATGGTCCTTAGCGTTACCAATCATTCTCCTTGCAAGTAAATCCTGAAACTCACAATATGAATGATAGAACTTAGCCACACATTTAAGTTGATTGTCAATTTACTAATAAACTTTAGATTACATGCTAAATCGGGAACATTCAAAATTGAAAATAGTGTAGTATTAGAAACTTTAATGTTTCCTTTTGCCGCAAAGGAGGATAGTGATCCATCAGCAATACGAATCCGAATCTTAAAGTTTCCAGGATATGGGTTTTATGTTGAAAACAATTCATGGCATTCAGTCATATGATCTGATGCCCCAGAATCTATAATCTAAGGATTAGAATCAGATTTTGCACCCAAAGCAGAGAGGTAGTTACCTTTTTGTGCAATTGTGGACTTTGGAGTAGGTGCAGGATCGGTTGGATGTGTCATTTGGGTTTGTTGAGTGTTGGGAGCTGTAGAAGTTGCTCCTTGCTAAAGACCAAATATTCTGCCTTGTTTTCTTCCACAACAACTTGGAAACCTCAGCCTTGTTCACTTTGCTTTCGTGGTTTCTAGTTTATTGATTTCCATGGATTTTCCAACAAGTTTCTTTTGTGTGATACGGGTGTTGACAATGATCACACCAAACCCTATCATTCCTATGGTTACCATGCTGATCTCCAAGCCTAGAAGAATAATTTCTCTTGTAAACAAGGGCTGAATTTGGAGAGGGTTCTGTAGCAAGGGGTTCTTCGATTCCTAACATGACAGTCTTTCAACTTTCTTGTCTTCTTACTTTATCAAAAGCCTCTCTAATGCTTGGAAAATGTTTGGTTCCAAGTACTCTGCTTCTTACTTAATCAAGGTCTTTATTTATATCATGGAGAAAATCAAAAGCCATATCCTTTCCAAGCATCTTCTTGTATTTTTTACTGTTTTCTGCACAATGCCAATCAATAATAATAATAAAAAATAAAATAAACAAAAAAAATCCATATCTTACCAAAGACTGGTTGGATTGTTGTGGTATTTAGTCACAGAGTTCTTTCCCTGTTTCATGTCTTCAAGGCTGAGTTGATTTCAAAGAATTGGAATGAGTTTTCAAGATCTGAGTACATCTTGTTCACCATGCCCCATATTTCTTTAGCAATTTTATAGAATAAATAAGTTCTTCCAATCTCGGTCTACATAGAATTCTCTAACCAAGCCATTACCATGGAGTTTTCAGAAATCCATGAAATGACCTGATTCTGTGTCTTTTGGTGCCTTTGTTGCACCAATCAAATAGCCGATTCTCTCGTTCTCTTGGATCTCCAGCATCACGGATGGAGACCATTCTATAAAGTTTGTTTTGTTGAGTTTGTGCTCTGTTATCTGTAGGGAATGCAAGTCATTTCTAATTGGAGCCATTAGAGAGGAGTTTTGAGCCGGTTCAGATTCATTCTCTCAAGAAGCACCAGCATGTCCGTTTTGGCCATTTGAAAGAATCAGAGGCAAATCTGCTCTAATACTGTATAACCAGAGATAAAAAAACAATATTCTCTGTATATTTATTAAAAGGTAAGGATAGGTGGAAGAAGCCTACAAAATCAGGACATACTCGTCCAAATGTAGAAACAAATAAAAGCAAAATAAAACTAATAACCATAAAAATAAACCTCAATATGGGGAACTAAATCCTGATTTAGTCACCACCAACAAATTAGGAAATATATCCTGATTTGATACATATGCTGTCAACACATTTTTGCTAAATTGCAAAGATCCATGAACTGTTAACTGCATGATGGTCTATATCATTCAAGTAGTATAACTCTTTATTATTTAAAATACAATGTTAAAATTTGAAATTTTCAAGATATTTTGGAAATGCAATTGAAAGAGGGGAAAAGAGAAATAAATATCTTAGGAATTTAGTATACCATAACCACATTCTGCTCCCTAGTCTCTCCTAATCCTCTCATCATCATCATCATCAGAACCTTTATCCCAATCCCCTGCAGGAAAAAAAAATAAAAACAGAGAAGAAAACGTAAGAAAAGAAAATAATAATAATAAATAAAGGTCTGGGCAAATTGCATATTTGCATTTGACATTCCTCCTATTGTAGGATATATTAGTATCAACTCAGGATAACTGCTGATATGTCATCATGGCTACATGTGTTTGTTGCATTTTTTATATCCTTTTGACTCACAGCTTCTTTCCAGGTAGTTTATACATTATTTTGCATGGTTAGGTGATAATCCTTTTTCCTTTGTAAATGCAGAGATAATTGTTTCAATTGGCATGACAATTCCACAAGTAATTTCCCCTAGGCAAAGGATTCCCCATCAGGGTAATAGGATTCCTCTGAACAGAATAACGTGAAGATATGGAAAACAGGTGATTGTTCTAGTCTCTTTTACCTTCGAGATTTAGCCAAGGACTTGGAGGATTTTTTTTTTCCCGTACGGTCGAATAATTTTGCTGATAGAAACATTTGGCATTTGATAATTTGGATGGTTGAACTGAAAAATAACACCTGGATGGTAATATGGATATTCACATTTGTATTAGTTTTATAGTAAAGAATCTTGCTCAAATAACGCTCTTCAGTGCCTGGAAGGCTGAATTATTGTGATGGGAAGATCCTTAGCTGAAGTGTCAACATTATGGTTGGATCACAATCCTCCAGGCTGAATTATTGTGATGGGAAGATCCTTAGCTGAAGTGTCAACATTATGGTTGGATCACAATCCTGAACTGCATACTGTTGTATGTATAGTTTCTGTGTATAGAAACAAAAAGCCAGATACCGTTTCCCTTTGTTCAGCTGTGTATAAACTTTCATCAACGAATTTCCATGAAATTATCTGGTAATAGAATTCAATTTTGTTTGTTATACGAATTTGAAATGGCTGGGCAATTAATACATTTGGTTTCATGTCAATCATCATTTGGAGGGCAATTGCTGATAGCTTTTATTTGACCACAAACTCTATCTAGCTATTCATACAGTTGTTAGTTCCAAGAACAAGCTTGAGGATGGTTGGATAAAAGATATCAGGGACCTTTTAAATTGCTCATAGAGAATACCTTTTTTAGGCGAGGCCGTTTAATGTCTAAATAAATAGAGCATTTGGCGACGGCAAAGTCGAAGGTTAAGTATTGAATTAAGGTTTCCTTGAAAAGGTTAAATCCACACTAAACTTGGATGTTACTTAAACCAGAATTTTTTATCATTATCAGAGCTTTTATCTCAATGGATCCTTAAATTAGAATTAAATATATTATTTGTTTCAAATTAAGATATAACGCTCTCAAGATGTATCAAATAAAGGAATTTTTCAAACTAAGTTGAGAGTATAATACACTTGCTAAAAATTAAATGAGAAATTTTTGATAATAGGATTTCGGAAATTTGCAAGTAATGATTCTTTAACAATCTCGAGGATAAAAATCTTTAAATATTATCAAAAGCATAGAAATATCTTTAAATATTATCAAAAGCATAGAAATATTTAAGAGATTTTCTTCCAACATGAAAATTTCTTATTTATTCATTTTCTTGACTTTTTTTTCTTTCAAATAAATAAAATAACAAGTTATTAACAAATAATGTATTGAGAATTCTTCCGATAATGAAATTTTCTAGAAATCATAAATAATAATTTTTTGATAATGTGTAGGATCAAATGAAAATTTTTAAATGTTATAAGCGTATTGAAATATTTAAGTAATTTTAGTTCAATTTCTTATATAGTTGATTTTATGAAATAAATCGATATTTTTAAAAAATAATAATAAATAAAATAAATAAATAAATATAATTTACTTTTGATGATGATATGTTATGGAATTTATTAGTGATTCCTAATTGATCTCTAGCTAAGAAAAATCTACTAAATGTTATCAGCGTATTGGAATATTTAGTGTGATTTTTTAATAAAAATGAAATTTTATAAAATAAATACATTTCAAAGTAATAATATAAATAAAATAAAATAATAGATTTTTCATATGCTTCATATTTTGTTTGCATCATATACATTAAAAAACCTCAAAAATAAATAAAGATCGTCCAAAGAAGAGAACTTATAGAAATCATAAGTAGCAATTTTTAAGAAATTCTTAGGTGAAAAAATTATCTGAAATGTTACTAGAAGTAATAGAGTGCTTCGAAATAATTTTCAATACAAAGTTCTACTTTATTTTAAATAAAAAATAAAATTTAATGTTCAAATAAAAATAAAATTTAATATTTTAAATAATTAATTAATAAAATAAATAAATATTGATTTCAAAATAAAGAGAATTCTTTTTAAATATTTAATTAAGACCATTTTATTAAGATTAAAAGATAATGCATGATTAAGTAGTACCGTTTTTTAAACAGGCATTGTGGAGTGCTGATCATTCTCAAATATAACCTAACTCCTAAACTCAAACTTTGTTTTCACAAACCAAAATTTGTATTTTTAATAAAATTTAATTAATTTTAAAATTTTTGTTAAAAAGATAAGTGTTTTTAGGTGGTCAATGAGGTTTAAAAAAATGATTGGTGGCAATTTTCTGTGTTTTTAAACTCATCTAGCGATCAAATTTACGAACTCGTGTAGCGATCAAATTTACGAATGAAATTATTACAACAATTATTATTGAAAAAAGATAATAAAATAATAATAAAAAAAATAAAATTAAAATAATAATATAATTTGATTGGGCTGTACAATGGGACTAAAAAAATTACCAAAATTTTTAAAAAAATTTAACATAAAACAAAAAAATTGAGAAATGAGTAACAAAGACAAAAAAAAAATATCATCTTCAAGAAGGAAAAAAAAATTGAAAATTCCTTTACCTATTACCTAAATTGTGCTGAAGTTGTGTATTTGGAGGTTAATTTCTAAAATCACAAGAATAATAAGTAAAAATATATACAAAAAAATGAAAAAAAAAAGTAGAATATGGAGATAGAAATCCTAAACTGGGAAAACCTTCAAGACGAGCTGAGGAATAATGATCTTTAAGGTTAAAATTTAAACAAGAACAAGTAAATCTCTACTTAGATTGAAATAAAAAAAAAAGAGGAGATGGAGATGGAGATGGAGATAGAAGATGAACTTTAGAAAGATAGAAGATGAGCTGAACAGGATGAGATTTGTGGGATGAGAAGAGCGGGTGTGCAATGAAATTTTAAGCCACCGAACCTATTGATCTGACCAAAGGAAAAGAATAAGTTTTTCTCTCACGGCCAGCAAAGGTTTTTCCTAAAAAATTTGCTTTCTTTGAACTAACTATTTTTTTTAAAAAAAAATTTAATTTTCTTTTACTTTTCTCATCACTCTTCTCTTTAGTTATTAACCATGGACATATAAATAATAATTCTCATCACTCTTCTCTTATGTTCTCTTTTGTTGTTAACCATGGATATATAAATAATAATAATAATAATTAAAAATTTAAAAAATAGTTTGCATAGAACAATTACTCTTGCACTCTTGCATTGTTCCTACAAAACTCCAAGAATATTTGTTTGTTTGTGCAAGAACATTGTTCTTGTGCAAAAAGAGTTTGCGCAGAAACATTTCACAAAATTCCTTTCACATTGCACAGCAACAAATGTTTCCGTACAAAGCTATTTTTCTTCCAAAAAATTTCTTATGCAGTAACCTATCAAGCATTATTTTTTTTATTTTTAATTAATATTATTACTTATATATACATCATTAACAACAAAAGACTGATAGTATCTAAAATCTAGAATTTAGGGCAATCATTGGAGATGGAAACCAATGAAGATGAAGGAGAATGGAGACTTATGTACAAACTGATTTGCGCTAGGAAGAGATTGACGTGCAAGTTGCATTGCGCGAAGATCCCAATTGAGCGCAAATCATCTTGCGCAAAGGTCTAAGGCGAACGCATGTCTCCTAGTGAGTGATAGAGCGTGTGAGAAAATTGTCTTAGCACAAGGTGACTTTGCACTGAGAAGTGCTTCTCGCACAAGCTTTCTTGCACGAATAGCTTATCCCAACGCAAGCCAACTTGCGTAGGAAGCTTATTTCTGCACAAGTTCTCTTGTGCAGATAAAGTGTTTTTGAGCAAGTTGACTTGCGAGGATAATTTTATCATAGGGTTAAAATGGTAAATGACTGGGGTAAGTTTAGGGGTTTTATTTTTTGTAGTGTGGTACAAAGAGTAAAAAAGGGGGTAGAAATAGAATTTCTCTACATCATATATGAATCTTTTTTTCAATTCCCAACAATCTTTTTTAAACTGAAACAAAAACAATATCTTTGATCCTCAATTCACTTCACCGAAAGCCTTGTAAGTCTTTTTCTTCTCACATTTTCTTTCTTTTCTTTGTGCTTTTTTGGTTATATTTTTTTCTTCGATCCTCAATTCACTTCACCAAAAGCCTAAAGCCTTTTTCTTCTCACATTTTCTTTCTTTTCTTTGCCTCTTTATGATTAACTAAAATACTGAATAAGCCCATGTACTTTCAAGTTTTTCCTAAATAAGCCCCTGTACGTTTATACTTTAATTTATACTCATAAATTCTATGTCTAATAGAAAAATAACACTGTTAACTTTCATGCCAGTTGGATTTTTATGTCTATGTGGATGATTATGTGGCATGATGATATGGCCAAATGATGTTGAGTTGGACCTAAATAGTTGACCTAAATAATTAACAGCTAATTAATAAATTAATAATTAAGAGACCAAATTAACTAAGCATCTTTTTTCAGTAAAATTAGAACCCCGAGTAGCGGCTATTCTCTGGAGCTATCCATTGATGACAACTCTTTTGTTCTTGCCTTATTCGATTGTTAAAGTAAAAAACTCATTTCTTTTTTTATGAATGTTATGCGATAATTGAAACAAATAACTTTTTTTCTAATGTTTACGTTTGGTTTTTTTGAATGTAGGTTTGAAAAAGGCTGATTCAAAAGAAAAAAAAAAGAGATTGTGATTGCCAAACAAGTATGTAGAGTTTATTTATGTTATTTTATTTAGCTTTTCTCTATTTTTATTTTTGAACGTTACCTAGATGATGTGTTAATTGTGTTTGGATCTCTATGAATGGGTCATTTCGATGGATACACATAAATAGTTTAATCATAATTGTTTTCCTTTAAGGTGTTTGTGTTTATGCCTTAGAGCACCAAAGTGCTGAGGCTTAGGCATTGGAAAAATTGGCACCTTGTTTGACATTGTTTAAAAAAAATTCTCTCTTACCACTCTCTCTTTTCTCGATGTTATAATTCAACCTTAGAAAGGGAAAAGGGTATAGTGTAAAATGACATTCCAAACCATACAATAAGGTATAGTGTAACAAGAAAACATTTTCCATACTAGATGAAGTGCCTTTCATTTGTAAAAGTTGATGAACTGCAACTTTGATGATAAGGATGAAGATGAAGTGCAATGAGAAAACATTTTCCATACTAGATGCCACGTTAACAATAAGGTATGTTCTTTGATTATTGATGGAGGTAGTTGCACTAATGTTGTTAGCACTTATTTGGTTGACAAATTGAGTTTGCCCACTACAAAACATCTTAAACTATACAACCTTCAATGGCTCAATAATTGTGGAGAAGTAAATGTAACAAAGCAAGTATTGGTGCCATTTTCCATTGAAAGGTACAATGATAAAGTGTTGTGTGATGTTGTGCCTATGCATGCTGGTCATTTGCTTTTAAGAAGACCATGGCAATTTGATAGACGTGTCATACATGATAGATTCATAAACCGTTATTCATTTACCATGGATGGTAAGAAATTCACACTTGCACCCTTGAGTCCTAAGCAGATTTATGAGGACTAATGAAGTTGAAAGAGCAAAATGATTCACAACAAAGGTAAAAAAATCTAGATGAAAGCAAAGATATTGTGAAGAAAGTAAGAAAGGACGTTAGCTTCTATGTAAAGGAAAGTGATGTCAAGGCTGCTTTTCTAGCTAAGTGCCCAATCCTTTTGTTTTTATATAAGGAATCGTGTTTTAGTTCTAGTGATCTTACTGCTTCTTTGCCTACTGATGTTGTGTCTCTTTAGAAGGAATTTGAAGATATATTCCCTGAAGAGATTCCAAATGGCTTGCCATCTATTAAGGGAATTGAGCATCAAATAGACCTTATTCCTGGAGCTGCCATTTCCAACTGATCCGCCTATAGAAGTAATCCCGAAGAGACAAGGAGCTTCAAAGGCAAGTTGAAGAGCTCATGAGAAAAGGCTATGTCAGAGAAAGTATAAATCCATGTGTTGCTCTTGTGTTACTTGTTCCTAAGAAGGATAGGACTGGAGGATGTGTGTTGATTATCGTGTCATCAACAAAATCACTGTAAAGTATCGCTATCTCATTCCTAGATTAGATGATATGCTTGATGAGTTACACGGTTCTTGCATTTTTTTCTAAAATTGATTTGATAAGTGGTTATCATCAAATTCGCATGAGAGAAGGTAACGAGTGAAAAATTGCATTTAAGACTAAGCACGGTTTGTATGAATGGTTAGTTTTGCCTTTTGGATTAACTAATGCACCTAGCACTTTCATGAGATTAATGAACCATGTCTTGCGTGCTTTCATTAGAAAATTTACCGTTGTTTATTTTGATGATATCCTGCTATCTAGTAGAAGTTTGCATGAACATATTGAACATTTAAAGAATGTGCTTAATGTCTTGAGAAAGGAAAAGTTGTATGCTAACCTTAAGAAACGTTCTTTTTGCACTGATAAGATTATATTTCTTGGATATGTTATTTCTTCTAAAGGTATAGTAGTAGATAATGAAAAGGTTAAGGCAATTAAAGATTGGCCTATACCTAAGAATATCTCTGAGGTACATAATTTTCATGGATTAGCTAGTTTCTACTATAGGTTTGTTAGAGAATTTAGCACTATTGTTGCACCTTTAACTGAAGTTTTTAAAAAGAATATTGGATTTAAATAGGATCCTGAGCAAGGTCATGCTTTTAACTTGCTTAAAGAGAAGATTTGTTTTGCACCTTTATTATCCTTACCTGACTTTACTAAAACTTTTGAGATTGAGTGTGATGCTTCAAGTATAGGTATTGGAGTTGTTTTAATGCAGGAGAAGCGCCCCATTGCTTTCTTCAAGAAGAAGTTAAGTGAAGCTGCCCTTATCTATCCCACGTACAACAAAGAGAGGCATGTATTAGTAAAGGCCTTGGAAACATGGCAACATTATTTATTGCCCAAGGAGTTCATCATCCACACTGATCATGAGTCCTTGAAGCACTTGAAAGGACAAAACAAGTTGAATAAGCATCATGCCAAATGGATGGAGTTTATTGAGACATTCCCATATGTGATCAAATATAAACAAGGTAAAGAAAACATCGTGGCTGATGCATTGTCTCGAAGGTATACTCTAATCACTACTCTTAATGCTAAACTACTTGGATTTGAGTATATTGAAGACTTGTATGCTATTGATGAGGATTTTGAAAATTTGTTCAATGCATGTGAGAAAAATGGTTTTGGAAAGTTTTATAGGCATGATGGTTTCTTAGTTAGAGAAAATAGTTTATGTGTACCTAGGTGTTCTTCGAGAGAATTACTTGTTAAGAAAGCTTATAGTGGTGGATTAATGGGACATTTTGGAGTAAAGAAAACTTTAGACATATTGCATGATCACTTCTTTTGGCCTAACATGAAAAGAGATGTTGAAATGTTATGTGAAAGATGTATCACTTGTAAACAAGTTAAGTCTATAGTTATGAATCATGATCTTTCTCCCTTTGATATTAATGTAGGTGATTTTGATTAGAGGACAAATCCTTTCGAGGAGAGAGGGAATGATGGAGGCCCATCAAGCTCACAAAGCCTAAGTCATGTTCGTGATGATCGTGATCCTCTGAGCATCCATGAAGGTCCAATGACAAGAGCTAAAACAAAGATAGTGCAACAAGCCTTGGTTGGTTTTATTAATATTGCTAGAGAGAAAGCCCAACAAAGCTTGAGCGTGGAGGATGGCAAAGTCTTCTATAACATGATCTAAATGTTGAACCTTTTCAACACTTTGTCAATATATGTACTTTGACTTAGACCTAGCAATATACTCGATCTATCTCTATAGATCTTTATTCCAAGGATATAGGCTGCTTCTCCTAAGTCTTTCATGGAAAAGCAATTCCCTAGCCAAGTTTTGACGGATTGTAAGGCAGGAATGTCATTTCCTATGAGTAATATGTCATCCACATATAACACTAGGAATATGACAACACTCCCACTAACCCTTTTGTAAACACAAGGTTTATCTTCGTTCTTGATGAAGCCAAACTCTTTGACTGTCTCATCAAAACGAATGTTCCAGCTTCGAGAAGCTTGCTTTAATCCATAAATGGATTTTTGAAGCTTGCATACCTTGTTGGCATTTTCAGGAGTGATAAAACTGTCAAGTTGTGCGATATACATATCTTCCGATAAGTTTCCATTCAGGAACACAGTTTAACATCCATTTTCCATATCTCATAATCATGGTATGCAACAATAGCAAGCAAAATCCGAATGGACTTGAGCATTGCAACTGGTGAAAAGGTTTCATCATAGTCTATACCATGCCTTTGTTTGAAACCTTTGGGCACCAATCGGCCTTTATAGGTATGCACGTTACCATCCATGTCAGTCTTCTTTTTGAAGACCCACTTGCACCCTATGGGTTTACCCTTTCAGGTGGATCAACTGTGACATTCCCTTAGTCTATTACCTCGTGTAATTACCCATGTTGAATTTTTAGTTATACTAAAAATTATCTTTGTTATTTTGGGGATAGATTTTTGGATGATGAAGGTGTCAAGATATTCCCGATTGGACTTTGGGATAAGGATAAAAAAAAGGTAAATTCTCGGTTTAAGATTTAATTAGATTTTTATATTTTGGAAAATGGAGTAATGTGGCATGAAGAGATTAATCAAAATATAGGAAATATCAAATGTTATGGGAAATAAGAATGGAACAACAAATATGGATAAACTTACAGTTAGTGGAAAATCCCATGACAATAAATAAATAATTAAAATTTGGCATAAGATAATAGGGGACAAAGGGCACATAATGTAAACATTATGTGTAATGTTGATCATTTGCATGTGATAGTAACCCATTTGTTTTCTAGCAATAAAATACATTTAATTAAATTAAGAGAAGTTGACATTAACTAGTCAAACCACCATCCATAGCTTTGCCTTGACTCAACCAAAGACTTAGGAAAAGTTTACAAGCTAAAGTGGCTTAAAGGGCTGAAAGAAAACCTGGGGTCCCTTCATAAGCTAAGTAAAGGATAGTGGAATTTTACAGCTGGCCGGCACTATAGTTAAGTGATTTTGCAAACTTATTTTTGTTAAGTGGCCGGCAAAGAGGAGAAAAGAAAGAAACTAAACTTAAACCCCTAGAAGCTCTCAGCTTTGAAGAGAAATGCATGATTAAGCCACAGTTTGAGAGAGATTTAAGAGGAATGGTGATGATATCATGAAAAGGTGTTGAAGGAAACTTGAAGGGCAAGATCAAATTCATCTTGCATTTGAAGATTGGTTTTCAACAAGTGAGGAACTAGAGAAATTTTGGAGACAGCTCTCGGTTAATCAAAGTCAAGGAAAACAAGAACCGAAAAGAGGTAGAGAATGGGACCTACGATTTAAAGGAGTGTGGCCGCCGGAAATTGATAAGTGGGGGTAAAATTCTGACTTTATAATCCCTAATTGTTGAATATGAATATGAAACTATAATGATTTGAGTTGAATTGCTATGAGGTTGGCTTGGCATGATTGGATTTTGGTTTGCTATTGAAATCTGGAATTGATGTTCTGTTTCTGTATTGTAATTAAAACATTCACTTTAAATGTTATACAAGGATATAAATTCTGAAAAACTTATGGTAGATAGCCTTTTAAGTTAGGAGAAAGTCAGTCTTGGAATTTCTTGATTTGGAGTATTATAACTTGAGATATGTACAAATGAATACAGGGTGTTCTGCCAGAAAACGTGAATCTCAGCTTCGAGTTTGAAAAATTGTAGAGAATAGCCTAGATTGAGTTAGGTTGCAACCCTTATATTTCCAGAAAGGTCATTGAGATAGGATTATTATGGTTTTGAGTTTGCATCAATTGGATATTCTTATAACTAGATATGAGATAATTTGTCCAAATTGGTCAGTGTTATACTGTGTCAGAAAACTGCTGAACATACTGAAATTTTGGAAAATTTCTGGTGTTCATCTAGGAAGAGTTAAATTATAAACCCTACACTTATAGATAGGGAAATGAGTTAGTTTTCATCTAGTTTTGGAATTTCTGGATTTGGAATTTTGTGGCTTAAGATATGTACAAATGAATGCAGGACACTCACTGCTGGGGTCAGATTGCCTAGTGTCAACTTCAAAATTTCATAGGAAATAGCCTAGATCAAGTATGATCGCAAACCTTACATTTACGAAAAGGTAAATGAGACAAGATTAATGTGGTTTTGAGTTTACATAAATTGGAGATCTCTGTATTGAGATATGAGGCAGTTTGTGCTTAAAGGTCAAATAACCATACTGTTTGATTGTGCTTGTACATAGGGTAATTTTACAAAATTTCTGGATGTAACTTGGAAACGATAAAATTATGAAATCTATCTTTCTGAATAGGGAATTGAATTAGGTTTCACATGGTTTTGGATTCATAATTTTTGAATACTCCCATAATTATTAATGTAAATTTTAGTGCACAAAGGTCAGAATTACATGTGAGTAGTAGGGTCAAACAGTAACTTCTATTGCTCGACAAAATAAATAAATAAATAAATTAGCTAGTATGATTAACACAAATTCAGGGAGCTAATATATCGTGTAATTCTTATATGTAGCTAATCGTCAAGCTACGTAGCAATTTGTGACGAATTTGAAAACATGAGCCCAATAGTGTGATTGATGTATATAAGGGTAAGTGGAAGTATAAGTGGAAATTGCATGATTTGAAATATTTTATAAGTTCCTATTTTGATCATGCTATGATACCTTGATTTTTATGCAAAGTGTACTTGATTGATTTACGTCATGATTTATTTAAAAAGGACATGATGAACTTGTAAAATGTTACCCCAGTGTTTATTTGAGATGCTAGCATGCTTGTAAAGTTTTAATTTATAAACTAATGATGAATTGTCTTTAAAAGAAATAAAATTAATTTAGCATGCTTTTCCTATACTTAGCCGAATGTGATGTTTTTATATAAATTTTTATATCAATTTAATGGCTAAGAGAGGGGTAACAGGGTTTTGAGATAAACGATATATTTCCAGCACACTATGATTTTCAATCATGGTCCGAGTAGTGTTGGGATCGGATCCCTTCACGGTGATGTTGTGAGAATAGCACTTTTAAATTACTAGAGCAAGTATTGATTTGTATTTGGTTTGGTCTTGCCGCAAGAGGATCGGTATATATTGTCAAGTACTATCTGATCAACGGCCTGGCGAACTTGTGTGCACATAAGTAGGTTTCTAGAGAGGGACAATTCCTAGAAAGGAATGAGTAAGTTCACTGATAACGCTGCAGTGATTCGGTGATTATGATATGAGCTCTAGGCATGAGACAAATTGGTGCAACCTCACACTTTTAAGTATATGCCAGACTTGTTTCCTGAAACGATGTTTTAGTAAGTTTTTGAAATTTGTGATTTATATGATTTATAAGTGTATATACAGCTATGTTATTTCTGATGATTGCATAGCGGATTTTAAATGTTATGATTGTGGACCATGATTAATTGATTGCATGTCCAATGATTTACAATACCATTTATAACATATGACTTCTAAAGAACTGCATAGTGTTCTTATTGTGATTTTTGACATGCAAGGTTTTATAAAGGTATCATCAACTTAGTTTTGATTTTTACTGCTTATATTTTCCCTTACTGAGCCTCCCAAGCTCACCCCCCTTCCTTTCCTCACAAATTAGCTCATGATAGTCCCAGTGGACTATAGTTGGGTCGATACTCCGAGACGCTTAGTAGCTAGCTTGAGGTATCGATAGCGACATTATATTTTGTTTGTACATATATGTATATATATACAGAGATTATGTAGTCATGCATAGTGTAGTAGTTGTATATAGGTCAAGCATGTGGGATGTATGATGATGTTATAGTTTCATCAGCTACGATATGCCTTTTGATGAATATATTGTGGTTGGAGTTGCATATTTGTTGTGTTTATCATGCAGGAGGATTAGGTTACTAATATGTCGTTATGCTGCAGAATTTTTTAGAAATCTATGACTTGACGAATCCAACTTATAACTATTTATTAAAACAAGCTTGAGTTGATGTTTATACTATACACACTCAAATGGTATAGCCAAGGATTCAAAAAAAAAATTTTGCCCTAATTTCTATTTCCATAGAACAAAGTGATGTATTGGGTTATGACATCAACCAAGGTCCATACTTGGTTTGTAAACATGGAGTCCATTTCGGATTCCATGGCTTCAAGCCATTTCTCAAAATCTGGGCTCGTAATTGCTTCTTCGTAGGTGGTTAGCTCATCATTATCCATGAGCAATACGGCGTCGTGCTGAGTGGTGAGAAGATTAGGCTTTTTAGGCTCTCGACGTATCCTATTGACCTACGCGGGCCTTGTGTTTCTGGAGCCATTTCCTGTTCCACAACATCTTATGGGACTTGTTCCTGTTCCACTAAAGGTTCAGTGACATTTTGTGATTCTTGAACCTCTTCAAGCTCTATTTTCTTCCCACTAGTTTTTCTAAAAAGGAAGCCCTTTTCTAGAAAGACACCGTACCGAGCCACAAACACTTTGTGCTTTGTGGGATTATAGAAATAGTATCCTTTTGTCTCTTTAGGATACCCCACAAATATGCATTTATTAGATTTGAATCATAATTTGTCTGAGACTTGTGCCTCACAACCCCAAATCTTTAGAAAAGACAGATTAGGCTTTTTTCAGTCCACATCTCATGTGGTGTCTTTTCAACAACTTTAGTAGGAACACGATTTAGTGTAAATGCTGCTGTCTCTAAAGCATAACCCCAAAAGGAGACAAGGAGGTTAGACAGACTCATTATGGATCAAACCATTCCTATTCCTCCTCTCAGATACATCGTTCCATTCAAGTGTACCAGGTGGAGTGAGTTGTGGAACTATACCACACTCCTTTAGATGATCTGTAAATTCTAGGCTCAAATACTCTCTATTGCGATCTGATCGGAGTGTCTTGCTATTCTTGCCTAGCTAGTTTCGTACTTCATTCTTGAATTCTTTGAACTTTTTAAAAGATTCTGACTTGTGTCACATTAGATACACATAGTCATATCTACTGTAGTCATCAGTAAATGTGATGAAGTATTGAAACCCTCCTATAGCCTGTGTGGTTAATGGGCCACATACATGTGTATGTATGAGCTATAGTAAACTACTAGCCCTTTTACTTGTTCCTGTAAAAGGGGCCTTGGTTATTTTACCAAGCAAACAAGATTCGCATATATCATATTATTTAAAATCAAATGAATCTAAGTGTCCATCTTTGTGGAGCCTAGATATGCGTTTCACTTCCTTTCTTTTTCTTTAGCTTCTCAAGGTACACAATGCAGTTTCTCTTCTAATGACCAGTCTTATCGCAATGGAAGCACTTTCTTGTCTTAGTAACTCCACCAGATGGCTTGAGCTTCTTAGCCTTTTTCTTCTTGTTACCCTTGGGCTAGGGCTTACCCTTGGGCTTGCCTTTGCCTTTGGATTTGGTCTTGTCAATCACCATAACAGAAGTAGGCCTTGACTTCTTCAAATCCTGCTCTGCAGTTCTTAACATAGCAATTCTGCTAATGTCTTATCTATACTGTTCATGTTGTAGTGCAACACAAACAAACTATAACTATCTGGTAAGGATTGGAGGATGAGCTCAACTGACAATTCTTTTATACATGGTGAAGCCCAGTGCTTCCAGTCTTTCAATGTACCTAATCATATTAAGTACATGAGTGTGCACCGAAGCTCCCTCAACTATCTTGCTTTGAAAGAGCGCCTTAGACACCTTATAACGTTCGTGCTGTGCTTGCTCTTGGAACATTTCCTTGAGATGTTCGATCATATCAAACGGTTTCATATTCTCATGTTGCTTCTGGAGTTCAGAACTCATGTAAGCTAACATTAGGCACTGCACATCAATGGCATCATCCAAATGCTTTTGATAAGCTTGCTTATTAGTAGTGGAAGCATTCTGTTGGGGTTGAGTAGGGATCGCATGCTTTAGAACATATAACTTCTTTTCCTGAGTGAGGACTATCCTCAAATTTCTGTACCAGTCTAAGAAGTTTGCCCTAATCAACTTGTTATCCTTCTCAAGGATAGAACGAAAGGATAAATTGTTGTTTGCCATGATAATTCTACAATCGTAAAATATGCAAGTAACATTGTGATTAAAATTATTTAATTATGATCTTTTAATTAAATGATTTGCTCTCACTATTTTCTCCAAGCCAATAGCCCTCACTATCAACTTGGGAAGCCTTTTCGCCTAAACTTTCTAGTGGGCTAGGATCCATATTTGGTCCCATTATGACTTTAGTTGAGCTAATGCGTCCAATGAGATTATTTAGGTAGACAACTCTTGTCAATTGCATCTCATGCAACTCTTGGATAGTTGGATGAACAACTCTTGTTCTAACTCATCATACGGGTTAAAGCCCAACTTATGCCTCTAAATCTTATTAGGTTTGACAACCAATGCCCTAATTTGATTTAGTTAAGTCTGACCCAATACACTTGGAGATAACTATTATCTCATGCAAAGTGAATTCCTAAAGTAGCTATGGCCTTGACTGAGCCAAAGTAGCACAATACCAAACAAAGTCTCTTTCACATGCATCGCATTGGAAGGCATCTTGGTTTGTTATCTTTGACTTAATATTTATTTTGAGGGATTTTTAATTTTAACATATATATATATATATCAATATATAAGTAAAAGCATAAAATTAAACGAGACATGGTTATGGCTTTTCTATTACAAAAGAACCTAGGGATACATTGTTTTTCTAAATGTCTTCTCCTCGGTTTTCCTTCAAGCGTCACCTCGGTTCACTTGGCTCCGGACCATCTTAGCTCCAAATGTTGTATATTTTTACAAGATAATCCTATTTATCTATGTAACTATTGCATAATTAAATTATAAATAAATCAAGGCTCGCAAGCCCAATTTAAATTTATTTAAATAAATTACAACCCATGTAAACCTAGGCTCATAATCATGCACCATGCAATCATCCATATCACATACGAATCAAGCATCAAGCATACATAGCAATATCACATATTAATTTGCATGCTTCTTAATTAAAATTTAATTTTAATTAATTATGGGTATCAAGGGTTGTTTTAATTTAATTTTAATTCTCAAAATTTAATTTGGGCTTAATTAAAATTTTAATCTCATTAAAATCTCAAAACTATTGGATAACTCTTATCCAATTTAAAATAGGAAATATTGAAAATAAAAATTCCATCAAGATAATTGCTTTTGAAATTTTAATCTCGTTAAAATCTCAAAAACCATTGGATAACTCTTATCCAATTTAAGATAGAAAATATTTTATTTTAAAATAAAAATTTATGAAGATAACGTTTTTGATATTTTAATCTTATTAAAATCTCAAAAACCATTAGATAACTCTTATCCAATTTTATTTTTAAAAAATATCTTTCTTTAAAATATATTTAATTTAGAACTCTTATTAGAATAACTTTTATCCTAATTTATTTTAATTAAAATATATTTTAAATAAAATAAAAAAATAGTTTTTTGGCAAGGGTGGCAACTATGAGGTTGCTTATAGGGTTTTTGTCAAAACAATTTTGACAACTACTCTAATATCAATTATATTATATAAAAACGTGCAGGAATTGTGCCAAACAATTTTGACAACATTTTAATTACAAGTTTGAAAAGAATTCTAACATATAACTTTTAATTCAACAAATCCCTACAGGGTTTATTTAAATCTATAATTGTCTTACAATTATTTTAGGTTGTCAAAACGAATTTTGAAAATTAAAATCAAATCTGGAACAACTTACAATAAAACAACATCATCATGAATCGAATTCGTTACCTCGAAAGCCGTTTGCACACTGGCTCGGATACCACTATAGGGTTTCGTTGTCTCGGTTTATCATGTCATACACAAAAATAAGCAGCGGATTAAAAAAACAATAAAACCAAAATCATCAGGATCATGCAACAAGATTGTTTTCGGGATAAAATCTAACATTTTGTGTGTGACTCGTGTAGGAATGTTCAACTTTTGAATATGGCAATTCACGAACAGCCCTCGACTTATCGTTAACTCAACACTCCTGGTTGAGAGAAGTCCTTTAATGGTCCACACGAGTAGGACGCAAAACAAGACTTTTGCCTAAGACAAGATGTGATAGGAAGTAAAGCGAGGAGGAAGAGAATTGTTTTCTGAGAATACTAGCTCTAAGAGACAGAGCGGCTATAAAAAACGTTCTATCTAACTTTTGGACTTAATGTTGTTTTCATAGTACCTCTTAATAAAACCTTAAAAATGTCTTAGTCTTAATCTAACTAAATTAGATCTTTTGGGCCTTTTAAAATTACTAAATCCAAATTCAATTGATTGTAGAGCATACACTAACAATATGAAGGTGGAAAAGGATCTTTATGATGGCACAACACAAGTATTCATTCAGGTTGGAAGGATTCAAGGGTTACCATAGAGGAAGAAGATTTCAGAACCACTGGGTGGAAATGTAGATCCTTGGAAAATTCAACGTGCTAATTCACAGGGAGCGGTTGAAATTGGAAAGGAAGGTTCTGCTACTGAAGAAATTAAGAGATTATTTGGAAGCTCATGAGGCTGTTGTTGAGAACAAGTTTGATTCAAAAGGTGAAGATAGGTTTAAAGACAAGGACAGGAAAAGAAAACATGTGAAACACCGTGATTGGGGAGATAGAGATTAGGAAAGAAGTGATCGTAGGAGCAGTATGCAAGTAGGTAATAGCAGCGGTAAGGTAAAAGAATCTGCAGGAGAGGAGAGAGAAGCAAGGAGATGGGAGAGAGACAGAAAGGATTTGAAGGAAAAGGATCATGTCAAGAGAGAATCATTTAATGGATCTGAGAAAGAAGGATTAAACAATGAGAAGGAACGAGGAGATGGATCTGTTAGAATACAAGAGCAGGAAAATCAGGCATCTGAGCAGAAAAAACAAAAAGATTTGGATAGCTGGAAAAACATTGACAGAGAAGCTAGAGATAGGAGAAGAGAAACAGATGGTGACACAGAAGGAGCCAGACCTGACAAGCGCAGCAGCTGCTATGATAAAGATTCTGATGATGGTTGTGCAAATGGTGAAGGGACTAAAGAAAGGGAAAGCGAAGTTTTTAATTATGGAGTCCAACAGCGTAAAAGGATGCTTCGGTCAAGAGGCAGCCCTCAAGTGGCAAACTGTGAGCCTCGTTTTAGGTCCCGACCTATTTAGTTTCAAGCATATTTTACCTTAACATGGCATTGTTCTCTAGTGATGTGGAGTTATTCCCTTTGAATCTCCATGTCTATCCAGCTTTTGTAATTAAGACTCGATGTATAAGTTCCTAGCAATCGAATTCCTTGATCTTTTGTTTTACTTTTTATTTAGATCTAGTGGCTTTTTTTTAATTATAATTTAAGTGAATTAAAAAGGAAAGTTTTTAGCTTTAGAAAAACATTTCACGAGAACTTGCATTTTTCTCAATCTCAAAGGGGCAATTCAGGTTTACGAACTCTTTTATTGTCAGCATAAAATATGAATAAGTTTGGAAATTCAGAATTAATATGAGGACAATGTCCTTGCAGTTAAGGAGAATTTTATTTTATTTTATTTTTTATGTTTGATGTTCATATATATATACGTATTGATCGCTATTTATAATGTATCTTTCATGTTGCAAAAGTACTAGAAGACTACATATGTCAAGAATTCTTTTTCACCAAAAAAAATAAAAGAATTCTTGACTAATTGGTAACAGACATTTATGCAATTAAATTAATAATCTGAGCAGAACAACGCAACCTGACTTTAGGCAATACGGTTCAAAAAGGTTATTAGTACGACATTTTAGATATTGAAATTCTGTATCCAATTAAGAACATAATAATATTGTGCTACTTCGATGATACTTTTATCTAGGTGTTCTTTAGGTCGCTGAATTCTTTGAATCACTTATTTTCTCATTACGAATATAAAAAAGATTAACTTAAATTTGAGAAGGGAAATTGTGAAGTTAAAAGAGAAGCTAACATTAAGATGTTTGAAGGTTAAAAAAAATTTATGGATAAAAATGGTAGGAATCTATCCATAATGGATGGAAAGTTTGTGTGTGAGATGGGAAGCAAAAGTATAACAGCCTAGCCTTAGGAATTTTCTCCATGGAAGAAATGACTTCTCTTCCTCTCCCTCTTGTCATGTCAAGATGCACTCCCTTTTTCTAGCACGTTTTTTTACCTCCACCTTCAATGTGCTGCCACTCTATATAATCCTTTCCCTGCCTTCTGGTTTTTACTATTACCTGCATATTAATTGAGTTGTCTATTTGTATTGGCTATTTTCATTGGTGGTTTGACTGTGTTTTAGAAATATTTTTGCTACTATTGATCTTAGTGTTAAAAACTAATGCTGCTGGTATTAATTCAATGGCATGCATGGCATGGAGTTGACGCTAATTGTTTACAGAGATGTCTGTTCCGGGTGCATTTGCAATCTTTCTGTCACTACACAAAATGGAATTTATATATATTAACTATTGTACAAGTACTTTTAAGTGAAGAAGAATTTAAGTATACTGAAAATTCTTTTGGCGCTGGTTGAGGCTTTGGTGGCTTTACTCTGGCATTTTGCCCTTGTTATTTTTGCTTTCTGACCTCGGTTCTTATTTTTTCTACTCTGCAGATCTCAGGGTAAGACGTGGTTTAATGCATTCTAAATCAAATTTTTAGCTGGAATTTTGTTTCATATAGGGGACCCATGGTCTGGTATTTTGAAGTAAGATTGATTTGAAAGAAATTATTTAGGTTCCGAAGCTTCTCTTGGCCTGTGCTTAACATGAGGACATTTATGTTTTGTATGCTTAAAAAGTAATCTATAGTGGTAGTTTAGGCTTGATCTTGTGCACTAATATTTGATTTGAGAGATGAAAACTGAAACTCATGTCTTCTCAAAGATTTTCTCTGTGCGATCTGGACGTATATAGGCCTTTCCGCATTAATTTACTCAAGCCTTAACATAGAAGGAACAAGGCTAGGGAATAATTAAATGGGCAGCACCAGTGTAGATGGTTATTGTTATGATCAAGTTTCTAAATACTAAAGTTTATAATAATTTGTACGGTTTCAAGGATGCTCAGAAGGAACTATGAGTGACTCGGTGATGATAGAAACTCAAAAGTTTTTTAGCCTTATGATATGAATGAAGGGAACAGTATTACAGTGGTTATCTAAGTGTTGCCTTGTTTATACCATGGTTGTTATAGTATGGTCTTGTTAGTGATGAATAATTTCAGTTTTTTTTTGCTTCCTCCTTTTGACACCTATTGTATTTGATAGATTTGCAACTTTGAAGTGGATTGTTTGTGGTCACTGACGGAACAGAAAGGTTTTAGATATTTCACAGGGTTGTATTCTTTCTTTTCGCATAATTTAATGTTTTGTGATACAGGTAAAACTGAAGTGTCTTCTGTGGTTTATAAAGTTGGTGAATGTATGCAAGAGCTAATTAAGCTGTGGAAAGAATATGAAGCTTCTCAAGGTGATAAAAATTGTGAAAGCTCTCAAACTGGCCCTACTCTTGAAATTCAAAACCCGGGGAATGTCACTGCTACAAATCGCCAGGTTAGGCCCAAGAGATGTCTTTTTTTTTCCTTTCGTTCTTTTTCTTGTGCATGCAGTTTGGAACTGCTGAAAATTTTTTCTTAATTGTGATTTTTCTCGTTGTTTTAATTTTATTCTTTTTTTTTTTTGCCTTGAGAGGTCTTTATCATGAGCAGATCTTTATGGTTCTATGGACCTTTCTATTTACTTATCAAAGCCATGATTAAGTTTTGTATGTGCATATGTGCAGGTTAGAGGTGGCCAGGTATGGGGTACTGACATTTACACAGATGACTCTGATCTTGTTGCTGGTATATATGTAGTTTGGCGACATGAAGTCTGTAGGGTTAGCCTTCCCTGGCCATGTAAATCATAGAACTTTTAGTGGTATACACAATTTTTGCATTGATGTTGGAATGTTGCTTTCTAGTTCTTATGCATACGGGTTACTGCCGCCCCACTGCGTCTCCACCTCCACCTGCTATCCAAGAGTTGCCTGCTACTCTCCATGTGCTGCCACCACAAGATTATAAGTCCACATTCTGCTGTATCTTACTTTTCTATTAATTCCTATATTGAGAAACATATGCCTCAGTAGCTCAGCTCCTTTATTTCGTCACCGCATGATTAAAATAAAGCAGTATTTGAGCTCTACTTTGCGTATTAACCTATTTTGGGCTTAAATAATGAATTGCATTTAAAGATAAATAAGCACTTAAAATAATAATAATAATAATAATGATAATAATAATGTTTATCATGGATTATCTGGGTTTTCTTATAGCTCAACCAACCAACACCATGTTTTGATTTTGTTTCTTGGTTTCATTATTATTATTACTATTATTATTATTTTGTTGTTTGTTAGGTCACACCTCCAAACTTAGGAACAATGTTCGTTCCCGTGGTTGGGGAGCTGGAATCGGTTGTAGTTATCGTCTTGAACGATGCTGCATTGTTAAGGTTAGAATGTTTCTGATCTTTTTCCCTTTATCCCATCAGTTTTAACAAGTGTTTGAAAATTTTAAAATGTTTCTTGATTTTGCTTTTTCTTGATCTAAAATTCCATAATTGATTATAATTTCTTCTGCTTCTTACATATTGTGTCTGCTTGCTATATTTTACTTCAGAAAGGAGGTGGAACTATTGATTTGGAGCGATGCCTTACACATTCATCAATTGTGGAGCCTACCCTTGCTCCAGTAGATGTAGAACGAACAATGACTACTAGGGCAGCAGCTTCGGTATTTCCTACCTTCTTTGTTTGTCCGATTTCTTGAAGTTACAATTTGAGTTTTGTCTTGTGTTTTTTAAAGGAGCTGTTGTTATAAATTGTAGTTTGTATTGCTTTGTGTAACATGTAAGTGCTCTTGCCTTGGTAGAACTTGTATATCTCATATCATTTGGCACCCATAGCTTGTAACCGTGGTCACAATAGGGAAGTAAGTTTACAACTACGTAGAAAAATAACCATTTAGAATATCATACAATTTGAACTACATGCATGATGTGTGCTTATTTGTGTGTGTGCATACTTATTTTAGGCAGTAATGAATTATAGTGCTAGAATGCATGGTATTATGAAAACTATTGTGTAACAAGTATGATGCAATGGTAGAAAACTTTGCCGCCTAAGTTGAATCCTGTTTCCTTTTCTTCTTAAGTTTCTGTTATTGATTTATACGGTGTCTATGTAGTTTGTTTGGCAGCAGTTCATTAAGATAATAATTTAGAAAATAGATGAGGAAATAGAACTTTGTTCTTCATGTGCTGGAAATCCTACTTATCTTTTATTGCCGTTATAATCATCTAATGTGTTGTATTTCTGTTTATCAAATACAAATATGTTTACTTGATGCATTTCAATTCTCCGAATGCTTTAAGACAGCAAAGATTTGTACGAGAAGTTACAATACAGTACAATCTAAGCAATGAGCCTTGGTACCTTCAAGACTTATTTTTTATATCTTGTCTTGATTTTGAAATTTGCATAATGCTTATGTAAGAATTCTTAATCAATTTATTTAATGTGTTAATACAAAACAACACATTATAGATCATAAATGCGGAACAGGATCCTAACCTCCAACCATTGATACCAAAAATATTGAGCTGCAACGAAGTTATGTATTAAGCAATCTCATTAATGGTGTGTTTTTTCAGAATGCTCAGATTAGAGACTCAATATGTAACATCCCGTTACCACATTTTCACGTATTTCCATCAATCTTTACCGGTTGGGCTGTCTGCGATGCCATTAACATTCAACAGTGACCGTAATAATTGATAAATATTTATTTATCAAATTCAGAATATAAAAATTCTTTTCTGAATTTCTCATATCCAACATCCCCTATTGACTCATTTCACTAAAGTAGTATTGTATACTTATGTTCGAAATGTAAAAGAGAAGAGATTGTACCTGTCACGTTTAGCATAACATGCCTCAGTGCTTTAACATAGTTAGATGCATCTGAGAGCTAACTCTCTAACTCCTTGTCTTTTATCTGTGGAGTTAAAAACAAAGGGGTGAGCGATTCATACGCTCAGTAAAGGAAACATATGCTGCTTTAATTAAAGCAAAACTATATATCGCAACACATTTATTCTTTTCTTATAATAACTCAATAGAAAAGAACATGGATATATAGTAAACAACTCTCTTATTTCACTACTTAAATCACCGGTTAAACAGTTTACTTTAAAATGTAGTAAACAATACATAAGATTCAATAAATCTTATCAGTAAACAGAAATTGGTAAGTTGAGACTAGGCAACAAATAAATCATGCTATCATCGTTCCCCCTCCCCCTTGCGAGAACGGAATCTGCCGCTATTGGGGTGCACCCGTAGGCCATCGCCCCTCACGACTATCTCAGATCTATGGCCATAATCTATAGGTGGTCCTCGGGTCCACTTGCCAAGTGACCTCGACACCGCGGATGACTTGGCGGGTCCATCAGCCCTGTGACGTCCTGAGGTGCACTCATTGGTCCATTGACCGAGCCACCGCCCCAGGTAGGTCACGCAACTATATGAATAATAATGCATGAATTCAGGGCCTAAGGTCTCAAAATCATTTTCATATCTCATGACAACCTTTAAGGGCTTATCTCACCCACATTATCATTTCCTCAAAATGATTTAATTTTCCAAAAAGGTTTAGGCTTCTGTTTACAAAACACCTCGACAACCTTTCAAAAATATCAACCTTTAAAACTGCTCGCCCATGGTCTGCTCACCTAATTGGTTCGCCCATGGCAGCTCGCTCAATGCGGTGAACTTGTGTTCGCCCGTCCAACTTTGCTCTTAAAATCAGAAAGCAACACTGGCTCGCCCTCAGTGGCTCGCCTTGTACTCGAAAGTGGGTGAACAAGTGTTCGCCCTCCACTCTTTTCATTTAAAACAAAAACACTGGCTCGCGCATTTTGGCTCGCCCATAGCTTTCATAGCAAAAGGGGTCGCCCGCCCCAATTTTGTAAGAGATTTGGCTCGCCCCCCAATACCAAGAATTTATATTTTTTTTTCATTTTTAAAATGTTAAAATAGCTAATTTTTCCTCAAGAAAAATACCACCGAAAATCTATTCGCCATGGTCACTCCAAACGGGTGAACATGTATTCGCCCGCCAATCCATTTTTTTAAAGCATTATGTAAAACTGGCTCGCCCTCAGTGGCTCGCCAACAACTTTCTCAACTTAAAGGTCGCCCGCCTCAAACAAATTAAAAAGGGTTCGCCCTTATGGCTCGCCTGTCTTTTATTAAATCAAGGGTTATTCGCCCGCCAATACCAATTGATTTAGAAATATCATAGGGGTCGGCTTAGTAGCTCGCCCAATATAAAAAGAGAAAGGGATCGCCCGCCCTAACCAGTTCAATTCAACAATTATCAAAGGGGCGGCTTTGTAGCTCGCCCAAGATCAAGACACTTTATCATACAATGCATGTCAGAAAACAAAACATTTAACTTTATGTTTTCATAAAACTTACTCCACAGGACATGCATTACTTCACACATATCTCCCTTACCTGTTAGAAACGAAGCCTTGCTTGGCCCTGCTCTCTGTTCGCCCACAGCTATTCCCCATTCTCGGCTGCAAAAATGATTTATTATTAAAATTATTAATATTCTCTTTTTTCCAAATTTCCAACATTTTGGTGAAACTTAATAATCAAATAGCTCGCCCATACAAGTTCTCACTAGCTCGCCCTATCGAGCTTGCCATTCAACAATGGCTTACAATTTGGGAGCTCGCCATTACTCACCATTAATACTTTTCAGAAGTTCGTCGAACATTCAACTCGCCAAGCTCTTATTGGCTTAAATATGGGAGTTCGCCCATGTTTATACTCGCCCAATGCCTTACGCATTTGAGCTCGCCCATTATTTCATTTCACTAGAATTGGGCAATCTCGCCCATTCAACAACAACCATGGCGAGTTTATATTGCCTACTCGCCCATTGGCGATCACTAATTTCAACGTGGGCGATCACAGTAGTCGCCATTCC
This sequence comes from Heritiera fomes, assembly GCA_032173925.1. NCBI lineage: Eukaryota > Viridiplantae > Streptophyta > Magnoliopsida > Malvales > Malvaceae > Heritiera > Heritiera fomes. The sequence goes on along the minus strand of JAPDPM010000004.1, from coordinate 15,157,966 downwards.
CGTTACTTATTCCATTATTTTCCTTGTTTTCATATTCTCTAAAGATCTAACTCAAAACAAGGTTGCCTCTATGTTTATTATTTTGTAAAACATAGAAATATATCATCAAACACCAGGATAATCATAGAAATAAGGAAGCTCACCTTAATCGTTTGCACTTCCAGAATAGATTATTTTCTGTCTCATGTTGGCCTCCTTTTGCTTATTCCTTCAGCTCAACAACTATGGAGGGAAGGTTTTATAAGCAGTTTATTTGTTTAGCCAACCTAAAAGCGAAGTTTTGTAAATCGGGCATGGTAGAAACGAGAGAAAATCAGAATATAACCATTGCAGTTGCATAGCTCTCGGGAGGAAGATGAAGTTTGCTAAATGGATTTCCTTCAAGCATTTCCTCTTATATAGCCATGCTCAACCAATCACTAGTTACCGCCTGTCCCTTATCTGCTTCTTTAATCATTTCACGTCCATCACTCCTTTAATGCATGAAGAAAACTAAAGCACAAGTGGCGTGAAAGTCTCCCTTTCACACTTTTTTTCTTCTGCTGCAGACTTTGTTTACTTCCTCAACCAATAAGGCTAATTCCCTTATTGACTTTAACTTTCCTTCATTTATTGTCCTTGACCGTATATCTCACAAAGTCAATTTTTGCTGCACGGTTCTGATTCACCTCTCACCTATTCGCCTACTGTGACAACCGCAAATTTTCTATTTTTGAAAATTAATATTAAAGAAAATAGGTAAGAAGAAATAAATAAATTAAAGTAAATAAATAAAATTTATTTACGAGATGGAATATCGTTAAAATTCCCGAAATTGATGAAGTGAAGAAGTAGAGAAAATTAAATTGGATATAATTGAGGAAATTTAATTTGGATAATGGAAATCCAAATTAAATAGGAAATAAAAAGGAGAAATAAATGGATATTAAGAAAATCCAAATTAAATGAAATAAAATGCGTATATTATATATTTATATAATTAGATTATATAAATATATTTTGATACATTTTTATAAGAATACATATGTATATAAATATGATATTTTATGTATATATATAAATATATACATATATAAGAAAAGTAAATATTATTTTATCAAATATATATATATATATTGTAATACAATATATATCTATAAATACATATATATATATATATGAAAAATATATTAATTCAAATTAAAATTATATATATGTATTTTGTGTATAAAATATATATGTGTTATATTATGTTTGTATATATTATACAAATATAATATGGTATATTATATTAATATAATATAGTATATTGTATTATATACAAAAAAAAAGAAACAGAAACAGAAGAAACAATCGGGAGAAACCCGATTTTGTCTCCCCCGAGTGGCACCGGCAACTGTCGTCGGAGAAGGGAGAGAGGACGTCGGCCGGCGAGCCAAGGAAAGGAGGAGATGACCGGCGACGGAAGACGACGGAAACAAAAACGGAATCGAAGCGAAAAACCGGCGAAGCCGGAAAGGAAAGGAAAAATGGTAGACGGCGGTGCCGGCGGAATTGGTCGCCGCCACTGCCACCGAAGCATCGCCGGGGAAAGAGGAAGACGATGGAGGCCACAGTTCAGGCGGTGAACGGCGGAGGAACGCCGACGGAGGAGGAGAAGAGACCGAAGGTAAACCGAGTAGATCTGCCGCCGTACCGTCGATCCAGGCCGAACGGAGACCACCAGCGGACTCGCCGTGCCGTCGGCCAGCTAAAGGGCACCTGAACCGCTGGAGAACCGGCCGCCGGCGAGGAACCGGCGAGGAAAGGAGCTAACCGGTCTGACGGGAAGGAAAAAGAAAAAGAAAAGAAAAAGGAAAAAGAAAAAGAAAAAGAAAAAGAAAAAGAAAAGAAAGAGAAAGAAAAGAAAAGAGAAAAAGGAAGAAAGAAAAGAGGAAAAAGAAGAAAGAGGGAGAAAAAGGAGAATTTTGGAAATTATGAGAAATCTCGAGAATTCGGAAACCCGAAAATTACAGGAAACGGTAAGAAATCCCGGAAAGTGATAAATTATTTAAATAATTTATTTATTTAAATAATTATGGAAAAATTCTAAAATTTAGAAATTAATTTCCAGAAAATTTCCTCGATGATCGAGATGATGGAATCGGGCGAGGTGAACACGGGCGCGACGAACGAGGCGGTCGCCGACCCGAAACAGGTAAGGGATGTATGTGCAGCACTGTAAGGATATTCAGTCGGCATGATTTTAATTATGAAATATTTTATGAAAATAGTTTATGAAGATATTGTGATGAATGATCAGTTGAAAATTTGTGATGAAGTACTGGCTGGAAATTATAAACTGTATTTTTCGTGCAGGAGGCTAGCCAATCGGCAGCCGTTATACTGCCGAAAAATTATCGAAAATTACTGAAAATTTTTAGAAAATTTCATAAAATCATAATAAATGATTTTATTTCACGAGAAATGATTTTTAACCACGAAAATCGAGAAAATGAATATTTTCATAAAAACATGAATAAGATGAAAATGATTTTAAATTATTCATGTTTTCGAGAATGGTGATAAGGAAATCACCGAAAAATCTCTTCGAGAATGGTGATAATGAAATCACCGAAAAATTCTCTTGATATGTAAGTTACACGTAATACGAGATGAAAAATGAAAGGAAATAAAGTGAATATTTTTATATATATTTCTTAAATATTCACTAAATGGTTTTATAACCTTTATGGTTTTAAAATGATGAAACTATATATTTTTATAAATTCCATAAAGGTTTTCTGATGATGAAAAATACGGTTTTGAGACTAGATGGCAACCTTATCATGCTGATATGTGATATGTGATATGTGACATGTGATATGTGATATGTGATATGTGATATGTGGTCCCGGCCGACACCTGATCAGTGATCCGCCGAGGACAATTATAGACTATGGCCATAGATCTGACATGATTATTCATACCCTTCGGGGTTTATAGCATGATATGAGTGACGACCCAGTGGACGGGCTGGGCGTGTGTGCCTAAGTCTCCATATATGAAAATGTTTTATATGATATGTGATATGTGAAATGTAAATGTTTTACATGATATGTGAAATGTTAATGAAAGAGATTTACAGCATTTTACAGAATGCTTATTTCAGTACTGATTTTAGTACTACGAGATGATTTCATATGATATGTGATATGAATATGTAATATGTTTTCAAAAGGAAAAAGAGGTTATAAGTCTAATATTCTTACTATGATTTTAAATTGAATATTAGACTATATGTGACATGAATATGTAATACGTTTTCCAAAAAGGAAAGAGGAGGAAAATAAATCTAATATTCTTATTTTAAATTTTTAAATTGAATATTAGATTTAAATGATATATATGATATACGAAAAGGATTTAATAGCGGATTTTGCTATTTAAAGTACTGTACTAATTATGGTTGTACAGTAAAATATGAATTGAGTTTTAAATGAGAATGATGAGAATTTAACTAATATTCTTTCCAAGAAAATATGAATATTAGTTATTTTATTTAAATGCTTTATTTCATAAAAGCATTATTTTGAAAAAGAATATGAAAATGTTACGGAATAAAAAGGAAAGGATTTGAATTTCAAAACAAGAAAGAATATTATTCTCTACAGTTGCTTCTAGGTTCCGGGACAAGCTAGGTATTTCAAAATACCTATCTTACTCCATCTGGTTCCTTAGCCGACTGTAGTATCCTTCCTACATGTGTGCCTAGAGCCCATAGGAAAAATGAAAAAGTTTTTCAGCATATAGATAGCTGAGTATCAAGTGAGGCATATAATTCCCTTACTGAGCCGTGGTTTGCTCACCCCTTAATTTTAACATTTCAGGTTTTCGAAGATAGAGATTCTAACACTTAAAGGATTTCGGCTGTGCATTTGGGGACGATGCGACAGCTCGACTTATGAAATGATGTATGATCATTTATTTTCTGTATTTAGACATATTCACAGTACTACTTTCTTATGAAATAAGATAGGGGATGTAATTCATGTTATCATTTAATATGAAATTGTCTATATGAAAAAGGAAAAGTAAAGTATCGCAGACAGCCCAACCATATAAGATGTATAGAATAAGGTGAAAAATAGGGTCACGGGCTGTGACATATTTAATGGTATCAGAGCACGATTGGCCTGATGTCTATCGATACTTTGAAAGGAAATGTGTTGAAAAGGTTAACATCCCCTGTAGTACTGTGTAGCCTAAATACATAAAGGAAATAAATGATTGTAAATTGAGTTAAGTGTTTAGAAGGGAGTGAGCATTATGAACTAAGAATGTTAAAAAGGGAAAACGGCTCAGGAATGTTACCTGAAATGGTGATCTTATGATCTAAATGAAGGTCGGTTCGGTAAGGAACAGAAATGGACTCGGTGAGGGCCCCACCAGTACTTTTCTGTCCGGATCGAACTGAGACCTGAAAGTGATGATATAAAGGAGGGGAATGAAGTATCATCACTAAATTGACATTAAGATCATCGATTAAAGGTATTTTGAGGAGAGAGAAAATTTTTGGCCAAAAATGACCAAAATACCCCTACCCTCAAAATTTTACCGGGAGTCAAAATAGATCACCAGAAGATGGAATTGATCTATTTGACAGAGAAATTGATGATGTAAAGCTGCATTTCAGACAAAATAATCCAATTATGGATTTTATTGGATTTCTCTGTCGAAATCGAAAAAGATTTTAAACTGCTGATATTGGTATAAGAAAGGGGTACTATCAGCAAACAGACAATAAGATCACTGATTTAAATGTATATTGAGGAGAAAGAAATAAATGTGGAAATGATGAAAATGCCCCTGTGTGGGATTATGGTTTGAATAGTGATAAAATCAAGTCGATTTTGAATATATTGATAGTAATGGAGTTATTGATGATATGAGGACACAATATGAGTATAACGATCCCGATTATAAATTTCACTACACTTAGTGTGCTGGTACGACCCAAATGGTTATAGGGAAGTCGCAGGATGAGCGACTTAGTATTGATTTTATGGGTCTAAATTAAAAGTGTATTAAAGGGATATCATTACGGGATTGTTGAATATGATGAAAAGTAATATGATTACTGGAGATGACTGAGAAGAGATCAGTATAGAGGATGAAATCCATAGCAGTACTGTTAATTCTGGTTCTATACACTTATACTATTTTGAGGTATTAAATGAATATTTATTTACAGAACTGGAGCATTTGGAGACATGCATTGCAAATTAATGTACTGTATGGAGTACTGTAAATTGGAGAATATATATAAGAACAGTAAAGTGATAAAAAGAAGAAGATAGCTAACCTAAGTTTTTCAGGACCCTTGAGATAAAATAAGACGGGCGACCCAATGATGGGCGACCCGCAGTGGACAATATGATGTGAAATGTGGGCGAATTATGTGTAAGGGTAAACCTGGGGCGAAAGGATCGCCTAGGGGATGCTCGCCGACGGCCGATTCGAACGGGCGGGACTCTTACAATTATTTTAATGGTAATACGAGTGTAAGGAACTAGGTACGTAAGGATGCCAAGGTTCGAACCTCGTGGATAACATGCTCAAGGGAATTAAACCTGAATTTATTAAATGAAATTAATTTTAAAGTAAATTGCAGTGACAATAAATCGGTTAGCTGTGAAAGGTGTTAACACTTAATACAGCATTGTAAATTAAGAGGATTGATATGCTGTGGAGTACGAGAAATAAGCAAATCAAGGCAGAGTAGATGTTAAAATGATTTAAATATTAAATATCTCTGCCTTAAGGATATACAGTGAAATGATGGGACACAAAGATGAATGTCCAAAATGATGAATGATTAAAGAAAGCATCGGAGGAGATTCTTGATGAATTTTCAGAGTTATATAGATGGGAGAAATCGAACTAACGTTGACTCGATTTTAAATATGAAATTTATTCTTAAGCTTATATTGGAGAATATAGAAGAATCCGAAAAGCTTAAGAAAATAACTCTGAAAAAAAAATTAGTGAATAATGAAATTCACTTGTATACAGTTAAATGATGGAAATACAGATGATGTGATTGAGGATGAATTAAATGGTGAATTTAATTCCTATTATGAAATAAAGTTCTTATGAAGAACAAATAATCTTTTTATGAAATTGATGCCTTAAACTGAGTTAATTAGAGATATATAAGTAGCTTATCAGAGCAATCTTTGTAAAGGCATCACTAGATGAAAAGTTGAAGACTAATGGTCATAAGATGATAATGATTTGAACTCGATAAAATTATCACGAGTTCCTATTGAGGTTTACAAGGTTAATGAAATACCTTGTGAGATATATAAGCCTAATGAATGAGGCACCCATACAAGGATAATATGATGAGATAGTGATACAGTCTAAGACACATATGGAAAATGAGCAGCATAATGATATAATCCCGTAGACTCTTAAAGACAGTGAATTATATGTTAAGAAGGGCAAATAGAAGATTTAGCTAGACGGTATCTCTTTCTAAGATATATGATCTCTAATGACAGAATGACAGTGGATCTGTCTATGAAAAAGAGATAATGATTGAGATACGAAATGTACGAGGTCTAGCTATATACTATTGCCAGTCTATAGGAGAGTTTATTGGGTTAGCTACTCTAAAGATGTGACTTAAAATTTAATAAGTTTAAGTCAGTGAATGAATAAGTATGAAGATAATATGTAAAAGGTTAAAAGATTTTATTAGTGGAATATTTTACCACTGATGAAAAGTGATCGAAATGATGATGAAGGAAAAACAAGAATATGTAATAAGAGGATAAGTACATGATGGTTAGGGAACACGAATATGAAGTAGCTCCCAATTTTAAAACTAAAAGTGATTTTTGTGGTTATCACATGATTATGGTTAGATGTAAGATTCAAGCCAAACTCGATAGAGGAAAAGTAATTATACTCCAAGGAGTAAAGAAGTGATTTACATTTTACTGCCAGTTATGTAAATGGAACAAAAAGGATATATATATACCTTGAAATGATGGAAATAATGGATTTATATGGATAAAGAGATGATTAAATTGATAATTATAGATTCAATGGTGAAGTCAAATAATGAGAAGCTTAAATTATAATTTGATTATACCATTATGGAATCTAAATTATCAAAAGAGTATAATTTCAGGTATATTCAAAAATTAAGGTGATAATGAATATACCATAAGAATAAAAGATATAATGATGAGATTACATGAAAAGACGATATGGAGAGAAAATGATTATCTCTTGATGAAATTATGGTAAAAGATGGTGAATGATAAAGTCTGCAAATGAATTGCAGCAATTGGATGAAATTAATATGAAATGAAAATTATGGATAAGGAAGAATCTAAAAGAGATATGATAATGTGACAGTGATTATAGACTGATAGTCTAATGAAATCACTTTTCCATTATCAAACTCTTAGATTCTTTAGTGCCATAGTCGAAATATGATTATAAAAGATGATGAGAATGTATGTGAAGTTCCAGTGAGCACTATATGTGATGGGAATCTCTGAGTAGCTATATGTTATGAGAAATAGCAAAAGGCTCTGAGATTCCAAATCTATTGACAGCATCGCTCCGTACTAATGTAAATATCTGAGCGTAGAATGGAAACGCTCGAGGATATGTTGAGAGAGCGGATGCACGAAATGTGAAAGCTACTGGAACAATTACATACTACTGAATACAGTGTGTAAATGATAATTATCGAAATATATCGACTTGGCACCAAATAAGGAAGATGGATGATGAATAATATAAATCATATGTGATATGAAAAGGAGTGGAAATGGATAACTCCCAAATGATAAGAAATTTAAGGGAGTATAAGTATATGATGAAGGATAATATGCAATTATATCAAAGTGATTTTGATGTTAAAGGTATACTGGCAGTATAATTTGAAAGATGATGTAAAGGACAAGAACTCTAAGTATACAGGATGCTACCACCTTTTTATTTACGTTAAATTCGGAGGACCGAATTTCTTAAGGTGAGGAGAATGTGACAACCGCAAATTTTCTATTTTTGAAAATTAATATTAAAGAAAATAGGTAAGAAGAAATAAATAAATTAAAGTAAATAAATAAAATTTATTTACGAGATGGAATATCGTTAAAATTCCCGAAATTGATGAAGTGAAGAAGTAGAGAAAATTAAATTGGATATAATTGAGGAAATTTAATTTGGATAATGGAAATCCAAATTAAATAGGAAATAAAAAGGAGAAATAAATGGATATTAAGAAAATCCAAATTAAATGAAATAAAATGCGTATATTATATATTTATATAATTAGATTATATAAATATATTTTGATACATTTTTATAAGAATACATATGTATATAAATATGATATTTTATGTATATATATAAATATATACATATATAAGAAAAGTAAATATTATTTTATCAAATATATATATATATATGTATTGTAATACAATATATATCTATAAATACATATATATATATGAAAAATATATTAATTCAAATTAAAATTATATATATGTATTTTGTGTATAAAATATATATGTGTTATATTATGTTTGTATATATTATACAAATATAATATGGTATATTATATTAATATAATATAGTATATTGTATTATATACAAAAAAAAAAGAAACAGAAACAGAAGAAACAATCGGGAGAAACCCGATTTTGTCTCCCCCGAGTGGCACCGGCAACTGTCGTCGGAGAAGGGAAGAGAGGAGAAGGGAGAGAGGACGTCGGCCGGCGAGCCAAGGAAAGGAGGAGATGACCGGCGACGGAAGACGACGGAAACAAAAACGGAATCGAAGCGAAAAACCGGCGAAGCCGGAAAGGAAAGGAAAAATGGTAGACCGTGGTGCCGGCGGAATTGGTCGCCGCCATTGCCACCGAAGCATCGCCGGGGAAAGAGGAAGAGGATGGAGGCCACAGTTCAGGCGGTGAACGGCGGAGGAACGCCGACGGAGGAGGAGAAGAGACCGAAGGTAAACCGAGTAGATCCGCCGCCGTACCGTCGATCCAGGCCGAACGGAGACCACCAGCGGACTCGCCGTGCCGTCGGCCAGCTAAAGGGCACCTGAACCGCAGGAGAACCGGCCGCCGGCGAGGAACCGGCGAGGAAGGAAGCTAACCGGTCTGACGGGAAGGAAAAAGAAAAAGAAAAGAAAAAGGAAAAAGAAAAAGAAAAAGAAAAAGAAAAAGAAAAGAAAGAGAAAGAAAAGAAAAGAGAAAAAGGAAGAAAGAAAAGAGGAAAAAGAAGAAAGAGGGAGAAAAAGGAGAATTTTGGAAATTACGAGAAATCTCGAGAATTCGGAAACCCAGGAATTACGGGAAACGTTAAGAAATCCCGGAAAGTGATAAATTATTTAAATAATTTATTTATTTAAATAATTATGGAAAAATTCTAAAATTTAGAAATTAATTTCCAGAAAATTTCCTCGATGACCGAGATGATGGAATCGGGCGAGGTGAACACGGGCGCGACGAACGAGGCGGTCGCCGACCCGAAACAGGTAAGGGATGCATGTGCAGCACTGTAAGGATATTCAGTCTGCATGATTTTAATTATGAAATATTTTATGAAAATAGTTTATGAAGATATTGTGATGAATGATCAGTTGAAAATTTGTGATGAAGTACTGGCTGGAAATTATAAACTGTATTTTTCGTGCAGGAGGCTAGCCAATCGGCAGCCGTTATACTGCCGAAAAATTATCGAAAATTACTGAAAATTTTTAGAAAATTTCATAAAATTATAATAAATGATTTTATTTCACGAGAAATGATTTTTAACCACGAAAATCGAGAAAATGAATATTTTCATAAAAACATGAATAAGATGAAAAAGATTTTAAATTATTCATGTTTTCGAGAATGGTGATAAGGAAATCAACGAAAAATCTCTTCGAGAATGGTGATAATGAAATCATCGGAAAAATTCTCTTGATATGTAAGTTACACGTAATACGAGATGGAAAATGAAAGGAAATAAAGTGAATATTTTTATATATATTTCTTAAATATTCACTAAATGGTTTTATAACCTTTATGGTTTTAAAATGATGAAACTATATATTTTTATAAATTCCATAAAGGTTTTCTGATGATGAAAAATACGGTTTTGAGACTAGATGGCAACCTTATCATGCTGATATGTGATATGTGATATGTGACATGTGATATGTGATATGTAATATGTGATATGTGATATGTGGTCCCGGCCGACACCTGATCAGTGATCCGCCGAGGACAATTATAGACTATGGCCATAGATCTGACATGATTATTCATACCCTTCGGGGTCTATAGCATGATATGAGTGACGACCCAGTGGACAGGCTGGGCGTGTGTGCCTAAGTCTCCATATATGAAAATGTTTTATATGATATGTGATATGTGAAATGTAAATGTTTTACATGATATGTGTAATGTTAATGAAAGAGATTTACAGCATTTTACAGAATGCTTATTTCAGTACTGATTTTAGTACTACGAGATGATTTCATATGATATGTGATATGAATATGTAATATGTTTTCAAAAGGAAAAAGAGGTTATAAGTCTAATATTCTTACTATGATTTTAAATTGAATATTAGACTATATGTGATATGAATATGTAATATGTTTTCCAAAAAGGAAAGAGGAGGAAAATAAATCTAATATTCTTATTTTAAATTTTTAAATTGAATATTAGATTTAAATGATATATATGATATACGAAAAGGATTTAATAGCGGATTTTGCTATTTAAAGTACTGTACTAATTATGGTTGTACAGTAAAATATGAATTGAGTTTTAAATGAGAATGATGAGAATTTAACTAATATTCTTTCCAAGAAAATATGAAAATTAGTTATTTTATTTAAATGCTTTATTTCATAAAAGCATTATTTTGAAAAAGAATATGAAAATGTTACAGAATAAAAAGGAAAGGATTTGAATTTCAAAACAAGAAAGAATATTATTCTCTACAGTTGCTTCTAGGTTCCCGGACAAGCTAGGTATTTCAAAATACCTATCTTACTCCATCTGGATCCCTAGCCGACTGTAGTATCCTTCCTACATGTGTGCTTAGAGCCCATAGGAAAAATGAAAAAGTTTTTCAGCATATAGATAGCTGAGTATCAAGTGAGGCATATAATTCCCTTACTGAGCCGTGGTTTGCTCACCCCTTAATTTTAACATTTCAGGTTTTCGAAGATAGAGATTCTAACACTTAAAGGATTTCGGTTGTGCATTTGGGGACGATGCGACAGCTCGACTTATGAAATGAGGTATGATCATTTATTTTCTGTATTTAGACATATTCACAGTACTACTTTCTTATGAAATAAGATAGGGGATGTAATTCATGTTATCATTTAATATGAAATTGTCTATATGAAAAAGGAAAAGTAAAGTATCGCAGACAGCCCAACCATATAAGATGTATAGAATAAGGTGAAAAATAGGGTCACGGGCTGTGACACCTACGCCCTCGTCCAACTCGCCATCACCTATGGCGATTGTCATCTTGCTATAATTTCCCACAATTTTTCACTCTTATTAACATTTTAATTTCCTCAATCTGCATGGGCGATCAGGAGCCCTGGCAACATTTGGGCGAACTCATCTGCTCGCCCTCACCATCATAATTGGTGATTTTCATCTTGCTCGCCCATTGGGTATTTCACCGAAATTGCCTTTTTTCGCAATTCAAGTGAAGAAACTTTTCATTCAAGTGGAAATCAATATTCATTATTTATTTAATTTCCATTATTAACTTATGAAATTAGACTCTACAGTAGGTAGAATCGGATCTTACACAATACCCTGTCCTTTTCTTTATATACGTCTTCTCATTAAAAATGTAATTCAATTTGTGGGTAGTTAGCACTTGTAGATATAGATAAACAATTTAAAATTTATTAGATAACGATAATAAAATATAAGACCACAATAAGAAGTTTTAAGAGGTTATAAAACTAACTTCAAGTCTTTTATTTCCTATAAAACATTATTGACTAAATAGTTAACTTATGTGGGGAACTTATATTCTCCCACTTGGTTCATATGTTTTATTATACTTGCTATTCCATCCATAATCTCTAAATCCTTATGCTTAAATTAAAGAAACAAAATACATGAATCGTGGCGACAAGTCCTCTAAGAATGAGTAATATCTTCCATGTATTACAATATATTTCATCTCTTTAATATCAGCCTATATGTGATAACATAACTTAATGAATAAACCTTATGTTTATTTTAGATCCAAAATTTATTCTTATTCTCAATCACATAACTTAATAAATAAACCTTATGTTTATTTTAGATCCAAAATTTATTCTTATTCTCAATAACCAATATGTGAACCAAATATTGAGAAAACAAAACAAATGAATACGAGTTTCATTACAAATAAAAATTGTTCATACAACCAATTCACAAGATGGAACCAAGTCTCATTCGCACTACATGATTCTTAAAACTCTTTGGTGGCATGCCTTTTGTTAAAGGATCTGCTATCATCAATTCAGTGTTAACATGTTCAATAACCACTTTATTCTCTTTAACACGTTCCCTTATGGCTAAATACTTAATGTCGATGTATTTACTTTGACTATCACCTTTGTTGTTTTTAGCCGAGAAAACCATAGCTGAATTGTCACAGTATATTCTTAATGGCTTTGAAATGGAATCCACAATTCTAAGCCCAGATATGAAACTCTTCAACCATACATCATGTGAAGTAGCCTCAAAACAAGAGACGAACTAAACCTTCATGGTAGAAGTAGCAACTAAAGACTGCTTTGCACTCCTTTAAGATATGGCTCCGCCAGCTAACATGAAAACATATCCAGATGTTGATTTTCGTGAATCAACACATCCAGTGAAGTCTAAATCTGAAAAACATACTACCTCTAGGTTGTCAGTTTGTCTATACATAAGCATGTAATCTTTGGTCCCTTGAAGGTACCTCATTACTTTCTTTGCAGCTCTCCAATGGTCCATACTTGGATTACTCTGATATCTTCCCAACATTCCAACAGCAAATGCAATGTCAGGTCTTGTTCAAACCTGATCATACATTAGGCTTCCAACAGCTAAAGCATATGGAATGTTTTGCTTTTGTTCCCTTTCAAGTTCATTCTTCGAGCACTGATTCAAATTGAACTTGTCACCCTTTACTATTGGTGCTACACTTGGTAAGCAATCTTTCATCCGAAATCTCTTAAGAACCTCATTGATATAAGTCTTTTGAGATAGTCCTAAGATAACTTGAGGTCTGTCTCTATGGATCTTAATGCCAATGACATAAGATGCCTCACCCATATCTTTCATATCAAATTTCTTAGAGAGAAATTGCTTCACCTCATGCAGCAACGCTTTATCATTGGTTGCAAGTAAGATATCATCCACATATAGGACAAGAAAACAAATTTTACTCCCACTAACCTTGTGATATATGCATTTATCCATGATGTTCTCTACAAAACCAAATAAAGAGATGACATCATGGAATTTCAAATACCATTGACGGGAGGCTTGTTTCAATCCATATATGGATTTCTTGAGCTTGCACACCAAATCTCACCATTACTAGAGGAGAATCCTTCTGGTTGTTTCATATAAACCTCCTCCTCTAGGTTTCCATTTAGGAATGCTGTTTTCACATGCATTTGATGCAGTTCCAAGTCAAAATGGGCAACCAATGCCATAACAACACGAAGAGAATCTTTCTTTGATATAGGGGAAAAGGTCTCTGTGTAATCAATTCCTTCTTTTTGAATGAATCCTTTAGCTACGAGTCTTGCCTTATATCTATCAATGTTGCCTAATGAGTCCTTCTTTGTTTTAAAGACCTATTTACATCCAATGGCCTTTACACCATTAGGTAACTCAACAAGATCTCAGACTCCATTAGATGCCATAGAATTCAACTCATCTTTCATGGCATTGTACCACAATTCAAATTTACTGCAACTTATAGCTTGTGAAAATGTTTCAGGGTCATCTTCGACTCCAAAATTATAGTCAGACTTTTTGTAGATACACAACGTAATCACTAGGTATTGCTGATTTCTTCATTCTATTTGATCTTCTTAATGTTGTGTCAGCATCCTCCTGTGGAGTATGTTGCACAACTGGTTGCTCAATAGTCTCTGGTAATTGTTGAACATCTGGATCTACTAGATTGTCATCAGCAACTTATGGAGCTTCAATGATTGGTTGTTCAACATCCATTTGAACTTAAGGAAAGTTATGAACAACAACCAATTTGTCACTTGAAATGAGAGCCTGAATATTTGAATGATCCTTCTTAGAAACTACGTTCCGAGATTGATCACTCCCACTGATCAAGTCATTTTCAAGAAACTTTGCATTTCTTGATTCCACAATTCCAGTGTTATGTGATGGACATTAAAATCTGTAACCTTTGGACTTTTCAGCATATACAATGAAATACTCACTTATAGTCTTTAGGTCCAATTTCTTTTCTTATGAATTATAAACTCTTACTTCAGATGGGCATCCCCAAATGCGTATATGTCGCAAACTCGGTTTCCAACCTTTCCATAATTCAAAAGGTGTTTTTGGAACAGCTTTAGTTGGAACCCGGTTTAATATATACACTCTCGTTTTAAGAGCTTTGGTCCACAAGGATTTAGGAAGCTTGGAGTTGCTAAGCATACTTCGCACCATGTCCATCAAGGTTTGGTTTCCTCTTTCCGCTACACCATTCTGGTATGGAGATTCAGGCATAGTGTATTAGGCTTGAATCCCATGCTCTTTAAGAAACCTTGCAAATGGACCAGGCACTTGTCCATCCTCAGTGTATCTACCAGAGTATTCTCCACCTCTATCTGATCTCACGATCTTAATTTGCTTTCCACATTGTTTCTCTACTCTGCTTTGAAAACTTTAAAAGCATCTAATGCTTCGTTCTTATTATAAAGCAAGTAGAGATACATATATCGTGAATAATCATCTATGAATGAGATGAAGTATTTCTGACCATTCGAGTCCATATCTGGACTATAAATGTCTGTATGTATGATCTCTAATATGTCTGAACTCCTCTTGGCACCTTTCTTTGTCTTGTTGATATGCTTCCCTTTATGCAATTCACACAAGTATCAAAGTCAGTAAAATCCAAAGTACTTCATCATTCACTAACCTTTTAATTCTCTCTATGGAGATATGTCCTAATCTCTGATGCCACAACATAGAGAATTTTTCATTCATAACACATCGTTTAATACCAACATTGCCTTAAACGTGCATTATACTATTTGAAATACTGTTTTGTAAATGAATTCAAAATAAACCATCAATCAACATACCATTTCCAACAATACTGGATTTATAAAGCAAACGGAAAGCATTTTCATAAAATTCAAAAGAAAATCCAAGTGGTACAAGTCTTGAAACTGAAATTAAATTTCTAGAGTAACTTGGAATATAAAAGGTTCATTCCAAATTCAAAACAAAACCAGTATCTAAAACTAATATGCACGTCCTTACTACTTCCACTTGAGAACGCATCTTGTTTCCTGAATAAATGCATTGCTCATTGGCCATTGGCTTCCTTTGGTTTAGAAAACCCAGCAAGGTATTTGAAACATGGATTGTAGAACCAGAATCAATCCACCAAGTATTATGACAAACATCAACCATATTAGATTCATAACAAATAAGTGAGATTGGATTACCTTTCTTCTCAAGCCAAGCCTTATATTTGTTGCAGTCCTTCTTCATGTGTCTCTTCTTTTTACAGAAAAAACACTTGGACTCTTTCTTCTCAATTTGGATAGGTGTTTTACCCTTTCCTTTTTGTTTGGCTTGCTCTTCGTTCTTTCCTTGTATTGTCATATGTGCACTTTCACCCATTTACATTAGCAACCTCCCTTCCTCTTGAACACACATGGTTATGTAACATCCCAAAGCTACTGTATAACATGATACTTACTCATAACTTACACTTAATTACCGGTTGGGCTGTCTGTGATGCTTAACAACTTCTACTACATTATTATGTAAATATGAATTATTAAAGTCTCTTCCTTAAGATGTATCTACATTCCCTTCTATTTAAAGTAGTACTATACAACTTTGCTGAATATATAAAAGAATCTAACATACCTTCGATATCAAATCTCAGGAAGGTAAGTCTCTTAGCCCAATCAGTTATCTGTGGAGTGGAAAATAAGGAGTGAGCGACAACGTGCTCAGTAAGGAAAGTGTATGCTGCTTTACAAATATAAAACTATATTCTCGAAACCCCTTAATTATCCTAACACTCAAACTCATTAAGAAATATAGTTAACATTAAATAGGATTTAACAGATCCTTTCAGAAATCATTTAATTGAGACTAGGCAGCAATTTAAATCATGCAAGGAACACAAGTCATCCGCTTTTGGGGTGCACCCGTAGGCCATCGCCCCTCACGGCTATCTCAACTAGATGTATGGCCATAATCTGTAGGTGGTCCTCGGGTCCACTTGCCAAGTGACCTCGAGATTGCTGAAGACTTGGCAGGTCCATCAGCCCTGTGACGCCCTAGGGTGCACTCGTTGGTCTATTTGACCTGAGCCACCGCCCCAGAGGGGTCACGCAAAGTATACGAATAATGATGCATGAACTCATAGCCTAATGTCTCAAAATCAAGTTATATCTTATGTATCTAAATGATTTGATTTCAAAAAGGTCTTATCAACAATAAAAGCACCCGTAATCACAACCTTTTTCGTGTGAGAAAGGTACGGGTTAAACTGGTTCGCCCATGGCTAGTTCGCCCATAGTCAGCTCGCCAGTAGTCAACTCGCTCATTGGTCAACTCGCCCAATGGTTAACTCGCCCCAAAAAGTTTCATATTTCCATTTTTGAAATATTAAAATAATTCATTTTTCGTTTAAGAAATTACACTTACCGTTCGCCAGAGTCAGCTAGCCCTTCACGGCTCGCCCCTGACTAACTCGGCAAGACGGCGAACTATTATTCGCCCGCCACTTAGCTTTTAAAAACAACACGTAAAGCTCGTTGATAACGGTTCACCCGCCTTATATTTAAAACAAGGGTCACCTGCCCAAACACATTAAAAAGGGGTTCGCCCGACTATGGCTTACTCGGATTTCTCTTTAAAACAAGGGCATTCGCCTAGTTCTCATAAAAGAAAGCTCGCCACTTGGCTCGCCCAAGTTCTGTTTAGAACAACTTTACTCGCCCGACCTAACCAGTTTCCCTCAACAACACATGGCGGCTTTATAGCTCGCCCAAGATCAAACAGTTTTATCAACCAATGCATGTCGAAAAACAAAATAATTTCTAATATTTTCTGAACATTTTTACTCTACAGGACATGCATTTTCATCACATACTACTTCCTTACCTCGTCTGATGTAGCCTTGATTCTCGCCCGCCTTCCTCAATTCCCGTCTGCAAAAGCATTTATTTAAACTATGAATATTTCTTTTTCGAATATTTTCCAAAACGATTTATATTTTCCTAATAATAGTGGCACTTTGGCGAAACTCAGTTCGCCATTCGCCCAAGGAACTCACCATTCAATATTAACTCATTTCTGGGGAGTTCGCCCAGCTTAGGAGCTCAACTCGCCATTCTTATCACTTCAGTTCGCCATTCGTGGCTTTTCATTCATAAATGGGCTCGCCCATGAATTGGATAACGTTTGGCGACCTCTTTATCTCCTACTCGCCCCATTGGCGATCATCAACATTTCACATGGGCGATCTCTATGGTCACCCTTCTCGCCGTTTGGCGAATATATGTCCTCGCCCATTAACTATCATTCTGGTTATCCCATAACCATTGGCGAACATGTTCTCGCCTAGTCATGCATTGCAACGTACTCGCCTCACCCTTCGGGCGAATACTCTTTACTCGCCTATTGTTTTTCATAATCAATCTTGGTTATTTTTCCATTTAGTTTCTTATATATTCCACAATATTCAACTACAACCATACTATCTCTATGTTTATTTCGTTGTAAAGCATAGAAATCTATCATTAAATATCAAGAGAACTATAAAACTATGAAACTCACCTTTACTAAGTTGCTCTTCCAACAACATAATGCTTTCTTGCCTTTCTTAGCTTTACTTCTCTTGTTCCTTAGCTCTTCAACGATGAGGAAAAGGTTTAATTGACAGAAAATGAAACTCCTTGGTTATGAAAGGAATGAAAGAAATGAAGTAGAATTTGTAGCAAACAGAATGGGCGAGTAACAATTCCTCAGGTATTCTTCTTATATAGCCCCTCAAATCCACTTAGAACTCGCCACCTATTCTTATCCTGTTTTATGTCATCATTGCACGTCTTTCATGCAATTAAAACCCAGAGAAATTGGTGACAAAAGGAACGGTGGTAAGGTCTCCCGTTGCAGACCGTTTCTTCCTTCCTTTTTGACTAAAATTGTTCTTCTCCTCACCAACTTCTCTTCCAGCCAACGCTGATTGGCTAACTCCTCATCCTTCCCAGTCCACGCCACTGCCAGCCAATGTTTATTGGCTTTCCTTTCATTTTTTTCTTCATTCGTCTGACAGCCATACTCCTCATTATATGTTTTCATACTTTAAATAAAATTAAATCCCATTTATTCTTTATACACCATATATACATTATAACATAAAATGAAAAGTGGAAATTCACATTCCATGATTCCTTAATTTTTACTAAACAATTTATTTCCACCATTATTCATGTACAAATATGGTATATAGTATAATAAAATTCGGGTCTTACAGGTTAGGAGTTCATTAATTGACCATTTTTCCTTATGTGTGTTGTAAGAAATTTTGAAAGGTCCATATTGTTGTGGAAGAGAATTCAGAATAAAGTGCACAAGGAAAGATTTAGACATCTCAACCTCAAGAGACTTCAACTAGGCCGCTATGTCCTTCATCTGCATGATGTGCTCACGCACACCTCTAACACTGGTGAGCTTCATAGATGATAACTTTGTCATTAGGGTACTAGTTAGTGCCTTATCTGAAGACTCTAACTATTCATCAATAGCCTTTAGCAATTCCTTGACATTTTTACACTCAGGGATTGAACCACGAATACTAGCAGATATATGTGTCCTTATGAACATCATACTCAAGCGATTAGATCACTCCCATCGTTCATATAAGGTAATTGCACTTTGAGATCTAGTTTCATTAGGCATAGGTGGTTCATCCTTCCTAATGGCATAATCAATGTCCATGCACCCTAATTGAAGAAGAACTCTCTCATAGATGATAACTTTATCATTAGGGTACTAGTTAGTGCCTTATCTGAAGACTCTAACTATTCATCAATAGCCTTTAGCAATTCCTTGACATTTTTACACTCAGGGATTGAACCACGAATACTAGCAAATATGCGTGTCCTTATGAACATCATACTCAAGCGATTAGATCACTCCCATCGTTCATATAAGGTAATTGCACCTTGAGATCTAGTTTCATTAGGCATAGGTGGTTCATCCTTCCTAATGGCATAATCAATGTCCATGCACCCTAATTGAAGAAGAACTCTCTCTTTCCATGCCTTATAGTTATCACCACTTAAATAGGGAATATCACATTTATCATCAGAAAAATTCAGAGGTTGTATAACTGCAAATATATCAAACATTCATGCTTATGTTACAAAACTTGAGGCAAATAAACATATATCATGCTTTACCAATGTAAATCATGAATCAAAATATGAATCAAATAACATATAAAATTGTCTGTGGGTAAAGTTTTAATTTAAACAGATTCATATATAAACTTTATGATGAAACTATCAAATTATATTCTTTTTTGTTAATTAATTCCTGTGGGTAAATTAAGAAAAATAATTTGTTACTTCATCCTAATTAATCACACAAATATAATAAAAATTCTTGTGGGATAAAATTTATTATATTAAATATGATTAATTACAATTAATTTCATTTTTTTATATGTTACCGAATATACTTGATATATAATTTAACCTAATCAAAGATGTTGTGGCTATTCCTTGATTAAGAAAAATTATATAGATCACATGACATCGAATTTTATGCATAAATAATAATTTTTCAATCATGTACACAATCAACATATTATAAACAGATAATATTGCATACATACATTCATTACTTACACATAAAATTCAAGCATACAAAAATATATCATGAATCAAATAATGGTATAAACTTAAATCTTTTATGATTAATTTAATAATCAACACTCTTAAATTCTTGCCCAAAACCATAATGCAAGATTTATCATATTGTTTAGAAACAACGGCAAGAGGTTAAATTGTATACCTCTCGGAAACAAAAGAGAAATAAGGAAAGAAATTTACAATACCACATTATAGCTCCCTTAATGAATTTATATACAAATATAATATACATTTATATTAAACTTACTTAAGCTATTCTGTCAGAATGCCTCTCAGCCCTTAAATTCTTTAGTGGTTTGTGCACTAATTTACGATCCCTCATGGTTGCCCATCCACTTTTCATCCTTCCTTATTAGGCGATCGTTTAAAGGATAATGGTTCTTTAAAATTAACTAAGTTACATGAATAAATTCAAGAACTTTTTTTAATATCCTTTATGCTTTAATAATATACTAGTTTAACAAACCTTCTCATACACAGATCAGAAACAAGACTAAGGCAAAAACTAAGATTTTGTGTTTTAAATGCCTTATTTCTATATTACAAGCACAATTATCAATTGTTCAAGCAAAATTAAGGCAGAGGTTAACAAGCTCGCATACCAACTGTAAGAATTCTTAATCAATTTATTTAATTTGTTAATACAAAACAACACATTATAGATCATAAATACAGAATAGGATATTAACCTCCAGCCATTGATACCAAAAATATTGAGCTAGACGAAGTTACGTTCCTTTCGTATTTGATCTTCTAATCTTAACCAATCTCACTAATGGTGTGTTTTTCCATAATGCTCATATTAAGAACCCAATACTCTGTCTTTTTCTTTATATACATTTTCTCATTAAAAACGTAATTCAATTTGTGGGTAGTTATTACTTGTATATATGGATAAACGATTTAAAATTTATTAGATAACAATAATTAAATATAGGACCACAATAGAAAGTTTTAAGTTATTATGAAACTAACTTCAAGTCTTTTATTTCCTATAAAACACTATTGACTAAATAGTTAACTTTTGTGGGAAACTTACAATTTATAGATATGTGGAGATGTTTAGTACACAAATTCCTTGATATTTTACAATTGAATTTTCAAGTTTAAAATTAAGATTATTAATTTCTTTTATAGTTGTTATCTAATAAGCGACTGATCATTTTGGAATCTTTTGGTAGGATTCGGATATGTGTGTGTGTGTGTGTGTGTGTGTATATATATATATATATATATATATATATATATATATATATATATGCATGCTTGATATATGAGTTAATTGATTATTATAAGATAATTTGCAGATTCTCTTTGTACCAGTTAAGTCTCTAAATTTGTGTAAATTACCTTCCTAGGTAGGGAACTAGGGTAGCTAGATTGAATTCTACACCTAGCTTTTATTTGTTCAAATTATAGACAAAATAAGCTCATGCATAGTGTGTTTGACTTACGAAATGAAATAGATATTCTGTGAGAATAAAAAGGAGAAGGAATTGAATAGAATATAAATATCTATTATGATGTTTGGGTCATTAGAATGAAATAGAGTAGGAATTAGTATTAATATGTTTGGTTAATTTGACAAATATGATTGAAATAAGGTTAAAAGACCGTTTTGCTCTTTTTTTGAATTAATTATAATTTATTAATTATAAATTATTTTGATTAATTATTAATTAATTGTAAGTTAAAAATTTTAATTATTAAACTTTAATTAATTATTAATTATAATTACTTAATTATTAATTAAGGATATTTAATTATTATTTATTAATTTTTTGGGATCAAATTTTATTTATTAATTAACTTTTAAGTGTTAATTAATTTTTTTCTTATTATTAATACTAATTAATAATTAATTTGTAAGAAGCAGAGTTTTTCATATTTCATCATCATCTTTAGAACTTTTATCCGAATAGATTAAAGTAAACTATAAAATTTTTCATATTTAATTAATAAAATAAAAATAAAATAATTAAACAAAAATTTCCTTTCATTTCTTCTCTCTCCCTCCCCATTTCTTCCTCAATTCTCTTCCCCTCCATTTCTCTCTAAACAAAAAACCATAGCTTTATCTCATCCTTCTGTTGTCAGTTCCGTCATTGACCAGCGCTGGCACCACTGTTGACCAGCACCGATTTCTTCTCAAATTACATATTTTTATTACTTTCAGTTTTCTCAGTCCAATTTTTTAGTTGATTTTTTTCAAAAAATACCAAGAAAAACCTAGATCTAATTTCGAAATCTCAAACCCAAATCTAAAACTATTGGGTTCACCATCTATGAGGATTGTTTTTGGTTTTATATTATTTTTTTCAAAGAAAGAAAGCAATACAGAAATTATTGTTGCTGGTTGTCTGAAATTTTTTTAAACAAAAGAGCCACGGGAGAAAGGCAAAATGAAGAGATGTGAAGAGGTACTGCTAAGGCTTTTGATTTTAAATTCTTGAAATGTTTAGGGATACGCTTGGAAACAAAAAATTTTAGCACTTTTCTTAGCTCTTAGAAAACCAAATAATGCATCCTCCAAAGAATTGGCATTCTTTTGGCGTGCAGAATGCCAATTCTGAAGAATTCATTTTCTTTGCTGTATTTTGAAACAAACGCTGAAAGTGTGGAACTGTTAGGAATTGAAGCTGGAAATTAATTTTCTCATCTAAGCTCCCATCCTCTTATAGCAATCAATTGAGCCTTTTAACATTTATTTTGAGTCTTCCAACAATTAAACCCTTATTTGGTAGATGCCATGTGAGTTAAGATAGTCAACTGTTTTTGCTAGCTGAGGTAAGATTACTATATGGCATGGATGATGTGGAATAAATTTTGGCATATGGTGCTAATGAAAAAGAAAGAAAAAAAGGATGACAGAATTTCTTTTCGGTAACGTTTGCACATATCTACTAATGCCACATTCCACGCCATCAATTCCCTGTGTCATTTGTATCACAGCTGTGAAGAGGTGTACAGTGTAAATCCGTGTGGCATTTTCCATCAAATAAGGGTTTAATTGGAATAACAGCTAAAGAGATCAATTACTTGCAATGAAAAGATAGGGCATAGATGATATATCTGATTAAGCATAACAGTTTTTTTTTTAATGGACATATAATTTGTGTTGCAGTTGAGTTTTCAAGAAGTGTTGTCCTATTGAAATTATGTGAAATAACTAAATTCTGTTTTCTATTTGAAAATTTCATTAGCGGTGCACTTCTTATTGCAGCTCTTTTCAGATGGTTTGATTTCAAGTTTTAGCTTTTAGCCTCGAAAAGCTGATTTTAGCTTTTACAGAAGCTCAAGATTTAGCTGTTCTTTTTCTTCTGTCTCCGTTGGAACCCTTTTTTGTCTTTTTGTTAGTTGAGCTTTTTGAAGTACAGAAGTTGCACTAGAAGTTGGGCCAAACAAGGAAAAATTCATCATGTTAGCACTATGCGATCATTTTAAGACCATATGATGCAACAAGGAGGAAAGAGTTGAGAATATAGAGTGAAGTGAGAATCAAAAGTAGGAGAGACAGAAAGGGGACCAAAAAAAGAAATACAAGAGTGTAAAGTGAGTTTTAAAGAGAGAAATGAAGGCAATAGGGAGAGCAGAAAAGTAATCTTAATTCTACTGTTTTTTTTTTAATAATCAAATCTAATCAACAATCGCGGTAATGATACTAACAGGGGCTAGGGCACCCCTGCCATAACCCATAGTGCTAAATGAATAAGGGAATCCATAAAAAATCGCGATCATAAAAGAAATACTGATGGTGGAAAAGAATAGATCCACTTGATTTGTTGGTAGACATAAATGTTTGTTTTCAGTATCTCTTTTTTTTGGTTATATGTTTTCAGTATCTTGTACTGTTCAGAAACTGAACTTTTATTGAGTATGAAGTTGTCATGAATATTGTTTTTTTTTGTGTAAATCATAAGTATCTTCATCTGTTTTAACGGTCTAAGATTAATCTTGCTCGGGATTTAGTCACAGTTAAAACTCCTCACTCCTTCCCAAAGGTGTGCTTAGTGGGAGTCGAATCTAAAAGCTTTTCCCGTAAACTTAACCTGCGTTGTCAACTGAACCACAACCCATGAGTCATGAATATTGTCTTTAATTGTTTATTATTCTTTCACAATCAAGTATTTATGTGGTTGTTGCCATTTCTGAAGGATTAAGCATGGTATCAGTATAGTTGCTGACAAGGGTCTGAAGAATCCCCTTTATACATCTGCTTGTTTGAGGAAAGGGTGAAGTTCTGTACTTAGGGACACATTCATGCAGGTATTGTAATTTATATAATGCATTAAATGCTTATGTAATATGATTGATGGTTGCATTGCTTATTTTAGCTTTTCTTTTCCTTTTTTTTTTTAATTTCTTAATTTACATTTTATCTTTTCTGCTGTTATGTTTTTGTTTCTCATTTAAAGAGTCTTCCAATAAGTAGTATAAATATTATAGTTAAAATGATGTAATATTAAGAAAGAATAATTTAATCAATTAACTCATGCATGGCAAGATACTTCAATAATTGAGCTTAAATGACTCGCCTTCTATACACGTGCAGGTAAAACATCAAATGTAAAGCACTTGGAGAGCTTGCCCCTTTTGATTGCTAAGTTTTCTAAACAATAGTCAAAAAGAACAATTTTGGAGGAAAAAAGGAAAAAGGAAACAATTAGTTTGAGGTAAGAAATGGCGATCTATGTGTGGTTTGTTGAAATATATGAAGATTTAGAATTATTTTGTTTCTTTAGATTGGGGATTTAGTTACCCAGTTTGAGTAGTATTATTTTTTCCTTGATTTGTTTCTTGTTTGTTTGTCTCCCTATTTTATGAGATTCTATATTATTAGTTTCCTACAATTATAGGATTTTTTAAAATCTCTATTTAAATTTCTATACGTACTCATTAAGTAAATAGATGAATTATACTCATTTAGAAAATTACATGGTATCTGAAGCTTGAAATCTCTATAAAAAATTCATTTTAAAATCTCATCGAAATGGATATCGAAAAAAATGTCATTCAACAACTGATGGAGCTTTTTGAAGGCAACATCATTTCCATCACAAGGCACAAATTGGATGGACAAAATTAGTTGTTGTCGTCCCAATCAGTTACGATGTTAATTTGTGGGAGAGGCAAAGAAGAGTATTTGACCGAAGCAGCTGTTCAGCCAAGGACAGAGGATCTTAACTACCAAGAGTGGAATTTCGAAAACATTATGATTATGTCTTGGTTAATTAATTCAATGACCAACAACATTGGCGAGAATTTTTTTTTGTATAAGATTGCGCAAGAGATCTTTTAAGAGTATGATTATGTCTTGTTTAATCCAAAAACAATGATTTTTAGAAACATGAAAAAGTGAGGTGTTCTTTCACACTTATAAACAAGGCATTTCCTCACACATAAACAAGGCATTTCCTCACACTTATAAACACATATCAAGTCTCTTCCATAATTGATGTATCCCAACAATCTCTCTTTTCATACCAGGCTTTGAGGTAGTGCTTTTTGCCTAGAATAGAAGATGTTGGCAACCTAAGTTTTAATACCAGTGTTGGGTGTTATTGGGCTTTTTAAACCCAAAAATTAACTTAAGAGGTGAAGCTTTTCATAATATTTATAGTCATACATTCAACCTCTTTCACAATTGATGTTGGAACTCCAACAATACAAAAACTTGTTCAAGCTCTCTTAGGCTTTGCTTGGTAGGGTAGAAAGAAAGATGGAAAGAAAGAAAATTGAAAGGAGGGAAAATTGGAAAGATGGAAAACTTTAATTTTTTTTCTTAGGTGTGCTTGGTATGAAAGATGGAAAAATGGATGGAAAGTATATTTCTTTCCTCCTATTGCTTGGTAGAGTGAAAAAATGAGAGGAAAGATGTAAGATCCAATTCTACATTACTGTAGAGTCTAATTTCATAAAATTGATAATGGAAATTAAATAAATAATGAATATTGATTTCAACTTGGGTGGAAAAGCTCTTTTATTTGAGATATGAACGGAGTAATTTTGGTGAAATACTTGACGGGCGAGTATTAAATAGAAGAGCTCGCCAATGGGCGAACAAGGGTGATCGCCAATGGGATGACTAGTGTCTGATGGCCATACTGGCGAATAGGTGCGTTCGCCAAGGCCGTGGATAATGATGGCTCGCGAGTGGCAAGGAGGGTGGTCGCCCATATAGAGGGGCAAGTAAAAGGACAACTTGGTGAGAAAGGCAATTGCTACTCGCCAAACCTTTATGTGATTGCCAAGAAGAGGAAAATTCTCGTAATTGCCACAACTTAGGTTGGTATCAAGATAACGTGGCGATCTCAAGGATTGGCGAACTGAAGTTGAGGTCCCTTGATGAGGGGGCGAACTAGAATGACACTTGTGGACAAAATTGACTTATAAGTCATATGGTTGAAGAGAATTAATGGAGAAGTTGTTGAAGTCAGTAAGGAACTTATCCTTATTGGTTGAGAAACAAAATAAAGTCAATAGAAGCAGAAAAAGGAGTGTGCAAGGGAGACTTTCACGCCACTTGAGTTGCAGTTTTTCTTCATGCGTTAAATGCATGAAAGACGTGAACAATGATGAAAGAAACAGGATAAGGGACAGGCGGTAGCTATTGATTGGTTGAGCATGGTTATATAAGAAGAAACAATTGAGGAAAACCGAGTTAGCCAATTCCATCTTCTTCACGAAAACCACTCCACTACAAGTTATCCTCTGTTTCTTCTATTTCTCTAGCATGATTGATCTACTAAACTTTAAACCTTAAAGTTAGCCAAATAAGAAAATCTGTTTGCAAGAACTTTCCTCCATCGTTGATGAATTAAAGGAAGAAGCAAAGTGAGGCTAACAGGAGACAGAAAGAATTCTGCTCTGGAGGTGCAGTTGGTTGAGGTGAGTTTCATATTTCTGAGGTGTTCTTGATGCTCAATGATAGATTTCTATGTTTTATGAAGTAATAAATATAGATACAGTCTTGTTTTTAGTTAGATCCTTAGAAAATATGAAAACAAGGAAAATGATGGAATAAATGACGAGAATGGCGACTATTGTGATCGCCAATGATGAAAATTAGTAACCGCCAATGAGGCGAGAAGATAACAAGGAACTCGCCAACCACAAAGTTTTGTCCAAATGGGCGAGGTCGCCCAACGCTGGTTAAATTCATGGGCGAGCTCAGTGATCATGGGCAAGCTGGAATGTTGTAGTGGCGTGGTCACCACATGATAGTTTAAACCGAGGCAATGGCGGGCAGATTGATTGTTGGGTGAACTCCCTAAAATTAACCAATATATGAATGGCGAAATATTAGGCAAGCTCTCACATGCAAGCCATTTGATGAATAGCGAGTTTGGATTGGCGAGCTAGTAAAATGACTGGGCGGGCTGGTTGATTTATCTTAAGTCTCACCAAGTAATGGAAAAATATATATATATATAAATATATAGAAAATATTAATGGAATTTATATTTTATTCGCAGCCAATAATTTGGAATGGCTAATGGTGAGCAGGAAGCATGGCGAAGCAAGGCCTTGTTGGACCAGGTAAGGGAGATGTGTGTGAAGAGATGCATGTCCTGTGGAGTAAATTTTATGAAAACATTAAGTTAAATGTTTTGTTTTCTGACATGCATTGTTTGAGGAAGTTATTTGATAATTATTTTGAGTCGGGCGAGATAAAAGCCGACCCCTATGCTGTTTTCTGAATAAATTGGTTAAAGGCGGGTGAGCCATTTTGTGTTTGTTTTGGGGCGAGTAACTCCGATTTTAATAGAAATTCGGGCGAGCCACTGATGGGCGAACCCTTTATAATGTTTAGTTGGGGTGGGCGACCCCTTTGTTGACAAAAGTCTTGGGCGAGCCAGTTTCCTGTTTAAATGTAGAAAGTGGCGGGCGAATACTAATTCCCGCACTGATGATTGACCATGGGCGAGCCAACATGGGCGAGTTGACCATGGCGAACTGATTTCGATGGTATTTTCTTAAATAAAAATGAGCCATTTTAATATCCTTGAAAATAGAAATATAAACCCTTTTGGGCAAATGACTAATGGGCGAGCCACTGAGGGCTAGCCAGTTTTGCTTTCTGTTTTTAAAAGCAAGTGTTGGCGGGCGAACACAAGTTCACCGCACTAGGCGAGCTGCCATGGGCGAGCCAATTAGGTGAGCAGACCATGGACGAGCAGTTTTAAAGGTTAAGATTTTGGGAATGTTTTCAAGGGTTTTGTAAACAGAAAACCTAAACCTTTTTGGGAATTAGATCATTTGAGTTAATGATAATGTGGGTGAAATAATCTCTTAAAGGTTGTCATGAGATATGAAAATGATTTTGAGACTTTAGGCCATGAATTCATGTATTATTATTCATATAGTTGCGTGACCTACCTAGGGTGGTGGCTCGGTCAATGGACCAATGAGTGCACCTCAGGGCGTCACAGGGCTGATGGACCCGCCAAGTCATCAGCGGTCTCGAGGTCACTTGGTAAGTGGACCCGAGGACCATCTATAGATTATGGCCATAGATCTGAGATAGCCGTGAGGGGCGATGGCCTATGGGTGCACCCCAATAGCGGCAGATTCCGTTCTCGCAAGGGGGAGGGGGAACGATGATAGCATGATTTATTTGTTGCCTAGTCTCAACTTACCAATTTCTGTTTACTATGAGGATTTGTTGAAATCCTATATAGTGTTTACTATATTTTAAAGTAAACTGTTTAGCCAGTGATTTGAATGGTGTTTTAAGAGAGTTGTTTACTATATATCCACTGTCTTTTCTACTGGGTTATTGTTAAGAAAAGAATAAATGCGTTGTGATATATAGTTTTGCTTTATTTAAAGCAGCATATGTTTCCTTTACTGAGCGTATGAATCGCTCACCCCTTTGTTTTAACTCCACAGATAAGAAGTACACGGAGTTGAGAGAATTAGCTCTCAGATGGGTATAGCTATGCTCAAAGCACTGAGGCATGGCACGCTAAATGTGACAGGTACAGTCTCTTCTCTTTTACATTTCAGACATATGTATACAATACTACCTTAGTGAAATAAAGGTTAATAGGGGATGTCAGATGTAAGGAATAATGAAAAGAAATTTCATATTCCATAATTAATAAATAAATGTTTATCATTTATCACTGTTACTGTTGAATGTTAATGGCATCACAGACAGCCCAACCGGTAAAGTTGTATGGAAATACGTGAAAAATGTGGTAACGGGATGTTACAAAAGAAAATTAAAAATAAAATGATTTTACCATTCTATCCTTATACAAATATTTATTAACTATAATTGTTTTTGGATAATATTTTTTTGGCATTTGTTGAGTTTTCATTTTTAATGAGATTTTTTTTAAAAAAAAATCTTGTCAAAATAATTCATTAATAATTAATTATTATAATTAATTATTTATTTATGTAATTAATTAATTTATTAATCATTAATTAATTATGTAATGACTAATAATTGTTAAATACTCAACTCAAACATGAATAATGTCAAAAAAAATGTCTAATACTAATAGAATTATTTTTATACAAGAAACTTGATATGCCATATGTCAAGCCCCAAGAAAATAAAAAGAAAACATAGATTATTTTATTATTTAACGAACTTTTCAGCAATCAATCCTCAGCAACTCATCAAACACTTCAGGCACATCAATCCTCAGCAACTCATCAAATACTTCAACTTCGGAATAACAGTGTGGCCTTCCTTTTTCAGCAATAGCCAATCCCTTTTCAGCAATTTGTACATAAATTATTTTATTAGTTAACAAACTTTTCAGCCAAATCTTCTCCATGTCATCCCAATTGCTGACAATGCCATGTTCAATAGGGTATTTCAAGGTAAGGATACCTCTCTTTGACTGGGTGATGGAGATCCACTTGCTTGTGATGTTCGTGATGCTAAGGACCATTGGTCATCCAAGGAGGTCCAATTACCCGAGCTCAAGCCAAGAAGACGCAACAAGCCCTGGCCTCATTAATGCAACAAGCTCTGGCCTCATTGAAGCATCAAGGAAGCTTCCATGAAGACACCGAAGACATTTATACTTGCTTGGAAGCCCAAATGACATGAACATGGTTTACTGTCTTATTTTAGCTTAACGATAAGATGAGTTAAGTGTTTGAATAGCCCACATTTGAGTCTTATTGTGTCTTGGACTATTTATTTTATGTAACTAGTTAGGCATGAATTTAGGTTTAGTCTTATTTTCTGTTTGGTATTAATTCCAGCCCATTTGTTTATGGGCTTAAGTGCTAGGTATTATTATAAATACCTTGTAAACACTATTGATTACGGAGATCAGTTTTGAATTTCAGAATTTGAGTGTGCCTTCCTCTTGAGTTCCCTCTCAACTAGGCTTATCAAGGTCTTCTTCCTTATGGCGCCTCCTTTTTTCACCATCCACCATTGTTATACCTTAGGTTCTCGAATTCTTATTCGTAGGGTCAAAGTCCAATACCTTTGGGTTCGAGTCTCTTTAGGCTTCGGGTCTAGGTTCCAGAAGGTTACGTTCATCCTCTTTGCTTTTGTCCTATTGTGTTTCAGCCCCCTTCAAATTTCACTCCACGTTTTCTCATGTCCGCGCATATCAGTTGGCATCAGAGCTCAGGTTTCGATTTTTGGTTTGTTGGTGCGTCACTCACTTTTGGTAGAATCCTTGAAAAATTCTGCCACCTTAGTTATTGTGTTTGAGTTGGATTCTAAAATATGGTGCAAATTCAATCCCTTAGTTGTTGTGTTTGAGTTAAACTCCAATCACAACCCTAGCTGCACTTCTTCATAACCCTAGCCGCACCCCTACTCTTTTCAAGGAAACTACAAAATCAGATTTAAAAAAATAATAATAAAAAAAGAAAAAAAATTTGCGATACTGTTCAAACACTGTTCAAATAGAAAAATTCGGTTGAGTTAGGAGGCGTGTGAGTACCCGTTTTAAAGAAAATGACGAAATAAAACGAACCCATTAATTTACGGGCCCCACCCTATCTTGGCCAAATTCCATCGTCTTTCTATAGTTTTAAGCCGTTTTTTATTTTTTTTTGTTATTCTAGTGATTTTTTTCTTTCTTTCTTTGAGTCACCCTAGCTACACCTTTCTGTGAAGAAAAAAAAAAGAGAAAATACTTAGTGAATTATTTGATTCTGCGAGGTTGAATCTCTGATTGAGTCTCTAGTGCGATTGTGAACCTATAGAGTTGAGGTAGAGTAAGGGAAAAAGGCATGAGTGTGTGAGAAAACATTAGTAGAGAAAAGCCAATTTACTTGAGTGAAACACGAGTGTGAGTGTTCCATCTTGAGTGATTAAGTGCAAACACGTGAGGATATCACTTGTTAAAGATGTCTTCTAAAGGTGATAAGTCAGACTTTAAAAAGATTGAATTCATGCTTCAGGTAATGCAACAACAGTTTCAACGGATTGATGTGAAATTCAATGACATTCATGATAAGTTGAACCAACATGAAGCTTGGTTTGCGAAGATCCAACAAGGTGATACTTCCCATCTAAAAAGTAAGGTTGTTGCCAACGACAAGTATGATGATAATGTTGGGTATGACTCAAAAGAAGAGTCTGAGGCAAATAGACATCATAGAAGGTACCATGGGTATAGAGATAGAGATCGAGTTTATAGAGCCCGTGATAAAGGCAAGGAGAAGATGGATGGAAACCTTGGTAGTATAAAATTGAAGATTCCTCCTTTCTGAGGCAAGAATGATCCTGAGGCATATTTGGAGTGGGAAAGGAAGATTGAAATGGTATTTGACTGCCATCACTACTCTGAGGAAAAGAAGGTCAAACTTGCAGCAGTTGAGTTCACAAAGTATGCTGTGGTTTGGTGGGATTAGCTAGTAACTAGTAGAAGAAGATATGGAGATCCTCCAGTGTCTACATGGGATGAGATGAAGCGCATCATGAGGAAGAGATTTGTTCCTACTCATTACTATAGGGAATTATACCAGAAACTCCAAGGTCTTACCCAGGGCTCAAAGAGTGTTGAGGATTACTACAAAGAAATGGAAATAACCATGATCCGAGCCAATATCCAGGAGGATGCAGAAGCTACTATGGCTAATTTTCTCCAAGGCTTAAACCGTGAGATTGCCAATGTAGTAGAGTTGTAGCATTACATAGATATAGAGGAGATGCTGCATGTGGCCATCAAAGTGGAAAGGCAACTCCAAAGGAAAGGTACATCCCGTTTCACTCCTAGTTCAGTTCCTGTTTGGAAATCTAACACCTTTCGTAGGGATAATAAACCTGTGTCTACGCCTAAGTTAAAGAGCTTTGCTAAGCCCAAGCCTGAGGGCCCTCCAAAGCCTAAGACTGAACCTGTCCAAGCATCCCAGAGCAGGACACGTGACATTAAGTGTTTCAAGTGTTTAGGTCATGGACATGTTGCCTCACAGTGTCCCAACAGTAGAGTGATGATCATGCTTGGGAATGGAGATGTTGAGAGTGAAGGTTCTGAAGTCAGTGTTGAAGATGAGATGCCTGCGTTATAAGATGCTGAAGAAGAAGAAGTTGTTGAGTATGCTGCTCACAGTGAAGCACTTATTGCCAGGCGTGCTCTTAATACCTATGTGAAGTTTGAAGAAGAGGCACAGCGCGAGAACATCTTCCATACGAGGTGCCATATTAGTGACAAGCTATGCACTGTAATCATTGATGGTGGGAGCTGTACTAATGTTGCTAGCACATACCTTGTTGATAAGTTAAAGTTGCCTACTACCAAGCATCACCACACATATAAGTTGCAGTGGATTAATGACTGTGGTGAAGTGAACATGGTGAAGCAAGTCTTGGTTCTTTTTCATATTGGAAGGTATCAGGATAAGGTGTTGTGTGACGTGGTGCCCATGCAAGCTAGCCACCTATTGTTGGGTAGACCGTGGCAGTATGATCGGAGAGTCATCCGTGACGGTTGCACTAACCGTTACTCCTTTACTATGGATGGCAAGAAGATCATTCTTGCTCCCCTTAGCCCCAAGGAGATTTATGAGGACCAATTAAGGCTAAAGGAGCAACATGACAAGCAAAGGAAGCAAGCTAAAGAAAAGAAGGAAAACAAGGAAAGCAAACCAATGAGCCGCTATGCCAAACCCCAAGATGTGAAGACTGCGTTTCTTGCTAAGTCTCCTATCCTTTTACTCTTATTTAAAGATACTTGTTTCATTGATGCTGAACTCCATGATACTTTGCCTACTGATGTTGTCTCATTGTTGCAGGAGTTCGAGGATGTATTCCCTGAGGAGATCCCAAGTGGATTACCACCAATTCGTGGGATCGAGCACATGATTGACCTTGTCCCCGAAGCTGCCATTCCTAACCATCCAGCCTACAGAAGTAATCCCGAGGAGACAAAGGAGCTTCAAAGGCAAGTTGAGGAGCTCATGAGGAAAGGTTATGTGAGAGAGAGAGTATGAGTCCATGCGCCGTACCCGTACTGCTTATGCCAAAAAAAGATAGGACGTAGAGGATGTGCGTTGACTGCCAAGCCGTCAACAAAATCACTGTAAAGTACCGCTACCCTATTCCTAGGCTAGATGACATGCTTGATGAGTTGCATGGTGCATGCATGTTTTCTAAATTGATTTAAAGAGCGGATATCACCAAATTTGTATGAAAGAAGGTGATGAATGGAAAATCGCATTCAAGACTAAACATGGTCTCTACGAGTGGTTAGTTATGCCTTTTGACTTGACTAATGCACCCAGTACATTCATGCGCTTAATGAACCATGTTTTACGTGATTTCATTAGTAAGTATGTGGTTGTCTATTTTGATGGCATTTTGATATACAGTAAGAGCCATCAGGAGCATGTTGAGCATCTTAGGAATGTTCTTACTGTTTTAAGGAATGAAAGTTTGTATGCCAATTTTAAGAAATGTACATTCTGCACTGATAAGATTGTTTTCCTTGGGTATGTAGCTTCTTCACATAGCATTTCTGTTGATAATGAAAAGGTAAAGGCAATTAAAGATTGGCCTGTACCTAAGTCTGTTTCTAAGGTGCGTAGTTTCCATGGTTTAGCTAGTTTCTATCATCGATTCGTTAGAGATTTTAGCACTATAGCTGCACCTTTGATCGAAGTGGTCAAAAAGAATGTTGCATTTCATTGGGGTCTTGCACAAGAGCATGCTTTTAATTTGCTTAAGGATAAATGTTCTGCTCTTTTGTTATCTCTGCCTGACTTTACTAAAACTCTTGAGATTGAGTGCGATGGCTTAGGTGTAGGTATTGGAGCTGTGTTTATGCAGGAAAAATGCCCAATTGCTTTCTTTAATGAGAAGTTAAGTGGAGCAGCACTTAACTATCCCACATATGACAAAGAGATGTACGCGTTAGTGAGGGCCTTGGAGACATGGCAACATTACTTGTGGCCCAAAGAATTTGTCATCCACACTGATCACGAGTCCTTGAAGCACCTGAAAGGACAGAGTAAGCTGCATAAGTGTCATGCCAAGTGGATAGAGTTCATTGAGATGTTCCTGTACATGATCAAGTACAAACAAGGTAAAGAGAACGTCGTAGCTGATGCGTTATCTCGTAGGTATACTCTTATCACTACTCTTGATGCTAAACTTTTAGGATTTGAGTATATCAAAAAACAGTATGTTGATGATGTTGATTTTGGTAATGTTTATGAGGTATGTGCTACATCTGGCTTTGGCAAGTTCTTTAGGTACCATGGATTCTTATTTAGAGGAAATAAATTATGTGTGCCTAGGAGTTCATTGTGCGAGTTGTTAGTTAGAGAAGCCCATAGTGGAAGATTAATGGGACACTTTGGAGTTAGGAAAACTCTAGATGTTTTGCAAGAACATTTCTTTTGGCCTAACATGAGGAGAGATGTGGAGAGGTTATGTGATAGATGCATTTCATGTAGGCAAGCTAAATCTAGAGTTCATAATCATGGTTTATATACTCCTTTAGCCATTCCTACTACTCCGTGGACTGAAATCTCTATGGATTTTGTTTTGGGCTTGCCTAAAACAAAACGCGGTAGAGATTCTATTTTTGTTGTGGTTGACAGGTTCTCTAAGATGGCTCATTTCATCGCTTGCCACAAGATGGATGACGCGAGCAACGTTGCTGACCTTTTCTTCAAAGAGATAGTACGTCTACATGGTGTACAGAGGACCATTGTTTCTGATCGAGATGTCAAGTTCTTTAGTTACTTTTGGAAGACGTTATAGGGAAAGTTGGGAACTAAATTGTTATTCTCCACCACTTGTCACCCCTAGATTGATGGACAGACTGAGGTAGTCAACCGAACCCTATCTACATTATTGAGGTTCATTATACAGAAGAATTTGAAGAATTGGGAAGATTGCTTGCCACATGTGGAGTTTGCATATAACCACAGTGTTCACTCCACTACGAGTTTCTCTCCATTGGAATTTGTTTATGGCTTCTGTTAGCTTTAAATTGCCATATATATTTTGAAATGACAAAAACTTAAGTAAGCTTTAATATTTTAATACATATTGTAAATTTGCCTTATCACACATGATTTTCTCAATCCATTTTTAAGTGTTCATATCATACATTAAGACCATGATTTATCGATACACTCTTATTGGTCTTAATACTTTATAAATGTTTTTGAATATTTTAAAAAATCACTTGATCAATATTTAGACCATGTTTTTATCAAAGAGAGTCAAGAAAAACTCCCACAAAAGTGCCAAAATGTTTTGGGTTGAATTAGGATCAAAGACCACATCATTTCTAACCCAAAAGTGCAGGAAAAATGCCCTCTGGAAGAAAAGGATCGATCCCCTAGGGAAAGGGATCGATCCCTTTTTGGCAGAATGCCCCGGAAGCCCAGAATGAGGAAAAGGATCGATCCCTTTGGTAAAAGGATCGATCCCTTTATGCCAGAAAGCTCCCAAAGGCTAGTTTTTGTGAGACATAACGGCTAGTTTCTGTTTTGGCTCCAACCAACGTCCACAAACCATCCAAGGGACTATAAATAAAGGCTTAGAAGCTAAAGGAAGCAAGAGGAACTACTCAGCAACTCCATAACACATATTTCTCAAATCCTCAAGCCTCAAACAACAAATCAAGAGCTCCAAAGTCTTCATCATCTATCATTCATCTATTTCTTGTATTATTTAGCACAAATATTGTATAGGCTTTTCTTTGTGCCTAATTTCTGTAATCACTTGCCTACCTAGAGGCCTTTCTTTGATTACATCTCTTGTAAACACAAACATTCCTTGTAAAAGGGGAGGTTTCTCTTTAGCCTAAGAAAAAGAGGGAGGTTTCTCTTTAGCCTAGAAAAAGAGGGAGAAGAGGTTTCTCTTGAGCCTAGAAAAAGAGAGAGGTTTCTCTTGAGCCTTGAAAAGAGGTAGTGTATCACAAATTCAAGTTAGTGAATTTGGGGAAAATCCTTGGGAGCGTCTCAAGGTAGAGGATGTAGGCAAGGTTGCCGAACCTCTATAAATCTCTTGCGTACATTTCTCTTTCCCTACTCTCTTTAATTACTTACAATTATATTTGTGCTTATTGTATTGAATTTGAATTGCATGCTTGCCTAGCTTAGAGAACTTAGAAAATATTCAAATAGGCTAGAGAATTTAGAAGAATCGAAAAACAGGCTTAAGGTTAGTGAAAAACCGATTCACCCCCCTCTCGGTATAGCCTATAGAGCCAACAATTGGTATCAGAGCTTGGACTCGAGATCGAATTAGACTAACCTCTATCGAGCAAAACGATCTTAAATGGCTCACTTGAATATAGGCACACCCCTAGGAGAAGAAGGACAATCATTAGTTAGACCTCCACTCTTCAATGGTGAAAATTATTCATATTGGAAAACTAGAATGATGTTGTTTGTACAATCAAACGATTATGAAGTGTGGAGAATTATAGTGAATGGTCCTAGAATTCCCATGAAGAAAATAGATGGAATAGATGTCCCTAAGAGTGAGGATGAGTAGGACACAAATGACATGAGAGTGGCACAATTGAATACTAAGGCTATGCACACTCTCTTTTGTGCTTTAGGTCCCAATGAATATAATAGAGTCTCCTTGTGTGAGAATGCCAAACAAATATGGGACAAACTAGCCATCACCCATGAAGGGACCAATCAAGTTAGGGAAACCAAAGTAGGAATGCTCACACATGATTATGAGCTATTTAGGATGAAAGAAAATGAGTCCATCAGCGAAATGTTCACTAGGTTTAATGATATAATTAATGGACTTAAGGCATTAGGCAAGAACTATTCCAATGTTGAAATGGTAAAGAAAATTTTGAATAGCTTGCCACAATCATGGGAGGCAAAGGTAACCGCAATAGAAGAGTCTAAAGATCCAAATACCTTGTCTCTAGATGAACTTATGAGCTCCCTACTTACATATGAGATGAAATTGAAAAGAAATGAAGTGCCTTTAAAGAAAGTAGGGGTAGCACTTAAGTCTTCCACTCATGAGGTCATTGAAGATGATAGTCATGAGAGTGGAAATGAGGAAGAAAAAGAAATGGCAATGTTTGCCAAAAGATTTAATAGATTTATGAGAATGAAAGAGAGAGAGAGAATGATAGGAGGCACCAAAGTAGAGGGGTAATAAGAGGAAAATCTAGTAGGAGAGAAAAAGAGCCCTTAGTGTGTTATGAATGTAATGAACCGGGTCACACTAAGCTAGATTACCCCTTACTTAGGAAGGAAAATATGTTGGGCTGGGATATAAAGATCTAAAAGTTTCCAAATTATACCTCACTGTCGTCCACACTGGACTAGTAAGATTTAATTTGAGTGGGAGTATTTCGATTGCCATTGCGGAGGTGATTACCTCACGAGAGCAAAGGTACTCTACTCCCACCTAAGAAGAACAGAACCCGGGTATAGAGCTCATGTTATGCAAATCCAAGTGCAAATGTGTGATGAAGGAACACGTCAGACTCAAATTAAATTATTTTCTCTATCCTAAATGCCTCAACAATTTATTAACAACAAGTATATACAAATATAAAACATAAAATAAATAACATAAAATGCAAATGCAAACAAAATCATTTTTAAAATCCAAGTGAATTAAGTTTAAATATCATTCAAGATTATTTTATTAAAACCAAAGGATAACACAAGATTAATGAATGGCTTGACCCTCGAAAAACGTCCTCAGCGGAGTCGCCAAGCTGTCGTGACAGCTTCGCGCTCGACGATTTTAAAAACATTTAAAAAACAAATGGAGTCGCTACCAATCTTTTTTGGCTAGGTGTGATTGGCCACCTAAAATATTTATCTTATTAATAAAATCTCAAAATTAATCAAGTTTTACCAAAAAGACAATTTGGGTCTGCGAAAACAAAAATTGGGTTCGGGGGTACGGTTACGTGTGAGGAAGGATTACCACCCTCACAACGCCCGTTAGAAAACGGTACCATCCTAACTACGTGGTATCTTTTGATTTTAATAAAAGAGTCTTGGTTTAAAACTAATTTGCTTATTTTGGAGAATTTTGTGTGTTGGCTTAAAAAATTACTATTATATGTATGTTTTAAAAAAACCCCTTTTTGAAAATCAACATGAACCCGATTTATTGAAAAATTAAATCAGATATTCCAATACTTTTGGCAACATTTGAAATAATTCTCCTCACCTAGAGATTTCTAAAGAATCACTACTTGTGACTTCTATAGAATCTCATCCTCGGAGGATTCACATTTTTTGTGTAATTGAATAAAAATTTATCATATATTTTAAAATAAGTTTTTATTTTGAAAATAAATATGAACCCCTTTTATTGAAAAATTAAATCAAATATTTCAATACTTTTAGTAACATTTGAAATAATTCTCCTCACCTAGAGATTTCTAAAGAATCACTATTTGTGACTTTTATAGAATCTCATCCTCGGAAGATTCACATTTTTTGTGTAATTGAATGAAAAATTATTATATATTTTAAAAATAAACATGAACCCCTTTTATTGAAGAATTAAATCAAATATTCCAATACTTTTGGCAACTTTTGAAATAATTCTCCTCACCTAGAGATTTCTAAAGAATCACTACTTGTGACTTCTATAGAATCTCATCATCGGAAGATTCACATTTTTAAATTCGCGTGAATGCATGTGGTGTAAACAGATCGTAAATGATGCGTATGCGTGTCTATTTAATGTATTTAATATTTCTTTATTTTTTTATATTATTTGTTTTTTATTTTTGAAAAAATGAAAATTCGTGTATTGAAAAATCATACTAAATATTCAAATACTTTTGGCAGCAATTAGTATGACTTTTCTCACCTAGAGATCAGCTAGGAATCACTACTTGTGACTTCCGTAGCATCCCATCATCGGACGAACTCCATTTGTTTTAATTTTAACCTTTATGCATATGATGCAAGCATACAATATATAACGCACATAGATTTTTACTTTCTTATATGGTTTGTTTATTGTTTATTATCATTTTGTTATTTTATATTATTTGTTTTGTCATTTTTGTTTATTTTAATTTTATTATCTTATGTTTTTAAGATAAAAGCTTATGTATTGAAAAAAACCACACTAAATATTCCAATACTTTTGGCAATATTTAGTGAAATTTTTCTTACCTAGGGATCAGTTAAGAATCACTACTTGTGACTTCCGTAACATCCTATCATCGGACATTTGCTTTTACCTTTTATGAATTATTTTATCTCCATTAATTCTTGTCTTTATTTAGATTTATTAACTTAATTCCTTTGACTATGGTTTTTATTGAAATTCTATTACCGCTTATTTAGTTAATTTAATTGCTTTTGAAATTTTATTATTCTCAACTTTTATTAGTTTGATTGTTTTATATTTATATGTTCCTAAAATCTACATTCTTATTAATCCTTTCTAGCTATCTCCATTACTTCTTTTGTTTTTATTAATTTTCATTTAATTAGTATTTTTCAATATTCCTTATTACAAAATATATTATTATATATTTTTAAAATAAACACGAATTTGAATATTGAGAAATTAAATCAAATATTCCAATACTTTTGGCGACGTTCGATAAATTCCTCTCACCTAGAGATATTCGAAGAATCACTACTTGTGACTTCTACAATATCTCATCATCGGAATAATTCTATGCTTACTTTATTTTATTTTATTCTTTATTTATTTATTTTTATTCATTAGCTTCCTAAAATATTCCTTTATAGCCAATTGTTTAATTATATAAAAAAAACTATATGGTTATATGTGTTTTGTATACTTCTTTTATGCACTTTATATATGTAATATATATTTTATATCCTTTTTTTCTTGTACTTTATATATATATACATTTTTTTG